>OY728161.1:1602205060-1603466310 GCA_963277665.1 Viscum album | reverse complement strand
ATCCATGGTTTATAAGAGGTTCTTGTTTTCTAAATGTCGTGGGTCTCATTGTGTGGTTATTTAAATTGGTTTGAAAATAAATCCATGCGTATATGCCCGTTTTTCTTTTCATGTATACATTTTGTTGAGTGAATGGAGTAAGACAATGCTTGGGTTTGTTTTTACAAATTGAATATGGTATCACTAAAGAATTTTATTGCAATTCCTTGAAACTTGGAACCTAATGGTCTGTTTGGATTTTTAAATAAAAAAGTGGTGTTTAGGGTTTTCTTTGGAAGAGATTTTGAAATGTTTTCATAAATGCATTGATTATGTAAAACTAGAGGCCCTAGTTACAAATCCATGTTTTTTATAAAGTGGTTTTGATAACCGAATTATGTGAGGGCCTGGTTGGCACATTGTATATTTGACATGTATGTATATATATAAGTATATGGGGTGCCCATATCTAGGGAAACCCTTCATGGGTGAATGTATAGGAAGCTTCCAGGATTGGTGTAGGCATGTGTGGTGAGATGAGCCACACCTGTGAGGGACTTCCTACTTACATAGTATTATTATTATAACTACCATGGGTTCTTGGGAGTATTTTAGATTATCAAGTGACGGTTACGGACCAACCCCGACTAGAGGGGTTGGTACCCCCTGAATTTATTTTAGGCCAGGTGGGATTTACCACTGGATTGGTCAGCTAGGGCAGCCAGTTGGTTATAGACTTAGGAGCTTCACCATATGTCGGCAGGTGGTTCCAAAACTCAGTATGTCCAGGGGTTTTCTAGGGATGTTTATGATCACCCATGGTTACGAATCAATTACATTTCTTTTTTACTTTTCATTTCCATTGTTTATTTTCAAATGCACATTTACTTATTTTACTCTAGACCAGATTTGGTATTTTTCTGTTTTGGATTTCATTTATAAAATGACAAATGATTTTGGAAATGGTGTGTAGTGTGTGTTGGGTTTTTAAATGAGAAAAAAATGTTACATATTTTAAAATGTGAAAACCCTACTTTCATTACATTATTTCAAACCTGGGTCAGTGGACTGTTTTGGAAAAGAGAATTGTTAGATTTAGTAGTTTATTCTTGTCATACCTACTGAGAAACTCGATGCTCACGTCTATTATATCATTCCAGTTGTAGGTTCATTTTCTCATATAGGTTCTTAGTTCAGATGCTTAATTTTGGAGTAGTGTGGTCTTGAGTTGGGCAGTGACCTAGGAGGTCACAAAGAGGTATGTTTGGTTTTATTCTCTTTCTACTGCCAGTTTTTATCTTCATCGTCGATTTTGTTTATCTTTTTATATTTGTATCCCAAGCCAAATAGTTCCCATTAGTTGAATTTTGATGCATGGCGCTGTTTTCCAGCCCGTGGGGATTGGGAACACCATTCGGGTCATGTCACGGACCAGCTCGGGAGACTGGCTCAGGGTCGACCCGAGTTGGTTCGTGACAATGTGTATTAAATTGATCATAGAATTTGAAGACTAAACCCAACAAATTGAGATCATAATAATTATTTATAGTTCCTAAGTCTTAAATCATAAGGAAATAATTAACATAACCATGAAATCATAACATAGGAATAAAATATGGAATTGTTAAAACAAATATGTAAATATTATCCCAATGTCAAGGTGTCCAATCAAGGAATTTGGATCATTTTATGACTGGGATAATCTCTTGTGTACCTGATTTTGGTTTGGGATTCCCTATCGTATACCCTCTTATTTTATTATTGGGATGTTTACCCATTTACACTCTTGTTTGCGGATTTGGATATCCTCATGTTTTCCCTCCTGTTTCTTGCTTTGGATGTCTTCCCATGTACCCTATTGCTTCAAGATTGGGATGGCCTCATATATACCCTCTTATTTCTGGACGCTCATATACCCTTTGGTTTAGTCTTGAGATTCCCTCTCATATACCCTCTTACTTTGGTATTGGGATACTCTATTTTGTACCCTTTGATATCATAAAACATTTATCATTACTGAATTCGTTGGTGGTAGATATAGGCCCCACTCATATCCTAATGGAATCATACATATAGGTTCTATAAAATCATAAGTAAAAATATCATATCCCAAGAAGTGAAATGGTAATCATTATCATTTCATCAAATAATTACCAATGAAAATATATTGGTTTCATAATCACTTCATTAATGCACAACCTATTAGAAGAAGCGAGTTGAAAAATAATTAAATTTGTGGAAGTTTAATATATGTCTTATGAATCATTCCATAAACACTTGAAATATTTTATAAATAATATGGATGATATATTTAGATAATTTACTATAGAGGCATGATTAACATCAACAAATGTCATCATAGATGGAAAATAAATTTTAAATATATTTCAAAATCATTTTTTATGGAAAGATCTCTTTCTTCATTGAAAAATGATTTTTAATACATAAAACCATTTTGAAAATTATTTTTATAAAATATATCTTGAAAAATTATTAAGAATACTTGAAATCATATTTGATGTACTTTTCCTTGAAAACATCTCAAATAATCATGAAATAATTTTGAAACTATTTTTAATTGAAGAATCATTGATAATTTTAAAAGAAATACTGATAACATATTGAAAACTATTCATTGAAAATAATTTTAAAACATATATGTACTTCTTCAATTTTTTTTGAAAACCATTTTAATATAAAACTTATGAATGAAGAATAAAAACATTTTAAAAAATAAATTGAAAATTGTTTAAAAAACATATAAATAAATATTTTAAAAAAATATTAAATATCTAAAATAAATTTTCTGTCAAAATTATCATTATGATTCATTTGAAAACATTATATATTGAAATTTTTAGAAATCAGGTTTCTTGTTATATAATAGATTTTGAACCAAACAAAGAAATACAATTAGATATTCCTAAAAATATTTTCTTAATTATGTAATGTACCAATGATTGGAAAAATAATACTAATACATTGATATATATTGAATACATATATAATAATTAAACAAATAAGTGTTCTTGTATATTTATTAGAATATTTATTCAATGGAGCATAATCATTTCTAATCTCAAAAATTGATGAAACTATTTCAATAAATTCCTATCACTTGGTAACATGTGATCATACTCTCCAAATAATAAAATGATAATAAATGAATATTAAAATATAATGGGAATAATAATATTCATGATTTAACATTTAAAAGGTATTATATACATCTCATTGAAAATTTATAGGTGCATATAATGGCATTTATCTCAAAGAAGGAAATTTGAGACAATACTTTATTACTGATTTGGTAACTTATGAAAAGTAAAACCAATGAAATAAATATAATAAAATGAATATTAAAATACCAATAAATGTAATTATAATAATACTATAGTTCCTATATGGTTAGTATACACAACACTCAAATGGAATGGGTGGTGGGAAAAGGATGTATCTCACAAAAATTAAAATTGAGATGAAATTCCCTTACCATGGGTCTTTAATCTCATCATACTCAGTAAAAAATAATTTATAATAAATAAAAATTTATTTTACATAAATAAAAAATATATTATTAATTTTAAAAACATATTGGTTCTGATTATGTCTTAATATTATCTTCTTGTTAATAATTATATAATATGGTTTCACTTTGGGTAATATCTTCTTCGTTTTTCGCATGTGTCTTAATTTATTAAAAAATTGACTATTATACATATATATTGATTATAATAATTTAAAACATGACTTAAATTTAATTTATATTAATTATATTTGTATTATAAATATCATTGTAATAGGTATGCATGAAATTGAATAAACTTTTCCTGAAGACAATAAGTTATCTGCATACATGAATGCAATTTCGGTTTAATTATTGTGTTGAATGAATGAATGTAAAAGAAATATATGTATATATATCATTATTTAATTTTCTTGATTATATTATATATATCATATATATTCTCTAAACATATACTTGATATATTAAATGTAGTGTATGATCGAATCACATCGCTTTGAGGGGGCTGTAATCCACACTTCAGCAAATGAGATTATTATATTCACAAAAATGTAATATATAAATAAATATGTTATAAAATAATATAACAAGATTAAAGAAATAAAAAATATAATATATAACATATAGAAATATATTTTCAATAAAAATTTCCACCATGAGTGGTGGTAAAGTAAAAATGAACAATCACGATTTCATGAGTCGCCAGTTATCCATACACATAAATAGTATGGTCGATAACCATTAGATGGACATGAGTGTAAGTGTAGGTAAAAACCATTGAATAAAATATTCATTGTTTTTTTATTATATTTGTTTTTTATAAAATCATGAAATAAATATTTTGTCGGAGGTAGAGGCTGAAGAAAAATAAAGGAGCTGGAGGGAAGACATTACTTGTCAATCAGGTCACTCCTTTTGGTCTATTCCAAAAGGATTTCATGTATTTGTTTTTTCCTGAAAGGACTATTAAAATGAAAATGGAGGATTTTATTAATTTTATTGGTAAGATCATGTCCTAACCTATGTTTTTTTAGGTGTGATGAATAGGATGATGTAGTGGCCTTTTATATGGAAAGTAATATACACACATGGTTTTTTGGGAAAATGTGTTCGGTGTAATAACATTTATACTGAATAAAATTCATGAAAACCCAAAAAAATTAAATATTTTATGGTTAACTTCCAAATATTATCCATAACGCCATTATTTTAACTGTTTCTAAGTTATTTTGGGTATTAAATTTATGGTACATTACATTATTAACTTATTTTCTTCTTAACCATTTTAAATAATTTTAATCAATTTTACTAATCTTTTTTGTCAAAAACAAAGTTGAAATTATTAGACATTATAAATTATATTTATTAATAATATAGAATTATTTTTATCAAATTATAATCACATATTTTCATGAAACTAATTTAAAATTAATCCCACCTAACATGATGACATTGTGTGGTTTTTATCTAAAAATGATCAAAAGACTACAATGTTTTCATATCTAATATCAATGAGAAAATGTTTCAAATGACTTAAATTAGATTAATTGATAAAATTATTATCTAGTCCATGTTTTACACCTATTTTATATATAATTTAACATTATAAATAAATTAAATGAAATTTTTTTTTGAATTAAAATACAGTAATCTTAACAATTCATTAAAAATTTAAACTTAAAAGAAAAATTCCAAGATTTTATCCAAACCTAGTTTTTATGTTTTCATTTATAATATAAAATTTATTTTTACATATTTAATCTATAATATTTAAAAAAAATAAAATTGGTTCACCATTAAAAGGTTGTAAAACTACCTTTATAAAAAAAATTCTTTTTATACAAAAAACTGGATTTGATATTATCTTATCTCTATCAAATCTATTAGATAAATATCAAAAATATTTTATATAATATATTACATATTTATTAAATTAATATAACTTATTAATTATAATTAGATTATTTTGTTATGTTGAAATAGCTTGGTGAAAATAATAAAAGATTAATTTATATTTAATTAGTTTTCATAATCATTTTAAATTAATTAGTAACCTATGTATTCAACATATATCCCATTGATAGGTTTTATCGTATTATTTTAAATAATAATAATTTATAGACATGCTATTTTTTGGTAAAAAGTAGTTATTTGAGTTATTAAAGCCATCAATAAATTTTTTATTGGGTGTAATGCAAGATAACCTTGGTGTTTCTTATAGAAAAATCTAAAATTTTGGTTTTATGTAGTGAATGATTAACATTTTGTTATGTATAACACAATCCAATAACTGTAATTTATTATAAAATAAAATATTTTCTGTGTTTCATGAAATTTAAAATACCAAAAAGAATATATTATTTTAAAAATAATAAATCAGAAAATATCAAGGGGGTATAGAAACGATGTATAATAGTTTTATTCCAGGATGAAAATGATGTATAAAAAAAGTATAAAAAAACATAATTTGATAATATCTATTCTATCAAATCCATGATGAGAATCATCCGTACTAACATCTACTCCATATTAGAAGGATGATCAACAATCTCGAAAGTGATAAAGATCTATTCGTAAGGCTGGGTACATGATACTCACAAACCTTAAGGCATAATGTGAACATTCTAATTTTCAAAAACATGGTAATTATATTCAAAATGTTCCTGAAGGAATTGATTATATGGATGAACCACAAGGTTATCCATCTTCTACCCTCTATATGGTTCCATCGTTGACATCACCAAACAACATATTCAATACCCCAAATAGGGGGTAATAATTACATGATTTTCCACATATTATGAACACTATGAAAATACCTCAAATTCATGGTAAATACAAAAAATATGTTATATCACATTAAATGAAGCACAAGACTTCATCATGAGAATATTGAAAAAAAGTTTATATGAAGGCCTCAAATGGAAAGACACTTAAAACACCATATTTATTAAGGAAGTACTATAAATTTTATCAATGGATCATATCTTGAACCACATTTCTCACCCATGAATAAATAACATGAACACATAAGATTCCTTTCTCAGGTAATAGTTCATCAAGAAATACATTTCTAAATGATACCCAAGAATATTCCATGTCATGAAGATGGTTATAGAATAACAGTCATTAAGAAAACTATCAACATAAATAGTTCTACGTTATGTTAAAGGTGGGAGTTATAATTCACCAGATCCAATGGTGATTCCTAGATGGGTCATGAATTAATTATCAACTCTTGAAGAGAAACTGTGGTAAAAAAATTCATTGATCCACAAAGAATACATAAACTGAAATGTGAACCATGGTGAGATTCAAGTAAAAGAAGATCTTATGATAAATAATAAAAGAACCCTTACCTAGAAACATCAGCCATTCAGGTCCAATTTACCTTTGTTTAAGTGATGTGGGTAAAATTTAAAAGTTTATTGTAATATACGAATGTATCATTAATTGATTACAATTTTATCATCAATATTCTATCTTGAAGATGTATTAGAAGTTCATTCATAAATTATTACATATAAGGAATCTATAATCAATGGTAGATCATAATATTATCAAGATATCCTATCATAATTCAAATTTTATCATAAATATATGAACAAAATAATAATTTGTCATCATATCCACATAGAAAACATTGATCCATCAAAGATATATCCGCATCCATGAAGATTGAAGTCAAAAAAGCTGTGGATCTAGAGAACTATTATCATTATTGCAATATTGGATCAATAAAATATTAAAGAACCAATGGGATAAGGATAAGAGAGCTCTAGAGGAATGTGAGAAGGTTTGATTTTATGAATTTTTGCATTGGGGTAAGAATTGGATAATAAAAAAGGTGATAAATAGTCTGTAATTAAATGTCACATGGTAAATTTAATGCATGCATGTACTAGGTGAACCAGAAATCAAGAAGGCCTCAATACCAGGTTTTTGTTCTCGGAAGAACATCCTCGATCCATCTACTTCCACTAGTTCACTAATATGGTCTCTATATTTTTATAGAGTTAAATCATCTATAGTAGCTTGCCAATGGAGTCACCCAGATATCTGGTAGAAACTTTTAATCAACCAAATGGCTCGAGTCTAATAATCACTCTAACTACTAATTATTAAACAATATAATAACAAAAAACTAACCTATGAACAACCCAAAATAAAGATGAACCAAAAGGTAAAAAATAATATTATAATATTCAAATCTTGCATATCATTCTAATGTGAAGATTGATAATGATATCCATGCATAACATTTACATCTAATCAAAAAAATATCATATTACTTAATTTATTAGAAGGTTGTAATGGAACCACCCATCAAATAATCAGAATTCACTCATAAGTATTCTAAATGGTTATAAAAAACATTTATCATTTTCTACTACTTTATCCCATGGAAAATAAAAATTGTTTCATAAATATTTCATCATCATAGTATTAATGTTCTAGAGAAAAAATAATGATTGTATCATTTAATCATGTACCTAGGGAAGAATAAGTAACGTCAAACTATGTTTTTAATGATTATAATATACTTAAAATATCACTATGACATTTTTTTAGGAAAATACAATTTTTATTTTAAAATCACTTATTTAAATAGAAAAATATGTACAATATCATAAAAATAATTTCTATTGAATAGGATAATGGAAAATTATAATGGAGGTCTCAAAATAATGATTATTAATGATGGAAAATAATGTTATTGAGGTAGTAAATGTAAAAATAAGGATTATGTTCACCTAATTGGTAAAAAATACCACTTTCATAAAATGACATGAAAATTAAATTTAATATTGTTTATAATAAGATAAATATTGGTAAAATTGTATTTAAAAAAAATTTGATACCAGTAAAAATGTTATTAAATTTTTTTAAAGAGAATATGGATATAAAAGGAAATTCTTCTTGACTAAAGAAGAAATAATGTATGTTTTTATTTAAAACATTCTATCGGTCATTTTAACTACTAAAGAGAGGAAAAATTTACAGTTAATTAAAAATTCAATGAATAAATAGAGGAGAATAATGTATACATTGTTTAAATGATATGATCCATAAAATTTCCTCCATGGAAATTTTGTATAGAGAATCCCAAAAAGGGTTCAGATTGCAACGTAAATCCATTTCATCATGTTCTGTAGTGCCTCATACCGATTAATATATCTTATATAATAAATATATATTTATTATTAATATATTAATTTCACATATACATTTATAAATTACTTTGTATCAATACATTATAATTTCTAATTATGATTATATTAATAATATCATCCCTAAAATGAACATTTGATTGAAAAAAATGACATGTTTCCTACATGTTTCAGATTGATGGTTCAAGAACATTCAATTTTGACATTGTTTCATAATATTTAGAATCACAGCATTGAAATGATTATCATATTTACTCATTATATGAACCTATATAATAATTTATATACTATTGTGATGAAATATGAATCACATCGATACGTAGAGGAGATAGTCCACACATACGCATGAGTGATGTTATCATTTTCTTATGGTTGGAATGGTAAGATGGTAAATAATATATTATAATTATAGAGGCTTAATTATGTTATAAATATCATAAATATACATTATAACCATCATAATAACTATCCACGAAAGGTGGTGATGAAAACTATCAAACATCTCTTCATGATGTGGTCATGCATATATATGCATGAACAATGATTTTGTTTCCAATATGATGACAATGAAGATAAATAATCGTTGTGAAATAAACAGAATAACACATCACTATAATTACGATATTGGATTAATTTTGTTATTATGGACAAAAAGGAGTTAGAGAATTTGGAAGAAGAAATAGAATTCAATATAATTGGTTACGAGTTATACATATTTTTTGAGAAAACTTTTTTCTCTAATGAAGTATACATTCAAAGGATGGTATTATTATCAAAAAGGGACCAATAGTGCAGGGATAAGTATGTTAGTAACATATTTTTTTAGGTATAGGATGAAGAAACAGGATATTGTAGTGTGGTGAATATATGTGTGTGAGTGTCCTTTTATAAATGACAGAGGGAACACACATGTAATTTTTCAGAAAATCTAAAATCTATTAATTTATTACATAAGAAAAATACTTCCAAATGACTAATCATAGGTGTAGAGATGATATATGGTTTAAATATGACCATATATTTGGATTAATACATATCATTAGTTCATTTTAACCCATATCATTTTATATTTAACCCATTTAACCTATTTTAACTCTTACTGTGATAACTAACTTTTCAACCAAAGTAAATATTTATAATGGAAAAAAATTCATGTAGAATAATAAATAATTTAAAAAAAAAATTAAATACAAGGATTCAGTTTTACCAAATTAAATTTCTTTATTTTCTATAAACAAATTTAAATGATGATTTTAAAAAAATAATGATAAAAAAATTACTGGAATAATGAATTTTTAACTATATAATGGTTTTTAGAACAAAATTATGCATAATATAGACTCGAACGACATTAATTTAATTATGTTTAATCAAAATCACATACAATAATTTAAAAGTTAATTTAAAAAATTGGACGTTGTAAATAAAAGATTGTAAAAATATATTTTTCTATAACGTATTTAGTTTATTAATATTCAATGAAAAATTATTCTTTTTAGAAAAAATAAAAAATTACCACTTAATATAATTTAAATATAATGATTTAAAAAGTAATATATATTTTATGAAATAAAATTTATAATAATGGTAGAAATTAATTGTAATATTTGTTTAGAAAATCAAAAAAATACAATTTTCAAAGAAAATATATTTTTCTATCGTAAAATGAATTTACTAAAAATTGAGTAAATATTTATATTTATTTTACATTATATATACAAATTATACTTATTTTTTAATAATATTGTTATTAATATTCAAACAAAAAATGTAATATTTATTTTATTATTGTCACCATTTAATAATAATATCTATAAAGTATAAAACATTTCATTTAAACATGATATTCTATGTAATGCAACCTATCAATGAAAAATGATTTATTTAATAGAAAATGAACCATAAATATATTGGGGATGATAAATTCTTAAACCTTATATATATTTCTGCAATTTTATTTCAATACTCTTATATAAAAAACATTAGATACTTCATCTTCTTCATATCATCTGGTTCCTATATAGCTTCCTAAAATTTATGTTTTCACCACAAAAAAATTACTAGGTGAGTGTTTTTGTTTCATAATTTTTTTTCATTGATCCCAAATCTCCACCAGTTATTCCCTATAAGAGAGATCAGTCTCTTTTGGTATGATCTATATGTTAAGTACATATGAGGGATATGGAATGTACTTCCTAAGGAGAGATACATGGAACAAATTGTGAACATGAGATAGATTCGGTGGAAACACAAAGTGTGAATCAACTGTCCCAACATAATCATGTATTTTAAAGGGAAATATATATATATATATTTAGGGATCAATTTTACATTTTTTCCAAATATCATAACATTATTACAATGATATATACACTATAATACCTAATTAAAAACATCAAACTCTATATATTTTCTATGATTGTCTGCATAAATTTTGTATCAAATTTGAGATTCCATGATATGCTTATGAATAAATCTAAAATTCTATATAATTTATTTATCCAACACAAGTCCTTATAGATTTCATTTCCAAACATCATCATAGAAAATTATAATAACACATTGAGTTCTATATAAGGATAGAAAAGAATCCATTTCAATTCTTGAGTGAAATCTATTACTAAATAAAATCTCAACCAAAGAAAGGTGTTGACCCTAAATAACATTAAAATCCATAGAACATTCTATCAAAATATATTAAAATGTTTTATTACTCCCTTATATTGACCATCTATCATTTGATGATGTGCAGTTCTATAGTTCAAGAAATCATCAATTCTAGTTGAATACTTCCTCAGAACAACAATGTATGCCTCATTCCCAATCAGATAAAACTGAATGTGGTACTCCATAAAAAAATACAACTTACATTATTTATATCATGGAAAATTAATCAAGAAGGAAATATTCCCTAATATAAATTAAATGTTGTGATTTTATTATTAAATCGACAAAAAACAAAATAAAATTATACCCTTTATATGTTTTGAGGAGTATGATGATGAAATCCACAGTAATGTTTTCCCGTTTCGATTTGTTTATTGGTAATGGTAACAAAATTCCCTAATAAATAAATCTCATTGCCTTAAAATACTAACACACTAAATATAAAGATACATAATATTCAAAATCACTTTTCATGTTATCCCCAAAAAATGATCTTTCAAATATTTATAAATATTTTTACTACCCTGATGAATAGAGAATGATAAATGATGACCTTAGTCCAATATCTCCACCTTTAATCAAGGTATGGATAAGAAACATACTCGATTATTGAACCATATCATATTATCATAACAATTGTTGAACACTAGAACATTTATAGCCATATGATTCAGTTCCACATTGTCCTTCAATTCCTCTTTAATACTCACAAGGACAGATAGTTAAACATTCATGTGTGAAATGTATGATTTACCCACTATTCTCATGGTTTCAAGTTCCCTCACATAAAAATACTAAAATATGGATTTATTTCAATAAAAAATATTGATAAAATATCATGGTTATTAAATCATTGAGTATCTATTGAGTAATAATAATTACTTCTTACTTTTTTATTCAATTAGTTATGTAAATTAAAATAAATTGTCTTTAAACAATGTTTACAAACATTTTATATCTCAATTTTTTAATATAATTTTGTATAAAACAACACATTTTACCATACATAGAATTATTTATAATGTATTATGAATAGAATCTTATAATTAT
The DNA here is from genome assembly GCA_963277665.1 of Viscum album. NCBI lineage: Eukaryota > Viridiplantae > Streptophyta > Magnoliopsida > Santalales > Viscaceae > Viscum > Viscum album. Next base: position 1,603,453,917 of record OY728161.1, on the reverse strand, counting down.
TAAATATGATCCACAAAATCAATTATTTGTATGATTAGTTTGAATTATATTTATTTAGACTAGTGGTTAGGCATTTCTCTTGTTTATTGTAATGATAAAATTTGTGTCTATCGGACTGATTCTGGTACTGATACATCGGACCTACCCCCATAAATATTAAAATATTGAGAAATTAAAAGGAACTATATCAAATTTTCATATGTTTATATTTTTAATGTATATATAATTGATTCTATGGATACCTTTAGTCAGGGTAACTGAATGTCATTACTCTAAAGGTTAAAAGACTGATTTCTATTAAAAATTGATTTTAATTCATTTTTATGTTCTAATATTTTGTTTTTATTGTCGTTACAAGTATTTATTTTTATATTCATATTATGATAAAATAAATTTAAAATCATTCCATTAATTTTTATTAGTCTATTTTTAATTAAAATAAAATAATACTTTGATATAATCGTAAATTCTATTATTCTGATTCCTACTCTAAACATCGAATGATCTATGAGTCTATTATTTTTACTTAAATTAATATTGTGTTTTTTTGAACTACAACTCACCATGAATCCTATAATAATAACTATATTATTTACCCTTTTGATCAAAAAATTTGTATCCAAGTAGGTCATTCTACTTATATGTGATGAGTTTTGTACTTCTTTTATCAGTTCCATGTTTATCATGATTTGTTATAAAATTCATGTTTAAATTTTTTACAAACTATTTTTTTGAAAAAAATGTTTATATTTTTATTATGATGGAATTTATGGATATTGGATATATGGTTTTTCAAAGTATATATCAGCAAAAAATTTCTTATGTTAATGACTATAAGTATTGGAGAGATATATTGAAAAAAAATTTGGTCAACACTAGAGCTGATAATTTTTCAATTCGTACTAGGAATTTTAAAGAACTAGATAAAGAAGTTTATTCCTTTTCAAATTCTAAGAAGTTATAATATTAGTTAAACTACAGTATTAGAAAGGCTTTATTATTTTCAATTAGGAGGAATATTTAATTCAATATATGGTCTTGTGAATCTACTGATAGTATTTGGATTAAGTTGGAAGTAACACATTTTGGTACATGCAAAATCATTGAAATAATAAGAGTCATTCTTGGAGGTGATTAAGAAGTCTTTCATTTTTTACCTACTGAGCCAGTTTCTAATTTTTAACAATGTTTTATTATTATTATATTTTTTCTATTATATTGGTGAGAAGGGTCTTGATGATGATATTTTAGTTGAAATGATTATTGATATAATTCCAAATATTTTTGAATTTAAAAGAACATATTTGGATAATACCAGAAACACTGCAAATATTACTCGTGATAATATTATTGGAACCTTCATGAAATATGAATATATATTATATAGAAATTCATAAAAATAAACAAAGAAAATGGAGAATTTTTTTTTCTAAAAATTCAAATATTCCTACTAATGTTCAATTAGTAATGAATATAGTAACGTGTTCAATAAAAAAACATTTATTTTTGAATTCGATACCAGTTCATTAAAAAATTATGTAAATGAGTGGGAGAATATTTCATAAAGGATGCAACATATTATTGTAATGAAATATTTTCAGTAAAAAATGAAATTATTTCTTAAGGATAAAATTGATAAGAATTATTCTCAGGTTAATTATTATAAATTAATAGAAAAATATTACATTTGACCATATTTTACTCAAATCAAAATGAAATATATATTGGATGTATATTCATAAATAATTGATAATAAATATTATAATTCATAAGGAAATAAAATTAAAATATTATTTATAACTAGTTCTAGTAGTGATTGGTATTCTCTAGAAAAATGTTTTGATAATGAAATATTAGGACAAAGGAACATTTGATTTTTAATGTACTTATGATAGATCAGTGTCATATTGAAAAGGTACAGGCATTAGAATACCTTAATAGTTTCTATTCATATGGAATCTATCCTGAGGATGAAAAAAATTCAACATCATTTAATGAAGAATCTTATATATAAGATGATAATAATTAACCTAGTTATGAATAAGTTTCTAGATTTGAAAAACAATATGGAAAAAATTATTTAAAAAAAACATGATAAGTAAAACATACATTTGTATATTAAAGAATAAATATTTTCTCTAGTAAAATATAAAATCATTCTAAATATCATGATAAATCTAGTTTTGAAAAATAATACATTTCAAAAAAAACCTTTGAAAAATATTTAGGAGAAAAATAGTTTACAATATAATTTTTATAAGAATAGTTCTATTTGTATTTATTATGAAGATAAAATCATTATTTTTAAAATAAAACACAAAATATCAAGTTTTTATAAACAATTTTCTATGTTAATAATGGGTAAGGAAATTTTTTTTAATATGTATAAATAAATTAAACCACATAGTAATAATTATTGAATGGGTTATAAAAATCAAAAAAATACTTTTAGTATTAGATATTTTGTTCCTAAAAGTAAATTATTTTTCTCAAAATTACAATCTGATAGACATTGGGAGAAATTTTTTTCATTGAATATATTTCGTTATCTTTTTTTCATTAATCTTATTTTTATAAAGAAATATCATTTACAAAGTGAAATAATGTTGGTCAGATGTGGCTTCTAAAAATAGTTGTTCTTGATAATATAGAACCTCAATGGTTTTGGTTATGAAAAGATATTTCATTTATTTCCATGAAAAGAAAAATATAACAAAAATCCAAATTATTTAGTATATGTATAGTGGTTTCTTCTGAAAAATGAATGGAAAAAAATATTTATTTAAGAGGAATATTAAGATAAATGGTTGAAAATAGACATTTTGATATAATGATTAAGGAAGAATCATTAGTATAGATAACATTGTCCTTCTTGGAAAATCTATAATTTCAAATGTTTTACGTTTTCAATGGATTATGAAAATACATAAAAGCAGAAGTTAATAATTTGATAAATGTATCTTTTGATCTTTCAGAATTTTAATTGTACAACACGTTGTTCCGAGGTTGAATATATTCATTATTTTAAACAGAATAAGAATGTTTGCAAACTATACATAGAAGAGAATAAGATCCAACACGTTCCTAGTCCTAGTGAAATGGATGACCAATATTGGTTAAGAAATATAATGTTCAGACACCGTAACCTTAGAATTTTAGCTATGATAAAAATGAAACAACTTGTTAAGGATCTAACATTACTAAGGTTTTATACGTCAAATGTTTTTGACCCTTGTCAAAATTGTAAGCCATAGAAGTCATGTTTTTTAAATATTATTCAAGTCTCAATATCAAATGATTTTCAGTTAATACATATTGTCTTATATTATAGTACACAAACTAGAATTAATGGTTGAAAATAACATGTAAATATGTCCATTCATGATTACAAGAGATACATAATAGTCTATTTACAAAAAAAGTAACCCAAATCATTAAGTGATTTTATATTTTTTTAGAAAGAGTTAATAATGAGAAAATCATCCCATTGGTAACCATTAATAGTGATCATAGTAGATAATTTTAAAATTATTATTTTGAAACATTTTGTAGTAAAAAATTTATTTAACATAACTTTTCAACACAGATATCCCTAAAAAATAGTGTAGTCAAAAGAAGAAATATAGTTCTTCATGGGATGACTAGAAAAATTATGATTGAATACATGATTACTAATTTTTATTTGGATTAAAGAAGTTTTTAATTCCTACTATACTATAAATTGAGTTTTAATAATATATTTTCTTATTAATACTCTTTATGAGTTGAAGACAGGAAGAAACCCAACTGTTTCTTTCTTTATTATATATGGATGAGATAGATTCATATGGAATAAAAAATAAAAAATATATGAATTTTCACCAATTTTTGATTAATGAATTTTTATAGGTTATTCCACTACTAGTATGGTATATATAATTTTTAAATCAAATTCTTACTCTTGTGGAAACTATACATATTAATTTTGATGTAACTGATCATTTTTTTTCAAAAAACCTCAACCAACATTCACTGAAGTTATTTCTATAACTGGTTTTGAATTATTAATAAAATATTAAAATCATAATGAAATAAATAAATAATTTTTTTTATGAAGTTGTCTCTCATGAATATTTCCTACCTATTGTTGAAGATCAACCTTTTAAATACCCTATAAGTTAGTTGTTTTTGTAATAATCCTAGTAAAAGTATAATTGGAGATGCATATCAAACAACTAAAACCATTTGATCTTTGGGAAATGAAATTAAATATCTTAAATTTTTATCATAATTTGAACTAAAATATCCTGATGAGTATTGGATAAAATAAATTCAAATTTACTCAAGGATTTATAAAGAAACCATGTCTAGAAATTAGTTCAAAGACATAAAAAATAACAATAATTGTATTCAAATGGATTTTTTTTGGAAAATATATGATGAAAATAGAATAAAATATAGAAATAAAATATTATTGGTACTATGGGATATAAACTAAAATTTGGAGTAGATTATTAAGAAAAATTCGGTCTTGTAGTAAGAATTGAAGCTACTCAAATTCTTTTAGCCTTGGTAGAATTCATTAATTTCAAACCATTTCAAATTAATTCCAAGTTTTATTTTCATTAAGGAGGTGTTCATGAAGATGTTTATGTAGAAAAAACCCTTGGTTTTGATCATACTAAAAACCCTGATTATGTTTATAAACATACTAATGAACTCTATGAACTTAAACATGCCTTTAGTTCATAGTATGATAAGTTAACACGATTTTTGTAACAAAACAATTTTATTAATGGAGTTGTGGATCCAACTAAATTTATAAAATAATTTATTAAAATGATTTTGATTGTAAACATTTATGTTCATGAAATTATATTTGTTCTAACTAAAAAATCAATAATATATTTCTTTGAAGATCATGTGAATTCGGTGTTTTCAATGAGTATGATGGGTGAGTTAACATATTTTCTTTTTGTTCAAATTTCACAAAAAATAGAAGGGAATTTTATATCACAACATATGTTTATAATATATATTCTTATGAAATTTTTATCTAATAAAATTAAAATAATTAGTACTCATATTTGTAACACAAACAATTTAGATCATGAAGAGTATGAGAAACAAGTTGATTAAAATTCTTTTATAGGTATTATTAAAAGATTACATTAATTAACAACCAGACATCAGGATTTACTGTTTTTAGTATTCTTATGTTTTAGATATCGAAATAATCCAAAAGAATCACATATTATAGATTTAAAACAATTTATTTATTATACTAATGGAATAATAGATTTAGGACTATTCTATTCTTTTATACAGTTATTTGTACTAAAAACATATTCAAATGATGAATTTAAAAGCTGTATAATGGATAGAAAAAGTACATTTGAAACATTTAGTTTCATAAGAGATTCATTCGTTTATTGAATTTTTATGAAACTAAAATGAGTTGTACTATCCACTATTGAACGAGAATATATGGAAACTAGAAGTTTTAGTGGTCAAATGTTGTGGATGCAACACACACTCATAGATAATGGAATGAGTATCACTAAAACTCAATTATTTTTTTAATACATGAACCATTACATTAATTGAAAACCCAACACATCAATCACGTAATAAAAAATAGATTTAATACACAACTTATTTTAGTATCACAAAATCAAAGGATATATAATTTTAAAATTTATGACTACCTAAGAACAAATTGTTGATTTATTACTACACCCCTTTGTTTTTATTGATTTGAGTAAATAAATGAAAATCCTCATTGATTAATATTAAGAGATTATTCATATATATTTATTTTTTTTAACAATAAAATTACATTAGTAAACTCCTTTTCAAATTCGAAGTACATATGATTATGTTTTCTAAAAATTTTTATTTTTATATTTTTTTATTTCTAATGTTTTTATCATATTTATTTTTTTGATTCATTTTTAATAAAAAAAATATGGAATCAAAATTTTTTACAACAGTATAATAATGCATTTTTTGTAAATTTATCATAATTAGTTTTTTGTTTTTAATAAATAACCAGAAGGTTTAGGGTCCAAGTTTTCTCAATCCAAGAAATAATTATAAAAAAAATAGTAGACAAAAAGCGTGAAATTAAAAGTGGCACATGAACAACCAAATATTAATGGAACCCAAGAACAGCAAAAAATATGGTAATATTATATTGTTTTAAAATTTTGTTCTTGTCCATTACATTTTTATAAAATTTTATTTATTAAATATATTATTTTTGTTTTATTATATTGATATGTTTTTCTAAATTTTAAATGTTTTTCTAATAAATATGATTCTCAATCTGATAAAATAGTTGAAAATTTTGAGAGTTGAAATATAAATTCAATGAAATTCATTGATTGAATATTGGTTGTTAGATTATTTAAGGATCAATCATATCCATTGAAATTATTTTTGAATATAAATAAACATTTTCACATTCATATATATAGGTGGTTCACCCCATTTCCCCAAATTGACTCTCATGCTTTTTCATCCTAAGATCTCACACCCCGCAAATTCGTTAGCCAAATTATTTTTTAATTCATTTGATCATTTAAAAAATCGTCAGTATGATGTAAGCCAAATAATATTTTGAAAAATGTTATTTTTCTTGATAAAGATACCATAAATGGTATTTGATAAATAGATACAATACTACCATAAAAAGAATAACTTATTTACAAGGTTGAGAAACTATTTCTGTTGGGAAATAATATAATGATTTTGATCTATATTATCTTGAAATTAATAGATATTTTTATTCGTTTGTGGGTTTTTAATGTAGAAGGAAAGGAAAAAATCTCCTTTTCCATATTTTTCAATAGATATAATATATCAATCAATAGATTAAAAAACATGGTGTGATTTTTTCTCTAGTGAGGCATATTTACCTTCCAAAAAGTTACTAGACAAAAATAGATATTTCACGAAGAATAATGACAATGAATATTCGTTTAAATATTATGAAAATATAAGGAATGGTTCAAATCTATCACCAAACAATAGATAAATAGTTTATTTGATACATGGTTATCTATAAATTTATAATTAATAATGAACGTAAATAACTTTAATGCCTTAAAAATGAAAAATTTACCACTAGATAGGGATTCCAATTTCACTATTTAAGGCTTCTTTCACTATACCATGAAATCGATACCCTATATATCGAAACTTACTCTATGTTATGCTAGACTATAACATTGGCCTAACCTTATTAGTTGGTTGTATGTTGTGTCTTCCGTGATCCATTCTAATATTTTCGGTCAACCACACTTAGCTTTTGGAGTAAACAGAGATGTGTGAATCATTAAAGGATGGTGGTATACTATTCTATTCATGTTTTTACTATTTTATATTTTTTGATGTTAAATTATATTTGAGGATTTTACATTAAAATTATATACCTATACCACCATGAAATCCTAATGTTGTAGGCTTTGTGGGTGGAAAACCCCATGTATGAATGTAGTGGGACCTAATCCACTAGTATTTTGTCTTGTAGTGCCACCTGAGTAACCTCATGTTAATCCTCCACTAGAAAAAAAGCTCAGTTCTAAGATAGATTTTACCAATCCATATAATCCCTATAAGGTAATCTGTTACGGGCCCCTACAATGATTGCTTTAACAAGATATTTTGAATATAAACATCTTACCACCATAAGGGGGGGGGGGGGGTGGATGTTTTTAGGATGTTGAGTCTGGGATTCAATCCATGCTTTCAATTTTCATGAATCTAGGGGTGCATATAGATTTTAAGGCCATGATTTCCACCTAAAATCCTTAACATTCTCCTAAATATTGGCGGGATGTCATCAAGCAGGCCAGATATCATCAGGGTATGGTCTAGAGGGCATTCAAACAACCATCTATGAATATGTTTTCTGAATACATTGTCATCATACAAGATGTGATATTTTAAATGTCTTCAAAAGGGTTACATGTTTGTGATATAATATTATAATCATTTATAAGATATTTGGTGTTTTTGTGGAATCGAACTTGTTATGAGAAGGCCACTATGAGACAATTTGGTGATGGGATTTTCTAAACCATCCAATAAAAGGTGATCTATTTCTATATAACCACTATTTTAGAAATAATGGACCTGGAACTCATCACATAATGGAACTTGATGGGAGGTAGAAATGTGAGATAGGGTGATTCATCGTTTAGGTAGAATGATGATAAATATTTTTGTAGGAAGTGATGTTTCTATGCGGGGGATGTTCCATCAATTTGAAATGTATAGAAAACTATGGGGTGTGTCACCAATGTGGAAGGGAAGGCCATTGGAAGCATCTTTGTATGAGTAATCCTATAGAGTTATGAGCTTGTGGTTGGATGGGGAACCAACAATGCCTCTTACAAACATTCAATTTTATATCTACTGAGAATGTATCTATTCTAACACACATTTTAGGAACATGATTAGTAGCTCCACATCAGGATAGGAACTCCTCTAATATGATCCAATTAGGCTATGTTAGTGATCGTGGATGATGTTTTCATACATATGAGGTATACCACTACAAGTGTAAACCTTCCCATGTTATTCAGGTTGTATCACAGGGATATGCATCATGAAATATCTATGTTGTACAACCTACAATTAGATGGAATATTATAGGTACTTCTACAATATGAGGTATTATTTAGGTATCCTCTAGTTTATATTCTTCTAAATTTGTTATAGTTGTATCGAACTCCTTTATATCTACTGTACATATCGAATTTCTAGTCCTAGAGAGAGTACAATTCAACCGAGATATTACTCTCGAAACCCTATTAGGGGATCGATTATAGGGTGTATTCCTGTGAATGGAGTTCCCCCTCAATATAGGTAGGTTACATTTTCAATGAAATTTCTTCATCCTCGAGATGAATTGCCTTGAAATCATTATCATAATATATTCTCTAGTACATCATCATTCACATATTGATTGATAACTATGAAGGATTGATTTTACCTCTCACGAGTGAAGAACATATATCCAATGGGAGAATAGGATATTTAGGTGTGCCAAGATTAATCTGAGTGTACTGGGCTAGGTAGGGTGATAGCCTAGATGTCTTGTAACTTTATAAGTAAACATGGAATGTAGTTTGTGGATTTCTTTCTTATTGTGGATTATTTTGGAGATATCTTCCCTAATGAAATTTCTATCATACATCTTGAGAGTTAGCTGGATTTCACAATCGATCTTGTTCTAGGTGCAACAATATTATCCTATCTTCCAAATAGGATGGAATATGCCAAGATCCCAGAACAAAATATATAGTTGGAATACTTATAGGAAAAGGGTTTTATATAACATAAAACATCAATATAGGGTTCAACTATCCTTTTCACTCATATGGTGAACTTTAATTTTTCAAGGATTACAGATAGTTGAACCTGATTACGATGAGATACCAGTATTCACTACCTCATATAGATGAAATCATCGATTATCTTATAGGAGAAATAATTTTATAAAAGATAATTTTGAGTCCATGCTGTCATTAGGTACTCATGAGACCATCAGATATAACATGTATGTAATTTCACTGCTCATATACCATATATGAGTATCTGTTAATGTCATTCATCCTTAATAATTTACCAGTTGTTTTAATAGATTTGATGAATCTAGTTTATTACCTCTTCTAGGATTAATTCATGGAAGTATTTTTAATGACATATTGCGGTATTCTCTCAATATAAATGACCATTCAACTCATATTAATATCATACTAAATATGATGATAGAGCACCATCTATATACAAAGCATAGAAATACCACTTTGGATCAACAAATTTCACTTATTGGGTCATTAGATTTTTGAGGTAGTTGCATATATTGATCAAGAGAAGGACAATACCATGGTTTCATAGGATTATTCAAATAATTTCATTGAAATTTTCAATTTCATGGGGCTATGTTGTTATTATAGAATATTAATTTTGGATTTATCACACCTAAAATCAACTATTATGGTGTTGACTAAAGAGGGTGTCAAATTCGTATGATCCAAATTTGCTGAGATAAAAATTTTGTAGTGGAATGGAAGAATTAATTTAGTAATGATACTACTTATTCTAAATTCATGATGAGGCAATATTGTTTATTATTATGTTTTGGGTATTATTTTGGATGTAGTTCTGATGTAGGATAATAGGGATGTAGTGTATGGGTTCTTCCAGCTAAGATCTCACGAGTAGAATTACCCTACACATGACATCAAACTAGCATCCATGGTTATTGAATTATGATACAGAAGGAAGTAAATTTTATGTTAGTGCTTCATAATTTAAATAGATGAAAAACATATCAAAAACATCTCCATGAAATGTGAATTTAATATGATGTAGTATAGATGGTTTGATTACATACAAAACTATGAATTTGAGCTTTATTATACATTCGGTAAGTGTAATATATTAGCTGACACCTTAATCATGAAGACTCAAACACAAACCATCCACGAATCTAGTAAAGAGTTGAATTTGATGGCTTTGTTTTCTAAGACTCTCTTAGAGGTTTATGAATTACATGAAGACCATATTTTAGCCATTATTGCAATGATATCCTCTCTTCTGGAGAGACTGTAGATGCGACAACTATCAGATCCTATAACACCTCATGTTTTTATAGATTTTTTTTAATAAATTAATGTTCACTTATGTATATAGTTAAATTTAACACCATTTTAGTCTAACATTTTGTGCTAAACTATTTTATTCTTGTGCTACATGCAACATCTTTTTATCTTTAGTGACATGATACATTCAGTTTCTATGAAACATCAAGTTAATAATGTAATTATTTGGAATAGATTGTTATATCATAGATATTAAATATATTAGATATAATATTAATAACTAATTTTTTATTATAAATATTTTTTATAATGAAAATATATTGCTAACAAAATATATTATTTTTGTAAAAGTCAACAAGTTTTTAGAATATTATTTTCTCAAAAGAATTTTTTTAGGTTCTTCGTTGAAAAATAATAAAATAATTTTTTTAAAATTTTATAAATATTAATTGATAAAATAAACATTTATTTTTAATTCATACTAACAAAAAAATAATATGGTGAATTTTTTATATGTTACTATAAAATTTCATTTTTGAATGAAATGTGAAAAATATTAAAATTTAATTCAATAAATTTATTTTTTTATAATATAATGGTTATGTTAAATTATATTTTAATTTTTTAACATATATGTAGTTAAAAAATACATCAATGAAATGAATCTACGTTTTTATATTCAATTTTAGACTGAAAATGGATATAAAAACTTTTGAAACCTTGGAACCTTTTCACATAAAAAACTCATTGTCTCATCATTTACGTGAAATTAATTTTTAATTAATCCCTTAAAATTATGTGATTTGTATTTTGAAAAATAGATTACATATTAGTAATAATAATGAATTATAATTTCTAATAAGGTCAAATTTATTAACATCCAATGTGATTAGTGAAATTAATTAAAATTAATTACAACAATTATGATAAAAATACTATTAATTAGTGGTTATACAAAAAACATAAGGTGTAAAAATGAACATCATGTTTTCCAAAACCCATTTTACATCCATATTATTACCATTACATAATTTTTTTAATTATAATCATTATTCGAGGTTAATGATATCACAGATATCTCCCAATAATCTATACATATTTGGTATTTATAAGAATTCCACTAATTCTCTACTGTAAAATGGAACTCACCCCTCACATATTCATAACACTGAATCAATTTCTATCGGAAAATAAATAAAAAATATATTCCCATCCTACCTAATCTCAACACATGATCCACACATTATGCATTAATCTATCCAATAATTACCATTGTTTCAAACCAAAAGGAGTTACATGAAAAAGATTTAGCACTCATCAATTTTTATTTTTATTTTGTTTCCCTCTCCACCCAATTGAATTATTAGTTTATCATGCTTATATAATAAGAATGTTATATTAAATAAACATTTATTTTGTTTTTTAATAAAAAATATGAACACTTTCACACATTTTTTTCAAATGGGATACACATTCATTGTTCATGGGTACGTTAGACAACCTCCTCATGAACCGATGCTATTTATTCATCTATTACATTATTTAATTATTTGAAAAAATTGTGAAGATATAATTTATTTATGATATTTATTATTTTAATTATGTTATTGTTATTTTTTTATATTTATATAACACATAAATTCATTCTTTCCCTTTTGTGAGAATAGAATAACGTCGTTTGTGTGTGCAACAGACTACTACCCCATAAAGTGATGTGGTTCATTCACACGTTACATGGAATGTATTAAGTATTGGTTAAAAAAATAAGTGATATATACATGACATTTAATTTATTATATAATTATAATATATCATATTCTTTTATTTATTTAAGTTTACAATAAAAATTGAAAGAATGTTAATCCATACGTACATCCTACCATATCCACAAATGATGCATTTATTTTCATTTTTATATCATTTATAGATTACTATACATTAAAATATAATGAATATATATAGATATATATGATAGTTATATCATGTTTATGATTATGTATATTATTAAATAATGACTAAATTAATAGTATCAATAATATAATAAACAAAACATATATGAAAAATAATGAGGATATTTCATAAAACCAAATTTTAACATTGAAGTGTAAAAAAATGAAATAAAAGCTCCAAAAAATAATATATGGAATTATATATATGAATATTATTCTAAAATATGTATAATAATATTATATTTATTATAGAATATGTTTGAATTAGTCTTTTGTGATTTAGTACATAAGGTAAGGGGATTTATACACTATCTTTTATTTCTGTGAAACTTATTCAATATTCACCACTCATTTCAATAAGGTGGTGTATATACTAAATAATAAAATGGTATATCATTAATTTAATAAATTTAATTATATTTTAGGATTCAATAAATGATAATCATTCAAGGATCTCATGATTCAAAAGTCACTAACGTGGTAAGGGATTTTTATCTTACATTTTTCTTTTCTGAGCCACATGCTATATTGACCACCTATTAATTATATGTAATATTCATAATTACAATTATTTTATTTTAACATTCATATAATCCAGATTATTTATAATTTAAAGTACATCTGAATATCATTAATTAATGGGTTTTATAGTTCAAAATTTAACAAATCGATAATATAATTTTGTCACAATTTTCTTTCATTGTGAAACATGTTATGTCATGAACCTATATTCTTTTATGTGGTGTATACAATACTAATTCCAAAAGTTATGTAATTAATATCCCCCTTCTCATGATATATTGAGCCTCATTTAATGATATTATTTAATGCATACTTTGATTCAATGTTACCGATGTAGTAAGAGTTTATTGAAACATTCTTATTGTCTATCAAGATTGTTTACAATTATGCTTCCATTTAATAAATCTAATGATCCATATCTCAAGATGTCACCTTCATTTAATTCTTCTATGGTAATTTAATTTTTAATTATATAATTGCACCATTTTTTCCACTCTTTAGTACATATAGGTATTGATAAAATTTTTTCAAAAACAATCGAATTTATTTTTCTCTATCAAAAATATGATTTCTTAAATAACCATGTTTTCTAAATGAATTTTCAAAAAAAAAATTCCATGATTTTAAAAAGGAATTTACATCCATGTTTTACCTTTTAACATCGTTTAAAAAAAATAATATTATCTTTTTTTTTTCTAATCTAGTATATTTTTACTTCCACCAAAATATGATAGGAATTTTTGTTCTCACATGTACGATATGAACAGAATTATCCAATACCGTGAAAAATCATTTCTATGAATATTACTATATAATTTTTCAATGAAATTTTTATATAAAATTATTTTCAAAAATTCTACCACGAGTACACTCTAAATTTTAAATGTTATTTTCAGTGGAAAGTATTTTAAAACTATATTATGTTTTAAAAATAATTTTTCAAAGAAGAAGTGATATTTTCCTCAAGAAAGGTTTCTAAAATATCATTCAGAATTATTTTCCATTAGAGATGAAATATTTTAGTCTTAAATATTCCTTACTAGAGATACGATCAAATAATACCATTCTTATTAATTCTTGAATGGATTATTTTTTATGGAATGATATTTATGAAAAATGTTTTTCTATCATTGGTTATACCATGATAAAATGCGTATAGTACCCACCTCTTTTCACGAGTAATTATTTGATAAAACTATTATGAAAACTGTATCTTTACCAAAGGCTATTATATTATAGAATTTTTCAGATAAAAATTTCTTTTAATGGGATATTATATGATTATTTTTATGATCATGGGGAACCCGTATATATTATTTCATTATAAGATGGGTGGGTACTATATATTCTTCCATTTAATTGAGAAAATATTTCTATCTCATGAGATAAAAATGGCTAAAATGGGGAGATAGCCTATCTTAGTAATATAAATTTTCCACTATGATAGTCTTGGTAGTGAAACTGGACTACTATGATGGTTTGTAATGTTAATCTATTCTACTATGACAGATTTTCCAGTGATCATTGACTATATAGAAATTGTATTTACCCTTTATGTGTCTTCCAAAATTACATTACTTATTAATATGTTATGATGTCATAGATTATTCTCTTGATTAACTTATGGTTCATGTGTTATAATCTTCCAATATTGATTTCATTATAGTTAATTATGATATTTGATATGTATGGTATGATATTCTAATGTTATGATCATGTTCTTATAGCCTTATAATCATGATTATGCTTACATATATCCCTTGGTTACCTATACTGAGAATTTGGTGTCACCCTTTCATATGAATAAGTTTCCAATGTTATAAAGTTATATATTATGTATAAAGACTCTAAGAAGTTTGATAGTCTTGGAGAACCTAGTGAAAGATAATGTAGCTCACTTATAGACTAGTGTTTGTGTTACCAAGTTTCCAAAGAAACTAAAGTAATACGGAATATGGATGTTTGTTTTTTTGAGTGTATAAAATTTTCAAAAAACGATTTAATATATAAATATGAGAAGTCTAGGTCATTATATATAAAACTTGAGTGGAATTTTAGTTGACCTTTAGAAAAATAGATGAGAAAAAATTAGTGAGATACTTAAGGATAGTTCTCTATGGATGATTAAAAGTGTAAGAAAATGTCTTGATTATTTTTAAAGGATAGAGTGACTATTTTCACATCAATACGTCCATATATGGACACTAGGAGTGTGTCTAGATCTAGTATACATGTAATTAAGAGTAACACACCCAAAACCTGGTATTTATCTAGACTTGATAATAAATTCTTTAACGACAATAATCCTTATTCACAATTAGTTTAACACTCCTTAGGGATATGCTTTGGAATTAAAAAACACTATGTGAACCATAATAAAGGTTTTAAATAAACGTTTTCTAGGAATAGCCTAGAAAAAACCTATAGTGTCATAGATTAATGAAGTTGTCATAAATTATACATCCTATAATATCATGACCCATCCCACTAGGCCTTGATGAGACTACCCCAAGCCCACATTCCATAGGCCAGGGGATAGTGACTAGATCCTAAAGGCTTTTCCCAAATAGGTGAAGCATTACCTTAGAGATCTGTACCCACCCAAAAAGGGAAACTGATATAAACCACCAACAAAAGTAAGGTATAACAACGAGTGTAAAGTAAAACCACAACTAAATCTATAAAAATAAAACAGTGGGCTGGAATACAAGACCTAGAAACTGAAATGAATGTAAACAACCATCAAATCTGTTCTGGAGCCCTACAATGATGGTAGTAGCTTTATGTCTAAAGTCGAAGAAGAGGATCTCTATTTCTCTCATCACCCCAAGATTCACCATGTCCCGAACCTCCAAATTCTACATTGATGCATCAGTAGTCCACAACAAACACACACCTGTCGGTGGATCCCATTTAGGGGTGAGTAGAACAACTCATTAGGGGACTTAGAGACCCCTGAAGGACTCTCAGTAATCTAAAAAGGAAAACATCACATGAAATAACACAATAGTAATATCACAATCTTTATCTGAATCATGAATCACAAGGAAAAAGAGATATCTCTCTCTAATGGTTTAACTTATAGGATAATGGGTTAGAGATGAATAGTCGTAATACCTGATCATTATATCCGTAGTAACTCTATTGGTGACCCGTATTGGTCACTGTATTCTGACCCATACTGGTCGCTCAACGCTGACCCATATTGGTCGCCAGTGCTGAACTATATTGGTTATTGGTGGTGACCAGTATTGTTCATTGGGGAAAACATGTGTTGGTCACTGGTGCAGAGGCCTTTGTGTCTATGATATAATGGTTGGGATGATTAGTCAAACAACGAGATCATCCCACTTCGGAGTTTCTGATGCTGACCCGTATTGGCCACTCTTCTTCTTCTTCATGCCACAGCCTGCTAATAGATTCCCGCATGAAGCTCACCTGATCTACAAAATAATCATCTAATAAAAATATCATTCATATTTAAAATATTTTTATGACCCGGAAAATCATTCCTAATGGACCACACATCCATAGGGGTCCCAATGTGATAGACATCGTGTCAATCAGACGCCCGTTCTTTGAGATATGGGAACTTTTGTAAAAAGGGAACAATGGGATTCAAGTCTGATCCAACCTAGGTTGCACGTCAACCTCCATAAAAACTGACTTAGACTATCTCCAATGTACCACCTTTTCACAAGGGTCCTTATTCAGCAGACAACGTATCGATCAGACTCCGTGTCTCTTAGTTACACGCATTTTAGTGAAACAAGGGCAATCACGCCTTTGTCCAGCCTGGCTCTGTTGGGCACACCAGAAATTCCAAAGGAACTGCTTTGTAAAAATGGGTCCCAAATCCGCTGAAATTATGTGAAACTGACACATAGTTCCCCAGTTATGGGCATTCCATTATTATGGGGTCAGTTGGGTCTTGTCCCATTCTGACTTTGTTAGGCCGGCCTGAGGGAATAGGTCTCGGGGTCTACGTGACCCCTCACAGGTCCGAACCATTAAGGTTCGGTCAAGTTCACTGGGTTTGGACCATTGGGGTTGGCCAGACTAGTTTGCATGCTGGAGTCATTGTTGGTTGTTCCTACCAGGTGGGGCTCAACCCACCTGCGCTGGACCACAAGTTTGAACTGTTCAACCGGCTCACGACCAGCCAGCTCCGCCTGATGAAAGACAGTTTCTCAAGTTAGCCCCGCGGACGCGGTACTGTTTCATTTGGCCAGTGGTGCGCTGCCTGAACACATGAAACAGTCGACCAGATTGTCAAATAGTCTCCATGTGACACAGCGTGGCGTGGGGCCTCCCTTCCCCCTCTTACCACGGCCCGTCAGCCGTAGTGGCTACTGCCGCCGACCCCTATGTGAACCACCCTTCTCCTATGTAACTGGCTCGAGCATGCCCCCTATGGACATGCGGAATACCGCCTTCCCACCGGCTACAGCTGGTTACCATAGGCCTCTAGTGACCACCTCCTTCCACTGCCGGCATGGCACACCATGAGTTATTTCCGCGGGCAACTGGACATGTTCTAGTGGTTTGTTCTTGGTGTCGTATGATCCTACGAGCCTATCGTGCCACTACCACCACTGCATGACCCATATCTCAGCCTTGACATCACATTTCACAACCACACAGGAGAAACACAAGAACAAAAAGATCGACAGAGGTTCTGGGGATTATCGGATTGGGCTACACCCTCTGCATTAGCTTTTTAACAAGGGGTCTTAGAAATATTCTGGGAAATTAGAAATAACTCTAAACTTGTAATCCCTCATCAACATCCCAGGTTTAAAGAACGATCTTCTGATAAACCCATTGGTCAGTTGATTTGGATTATTTGTATAAATCAAGAACGAGGAATGAGGAATTTTATAATATCAAAATCAAAAACCCCTACCATGACGAGACATCCACTGACGATGATCGATGAAACCTCCATCATCATTGTCGTCGGCTCGTGATTCGGCGACGCTTGTCACCGCTCTCTGAATCTAGTCCCATCATCCTGGTGGATGATACTGCAGTACATCACTATAGTTTACTCATATCAAGATGCAGTGCCAAAAACCAACCCCGAGCTCCATTTAAATAG
This sequence comes from Viscum album, assembly GCA_963277665.1. Classification (NCBI taxonomy): domain Eukaryota; kingdom Viridiplantae; phylum Streptophyta; class Magnoliopsida; order Santalales; family Viscaceae; genus Viscum; species Viscum album. Next base: position 1,603,435,750 of record OY728161.1, on the reverse strand, counting down.
GATGGGGAAAAGGTGAGTAACGCATTTATGAAGTAATGAGGTTCATTTAATGAATTAATGAACCTATTTTAATTCAAAATGGTTGAGTAATGCAGTTGATGATTCAATACATTTATTGTCTTGAAAGGTGATGACTCCCACCACCACTGCCCATCTTTTGGAGAAAATGAAAATAAAATAACAATTACATGTAATTTTACTTTTCATTAAAAAAATCCAAAAAATAAACATTTTCTCCCGACCTACTATGGTCGATGTGAATCTTCCCTTTACTAAATCATGGCACAACGGATACAATGGTGCCCTCTAATTTTTTATCTGAGCACTAGTTCAAAAGATAGAAAATGTCGCCCGTGCATTTATAGTCCATACCTCAAAAAAATTAGAAATTCATCCTGGGTACACAAGACATCAGAATCACTATCCATCAATTTTCAAAGACTCGTAATAATCAAAAATTATTTTAAATTTTTTTTATATTATTTCAAGGTATTTACATACTCTCCACCATGGAGCTTTACATCCCCAAAATCCAAACCAGGCTACACAAACAATGAGGGGTATTGGGCACACATATGACCCTCTCACTCCAAAATGCTCTCCTGGAGATTCCCATGTGGCCACATAACGCACACCAGAGGTATCAAACACCCAAAAAAATTCGCTCCTATATATCCTCTATCTCCACTTGGTATTCCAAAAAAGTCACCTCATTATCAATCACGAGCTCACCATGGTCGAGGACATGATATGGGGCATGAACGTATCTCCTCTCATGGGATACATAGAATATGTCGTGCACCCTCCACAACAATGGTAGAAATTCCATGTGTTACACCACCTTTCCAATCCTCCAAAGTATCTGTAATATTCAGATATTCCTCAATGAGAGTTTTCCGCCTCAGCCAACACTCGGTAGTCCCCATCGGGGGAGACTCGTAACAATACGTGGTCCCCCTCATGGAACTCCAATGCTCTATGTAGCCTATTAGAATAATACATTTTTCTGACTCTGTAAAGTCTTCATCCACTCTCGGAGGACCTTCACATTATCAGTGGTAGCCCATACTATCATCGGGCCCACGAGTGCTGGATCTCAGGGATCCATCCAGCATAAGGGAGATATGAGTGGTTATCTGTACAATGCATCAAAAGGGGCCATATCAATGGTGGAGTGGTATAAGTTTTTGTACGCGAACTCCACCAAGGGTAGGTGGTCATCCCAACTACGACCAAAATCTATGACATGTGCCCAAAGAATGACCTCCATGGTTTGGATAGTCCGCTTAGTCTAACAATCTTTATATCAGTGAAATGTTGTGCTCCAGTGAAGTTGAGTCCTGAAAGCCTCCTGAAATCCTTTCCACAACCAGGATGTGAATCGTGCATCATGTTCGGAGACTATCATCAAAGGAACCTCATTAAGTCGCATGATCCCCTGAACGTAAAGACGTCCCATGCTCTCTACCGAACCCTTGTCTCGAGTAACAAGGATGTGGGTCGAATTAGTCTATCATTTAATAATCACCCAGATGGTATTGTTCCCACTAGATGTATGTCGTAACCCTGTCACGAAGTCTATCAATATCCTTTCCGACATCCACTCTTGTATCTCGAGGGGTTGGGCCAATCCTGCTGGTACATGGTGCTCGACCATCACTTGTTGGAATGTGAGTCGTCAAGAAACAAACTTGGCCGTAGTTTTCATCATCCTTGGAATCCATTACTGACGCCAGGGGTCCTGATACATATTAATCATGCCTGGATGTACTACCAAGTGGGATGTATGGAATACCCTCAAAAAACCCTCACGCAGCGCCACCGGTACAACTATGTGTCCTCTGAAAAGGATAGTGTGCTCCCCACTTTCTGAATATCAGTCAGGGGCATGGAATGAGGATATCTGAGGATGTGTAGTCTCACATATGTTGTCTCCATGTATTTCATCCCTAAATCATTGAAGGTGTATGGGAGAAAATTCCATCAAAAAGAGGTATATTGTCTCATATCTATCCACATATGATATCTAATGTGAGGATAACTTCACTGAAGACTCATTCAGAATCTGCAAACTCAATCTCTGGCTAAGTGAATCTACCACTATGTTCCCCTTCCCCATAGTATAGACTATCTCAAAGTCGTATTCCTTGATGAACTGTAGCCAATGTCACTATCTTAGATATAGATATTTTTTTGTAATGATATATCTGAGACTATTATTGTCTATGTGAACAATGAACTGCTCTCCCATCAAGTAGTTTCACTACATCTTCAGTGCGAAGACTACTTCTTCCATCACTAAGTCACAAGTCACATAATTCTTCTTATGATGACTCACATGTCATGATACATAAGCAATCAATGTATTATCCAACATCAGGAAGCAACTGAGTCTGGTCCTAGAAGCATCATAGTAAACCACGGAGTCAGTTCCCTCCCCCAGAAACCTCAAGATGGGAGTGCTGGTTAGCCTCTTCCACACCTGTTGAAGGCTCTGCTAGCATGTCTCATTCCATAAGAGAATTTTCCCCTTTTGCATCAAGATTGGCATATGTACAACTACTCCGGAGAAATCGGGTATGACCCTCTGATAGTAGATTTCTAATACAATGAGGCTCCGCACATCACTAACACTCCTTGGTGGATCCCAAGCAAGTACTGCCTCGATCATCAATTAATCAAATGAAAATCCATACTCTGAGATGATGTGCCCCCTGAAGTTGACATTCTGTATATAGAACACACACATTGAAAGATTCCAATATAACCAGTGATCCTAGAGTGTGAGAAAAACTTTCTTCCAGTGCACATAATTCACTTCCATAGACATTGAGTACATAGAGATTCCATCGATGGAGACCACTAAAAACTGATTTGAGGTCTAGAAGATACTATACATGGGACCCAAGAACACTTCAGGGGTGTTCGTCAAGCCTAAAATCATCACTAGGTATTCATAATGTCCATACTGACATATGAATGTCATCTTTGGGAGGCCTCGTCCGACACACGAAGTTGGGGATAGCCCGATCTGAGGATTATCTTCGAGAACCTATTTTCTCCTTTCAACGGGTCAAACATATAATCAATCCTCGGTAAAGGATTCTTGTTCTTCATGTTCACCTAGTTTAGGCACCAAATGTCCACACATAGCCTAAAAATTCCATCTTCCATATTGGAAAAAAACATCAGGGGATTCCCACAGAGAAACAGTTGGCCTTACGAATACCTTTTTCCCTAAGTCCTCCTACTGTACCCTTAGCTCCCAGAGCTCCGTAGGGGTCATCAGATATGCTGGTGTGGATATCGGTGTTGTTCTTGGGTACAATTCATTTTTGAAGTCTAAATATCTATAAGATGGTAGTCCTGGTACATCTTCTTGAATGAAATCCTCATACTCGTCACCCATCATTGGGAATTATGGACTCGCCTCTTCCACTGTTTCAATGATCATTTAGGCCAGATGATAATGTAATCAGCTACACCCTCCATAGAGCATGTCAATCTCACGCTGATCTCTTTTCCTTCTCACCAAAAAAGGAAAACTATCCTCTATCTCTGCGCGTACATCACACTGCACATCTCAACCGGTCAATCTCTGTGTGAATTGTTGATAGACAGTTCATTCCTAGAATGAGGTAGTATGGATTCAACGCATTCACTAAATGATCCCATATGAAACTATCTCATATGATAGTAATATCACACTGTCGGCACAAATCATTGACCACTGAATCTCTTCTAGTAGGATTATCCAAATTCAATGGACAATCTAAAATCTTAGTCGAAATCTAAGAGTCTCAAACTATGTATGCGGAAAAGATTTAATGTCTAGCACCTGTGTCGATAATCACTGCTTCTAAATTAGAGAAGATAAATATCACACCATGTATCATCTCAGGATGTGAGGATTTTGAGCCTCTACTGCCTTTTTCTAGGACTGTATCCATCCACATATTCCTTGAGGTCATGGTGGACCGTCTATGGGTGTTTCCGGTAGTCCTTGGTGACCCCGACCACTTACTACTGTACATCCTTCCCTTATGCCTCATCCACCACCTGGATGACGCTCATGCTCCTACTACTACTGCTGCCCCAGTGACACCTCCATCGTCTACTGATCATCTGTGTGGGGAGCCGCATAGTCCTGAGTTCTGTGACCCTATCCCCATAGTAAAAAATAGATCATGCCTCTCTAGTGGCTCCTTCAGGCTTTAAAACCTCTCACCTTTGACCCTACATCCCAGGGTATCCCTTCGGAAGGTTTATACCACATGGGCGTCTCCATTATCTTTCTACGTCCAACTGCATATGACACTACTACATGTCGTCTAGTAGTGGATCTAACTGTAATTTCTTGTTCTACATGGAATATCAACATTATCAAGGCTCCCTCTATCACCCCATCCTATGTTGGGATGATATGAGACACTTTTTTATATCTGATATCTCATCGAAGACCCTACTCAATTGTCTGGGCCCTAAATAAAGGGACCAATACCATGTTGGTGGAATAACAAGAGAGGTATATAAATCTCGCTGAGTACTTAGCCACAATATGGATGCCCTGTTGTAGATGAAGAAGCTCCTGAATATGCACAGAGTGTAGTGTCACTAGCACAAAGTCCTCCCTGAAAATGATCCCAATGTCCAGCTAGTTGAGGGTCACCTCCTCCTGCACCAGGAGTGTCAAGCTCCATCATCGTACTGTGGAGCCCTAAAAACGGATAGCTCCCATGATCATCACCTGTTCAACGAGTGTCTCTACAAAGAGATAGACCAGCGAAATTGCGTCATGCTAGTCCTCTACTTACTGGGTGTTCTTATCATCTCGAAAACTCAGAGGCATTTATCTCTAGAATTCTTTCAATGCACTCAGCGACCATGCATGATCCACTAGTATAATATGATGATGAATGGGTGGTGGTGGTGTTGGTAAACTACCCGATCGTGAAATCACTGTGAGTGGTCCCTGTACTAACGCCTCGTCGCTCAGTGGACCACTATCACGATTTCTAACTAGAATCCTTGCTAGCTTCCTTCATGGAGGGGTATTGTAAGAAATAGATTCACCATGGTCAATAAGTTATAACTAGTGAGATGACTCAATAAAGATCATGAAAACATTCCAAAACACTAGATACCTGTGTTTTTAGGTACTGAGTTGGAAAAAAGAATTCAAGGTCCTGTTGTATGGATACGTTAGCTGCCACACCATCCCTAGGCTCTCTATACTGTAAACCGAACATAATACAGTTTACACCATTGCCTCATTAAAATTAGACTCTTATTTCTTTTGGAAGAACCGACAGACCTCTAATACGACATTTTCATGACCCGTCCCATAGGCCCCGAACATGACTACCCCAAGACCACCTTCCATAGGCCTTGGGTTGGTGACTAGAACCTAAAGGAAATTCACAAAAATGAAAGGCATTTACTTAGAGATATATACAAAACCAAAAAGTTAAATGGATGTAAACCACACATAAATGTCAGGTATAACCACAAGATTAAAGTACAACCCCATGTACAACTAAAAACTGAAAATAGTAGTCCAGATTACAAGACCTACAAAATGAAAAGAACGTAAATAGATTGGAATCTTCCCTAGAGCTTTACCTGGAGGGTAGTTTCTATATGTATGAAGTCGGAAAATAGGATCTCGACTTATACCCTTGTACAAAGATCCACAATGTCTCGAACTTCCAATGTCTGCCTCAGAGCGTCATTAGTCTACACCAGACACACCCGTACAGGCGGAACTATGCATGGGTGAGAATAAAAACTATATAGGGTACCCTAAGACCCTAAAATGTCTCTCTAAAATCAACAATGGAATAAATCACAATAAATACCACAAAGGAAATATCACAATCATGATCTAAATCATGAATCACAATGAAAACGGGACAATTCACTATAATGGTATAACTTCTGTGTTACGGGGATAAGGATGACTGACATAAATCCAGATCATCCTATCGTTAGTAAATATACTATTGAACCATATATGTCATTGTATGTTGAACTGTATTCGTCGCTTCATGCTGACCAGTACTGGTTACTGGTGCTGACACTTATTGGTCATTGGTGCTGACTCATATTTTTCGATGGTGCAGAACCGTATTGGTCGCTGGTGCAGACCTGTAATGGTCACTAGTACTGACCCAAATTGGTTTTTGTTATATATGTAGTGATGATTAGTCGTACAACTAGATCATACCACTCTGGTGTTTCTGATGTTTACCCGTATTGTTTTCTTTTCTTCTTTATGTCACAGCTAGCAACTGGATTCCAGCACGAAGCTTACCTGATATCTAGAAAACTCTGCTTCTCAATCCATTGGTCCTATTTGAAATGGTAATAATTCTAGAAAAAATCTTTCCCAAGGGACCTTCACTCCATATAGGTCCCAATGAGACTGAAAGCACATCGATCAGACGTCTGTTCTGTGAGAAAAGCGCACTTTTTGAAAAAGGGCATGGTTGGATTCAAGTCTGATACAACCCAGGTCGCACGCCAGACTCCTTCAAAACTCACATAGTGTATTTTCGAAGGACCTCCTTTTAATAATAGTTTTTATGACATAGACGAAGCGTCGATCATATTCCGGGTATATTACTGAGACCCTGTCTAGTTAAATAGGGGTGATCACACCTCATTTCGGCCCTACTTTGTTTGCACCGTGAGAATATTCCTAAGGGACTGCTTCCAAAAAATGTTCCCAATCCCATTGACGTTTTTTAAAATAGAAATATGGTTCATTAGTTATGGGAATAATTTTATTTGGGTCTGGTTGTGTTCTGCCCAGGGTGACTCGATCAGGACAACCCGACACAATGGGTACCGAGTTCTACCTGACCCCGCCTGGGACCGACCCGTTAATGGTCTTCCCGGTTCACAGGGTCCGAACTATAAGGGTCGGCCAAGACCACTGGGTGGGGCTCAGTCCAACAATGTTGGGTTGTGGGTCTAGCCCGCGTTCGGCTCTGTCCACATGATGGCAGGCCGTTTCAAATGTTGGCCCCGCGGACATGTGACTTTTTTGTATGGTCGGTGGGGTGCTGGCCAACTGCATGAAACAGTTGTCCATATGGATGACAGGTCTCCAGACAAAGATGTGCGGCATGGGGCGACATCACCCCCTCTTACCGTGGCCCGATAGCCACTGCTACTACCACCGATGGTTCCTGCGGGACCCACCCTTCTCTCGCACAACCCACTCGTGCAGGACGCCTCTATCCACTGAGGCGCGCTACTGCGCGCCCTCTTCCTACTGCCTGCGGCTGGTTTCCCCGGGCCTTCTCCAGCCACAGTCGGCTACCACTAGCTTGGCCTACCCGTGGTTCTTTATATGGGCCACCAGACCTGCTCTGGTGATCCATTCTTGGGGTTTTCTGCACCTATGATCCTATCGGGTCATTGCTGCCACTATGTGACACCAATCTCTGCCTTTCCATCACTTTTCTCATCCATGTACGAGAAAAAAAGAAATAAAATATCAGTGGAATGTCTGGGCCTTATTCGGATTTTCCCACTCCCTCTAAGTTAGAATTTTAACAATGGATGTTAATAACAATCAGAGAAATTTGAAAAAAAATCCCAACTTGTAACCCCAAATCAACCTCATTAGTTTAAATTACGATCCAGATATCGTAACATTGGTTGGTTGATTGACGTTCTTTGTATAAACTATGATTGGGAAGGGGAAATTATATAAAATCATAATCAAAATCCCCTACCTGGAGGGGATTTCCATTGGTGATGATCGACAAAACCTCATTCATCGTCACCATCGGTTCATGATTCGGTGGTTCTCATCACCATTAAATGTATACATTATTTTCCTCTAGGTGGATGTTGCCAGATGTCTTCGCCAGAGTTTCTTCACTTGAATAAGCAATTCGAAAGCCCCACCCTGAGCTCCATTAAAATATGAGAGTGGAAAGGAAAGTAACACATTGAGGAATTAATGTGGTTCATTAAAGGAATTAATGAAGCTATTCTAAATCACAATAGTGGAGTTACTCATGTGATGAGCCAAGTCATTTATTGGATTTAAAAGTCACTGGTCCCACCACTTCTGCTCATCCATTGGAGAAAAATAAAATAGAATAACAATTTCTAGTTATTTTACTTTTCTTTAAAATGTCGAAAAACTAAATTTTCCTCCCGACGTTCTACGGTCAAAGTGATGCTTCCCTTCAGCGAATCTGGGCGCTACAGATTCAACATTACCCTCAGATTATAAATCCGGGAACTGGTTCAAAATATAGAAAATTCCACCCATGAATTTACTAAATGTACAATAAAAAATATTCAGAAATTCATTCTAGGTACACCAGGCCTCAGATTCACGCACTGTCAATATTCACAGGCTTGTAATAATCAAATATAATTTAATCAAAATAAATGAATTTTTAGGGTCTTTACATATAAGTTGTTCTTCAGGACTATGTAGTTTACATTTATGATTATTGTTTCTTATACTATGATTTTTGTTTTTAGTAAATGGGTCGAACCCAATGGAACTTCATTAATGAAAAGATTGATGTTAAATGCAATTATTTTCTTCCTGAGAATCCAATTTTTATGGGACATCGAATGAAAAAAACATTTCAATAAAAACAAAAAAATTTCAAGCTATGAATCATGATAAAAAGCCAAACAAGAAAGTGATGGAACAATGTTCTATTGTGTCCTTCATAAGGAAACACCAAAATTTTTCATTGGTCCTTACAATACACTAGTTTCTGAAAAATTGATTATTTCAAATGAAAATAAATTTTTTATTATTCAATGTTCGAAACATGAAAAATTCATTTTTGATATTTATCATAATGATTGTGAAGAATACTAGTGGGGGACTCTAATCAAGAATATGAGGTAGTAAGTTGAAATTGTATCCTTGTATTGATATGAGTTTAAGAACATATTAATAAATAATTTCTTTCCACATTTACTTCACACTATTTATAGAAGGAGTTACTTGAGTTAAAACAATGAGATACTAGATCCATTTGTACCTAAAAGGTTATGTTTAAAGTACATTCAAGGTATGCTTCTCATATTATCACCTAACCAGAATATATGGTTGTTAAATTCCCTATTGTATTAAAACAATGTCTTGTATGGTAATTATCAATTAGAGAATTTGGTACCTATGATGAGATTGGGAATTATAATAATAATATGTAAATTTGTGCTGGATTTATATATAAATCTCATTTTATTATAGGAAAAGGTATATTGACTTCAAATGAAAATCTAAAAAACCTTTAGGATAAGAATATTGTATTTCCATAATGCTCTATGTGCGGGAAGAAGAATGTAGGAAATTTTTACGGGGTCTAAAAAATATTATCTGTGATGAAAGGATGGGCATCAAGAAATTTATATATGAATGTTTGAAAAGAAGTTTTCTAATAATATGAATAGAGGGAATGTAGTAAAGAAAGGACCAACCAAAAATCAGTGCCTCTTGTGTAAGTAGAATAGAAATTATGATTACTAGTGGTCCCTCCCATGGGATAATGATGATGTTGAACATAAGAATCTTCTAATATTATGAGACAAGGGGAAATCTCAAGCGGTCAATATTTTTGATGAGGGGTACAATAACAATGTGGTGAAAGGTACACATACCAACCAATCATGAACTGTTAATGTCTTATTTGATTTTGGATATACCAACTCTATCATATCTAAAAAATTTTCTAATGGTATTAAGATTACACACTAATTATTAGATGTAGAATTAGAAGTCAAAACACCTAATGGTATGATGATCACATCTAAATTCTTTGATTTATCTAATGTTGATGATTCTGGGAATATTCTTCCAATAAATATTTTCATTCATAATTTTTTTCAAATTTTATGATATATTAGGCATGTATTAGATTTCTCTTCATAAATACAAAATCAATTTTCATGTAACGGATGTTACATTTAATATTACAAAACAACCTGTGATCATACAATAATGTGATTATATGTATGAACTTTATATGGATATTACAATTATTCTATGGCTATTAATTTTCATTTTGAAGGAGAGTTTATCTAAAATGGTTGTGGAGAAAATCATCAATTATTATATGCCTATTGTTTAGGAATTTTTATGTGTAATTCTAGAATAAATTACATATCTCCCAAAAAAATTATTGTTTACTTATCAATAGAACTCAAAACTTCTTCCACACCAATTTTTAATAATCTGTATAGAATGAATCAATTTGTTTTACAGTAATTGAAGAAGAAACTCCAAGAAAAACATGAAAAGGGATTCATTCATCCATATGTGTCACAATGGGGTCCCCAATTGATTTTTTTTGAAAAAGAAAATGAATCATTGAATCTATTCATTGATTATTGATAGTTGAACAATATCACGATCAATAACAAGTATATTATTCCTCATATTGATGACTTGTTTTATATATAGTGTGGAGATAAATTCATTTACAATATAGAAAATCATCTTGGATATCATAAATTCAGGGTTAAGAAGGATGATATATTGATGATGACATTATCTACAAGGTACGAACACTATGAATATACATTAATTATTTTGGTGTTACAAAGTTCCATTCTATATTCTTATATTTAATTAATATTGTATTTTAATATTTCCATGACCAGTTTTTGTTAGTATTTATAGATGAAACTATTATCCATTCAAGTAGAAAGGAAGAGAATTAATATCAAATGATAATTTTCTTAAAGACCCTATGGATGGAAAAACTATATTAAAATTATATAATGTTTGAATTGTGTCTAAAAAGGGTATATTTTTTGTGTAATATAATCTCAATGGAGGTTATAATAGTATATCCATCCATAATAGAGGCTACTGAATGATTTAGTAGACCAACCACATTGACTAAGATCCATAGTTTTCATTCTTTAGAGGGATATTATTGATAGATTTTGGATAATTTCTCAAGATTGTCTTATCCTCTAACCATGTTAGGTTGAAAATATTTTAAATTCATTCCAATAGATAAAATTGATAAAACTTTTAAGGAAATAAATATAATTTTATTCATCATAGCTATTCTTATATTAAACAATATTAATTGAGTGTTTGAATCTTCAGTGTATCATCCAAGAATATATTGAGATATTTTCTTATGTAGAAATACATAGTTATTGTTTATTCCTCATGAAAAATGATTATTCATGAGAAAAACTACCCAACACATTATTTGGAGTTAGATATTGTAATTTTTTCATTAAATGTATGGATAAATTATATTTATGCAGAAAAGTGTGATATATTTACTGATCACAAAAGGTAAAATTATTTATTCACAGAGATGGATTTTATCGTGTGCCAATGAAATGGTTAGAGCTGATTAAGGATTATGACTTCTCAAAACATTTCAACTATGGGAAATAAAACAAGTTGGCCCATGATTTTAGTTGGAAGGATCATGGTATATTAACCATAAATTGGGTTACAATTGATCCATAATTTCTATATTTGAAATGGATTGTCCTAGAAATCCTGTAGGAAAGGGAAAATATTATCTTTCTCTATTTAATATTAAAAAATATATCAAAGTTATGATTAAAGAGGAATATGAGGAAGCTTTAGAGAATCAAAATAAGGTTATAATTTCTTGGGATATTAACATTGATCAAGATGGAATAATAAGGATCATAAATTGTGTATGTTTTCCACCTATATCTTATTTTAAGGAGTTATTAGAGGAATATTATTCCACTTTATTATATATTAATCCGTGATGTATAATGATGCATCGTGATTTTAAAGAATAATTATGGTGGAATAGAATGATGAGAAATATCATAGTGTATTCATCTCAGTGCTTGGTATACCAACATGTTATGGATAAATGACAATATTATAAGGGGTTGATATATCCTTTACTTATTCTAGAATTTTAATTGGATAAAATCTCTTTGGATTTTTTCATTATAATAATTAAAACCACTAAACATAATAATTCTATATTGGTGGTGGATGATTTCCTTAGTAATTCAGTACCAATTATCACTTTATATGAAGACTTCTCTCTGGATAATCTTTACAGGATATAAATTAATGATGTTTAAAGGATTAATGGATTACCACATTCCATTGTATATAATCAGGATGCTTGGTTTACCTAAATGTTCAAGTGAATTCTTTAAAAATACATTGACACATAATTGAATTTCAACACTTCATATCACCCTCAAATTGATAGTTAGATTGGAAGAACAATTCAAACCATAGAGGATTTTTTCAGACCAATTTATGTAGATTTCAATGGTTCTTGGGATGAACAACTTCCTTTACTTTAATTTCATTTTTAATGAAATATCTGTAAATAATTTAGATGGAAACTTATGGTGTACTATATGATAAGAGATTTATAGATCCAACATTATATAATCAAATTGGAGAAAGAAATCTATTCATACCTACGATACTTATAGAAATGTATGAGAAGGATATAACCATTTATTAATATATCAAGGAATCTCAAACTTATAAGAAATTTTACACTGATAACCGTTAGTGTGATATATAATTTTTATTTGATGCGATGGTTTTTCTAGAAATCGTTATCTAAAAAAGTGTTATGAGATTCATGATGAAATGGGAACTAATCCATAAGTATATTGTTCCATTTAAAATTATTGATCTTATCAGGTTGACAGTCTATCACTTGGAATATCCACAATAATGCACTCAATTACAAAATGTGTTCCATGTATCTCTTCTGAGGAATTTCATACCTTAAACTTCAGATGCACTTAATATAGAGGTCATACTATTGGAGCTTGATCTCTAATATGAGGAAAAACTAGTTGATATTGTAGATTTTATAGAGAAATTAATATGAAATGATTCCACTAACTTGATCAATGTTTTTTTGTAGAAACCACCAGTTAGAGGAGACTACATGGGAAAATGTGGATATGATTAGGTAGAGGTATACACAATTTTTTGTATTATATAGAAAATTTTCATGAGAGAAATTATTTTTAAGGGTGGTAGAATTTAACACTGCATGTTTTGATAAAAAAAATTTAAATAAATTAATGTTATTTTACTTAGTTTATGATATTATACAAAAATATAATATTGGGTTATATTCTACTCAATGTTAATATTGTAATGCATGAATCATAGGCTTAGCATGTGTTGCACACAACACTGCGTTTCTAAAAAACAACATTTCATTATTATAATTATTTACACATTCTAACTATTACATCTCTATTAAATATATAATTATAAATATTAATAAATAAATTTTAATTACAAATTTTTTAAATAATGAAAACATATTAATAATATGATGCATCTTTTTTTGGTAAAGTCAATATATTATAAATATACTATTTTCTCGAAAGAAAAACATTTTATGACCATATGTTAAAAATAATAAACTAATTAGTGACTATTATATACAATTAATTACATAAAATATATTTCATTTAAGATTTTTTAATTTCAAAATTATATTAGGAGGAATTTTGTTTAATTTTCCGAAATATTTCATTTTTGATGGAATAGTGAAAATTCTAATTTTTAATTGAAAACTACATTTTTAGAGTTGGTTTTGAATAAACATGTGAGCTCTCACTGTGTATCTGATTTCATGTGGTTGGATATTCATTGAACCACAAAATTTTCCATTATATCCATTGTAACTTTGGTTATCGATGCGTCAATCCATTTAAAAAAACCAAAATTTTTTGTGTGGGTATATCAATAAAATACCTATATACTATCTTATGAGGAAGATAAAAACTAAGATATAATATTCCATTTTATCATTCACTCATGAAATGTATCAAGAATATGTATGACTCATTCTATTATTCTAAAAATTATGGTTACAAAAAACATGTATTTTATGCTTAAATATCTCCTTAACCAATAAATGTTTCAAAATAATCTTCTGATACCCACTATAAGGCCACATCCATAATAATTGCATAATGTTTAGTAACATAAATAATTTTACTTTCATTTACATTGATGATATTTTTAGATTTAATGAATTAGAGAATTAGGTGATAAATCATACATAATAACTCAAAAATCACAACGTAGACACTTCTAATCACGTTCCATTTTTTCATCAAAAAAAATTTCAAAGAAACTTGGTTTTGTTTCCTGATTAAACTTCATAACTTTTCCTTGATCCCATCCATGACTCTATTTTACTTCAAATACTGTTAAAAACATTTCAAAACATCGTATGAGAATAAAAATATCAGTAAGGGAATCAAAAAAGAAGGAAAAACTTTATCATTGAGAAAAATATTGAAACCATGAATACATTATCATAAATTAATACATTTCACCATTAATAAGTACTAAATAATTTTTAATGAATATATGCTCACTTTTACTATTTTTGTATTCAAAATATTACCAAAAATCACATATAAATAAAATATATCATATAATGGTTTCTTTTTACATAATCATATTTAAATGTAATAACCACACGATAAACTTCCATACATATCACTAAATGGAATTTCCATTAACCTGACTTCTAAACCTAATGCATTTGAGGATATAACATAACCACCCATCCTTGGTTTATCAATGAAGCACCCATCATTTTTATCTCATAACCACCCATCATTGGTTTATCATGTAAACACTATTCAATTTTCCATGTACCATTTTATAATCATAATATATCAAATATTTCAAAAATCAACATATTTGTCATAAATTTTTAATTTCAATCTAAGAAATCATTCTATGATATTGAAATATTAAATCCACTTTCAAAATTATTTTCAATACCAAACACACATAAATGTAATAAGGGATTTCTTTTCCTTTAAAAACATTAAGGGTCATATAGGAATCCAAATATATAATAATTATTATGACGACAGAGATGGCATTGTCTCTGCATATGTTAAAAAAAATTATTTTCAAATTTTTTTAATCAATGTAAAATTCTTCATATAAAAAAATTCCTTTTTAAAACCACAGAATGAATTACAAGAAAATAATGTTTAATTTATACATTATGAATTAATGTTGTGTATAACATCAAAATATTCATCAATGAAAAGAGATTGAGATAAAATCCCTTACATTTAGTTCGATTAGTTACATTTGTTACTTGTTATTCCCGACCAATAAATGTAGGTTAATTTATACATGATTCATAACCTTTTAATGTTTATTATTCATTTTATTTAAATAATAAAAATGTTTTAATAATTTATAGGAATTATGGGGTGAATCCATATTATTTATAAAAAGAGAAAAAATAGAAAAACCTATTATTTGGTATAAGGGGGAACAATTTAGAAATCCAAAAAACCAAAAGCCACATAAGCCTAAGGATACAATGAACCTAAACACTAATAACACAAAACTATTACAAAAACATGACCCAGAGTCCCATAGACTCATGAAAAAAAATTAAAATAGATTCAATGCCTAATAAATGACCCAAAAGTTTCCTGAAACCACTCCACCGTGACTGGATCTATGTAGCCTGATGTATCCATTTCTTGAATCTAGACCTCCCACCACCAGCTGCCAGATCCTGTCCTCTACCTGGATCTGACCGCACAATAATGCATCTCCATTGGACACTACCACATCCAGATCTGAGCAGATCTAGGTCCTCTATACCTTATCCTACCATCATGGTTCATTTACAGTAGATTGTTGACCACTTAAAAATCCATCCTTGATTGACTCTCCAATATGTTCACCTATTGATTCCACTCAAATCCCCTATTCATGTACACATCTCATATCACTGATGACATTGTAGTTTCCTCATGTCATCATCCACGCCTTTTAAAACCGGCAATGCCGACTTGGTGCCAACACCCCTAAGAATCATCATCGAAGACAGTATCAGACCAGATCTGGGAGAGATCTGACTCGAATATTATGGATCATGATTAAAAACACCTTTTAGGTCGACCACCACCACATGAGTTTTTGTTCGATGCTTCTTGGTGTTCGCCGCTACCCCAACATTGAAGCCTTACAATCCATTGTGGACCACCATCCCATGATGAACAAGAAAGAATATCGTGAACCCAAACACTACAATCCCACTTTAGAATAATATTCAGGGCATAATAATCAATTTAATAAACACATTCAACTCAAACCATTTATATATGCTCTGAAAAAAATGAACAACGCTATAATCATGGAGATTGTAAGTTGGACATATGCCTGAGTAAGGTTTCCATTTTTCATTTATAATTATGAAAAAAGTTAATTTTTATTTTTTCATTACATATTGATAATAATATAATTGGAATAATAATTATTGTCGAAATATAGATATTTATATATCATACAACAGATTTGGTGAATAAAAATGATACACATCGCTTCATGGAGGTGACAGTTCACACATATGCATGAATGACATTATCATTATTATGTGTATGGAGAGTAAGAAAATATTTGAAATATTATTCACTTAAAAGGAAAAATATCTCATGTAAATAATATAAAAACATTATTTAGATCGTTATTACTTGTAATGAGAGACGGTAATGAAAAAATAACTACATATCTTCTGAAGGTGGGAGTTCGTTGTACACAAGAATGAAATGTTGATTTCCCATTTTATGAAATTGGAGATTGATTTTGGTTATGATATTAACATAATAATATCATAGTATATTTAGGATACTGGGGTTATTATTTCCACTAGTATGGTGGATATATTAATGATGTAAAAGAATAAATAAAATATAAGCATGAAAATAAAAACGTTACCTTTCCATCACATGATCACAATTCCTAAAACCTGAACACCTATATGGAGGGTGTTATACCATAACTAAGGACTCAAGAATGTTAGGATAGATTATAGTATAGTGTTTGGGAAAATATTTTATGATCCAAAATGTTTTTAAGTATGATTAATAGATAGGAGTGAGTGTCTTTTTATTTGCGAGGGGTGGGTCACCCTAGAAATTAATAAAAGTAATAAATTAATATAAATTCAATTTCAATTTTAAATTGTTTTAAACTAATTTATTACAAATATATGATGTTTTTGGGTTCAATAATTTTCATTAAATTAAAATCAAACAAGTTTTTATTAATTTTTATTCCTTATCCATTCGTTTTATCATTTTCAACTCTCATTGTTTTATCAGATAATTTACACTTTAATAGAAATATTAATTTCCAAATAATTCCTAATTTCCAATGAATGTTTCATTAATTAATTTTTTTCACATATCTAAAAATATTTTTCTAATATTGTGTTTTTTTATATTTTATATAATATATTTAGAAATTATATATTTATAGTTATGAATTTGGTCAATGTGGACACTATTTACTACTTGAAATTTTATTAAAATTGATAAAAACTTGATTCTTTCTAAAAATATATATTAAAACAACAATAACATGTTATAGTCATACAAAATATTCTTTTAAGACATAAGATATATCAAATTATATTTATTTTAATATTTTTAATATAATATATTTGATTCTTTCTTTAATAAATCAATTATTGCATCATCATTGTGTCACAATTAAATTTAATTATATAATTCCAAAAAATAATAAATAAGTTACAATTCAACAGGGAATCATTTTATCTTTATAAATATTATTTATAGTTGATGATATACCCTTTATAATATGATATTAAAATATATTACATTTTAAAAAAAATAGATTAACAAAAATGACTATTCATTAAATTAATTATTATAAATTCATTAAAGTCATCCATGTGGATCCAAGTTGTCTTAAAATCAACCCATGTTTTCTCATGGATGGAATACACACCCCCAATTAAATTAGTAAATGATTAACGTAGTTTTATATTATTATAATAAATCTTTTATCTTTAATTACTGGATTTAGTTTAAATGTGGTAGTAAAAATAATTACTAATATAATAATTCATAATTTTCAAAAATAATAGTGAACTATTTATAAAATTTAACATTATGATTCAAAATATCGAATCAAAATTTTCAATTTTTGAAAACAGAATTTGTATAAATTAATAAAAAATTATTCATGTTGACTGAATGAGAAAATGAGATTTTAAAGAAAAACATTCAAAATTTATCATATTTTTTCTATTTAATTTTAATTCTAAGAATAATAAAATTGAGTAAATTTGATGAAATGAAAAAAAATCCTCTAATGATATCTTAAAACAATGTTAAAAGATAATATTCTAAAATAAATAAATTATATAAAACATCATTTTGAATTAAAAATGCAGTATTTTTCACAATTCTTTAAAAAAGAATTTAATTAGAAAAATACCCTAAACTCAGTAAAAAAAAATTTTGATATCCCAAATTCAAAGAAGTAATTTATTTTTTCAAAATGAATATATATAAGTAAGAATGCCCGGATTTGAAAAGAGTTCTCCATCAAAATGCTGAAAAACAATATTTTTATTAAAAAAATTATTTCATCTGAAAAATCGAATTTGTTTTTATATACGGTATATAAAACATATAATATTAATATTAAACATTATATTGTATATATTAAATATATATTTCATTAAAAAAATCTTTCAAGTGAGATTTTGTTATATAATAAACTCACATATTTTCATTTATAATGTTTTTTCAGAAAAAAAAATCCTTTATTTTCAATAAGTTATAATTTAATTTGTAATTACTTTTATAACCAATGAATCAATATATAATAATTTTTCAATTTTATTTTCATAATTTAGTTACTGTTGTTTATTCCCTACCATTTTATCAGCAATGCGATAACTAAGGCAGTTTTTCACTCGGTTTCATCAAGAATATATACTTAAGTTGTCATATCTAGACCTCTGGGGAAATAAATTTTTGATAACTATTGAAGGGGATTTTAGGTTTATGATTTTGGTTTCATTTTAGTCCACATTTTATTTTTGTTCCCTATTCTTCAAAATAGGGCATCAGCTGTAAATGTGATCATGTAAAAAGTTAAATATGATGTTGGCTGCTGATGTACAGGCCCATGTGGCGTTTGGTTCTGGTTCTCAGTAGATGAAACTGGTTTTGATCAGTGGGGAAATAGAAAATACTAGTCTTGTCCTGAGGTGCATCATAGGAATCCTTAAGGAAGATAACAGAGACTCAATTGAAACTGAGAGTTACTAATTTGTTTGATAGAATGAAGCGTGACATGGGGGTGTGTAATCCGGGAGATATGTCGGCCAAGGGTAGTGCAATGGACTTGGGTTATGGAATTAAAGGAGAGGTGATACTTCAAGACATTGTTGAACATTCAGGTTACAATGGGGAGGTTGGGTATGATCATGAAATGGACATGCATGCATCTTTAGATAGAGGTTTAAATAATTATTGTGGAGAGTGGGTTAAGATTACAATTGAAATGAGCTCAATGAATAGAAAATAGATTCACAATATTGATCTAAGAAATCGGTTTTTGGGTTTGGTGAATGAAGAACTGGGATTAGATTAGGATCAGGTAGTTCTCTTAGATGGTCAAGGAGTCATCGAGGATGGGGAGCCTTCTTGTCATATGTTTGTTGAATCAGCTTTTGTCTTACGTGACAATTGGATTACCAGTTTGAGGAATATGTGAAATAAAAAATTTAATAAGAAAGGGATCGAGGAATAATCTTTTTTACCACCACGGATGGAGGTCAGATCCACCAAAAATTTGAAATCTAAATCCTGTGAAGTTCTTTATAATGATTTTTAACCTAATTATTTATTTCTTGAGGATAAAATTTCCCAAGCACACATTATGGTACATGGTTTCAAGCATCTGGTAAATTTGGGGGTGCCTCTGTGAGATTTAAAGGAAGATAATCATGGTATTATGATGAATAAAAATCTTCATAGTTCCCAAAATCATATTAATGTTTCATTTAATGATATTTTAAAAAATATAGAAGGCTTAATATCCGAACCCCCCCCCCCCCCCCCCGAAGATAAATATGATAATGTATTTATCTAGTACACCAATGAACATAATTACTAAATATAAAATGTCATGGAATATTGTTGCTTAGGAATTAATGTACTTCAATCTAGGTATTTATCTCTCTAAATGAGAGACTGATGAATATTGTGTTGAAAATTATTCATGTTATTATGATATATAATATCCTTTATTTCGGATGTCGGAAATATTTCTTCCCTATCTTTTTTATTTCTGTAAATTTATTTTTTTTAATTAATGGTCATGGTTTTCTTTCCTCTGAATGGACATACCGATAATTATTTGTTGATATAACTCAGTCTAGTGTAAATTATAAGATTTCAGTGAAACCACTTGTTGTGTTTTGGGTATGGTGTTAAACATAGAGTCCCTATATAGTAAAATATAAGACATAAATATTATTAACTATGAAAAATTATTATTCTATAATTACTTGAGATATTACATTCGCCACCCCTATGAGTTATCTCTTACTTGTAATCTGATCATCCCTCTCCCTAATATTTTCAAACCATCCTTGATGTATTTTTTAGGTATACATGTTATGATGTATGATTAATATTGAGTATAATGGTGGGCCATTAGTTAAACCCATACACATCATGCCATAATAGAATTATTTTATTAAATTTCATAGAAAAAATTGCTTAGAATGTTATTAGTGAAATTCATTGATAAATGTATGAATTTTGATATCTAAGACATAAATCATCTCCACGACGAGAGTGATTCTTTGATCATTATGGGATTTCTTTGATGAGTATGACGAGCTTTGGAATTAGAAGTTGTGAAGTGATTGTTTAATTCTAGGGAGTGATACTAGGACAACCTGGGATTGATAAATATGCATTTACCTTACCTCTTTTTGAGAGATACAAGTTCCCTTGGGGAGGAACCATGAATGGTCTTGGTGGCTATATGGTTAGACCAGGTCATGATAGATACTCAATCCCATATGTGAGATATCATTGGCAGGTTCGAAGGGTTTTATCCACACCATAATGAGAGTGATACTTGGGATTACATTCGATAAACTTCTTGGATGGACTCTTATGGTATTGACCAGTTACAATACCCTTTGATAAATACATGGGATTCATTTTTGATCACCTTGGAAAGGATCGAGGTTCCATTTTTTAATTTTAAGGAATAAATTTATATTAAAGACTAAGAATGTATAACTGAAATTCTAGAGATGCATCCACCAATCCAAATCACTTGATTCAATATGGTCTACCTACATTATTTATGATGACCCATGTATACAATACATCAACTTTGTACATGTACACCATAATTCAAATACGTCTAACATTGGTAAAATATGGAAGTATTTGTTGGTAACACATGAGGTAGATATTATGATGTATCATATATATTTATTTTCTTTGATCTATTTTTTTTAGTCCATAGCTCATTTAATTTGATAAAAAAGGATTTTTGTAGATTCATTTGGTGGTGGCCTACTGATTATATCTCTCACCCTACTTGGGCTTCCCTTAGTACCCAATAAGACAACATAAATGCATGTTTAGATAAAGGGAAAATTCTAGAATTAGATTTTTGACTTAGATTCATGAATAGAGTACGAGAGTAGAGGACCGAGCCTATAATCGGGATGCTATTAGTATCAACATTTGGTACTTTATATATTTTTTACCATGTGGTTTAATCATGTGTTCCTTGAATCCCATGAAATCATTTTTTATATCAACTAGAATCTTCAGAATAATTATTACCTAATTATTTTTTAGTTTCTATATTTTTATTATTATTCTAATTCAATAATATTCTATTTATACTGCTTTTATTTATATATTACCATTGTTCTAAACCCTTAATCATGAGGGAATAGTTGACCCACTAACACACCCTAGGTCCTCATTACTGGTTAGTAGCCTCTAGAATACGCGGAGGCATGCCTCTGGTCTTGTGGGAAATAATCTTGGGGTACCACTATGTGGCTTCTGGGGTGTGTTCTCTAAGAACTAATTTAATGGTTAAATTTAATATAAAACAAATTCTACATAAATTTTTCTTCTAAATAACTAGTTTTCATTATGTTTTGTGATTAAATATTTAATAAATTTCTTCCAAATATCAAAATTGAATCTAAAAAAATGCATTCCATATCTGCAATCATATATAAAAATTTATTAAATTGTTCTCTTTTATTTTTTTCATTATTAATAGTAACCATATTAAATAATTTCGACCATAATATGGGTAAATTGTGAAATTAAGATTAAAAATAACATGATAAAAATTTAAAAATTATCCCAACACTTTCCTTAATATTGTAAGATGATTACATTTCATCCATAAAATTATATAATTTTAAAATAGGACCATGTGTCTACATTTTTAATGATTTTTACCTTTATAATATTTATGTGTCATATGAAGAAAAATATTAGTTTTCTACATTTAATATCTATTATTTTTTAGTATAAGTAAAAATGAAACTATGTGGGTTATAAATATTCATTTGAAAGATAATATTATTAACATTTAAAAAAAATTATTTTTGAAATAATTACCTTAAATTATTATTCAATGAGGAAAGAACATTTATTTATATTATATAGAAATAAAAAATAAAATATTTTAAAAATAATAAAAAGAATATATTTAGAAATAATTATTGTGTTCAATTAACATTACAAATGGATATAGAATATTATTAATGTTTTATTGGATTATATTTTAATTAATAGATTATCGTGGTGTAGTTAATGTTAAATTAAATGAATAGTTTCAAAAAAATGAAGTAAATGATATTTTGTAATAAATAATATTTTATTTAATGATTTAAAAATACTAAAAATATTATATTCATCCAAATGAATTTAACATTGTTTCAAACATCAACCATGGTCCATTTATGTTCTTGTTTTTTCTATAATAACATTATTGACCTATAATGTTTAGAAAACTATAATATTGCTATAATTGTCAAAAAGGATAATATGGGCTAAAACTAAATGATAATGATAAAAATTAATAAAAACATATCCAAATTTTATTGAATGAGATAATTTTGATTCATAAACATCTTAAAATATAATTATATCAATTTTGATCCATTTAAATAAAAAATATTTTATATTAATTATATACTTTAAAAACATCCACCAATTCTTCTCCCATCACTTATAAAAGGAAACCACATGTCATATACTGTCCACACATTTATATTATTTTGGATCAGAAAATATATACCAAAATCATTTATATTAATTCCTTACCACATCATGGGGTCCTATATTGAACAAAAATCCAAAATATGATATCTCTTCTTGTAAACCTAAAGTGGTTGTCTAAATAATAGGCAATCATCTTTACAAGCTAATTCATTTTTCTTATTCTTCTAATTACTCTTATTATGTTCAATCCATAATTAAAGACATCTCCAATATTATAAATATATAAATAATTAACTATGATTATGTTATAAACATATTCCATATCCTTTTCTCAAATGAAAAGAAAAAACATTGCTTGTCCGTATGTTTGACTTACCGTCTTGACGTTATGGGGTAATTATTTTTTTATTTTCACTATAAAAAGATTGTTAAACTGATGGAAGTATTATATATATATAATATTATTTAAATAATTACAATTCTTGAAATATAATATCATATAATTCATTTTACCTTCTAAACTATCATAAAATGATAATGTCACTCATGTATACATGTAGAATGACACCTCTATGAAGAGATGTGATCAGATGTTCATTTATAATTCACAAAATAATTCTAATAAGAAAATAAGTAATGAATATTTTTGATATATATTATCATTACAAGAATGTGAGGGTATCACCAATCCTCTATTATAATGGATTATAAGAGCTGTCGGTATAATGTTCCTTCCAAAATTCAATACCAACAGTTTTTAAAAACTATTGGTATATATAAGTCCATAGAAATGGGTTTTTTAAAAAATTATTATGAAAACTGTAATTTTTTTTAAGAAAACCTTTGTTATTTTGTCATTACATAACTCACTTAGCCACCCCTCCTCCCCTACCCTCCCATGATCCATAATATTCCATCACTTGAGTAGTGATCTCCCCTCTCTTCTCCATTAGAAATTTCTTATCATTCAAATATTTTTTTGATACAATAATTCTATAAACTAATTTTTATAATTTTGAATTCATACACCTCTTCGTCCAAACATTTTTTTATCAATTTTTCAAAATCCAACTATGATCATATAAGTTCATGATTCTTCCCAATTATTTGAACACAAAATTGTATATATTATTGTTTATAGTATTTCATAATAAATGTGATTTTAGTGGACAATAAATATATATACAGTTATTCACTAATTTTACTAAAATCCAATATAATGTTTTTTGAAATATACATATTACCTAATTTTTTAGTTATAGTTCATATTAATTTGTTTGTTTTGTTTTTTTAATAGGGGTTATTATATGTCATGTGATTATATAAAATATTTTATGAGAGAAACATTGATTTTTATTGTGGGAACATGGTATAAAAACATGGTTGTTCAACCTTGTGAAATTGATATTGATATGATTATAATTTTTACGTATATTTTTTATGGAGATGTCACTCCCATGGATTAAATAAAATGTGGATGTGATTCTACCATGAAAATAAAACAATATAGAAATGGTTATCCCATGAAAACACACCCAAATGATATTTAAATCTAATATAAAATGAACAATTTGGTCACGGTTCCCCTATAAAAATAAGGCAAAGGGATATGGAACATTAAAATATTTATAATTTCTCCCAACTTATATCTTTTTTTATTACCCATAATCCTTATTATGAAACATTATTAGGTGATATTCTCCTAATACATATTTATTTACTATAATTGTACTCAAATAATTTAATTTTTGGTTATTATTTTTGGTGACTTATGTTCATCAAAATGGTATTATTTATTATTAGTTACTCAAGCTTCAATATTCACTATGTATGATTAAGAAATGAAATTTCAAAGGTATTTTCATTTTTTATAATCAAGTTCATTTTCCATAAATGGTTGTTTAATTTGAAATTATAATTTCCATTTATCCCATAGATCTTTCAATATTAGTGAATTTATTACCATTGTCTCTAGATATTCTTTATTCTTCGATAACATTATTTTTAACTACGACTTTTATACTTGTTAATTAATGTTAATTACTTTAAATATATATCCTTTTTAAAATATTATAAAACATATTTGAATATATGTTTTAAATGGTCACAACATTCTAGTCCTAAAAATTATGTATAAAAGTGTCTTCTTTGATGCTTATATTTTCTTTATTGGAAACATATTACTTTAATAGTAGTATTTATAACTAGAATAGTATACATTATCTTATAATGGTTAAGAATAGACAATTTAGTGCAATCATAATATAAGTTATATTTTTATAATATATGCACAATCTATGTGTATTTATACCCAATTTACATTGATGATGGTAGTTTGGAGTTATTTTTTGAGTTAGTGGATGATCATTATATATTATTTGGGTTATATAACGAGACAGATCGTACATTTTTTATTTCCACTTGGAGGTGGGAAATATTTTATGACCTATTTTTCATTGCATTCATATATCATACAACATAAGGATTCAATTTACATTATCACTTATTGGGATTTTTTTTATATTGTATAAATCATGGTTTCAATGTTTTTTTGATTTGATTTTTTTTATTTAAATGATTGTTTTTATAATGAAATATAATTAACCAATATGATGTTATAGTATATATGATAATGATTTATGGCTACATGATATAGGCATTCCTCATATCATTCCCCTTTGACTAAAAAAATTGTAATATTTTTCTTCTGTATTACATTACATTTCATGTTATATTATTTATAAAATTTCCTTTAGGAAAATTCATATAAACTATATTTGATCTCTCTTTTGTCAAATATTAATGTAAAAAACGTGGATAATCGATCACAGGTGATACTAAAGCTATATGGAGAACCTTTTATACCCATACCAACCATGAACCCTCCCAGCAAACATCCCATATACCACACATTGTCCTCCTCCACTTTAACCTCATTTGATGTTCCCACATATTTCCCTATAATCGGATTATTTATGCGATAATTAGCATATACAATTTTATTATCCTATTATATATCCCTAAACCTTTAATCTGTATGCTAACATGTATAAAAATCCTCTATTTACTAATCCTTTCCATACAATATATAATAATTATTCTCTTTCATCTTCCAATCCAACGTAGGTAGATGGACCTATGAATTCTTTGTACTGAGCACATCATTGAGTGGATTCCAATTTAGAATAACTATCAGATTCATCATAGCCTAATTATCATCATTGATCAAAATTTTTTATAAGAATTTCAACGTATATAACATCATTTTTTCAATTCTAATGTGAATTAATAATAGATTTTTTTTATTTTATTATATTCCAGGAGATTTTTTAATAGGTTTTGTGGGTTAACTTATATTCATGTGACATATAACCATGAGGAACAAATAATGGTAGATTAAAATTATTTCAATCAAATCATAGGTAAAATTTTATACAATGTACAAGAATCATGGAAATGTTATCCGCATATATCACTATCAATCCAATGGAACTAGTATCCTATAGGTATATCAATAATAAAATCAATGAGATTGAATGAGAGGAGATATAGGTAATAAAATTTGTGAAATTATTATTTATATTGTTATCTTAATCATATTATTTATCATGTTCATTATAGCATAAATTTAACATTATCGATGGTGAAGCTACTAAGGTCACACAATTGATCGAGCATGGGGAATTGTGGTGATCAATAACCATGAGTTATTTGTTGGTTAGAAGAGTAGAGTTAGATATGAGTTGGACCATGCACCAATATTGATCAACTATCCAAATTTAAATGGATTATACTTCTCCTCTATATTAATTTGATAACATCATATGATTCATCATTACTAAACCTCATATTCATTTTACCCATATCTCCATTGTTTATTGAAATAATAAATTTCAACATATTTTTGACTATAACATTAATCACTGAGTTCCGTTCATCCATCCTGCAATAAGAAAAATAATTTCCACCTACACGATCACTATTAATTTTATTATTCTAATTTAATTTTTGTGATTTAATAATCCAATTGTAAATGAGTAAAAAAATTAATTTAAACCAACAAATATAGAAAAATTGTTATAACCATTAATCTATACTATTAACATCAGTGATTATCATGTCACTCACTTATTTGAACATAATGATGAAACATGAAAATTATGTTTCTTCAATATATAACATCTTATAATATAAACCACCCTTATTCAATATATTCATTTTATATGGAATAATTCACGATGGGAGAGAGTGAAAAAACATGTCCAACCAATTCATACTACCAGTTCATCATAAATAACTAATAATGTATTTTATCTCTTTTCAGTCATTATTCATATGATTCCACTATATATGGATAAGGTAAATCAACCATTAAATACTGCATAATTATTTAATTTAATTTATTTTGTTCTTAAAAAAATTTATAATCTTTAAAACAAGGAATACAATTGATGTTATAATAAATTCATTAGAATAACAATTACTTTATTTGAAAATATATTATTTTTAATACATGGATATTCCATAAATAATATTACGTCATCAATAAATATTTGTATTACTCTTTCATGTTATTCATCTTATTTAACAGGTTTTGCGACTACTTATTAATGGTATGATACCACAATTTGAGATCCAAAATTATCACGAAACCATTTATAAAAGTTTGATATTGTATTAAAACCAATTTTTTTCCAAGTCAATCTCTAATCCTTCATTACATAACCATTATTTTTTTTCATGCCCATATTCCTCTTAAATTATCCATGATTTGTAATTGATATAATAGTATTATCATGTTTTGAAGGATAAAATTTGTGTTTCAACATCATTAATTTTATCACTAAAGTAATATATATTCACCATTAAATATCTCGTGTCCAATTTTTTTATAAATTTATAATTAACATCCATAGTGGTAACTTCTAATACCACATATTGAATTATATTTATTTTCAACCATACCAATCCATCTCAATTATTTCACATTATTACTATGAATTCCTTTCACATGACATGATATAACATGTAAATCACATCTCCCCCTTAAATATTATATCACTCTAGTAATCATATATATAAAATGAGTGTATGGGTAGTGGTTTATTTGTTGAAATCCACATTTAGATAACTGTTGTAATCCATGTAATTAAAAATCATTTATTTTTTTCTTCTAATGAATTATAGTTATTTTTGATTGATTTACACAACATGTAGAAACATCACGTGGAGTTTTTTGTTTATATCCCAAATATTATTCATGTAGTTTATTTTCTCTTATGTGTGTCTTATCTTATTGGTGAAAGGATATGTAATTTATAGAGCATTGATTCCACCTCCCCTATTTATAAAAGACTTCTTGATTTAATTTGATTTAGTAATGCAAAAATTTAATTATTCCTAATAATATTATTCCCTATCATTCTTCCTCACCTATGAATTAATTTACATTCCATGAGTAGTGATTTATTTATGGATCCACATGTGAAAGTTTCCTTCCATTCTATAAAAGAATAATCATTTTTATTGTTAAATCTATCCCCACATTCATTATAATTATGATTATTAAATTATTCAATTCTAATTTATTATTATTTTATATACATGATGATAGATTCATATTTCAAATAAATTATAGAAATTTTATTCATTTACTTCCACCTACTATAGACATAATATATCAAAATATAAACGAAAATAGAAAAAAATTCAAACAAATATCACTTAAACAGACTGCCCACTCATGAAATAAAATGGTAGCCTCAACCAACCCCATCCATCCCACTACCAAGTAGCACACACCTGATAGCCCAAACCGAGTATCAGACTAGTTTCATTTGGGATACACATACAGAGTAAGCATCACATTAAAAAATAATAACAAAATTTTTTTATGTATGTTTATTATTATTCCATGATGGTATAGTATCCTTTATTTTTCTTATATGTGTTTTCATTTTCATTGACAATCCTATAAACATTCCTCCAAGGATTGGGTTAATGTGGATTTATATTAACATTGAATTCATTTTTTATTATAATCAAATCCCACACTATATTTTTCATTATTATTGTGGCTTTAATTTTATAGAAAATCGTAGAAGTTATCCATTAGTTATTTGTTCATATATTCCTCCATTTTAGTAGCTCATATGATATGGAATGATGACTTCTACTTCAGGAACCTTTGTTGATGTATCAAATTCAATAATTTCACTACATTTTTGACACTGTATTTGAGTGGTTGTATTAATCATATTAGTTAACAACCCTCATAGAATATATGACTCATTACTCTCCCACATATTGATAGAACACATGTCTCCTCAAAGTGAGGCATTAATATTCAATGTAATGTATTGTTTAGTACACTAATCATGGTGTAGGAATCAAATAATTTTTCCATGTGTTGAATTGGTAGGAAATTGTTTGAATAAATATAGGATTATCCCTTATTTGTTCTCTACATATTTCAGGAAATTATTTAGAATCCCCACTCTTCTTCAATAATGTTATTATTCGTTATTTTTAATTGAAATATATCTCTTCCATCATAAAGTAATAACCATAATTTTTGTGTTCTATATCATCAATTTTCATTGGAAATAATTGGAAATTTATTCCACTATAATTATCTAAATCCCAGTGAACCTATAATATTTCAGATCACACCAACTATATGAAAAATTTGGAACATTGAATTCTATAAAATCTAATGGTTTAAACCCTTTATGATAAGGTCTCTTTTATCCTTGTAAAATAACTTTTTCTATCAAATAACTCAAAAACAATTTATGAATAGAATCACTATGGAAGGATGACATATATTTTGACATAATTACTTTACCCATCATAAATCAAAAATAATAATATAAAATTAATAGAATGGTAATATTTTAAGAGAACATCATTAAAAACCAATCTATGAAATAGTCATATATCTATATTTTAATGCACATATTGAAATAGATAACAATAATTTCAGATGAAACTATTTACATTATAGAATCATACTTATTCTATGATTTATTGTAATTTAATGTGACCTACATCTTGATATCCTTATGAAATTAGAGAGAAAATCATTAGATATCTATGGGTTATTATTAATGATAACCTTTCCAAACATTGAAACTTTTATCATATGTATATCTTTGGTGTTATGGTTCCAGTTCTGAAATTGAAACTAGCCTATTAAATCTAAAATTCTATTGTCATATAATTCATATTTTGGGGTGATACACATAGTGTTACAGTGTGATATATGATCACTCAATACAAATTCCCCATCCTCTTTTAAATATCACAAACCTATATGGTATATGTTATGATGATGATTTTTAACGATTATACATATGAAAATATAAATACAAGTGAAATTTTTTCTAGCACTCATCTTTCTTCACATTATCATATTATCATACATGTCTTATTCAATAAATCTAACTACAATTTCAACAAATCCCACACATAAAACTCAGTGTTACAATATTCCCCCTTATTTGATATTTTTTATAATACGACTATTATCAACATGTCATTTTAAAGATAATTTATTAAAATAAATTTATTTAGTTATAATGAATTATACTCAATCATTATTTTTAAATAAATGGAAATATTTTATTATCCTAATAGTTCATTTATTTATATTCCCCTTTTACATAGTATTTAGTACGAGTATATATTCTTATATCTACCCTGCATTAATTTTGGTTATATTAGTTATACGTTCACCTAATGTTATTTAATAATAGGTTTCTATATTTAGAGTCATTATAGAGAGTGGTATGGATTATTTATGTATATGTTCCTCAAGAAGAAATGTTTTCCTTGAGAAAACAAGACAGATGGAAATGCAGGAAAAATATATACATAATGACCAATAATATGTTATATTTTTGATTTAACATTTTAATATTTATTTTCAAAATAAATAATTCATTTACCTTTACCAAAATGTTGTATTGAGGCCCTTGGTGAGAAGGAAGATGAAAAATTTCGGCCAAATGATCATTTGCACCAAGTATTAGGAGAT
This sequence comes from Viscum album, assembly GCA_963277665.1. Classification (NCBI taxonomy): domain Eukaryota; kingdom Viridiplantae; phylum Streptophyta; class Magnoliopsida; order Santalales; family Viscaceae; genus Viscum; species Viscum album. The sequence goes on along the minus strand of OY728161.1, from coordinate 1,603,404,624 downwards.
GAGAACCATGTGAGGGTACTCTATCGATCATCAAAGATTATTCCCCCACTAGATATTATCTAACTTTATGTGCCAGTTATTTAAACATCAAGTTAAAAACAACTCAAAATATGGAAACACGGGCTCACATAGTGGTATAAGTGGAAAAAAATGTATTAGTGTAAATGGTTTCAAAATGGCAACACATAATTTATTCATGTTATGATAGCCCTATTTACATCACTTATGCTAAATACCAATGTAGTTTGGGATACAACAATGTCAATGATGAGTTCATTATGTGATGCACTATGTGATTTTACTGAAATCTTTATAGATGGTTGGGATTACCATATTTATAGAGATGGTGATGGTGATGATGAGGATGATAGTGATGATAACGGTGATGGTGATGATAAAGAGGATGCTGACTAGGATTATGGTGATGATGATGGTGATGAGGGACATATTTATAACATCAAATTTTGAGTTAAAATCAATGATAAATATGTGTGTATGGTGTTTAATTAATAAAAAGGATTGATTGTGTGGATTATATATAAATTTTATTCTATTGGGAATGGTTTGGAAACTCTTTATAATAAGATGGTTAAATACAAAATATTCTATAGTTGTAATGCATTAAATGTGCTCTATGGTTTATTTTATTGTTTACAGGTTCTGGAATAGTTATTGGTTGGAATATTTTTTGGTTTTTTAGGAGAGGAATCTATACCAAATTTTCTTTGTAGTATTGTCATACATCTGAAAACACACTATTTCCATGGTTTAATGAATTTTTAGTATAGATTTATTGAAATATTTTACTCAGAACCATGGGTATTCAAATTATCCAATATATATAATTACAATATCATATAAACATTAGTACATGTTAATTCTAAACACCCTATACCAGTGGTTTTATGAAAAAAATTAGTATAGGGATACACGAATGCCAAATAAATTAATGGTTTAGGGAACTATTGGTATAACCAAAACCAATGGTTCTAGGGGATATTCCAATGGTATAAAACCATTATTATAGGTTGAATTTCTAGTAGTGGATTTTATAAATATCATAGAATGGTGATTAATTTTTACCTATATTTTTTTTTCTATATGTTAGAAGGGGAATACAATCCTTTGTATGTATGACCTACCATCTCCATGAATAATGTAATTACTATTTTTATACATATTTTATGTATGACTCTAAATACATATATATTGAATATATATGATATTAATATCATGATTAAAACTCTTGTGATGTTAGATCCATAATCAATGTATAAGGACGAGAACTACTGAATGAAAATATAAATTCAAAATATAGCATTTAACACCTGATATAATTGTAATAATAAACTATTATAAACAATGAGGTGGTAAAATATTATAAATTGATAATATATAATATTAAAATTATGTAAATTGTTTGGTTATATATGTATAAAAGATATTTTTTTTATACATGAGGTTAAAATAACATACATGGGATTTTAACATGAGGCAAGGGGTTTCATAAGCAATTTATTTTCATTAGATTACATTACTTCTTCAATGTCATTCATTTGATAATATTATGTATTTAGTGATATGTGAATATATTATAATGTATTAATATATTTTTATATGGATTTACATTTGATAAACTTAATTACTTCATTAATTAATTCTAATATCAATGATATAATCTTGGTAAGGGACTTTGTCTCAATTTCATTTCATTGAGTAATATTTTGATGTTATAATACTAAATTATTTTACTATAGTAGTAATGTAGAGGTAGTGTAGTGATGGTGGACACTATAGCGGTGACATACATTGTTGAAGTGGTGGGTACTATGCTGGTACTGCAGTAGGCAGCAACTAAAGCAGTACTATTCACAGAATGGGCTTGTGCCAAAACAATTCGGGCCAATGTCCATGTAATGTGATATATGTTTCCCACTGGGCCTTTGGGAAATGTAATGGGTCTCCCTCTACCATGTAAAAAAGGTATTTTCTTTTCTTTAATATAAAATGATACCTCATACCCAACCATTAAAAAATTTCAACAATTACCAAAATGGTATGGGTGTATTTGAAAATATCATTGTTGTTCATGACTATTTATGTTTAAGAACACACTAGGGTAAATATTTTAACATTATATTATATTATAAATATATTTTATTATAAAAAATTTATTTTTATAAATTAAAATTTTTATTTGGATTTTCCTACCCTTTAATTACCCAACATATTAAGATAATTGTTAAAATTAAAACCAATATTGTTTTTCCACTATATCAAGAATAATTTTCTTACATGTTCATATTTTACATAAAATTTTTTAATGAATACCTTAAATATAATCTAATTATTTATTAATGTTATTTTAACCCATTTTTTTGATTTTAAAAAATGGGTTTAATCAATTGTATTTATTGTGTTCTAAAAAAGTTAGTTTTTTACATTTCACCAAAAATATGAAAAGAAACCTTGTTATAACATATGCAGTAAGAAAATAATTTCCCTCCATCATGACCAATTAATGATTTAATATTTACATAACAATTTTACAAGGTTATTTTCCAATAAAATATTTTTCCTAATATTCAATGATTTTTTTTAAACACTGACATTCAATGTTATAAGGGTATTTCCATTAATAACGTTTTTAATGATTTTATTATGTTATTTGTATTAATATACAACAAAAAAAATTATTATACATATAATACACTGAGGATATGTTTCATTAATACCTTCATTATTCATTATATGTATGTTTTATGGTCATTGTTACTAGGGAACGTAATTTCATTACGTTTATTCGTTAATTTTTTGGTCCTTAACATTCTGTTGAATCATTTATTTTTTTGTGCTCATTGAGGCATTATATTTCAATAAAATATCCATATTTATTATATCATGATTTTTTTTATTTCAAAAATTGTTTACCAGTTCTATAAATGGATTTTTAATATTTAGGTTATTATATTGACTTGGTAAACCCTGATGAATCGTTATTCTTTACACAATATGGATATTTTTTATACCAAATTTTGATAATGAATTAAATTCATTTTTCAATATATGTAGAATGCATTGGACATATAGTGAAGGGTGGGGTTAAAAATATATATATCCTTGATGAATCGATATGTTTTATGAGATGAATTTGCAAGGTAAAATTAAATGGGTTTCTGGTGTATACCAAACCATCGGGTAAAATATATTGGAACATGGAATTTATTGAATAGATATCATGATGTATGAAATCATTACATAAAATATAAATCCATTACATCATATATAATTTATATATTTATTTTCTATCATATTATTTTATTGATATAATTCATGGAAGCATTTTTAACTAATTATTCAATAAATTTCATGTATTTTTAGATATTTAATTTTCCATATTGATTATGATTTTTTGATTCATGACATGTTTTGGTGTGCATAAATCTTACTAAGTATCTGAACAGACCCTTTATTTTTATTCTTTTTGTGAGCATATGATGACGAATATTCTTGAATAATGTCAATGATACACGAATTATTTAATGCTATGTTTTTATAGTTCCATTGTAATATGAGAATCATATATGTACTTGGTTCTTAAATATTACTAAATCAATATTTACATCTTCATTAGAAATTTCATCTAATGAATTTCATCTAAAACCGGGAAAAAAGGGCTCAAATGAAACAATTAATGGGTATACAAAGTGTCTTAGGGGTGAAAACCATGTCCCATCCATCCCCGATCCTACATTTGTAAATGAATTATTTCTGTATCTACCCCCAAGTATGTGTAATTATAAATGGTGAGTGGATGCCTCTGTACTCCACCCCATGTATGCGTACCACCACGATACATGCTATGATATTTGGGATGGGTCACACATCATGAGATAGGGTCACACACTATATGAACCATAACAAACTCTTGAAATCCTTGCAATGACTAAGGGGTTCATACATGATATGTATCTCTGAAGTACACATTGTTTTAATCATGTTATTATATAATCCTTGGTTATTCATTACATATGTTCTCACACCCCTGATGCATTGATTCTATACCTAGACCTCAGAAAAATTCCTGAATCCATTCGACGTGAACCTCACCATGGATGTTGGGTGGAATCCAGCCTCCAAATCCATTTGTAAATCAATTTCGGCTCATCCTATCCCCATCACACCCCCACCTAAATTTGGAGATCTCAAATCAAGTGTAATACATTCATGTCTACCATTGTTGCACCTTTAGAAAATCATTTCAAGCCCAAATCTACAATATCTGGTTGGTTTACAGAGAAATGGGTGTGTAAAGATCAATTCCTCAATGGATGTCGAATCATGGTCTAATAAAAAAATATTGCAGTATTCCCATCTTGTAATATTCCTGATATGGAGATCAATCTATTCATTTATGTATTTGTGTTCATCATAGTAACCAAAATAGTTAATGAAATACCCATATAAAGTAATACCTCCATATGGATCTATCTATGTTGAAAAAATGCATATAGAATTTTAATTTATGATATCTCTAAATCTTACTCACCGATTATCAACCGACAATCTAGATGGCGTTCGCTTTATAGAGATTGTCCTTCTCTCTTTCCAAGGGTTCTCCAATATCTATTGGTTTATGCAGCTTACCGTGAATTTCTATCATATATGTAGTCTAAAAGGATAAATTATTTCGTTTCTTCATCGAATAAACAAAATAATTTATTTATTTTTATGATCATGATGTCTTTTCAACAAACATCCCACAACGAAAAAGGTTATGTCATACATAGGGTACAAATCATTTTTTGAACTCAACGGTGCCCTTATATTTTTGGTCTAATCCCTAATTTAGAATTCATAAATTTTTTTTAAAACATCACATTCATGCAATGTATTTTATTTCAAAAATTTATTCTAGGAACACAGAGCTTTAGAATCGAACATCGTTTTGGTACCTAGTCTCAAATATAATCCATACTATATCTGATTATATTTTATGAAAAATACCATTCATTAAAAGGTATATATTTGATTAACCACAATATAATATATTGATTTACTAGTCAATACAAATTTAATTTATTAATTCTTAGTAAATGAGACCTTATTTTATTATAATGTATTTTTATTCATAAAAAAACATTTTCTTCTAAAAATGTTTTTTTCTTTTTTATGATTAATATATTATAATAATTTTTTAAAAATATTATCATTTTATTTGTAAAAATAATATTATTTTTGAAATCATCATCTAAAAATAATCTAAGAGTTTCTATTTTTTTAAAAAAAATTTATGAAAGGATATATTTTCTACTGAATAGTTAGAAATAATAATTTTAATTGAAACTGTATTTTTATTTCACGTATTTATAAAGATCCATTTTTTAAAAAAATTATGTTAAAATAAAACTCTTAAATTAGAAATTAAAAAATATTGTTAATTTGGTGATATTTTATGACTGAGTTTACCATAAAAACGTTCTTATACATAAAAAAATATTTTATGAATTTTTTTTAATATTAAAATAATATCTTCATCCCATTTAAGTTGAATCGAGGAAAATGGAGTCCAAATTTTGTAATGCCCCTGACCCAGAAGACTGTATTTTATTCCTTACAGTATTAAATTGGTATTATGTATAAAAGATCACTTCCCAGATGATCGAATAGTTTAGTAGATTAGAAAACATATATTAAAATATTAGTATTAAATTACAACAAGAAATGGAATTAAACATTTTAAATCCATTGGAAACTCATATGTTCCCCCATACTATCCATGCATGTCAATTATAACAAACAACTTGGCATCCTAGGGGGAAATATAAGAAATGGGTGAGATCAGATGCTCAGTATGGGTAATTCTATAGTAGAATATATCATAAATAAACATAATAAAAAAGGAAAGGTGAAATTCTTGAAACAAATGAGAATAAAAAATAACCATGAGCATAATATGGAAAGAATAAAGGAAGATCATATAATTCTATATAAAAAATCACAAAATAAGTAAACTTAACAATGGATATTGTACTTGTTGAATAATTAAATTGATTATCAATTACTTATATCATAATGAAGGAATGAATATTGTAGGAAATCAAAGACATAACCTCAATGATTTGGATAAGATACCACATACAGTCAGATAATACATCAATAGTTTCACAATCTTGTTTGTCTCATGAGACATGCCAATGAATCAAGGATCTTTAGAAGACCCCAGATGTACCTTAGTCAGTCCAATACATTCCAAATATGAAAGGGGTGAAACATAATGATCATATACATTCATATTGAAAATGATAATAAATTCATAATAACTTTCCCCAAACAATAAACATAATCCAAAATCATCCAATTTAATATGATTAATGGATTAAAAATAATACATCCATAGCATAAGTGATCATAAAAATTAAAAATCATTTGGTAGTTGTTATAATAAGATATAATACTGAACTAATCATAAGATATAACTAGGATGTTTTTATTGGAACTAGGGTCTTCACAGAATGATTTGGTGTATGGTTTGTGTTTGTTTTCAATCCTCAGTGGAAGTTTAGAATGTGTACCAGCAAAGAGATCATACCGTTCAAGCATACAACAGTAGTAAAGATGGCGTCATTTCCCAGTGTTTGCCAAATTGTTGGGCCTGAAAAATCGACAAATGAGGAAAAGTGTTTTTGACAAAGAGACTTGTGCGCCGTGTACTTGAAAGAGAGGAAGCTTGTGCACCATTTGTTTTTCATGATCAGAACATGTGAAAATGGAAAAGGGATAAGGGTCGCACAAGTTTTGGGCTGGTCGCACAAGTGACCTCCGCGTCGTGAGGATACATGCGCGCCGATGCCTAGGAGGATTGGGAACTTGCGTGTCTTTTGATTTTTAAGTATATAACATCAAAATATGGAAAAGGAAAGTGGTTCGCGCAAGTTTGGATGTTGGTCGTGCAAGTGACTAGCAGGGGAAGAGAGCTGCATGCCGAGACTTTCACGCCGATGGTTGACTTGCTCGCCATCGCGCAGGGGGTCCAGTTTTCCTATAAATACTTTACCACCCCTCCTCATTTCTAATGGAGTTCAAGACTTAGAGATTTTTCTATCTCTCGTCGATCAAGTAGTGGAGTCACGCAAGTGGTTGTTGGGGGCGCACAAGTAGAGGATATGCGCCGGTTGTTGGTTGCGTAACCAAGGCAGTTGGGGAGATAAAGGCGCATCATCGCGCAAGTTATAAGTTGAAAGAGGCGGTGTCGTGCAAGTTCTTTTGTGTCACTTCCATGTCAGGATTGTGACTTGCATGCTGGGCTTGGAGAATCACACCAGTGTTGTTAAAGTACATATGTCCTCTTGAATCTACACAAAAGATGGAAGATTGACTAGTACGGTCAGCACAAATTGATATTCATCTTCTGGTGAGAATTGGACTTCAATAGAGCATCTACATACAACATAGGATGCATTCTTATGTAATGATGAAGAGACCTTCAGTTCTATAAACTGAGTGTGACTTCACCAACGGCAGTGAGACCGGGGGAGACAATGGGAGTGACCTGAGAGAAGCAGTGAGCTATCCCTGAACCATTGTAAAGGTGGTGAGCCTGGGACAGAGTGATTGGGCCTGAAAAATTGTAATCCACAACTTGTGAAGATTAGTGGTCTTTGGTACGATCGACAACTTGTTTGCGTATGCTCCTTGGACGTAGCCCTTTGTGGTGAAACAAGTAAAAATGATTGTGTCTTCTCTGTGCATGTTCATGTTTGATTTCCGATAATTTTCATCATACAGGTTCAACAATTTCCTACCAACGTGGGAACAAGATCCATCACATTAAAAGAAAAATTTGTCACCCTGATCCACCCCTCCATTCCCAGGGTGTCCCGGGGTCCTTAAAGTGGTATCAGAGGGAGGTTACTGGGGCTGAATCTGTCCTTTAGCGTCATGGAGAATGCAATCAATGTCAGGGGAGTCCCTCACTTCGATGGAAGTAATTTCCAGATCTGGAAGAACATAATTAGATCTCATTTAAGATCTCTTGGAATGGAAGTTATCTTTTCTATTGTGCAGGGAATACAAGTCACTGACCCAACATGCCTGACTATGACTGAAACAGACAGGAAAATTCTTGATGCGGATGCTAAAGCACAAAATGCTATTACTGCAGCCCTTTCTGATCAGATCTACCTATAGGTGATGAATTGAACCTCAGCAAAATCCAGGTGGGATAAACTCGAGAATTTTATTGAAGGAGATATCAATGTGAAGGAGGTGAAACTACAAGTGCTACACAATCAGTTTGATGATCTGAAGATGCATCCAGACGAGAATACATACTCTTTCTTCAATCAAATTTCTGATGTGGTTGGATCAATTGGGGTCTAGGTGAAGAAATAAAAGACATTGATATTGTAAATAAAATTTTAAGAATACCTCCAGCTCTGTACAATGAATAGGTGTCAGCCCTTGAGGAAAGAGATCTTTCAAAACTTTCTCTGGATGATCTACTTAGCAGCTTGGTAGCATATGAAATGAGAGTCAAACCAGAAGATTCTATGTCCCGTGTGAGCAAAGAAATGGCATTCAAGGCCATGGATAAATAGAAAATCTCAAAAGATTGTAGTGGTGAAGATGAAGAAGAAAAAGATATTCTTTCTCTCATTGCAAAGAAGTTCCAGAAGGGGAAAGGGAAATTCAAAGGGAAGTTACCTCTCGCATGTTTTCGTTGTGGAAAAGTTGGGCACATTGCCTCTAAATGCTTAAGAGAGATCAATGATGATGATAGTGAAGATGAATGCATCGAGAAGCCTCAGAGAAGTTTCTTCAAAAAGGGAGACTTCAAATCTGGAAAGAAAATGCAAAGGAAGAGTTTTGTCTGTGAAGAGGAAGAAGATGATAATGAATTTTGTGATGAAGAAGAACCAGAATTCAATACTGGGAACCATGCTTCCATGATGGCCAATGTTGAAAATTCAGAAGATACTGTTGGAGAAAACCAACTGAGAACTTTTGTAGATCCCGAGATGTAACTTAAGGATGCTGTTAATAATCTTAAGATTAAATGGAAGAGTTAAAATAAGTGGAAATCTGTTGTAAAAGAATTAGCAGAATATGTTGATCAACTTGAGGCTGAAATTGAACGACTAGAAAAATTTGTGAAGGTACAATCTAAAATAATTGAAAAAAATGATGATGTAGTGGATCTGAAGATGATAATTGAAGAGTAGGCAAAGGTCATCAATGACCTTACCTCCAGATTAGATGAAAAATCCAAGATAGGTGAGGGTCGTGAGGAGGAAGTTGTTACTCTAAGGAGTAAACATGATACTGAATCAATTCCAAAATAATCAAGGAATAAAATACAGTTTGGAAGATTCTCAGATGTAGAATTACTAGCAAGAGCCAAGTGCAGTTCGGATGGGGTTAGAAAAATCCTGAGTAATCAAAGAGTTTCTTGCATGGGAAAGAGTGAAATTGGATGTGAGGCTGATAAATCAACTTCTGGAAGGGAAAAGATCCAAAATAAAGATAAGATGAAAGTTGAACATGTTGAAACGTTTCCTAAAGTGCTGAAAAAGGAACCCTCAACCAAAAATAAAAGCAGTAGTGAATATTATCCTCAAACATTCAGAAATGACAGACAGTCTATCTTTTCTCCCAAGGAAGAAGGTATGAGGAGAAATTCAAGTGAGAAGACATTTCCTCTCATGAAGTGTTAGTTCTGTGGCTATATGGTCCATACCATGTCTTATAGTGAGGAGGCAAGAAGCTATCTGAATGGAGAAGATATTGATGTTCAACAAAAGAGAAAAAATTCATATCCTAATTCTTATAGATGAAACAATTTATATGGATATTGTTTTCATTGTTCTAACTTTGTTCATAAGGCTGCTAATTGCAGGGAGAGAAGGGACATGGACACCTCATTCCGAAGTTCAAGACAAGTCAACTCTTGTTAGCAAAACAGTGTTGCTCTTTCAAATAGATTTTCTCCTCTTGAAGAAGATTTTGACTATGATGAACCTGGGTATACGAAAGAGATAATTGAAAGGCCATCAGTTCTATATACTCAATCCAATTTCTCATGGAAGGAATGGAAGAAGATTGAGAAACCCAACCTTGCAGAGGTGGCCCTCAATGCTTCAAAGAACAACAGTACCTAGATTCTGGATAGCGGTTGTTCATCTCATAAGACGGGTAATGTGGGGCTGCTAATGGATATCAAAAGGACGGTTGATGGTACAGTACGATTTTGTAATGATGGGGCTCTGAAAATCAAAGGGAGTTGAAGTACCGAGTTATCTAATGGAGAACTAAAGAAGACTGAAGTCCTTTATGTTGATGGCCTATGTCATAATCTCCTCAGCATAAGTCAACTCTATGACACAAGACATATAGTTACTTTTAATCAGAAAGGATTCACTATCAAGGTAAAGATAGGCAATTCACTTATTAAAGGATAAATAATAGAAGGCAACTTCTATCAGGTTAATAGTGAAGAAAATGTATGTTACATGATTGTTGAAGAAGAAAACAATTTGTGGCATCGGAGACTGGGACACATCAATCAAAAAGACATGGAGAAATTTTTAAAATTGAGAATTGTCACGGACATTCCCAACCTGAAGCATGAGTGTGAAAAATCTTGTGATGCTTGCATTCATGGGAAGCTGGTCTGCAGTTCATATCGGCCAAAGAAGAAAAGGGTATCTCACCTTCTTGATCTGATTCATACAGATGTATGTGGGCCGATAAATGTTGTCGAAACTCATGGAGAAAGGTACTTTTCCCTTTTCATAGATGATTACAGTATAATGGCATGTGTAATGGTCGTTTATAGGAAACGAAAAGTCCTTGACAGCTTGAAAACATATCAGTGAATCACCGAGAATGATACTGGATGAACAATCAAAGTGTTACAATCTGACAATTGAGGAGAATACACGTCCATTGAATTTGAAAATTATCTGGAGATGTATGGGATACAACATGAGGTAGAAACTGTGAGAACTCCACAAAATGATAGAGTTGTTGAACGTAGGAATCGACAGGTGAAAAACATGGCACGAATTATGCTGATTGAGAGTCGTATTCCACGACATTACTGTAAAGAGGTTTTTCAAGATGCAGTGTACTTTCAGAATCAAATGGGACTTTAAATGGGTGAGACGAAGACAACATATGAATTGTGTCATAGAAGGAAGCCTTCTTAAAAATACTTCCGTGTCATTGGAAGTAAATGCATCATCAGGAACAAAAATGGAAATCAAGAGAAATATGGAGACAATGCAGATGAAGTATTTTTCCTCGGTTACTCAATGAATAACAAAGACTACAAGTGTTTCAACAAGCATTTAGGAAGAATTGTGGAAAGTAGTGATGTTATGATAATTGAAGAGAAAGGTAAAAATGATTCAAGGACGTCATATGCTGATGTGATAGAAAGTCAGGAAGAAAGTGAACGGGAAGAAAATACAAATGCAGAAATAGAGGAAGTTATTCAAAACCCTCAGCAGTCACATCTTGATGTTGACTCAGACGAAGAATCTGAAGAGGAAATCTTGGATGGTGAGAATGCGACTGAACCTCATAGGAGAAATCGAAGAGAAGAGATTGATCTATCTAACATAATTGGAGAGAGGAATGAACCCACACAGACAAAGAGGATGAGGAATAACACACCTTCTGCATTTCTGTTAGTTGTGGAGCGATCATTATTTGAAGAAGCTGCAAAGGATGAATCCTGGGTGAAAGACATGAATGAAGAGTTAGATCAGATTGACAATAATCAGACATGGGATCTTTTCTAGAGACCAAAAGGTCACAATGTTATTGGAACAAAATGGATATTCAAGAACAAGTTTGATGAGGATGGAAATGTTAACAGAAACAATGCTCGACTTGTATGAAAAGGGTATTCTCAGATAGAAGGTGTTGATGTTGAAGATACATTTGAACCAGTGGCTAGACTGGAGTCAATCAGGCTGTTTCTTTCCATGGATCACCAAAGAGGATATAAAGTATATCAAATGAATGTCAAGACAACATTCTTAAATGGCGTACTCGAAGAATAAGACTACATTGGAAAACCCATGGGTTTTCTTCTTGGTTCTGATGAATCAAAAGTCTGTGAGCTAAAGAAATCACTTTATGGCCTAAAACAGGCACCACGGGCATGGTACTCTAGACTAGATTCTTACCTCAAGAATCTTGAATTCAAAATAGGAGGAGTAGATCACAATCACTATGTGAAGAATTAATCGAAAGATCAGTTCATGGTTCTAGTTTACATCGATGACATTATATTTGGTGGCAGCATGTAGAAATCAGTGGATGAATTTTCCAATCATATGAAATCAGAATGTGGAATGTCAATGATTGGGGATCTCACATATTTCTTGGGACTGCAAGTGACTCAAAGGAAATACTTCACTTTTATCTCTCAGGAAAAGTATGCTAGAGAGGTGCTGAAGAAGTTTAATATGCATGACTCCAAACCAATGTCAACAACGATTGCAGTTGGAACCAAACTTGGAAATCATGAGGAAGGGATATATGTAGATCCCACCATGTACAGAAGAATCATTGGAAGCCTACTATATCTGACAGTGACACGGCCCGATATTGTCTTTTCCAAATGTTTTACAGCCCACTTTCAGAGTAGTCCAAAGGAGGAACATATGGCAGCAGTGAAAAGAATCATGTGGTACATTCAAGGTACACAAAACTTTGGGTTACATTTTTTTGTAGGTAGGGACAGTGAATTATCAGCGTTTTCTGATGCTGACTGGGCTGGAGATGTAGTAGACAGAATGTCCACCAGTGGTGGAGCCTTCTATATTGGGTAGAAATGTGTTGGCTGGTTAAGCAAGAAACAACAAAGTACTTCTCTTAGTACTTCTGAAGATGAGTATATCTCCGCCACAAAGGCAGGCACTCAACTGCCATGGATAAAGTAGAAATTAACCGATATTGGCGATGAGGTGAAGCAACCAATGGTGATTTACTATGACAATAAGAGTGTAATTGATCTTATAAATAATCATGTTCCGAATTCTCGTACAAAACACATTGAAATTTGGTATCACTTTATCAAAGAGAATATTTAGCAAAGAGTGATTAGAATGGATCACGTGGGAATAGATGAGAAAGTGGCTGATATCCTGACAAAGTCACAGTCTGCGGCTGTGTTTGAGAAACATCATTTGAACCTCGGTATTAAACCACCTCCTACTGCATAAGGAGGCTCCGTGGAACCCCTCTCCCTGTTTTTTAACTGTTTTTATCTGTTTATGGCTATGATGCAGGTTTATGGGGGAGATACTATCCAGGGGGAGTATGGTTTGAACTGAACATTGAAAAACTTATCGGTATTTGGATTTATTTTCAATGTGGGAGAAAGGAATAAATTCAAGGAAAGTAATGCTTCTGTGATGAGAAGTATGCGAAGGAAAACAATGGGCATCATGGAAAGTTCCAAAACAATTCTTCTCTTGTTTTCTACATCGAGCATTGCTCACATAGACTTAGAGTGTTGGCTGTGTTGATTCTTGCATTTTTGGTTTGCACATGGATAGAGTTCTGTTGAATTTATTTTTTGATTTCCAATAAACCCAAAGGGGGAGATTGTTGGAACTAGGGTCTTCAAAGCATGATTTTGCATATGGTTTTTGTTTGTTGTCAATCCTCAGTGGTAGTTCATAATGTGTACCAGCAATGAGATCATACCGTTCAAGAAGAAAACAGTAGTGAAGATGGCGCCGTTTCCCAGTGTCTTCCAAATTGTTGGGCCTGAAAAATAGACAAATGAAGAAAAGTGTTTTTGACAAAGAGACTTACGCATCGTGTACTTGAAGGAGAGGAAACTTGTGCACCATATGTTTTTCATGATCATAACATGTGAAAATGGCAAAGGGATAAGGGCCGCGCAAGTTTTGGGCTGGTTGCGCAAGTGACCTGCGCGCCGTGAAGATATTTGCGCGCCGATGCCTAGGAGGATTGGAAACTTGCTCGTCTTTTGTTTCTTAAGTTTATAACTTCAAAATATGGCAAAGTAAAGTGGTTCGTGCAAGTTTGGAAGTTGGTCGTGCAAGTGACTAGCAGGGGAAGAGAGCTGCGCGCCGAGAGATGTGCTTCGATGGTTGACTTGTGCGCCATCGCGCAGGGGGTCTAGTTTGCCTATAAATACTGGACCACCCCTCCTCATTTCTAACGGAGTTCAAGACTTATATAATTTTCGAGCTCTCTTCGTGCACGTAGTAGAGTCGCGCAAGTGGTTTTTGGGGGTGCGCAAGTAGAGGATGCACACCGGTTGTTGGTTGCGCAACCAAGGAAGTTGGTGAGATAAAGGCGCATCATCGCGCAAGTTCGAAGATTAAAGAGGTAGTGTCGCACAAGTTTTTTTGTGTCACTTGAACGCCGAGATTGTGACTTGCACGACGGGCTTGGAGAAACGCACCAGTGTTGGTAAAGTACATATTTCCTCTTGAAGATGCACAAAAGATGGAATATTGCCCGGTACGCTCAGCACAAATTGATATTCATCTTCTGGTGAGAATTGGACTTCAATAGAGAATCTACATACAACAGAGGGTGCATTCTTATGTAATGATGAAGAGACCTTCAGGTCTATAAAATGAGTGTGACTTCACCAACGGTAGTGAGCTAGGGGGAGACAACAGGAATTACCCGAGGGAATCAGTGAGCTATCCCTGAACCTTTATAAAGGCAGTGAGCCTGGGACAGAGTGACTATTCCCGAACAATTGTAATCCACAACTTGTGAAGATTAGTGGATTTTGGTACGACCGGAAACTTTTCGGCGTATACTCCTTGGATGTAGCCCTTTGTGGTGAACCAAGTAAAAAGGGTCGTGTCTTCTCTGTGCATGTACATGTTTGATTTCTGATCATTTTCATCATACAGGTTCAACAAGTTCCTACCAATGTGGGAACAAGATCCGTCACATTAAAAGAAAAAGTTGTCACCCTGATTCACCCCTCCCCTCTCAGGGTGTCCCGGGGTCCTTCAGTTTCCATAACTAAAAATAATATATTAAACAAATTGATATATTTTTAACGAAATAAAACTTTAGAGTGAAATTATATATTGATAATCCACGAAAATTATAAAATAAATTTTTTAAAAATAAAATAGTGAAATTTTTAGAAATTTATCAATTTATTAAGGCATCCTGAAAGAATGAAATTCTTTTCATGTAGTGTTGGTTTTTTAAAAAAATGAATTATAAATTTGAAAATAAAAATTTAAAAGAGTGTTTATAAAAGAAAGTGTAAACTTTAAACAAATTAATCAATTATGTGTATCTAATTTAAGTACACATAGAAATAGATTATGTAAAATATAATATATTAAAAATTCAGTTCATGTATAATCATAGTATGATTTAATCAATGGGGATAATGTTTTTCCCAAAGAATGGAAATGGGGTTATGAATTCTGAAACCTCTTTGTAATCAGTCGATTAATAATACACATAAAATTAATAATCATAAAATATAAAATTTAATAAACCTAAGATTCATATATTTAATATATGATATATTAATGGAATTATGTAAAGCCCAAAAAATAAATATTTTTTGAATAGGGAATACATCATACAGAAGTAAAAGAGAGAAGATAAGAATTCAACACATGTACATAATGTATTGGATAATCAAATTTAATTCCCTAATTACATATTTAATATCAATTTTAACATATATTTTCATTATTTTAGTTTTACTATCATTATTTGTGGCCTTTTCAATGTGTTATAATGTTTAAATTTGTTGTTCTAAGAGCATTCGTTTAGTGATTTTATAGTTGATTCCGTTGAGTATAAATATTGGAGTTCTTTTAAATGGAAATAAATTAAACGGAAGTGATATTATTTAGTATTAATGATATTATATATCTTTAAATGTTCTCATATAGCATTTTTTAATTTTATTATTGTTATTCATCTGATTGAATGTCCATAAAATGTCTTCATTTCTGTCACATTTTATGACCATCTCGAACTTGTGTTGTTTTATTAAATATTACGATTACGTATATATTCAATATAAAACATTATATAACATAAAATTTTATATTTAAATCTTATTTAACCATAATAATGTTTTTATTTCATGTCTTATAGGCAGAAATGTTAAATGAAAATTTATCAGCCACAAAGGTGGTGAATCAACACATCATGAATGATGGTTTGATTTTTATAATAAATTAAAATGAGAAAGAATTTAATGATGTAAAAAAATATAAAAATATAATTACATTATAAATATGATAATGGAGTTAAAATTTCATATTTGATATGGGAGGTGAGGAGAAGAGAAGATAATAAAATATATAACAAGAGAAAGAAGGAGGAATTGACCTCTTGAATATCATCTCCTTAAGAAACTCCTTAAAACACATGTATTTGGTCTTTAGGTATGAAAAGAATGTATTGGATGTTGGTAAGAAGCTTATTAATGTTATTGGGTATAATTTACACAATCATCAAGGCTGATAACATGTGAAGAGAAGGGGTGGTCATCTATTGTATTCATTAGGGATGTGAGGTGTGTTTTTTTGAATATTTTTTTCATTTAATTACTATTTTGGATAAATAATATAAATAATGATGATTATTGTGACTATGTAAAGCAATTAATTTGTTTTATTTCAAAATAATGGTTCATTATATCCTAAATGACTAAAATGTTCATGTATTTAACTTATAATGTTAAACACTATAAATTACTACATTTCACTATTCATAAAAAATTCAACTATTTTGGAAGAATACCAAATATTAACCCATTCCATTTTTTGATCTGTAGATTTGAAAATTGGAATTATTTTTAAGATAATTATTTAATAATTTTTAAAATATAATGTTTTAAAATAAATCAGCATTTATCAATAAAAAAAATTTAATATTATAACTCATTTTACATCACTTTGAGAAATTAGTTGTGGCCACGTAAAATTTTCTTAAAATGATAATGATAAAAATGTTACTTTATGAATCTATATTATGAAAATAAATTTTAATTTAAATAATAATATTATTTATAAAATTTTAATGAAATATTTAATATTTAAAAAATACCAACACTTAATTTATCATTTTCAAAACACACATTTAATATTTTATGACATAATAATTTTATATTTTCAATTACGAGATATATAAATTTTATTTGTACTTTAATAGGTGTTTCTATTATTCTAATATATAGATTAATATTATGAATAATCACATTTATATTCCTATGCTTAGGCTGATATTTACTAGTATATCCCAGTTTTTTTAAGATTACTGTTTCATGAAACACAATCAATTGAATAAATTAAATTTATTTTTTAAAGTTACATATAATAAAATATTGGGTATTTATATTCTTCACTACTTATAAAAAATTTATAATCAAAGTCTCTATAATTTTACCGCATAAAATGATTTGGGTAGTTTTTCACTATAATTTCTTATTGTTCCCATATCACATCTTCAATTTCTTTGGTTTTCAAAATGAACTATTACGAGTTGAGTAATCTGATTTTGCAATACATTCTCTCTAGTGTCAAAAATATTGATAGGATATTCACAGTAAGAAACACCAGGTTTAATTATATTGTTTATTAATGATTCTATGCACTGGGTCTAGAAAGTACTTCTTTAATAAAGTAATTTATAATTGATCATGTACTTTTGAAAGGAGAGGTGGCAATGCCAAATGATAAGCCAATACTCTATTTATCTACAAAATTTCATTTGTTCCATCCTACATATAGATCATTTTCCATTACTTTCTAAATAATATGACACCCTCCCATTGTGATACCTTCAAAAAAACGCGATCTTCCACATAAATATCTATATCATTTCTCCAATTACAGATATAGATCCTTTTATTAAAATGAGATACCTTGATATGTGTCTAAATAATGTTTACATTTTCAGTTGTTTCTAATACGTTATCTATTATTACAATCTTCCTTACGCCGTCTTCATCCAAACAAGTTGTCGTATGACATCGCTTTCCACATAAAAATTTGTATGATTTCAATTGAATACATAAATGGAAACTATTGTTAAAGAAAAATTATTCCAATGGAAAATACTGATCCCACATACAATCGAAGTAATGTGAGCATGATATCAACATGCCTTATATTGTTTGAATGGTCCTTTCAGACTATCTATCAATTTTAGGTTGATATGTAGTACTCAAATAAATCACAATATCCAAGGGATTTTGAGGAATCTATTATAAATATTATATAAAATGAGAATCTCAATCTGACACAATATAAAAAAGTTAACTAATATTAATTACAACTTCGTTAATATAGAGTCATACAAAAAACCCAAGTACAAAAATCCTCTATTATAGAGAGGAAATGTGCATATTTGTAAATTTGATCAATAATTACCCATATTGTATCAATCATTCTTGGATTATTTTGTAATTCAGTGAAAATAACCATAGTAATATAATCCCATTTTCACGTAGAAATATGTATAAATTCATTAAACTACAAGGATATTTTCCTTCATCCATCACCTTTGATCAAAAAATATATCTTGATACATAATCAGTAATTTATTAAATTATATTATCCCAAAATAATGTTCCTTCAGTTAAATGTACGTTTTAGTGCTACTGGGGTGTATAATGAAATTCAATCTAATAAATTGATCTAATGATTCCCCTTATAGATTATGTGTTGAGTTAACCCATAGAATCTTCTCAGATTTCTCAAATGTAATCATCCTAAATGAATTGCACCAATTTCACTTCAATAAAAGCTGTAATTTTACTTAGAACGTGTAATCATTAGACATTAAACTATTAATATTTTATAATAAAGATGGTTTGGAAACCATTTGAAGAATTAGTGATGTTTCACTTTCCTTTGTAATTCATATATCTATCTTTACTAGATCTATATAAAAAATTATCCCTACTAAACATCTATTTTTTTAGAACACCATAATCCATCCTGGTCAATGCATATTATACCTTATTTTCCTTCCAAGGCTGGTAGTGTTTTGAACAGTCATAATCCTTGAGTAGATCAACCCATCACCATAACATCATGTTGAGTTATTTCTATGAGAATATATATTTTTAAATTTTTTGATCTGTATATATCTCACTTCTTTTAAGATATTGATAGTGTCTATATATATTTAGAGAAAATAATAAAACTACTAATTCAATATCATGAGTTAGATAGGTTGGGTAATGAGTTTTAACTTCCATGATTCATATTAAATAAGTCTATCATTCTGTATAATGACACAATCATGTCATTTCTTCAATGCATCACTATAAAAACAAAAATACACCAATTCATGATAGGTAGTCAATATCAGGGAATTCAATAATCTCCTCTTAAAATATTTAATAAATTATTTATATTACATTTTCCAAATTAACATAACCCAATTATGAGTAAGTTTGGTTGCCGAGATAGCTAGTTGAAAAGCATTACAATTGAGACACATATAATGACTTCCAAAACCAAAGAAACTACACACCTCATTTATGTTCATTGTTTTAGGAAATTCTTAGTATTCCTTTGTATTTGTAGGATCGACTATTATTCCATTCTTGGAAGAAATATGGAAGTGAAATGAATCTTTTTGAATCCAAAATTCACACTTTCTAAAAATCCTTCTAACAATTTTTATTTAAGAGTCTCCAAAACAATCACACCATTGTTCTCATAGTCCTCATTAATTTTTTATTACATAGATATATCATCAATGCATAACACAAAAAAATTATTGAAATATTCCTCTAATAATCTATTCATTATATCCATAAAAATATAGGGTTCATTAGTTAGTCTAAATGGAATTACTGTAATCTCATAATGTCCATACCCTTTTTAAAATATTTTTTTAATATATTCCTTATTTACAATAATTTGATGATATCTATAATGAAGATAAATATTCGATAAATATTTATCTATATGGTGTTCACAAAATTAGTCTTCCATGAAAGGTAGATGGTACTTCTTCTCTATCATAATAGCATTGATCTCCCTATAGTCAACATACAACCTCATGGATAAATCATTACTCTTAATAGAAAGAATGCTTTCTCCCAATCTTGAGAAAATAGGTTGTGTAAATCCCTTACCACTCAATTCCATCAGTTTTATAAGTAACTATATTAAGCCCACCATTGAAAATATATAGATATTGGTCTTGCATAAGTGACTAAATAAATAGAAATCTCAACTTTCCACTCTAAAGGATGTTTATGTAATTCCATTAGAAATAAATTAATGTATTCTTATAAAATATGAACATTCTCAGTTTGATGATCTCCTATTTCATTAGTAGGTTCTATTTGATTTTATTCTGTAGGAATATCATTTAGAAGATCTACTATATGTGTATCTATATAGGACTTGAATGATGAAATCTCATCTATAAAGATGATATGTTCCATATATTCCTCAAAAATCAAAATTTACTTCTTTTTAAATTAATTTGTTTCATTTTATTTTGATATAAAATCCATAACTAGGATAATATCAAAATCAACCATATTTATGATAATAAAATACTCATTAAGATCATGTTTATGTGACATAATGGAAACCGATTAACACCTCTTTGTTGCAATATGGTTTCCACTACGATGTTTTATTGAAAAATCATGTTTTATGGTGATTTCAAAATATATAATTTCTATAGAAAATTGGGAATATATAATAAAATGTGATAATGTAGAATCAAATAATTCATTATATAAATTTTATGAGACAAATAAATTACTTGCCTCCAAAATCATTAAGAACCTCAACCTCATCTATTGGGACTGCAAAATAATATCCTATTCACTAGGCCTTTATGGGGGAATGTTTCATTGATGTATGGGTTAATCATGTGCATAGCGTCCCATATTTTTACAAATAAATCATAGCACATTTAATACCTACTTATAGCCCTTGGAATCGTGGTCCTGGTTGCATTTTTCTCCTGACATGTAACAAACTGTCATTCTAAATAGGCATGTTCCATGATGTTTATTCCACATTTATTGACTGTTTTTATTACTATTATTCCCTTCTTACATTTTTATGTATTTTCTTTTCCAGAGTACTCAACAACTATCTTCTTATCGTGATTCCCTTATAAGGCATGTGGATTGAAAAATTATTAATTCATATAGATGGAACATGATATAATATATTCATATGATGAGAATTGTTGGGAGAATAGAATCCTTCATAAAATTGTATTAATACTATCAAAGAAAAGTTCAATATTTATCATTGGATTATATTTTTATTTTTTTATATTCCATGCTAACATTTTAAATTTGGCTTGATATATAGAAATATTTTCATCATCTTTCTATCTCAAACTCAAGAATTATCTGTCCATATCTACTCAATCATCATAAGGGAAATTTTTTTGCAATATTTTTTTAAAATCATTCCATTTAATATTTTCTATTTCTTCATCCTCTTTTGCATATTGAATTAATATCCACCATCGATCTTCATTTCCCAATTGATAATAAACAACCTTCATCACCTTCTTCATTTCATCACTTCCTATTGTGAGGAATATATTATGTAAATAACGTAGCCATTTGTAATCAATTAATGTGGATTTATTCCCATTTAACGTTATATGTTTTCATCCTATGAAATGATCTAACATTGTTTCATTGTTTTGTGGATCATGATACTCCTTGCGAGTATGGTTATTCTTAATAACCTACATCATTTTTCAAGGTATTTTTATAATTTTTTCAGATTGGGTTGTAGAACAAGATCCAAAGTAATTATATTTCACTAGACGGAAATACCAACATGGAATATGTTTGTTAATACAATTTCCATTCCTTTGAATATTTTTCATTTCTAAACAATGGAATTTGCATGATTAGATTTATAAATTTTAAAACATGTGAAACATATAAAAAATTATATACTTCTAATATCAAAATCATAATATATGTTACCTAGGAAATATTATAAAAGTCATTTATAGGGTTATATTTCTCTCGTAATTGTTTTCATAAATATAGATTCTATTTTTTCACTAAACATTCTCTAATATCTAATATAAAAACCCTGACCCCTGAACTCGGTGCAGGTTCCATAATTTAATACATTTTTTCTAAGAGGAAGTGATCACATCCCAAATGATCAAATAGTTTAGTAGATTTGGAAAACTATATACCAACAGAAGTACTTACTTTCAACATTAAATGGAATACAACATATTAAATCAATTAGAAACACACATATTCTCATATATTATCCCTACATGTCAATCATAATATACATATTAAAATCCCGGTGAAAATAAAACATAATAAACTGGTGAGATCAAATGATTATTGATGGTAAGAATATAATAGATCCTATTATATATAATAATAAATAATAATGTATTCTTAAAAACTTAAAAAAATTCCATCAAATCATAATATTGATCATAATATGGAAGTAAAACAAGTTGAGAAAATAATTCTATATAAATAATCACATGAAAATGAAACAAAACATTAGAGATTTTACTATTAAATTAATCACATGGATTATCAATAACTAATATTATAATTATGTAATGAATAATTCATGAAATCATAAACATACCATCAAGGCTTCGACCATGACACCACACATAATCAGATAGTACATCTGCAATATACACAAATTGATTTTTCTCATGATACCTACTAATGCATTGATGTGCTATAGTAGGGCCCATCCATCACATACTTAGACCAATGAATTACTCATATAAAAGAGGTGAAAAATAATAAATATATAAATTAATATAGAATCTAGTTATAAATGATAATAAATTTCCCAAAACTATAAACCTAATCATAAACCATCCAGAGTAATATGATGAATGGTATCAATATAGTGCATCCACAATCAAAATAATCATAAATAAACAAAAATAATATGGTAGATGGTATCCTACGATATCAAAATTAATTAATCATATGATCCAACAATGGGTGTTGACGTAGATGTAAATAGTTTATTATAATCAATTTGAAATAAAAGAGATAAATAGAACTTAATTAAGAAATCATTTATTTTAAAAGTTGTTAAATAATAATGGATATAATTTTCCATGAAAATAACATTGAAAACCTAAAAATGGTTAATAAATACATTAATGCATCCAGAAATTGAAATTGTTTTCTCATCTCGTATATGTTTTAAAAAAACATTACATTAAAATTTTGAAAAAAAAACATTTAAATGAAAGTCAGAGTGTTAGAAAAATGAAATAATTATGTGTCTCAGTTTTAATTCCACATAATATAAATGGAAATAATATAAAATATAATAAAAATTTATTTTTCACATAATCATATCATTGTATAATCAATTCAGTATTAGTTTAATCCAAATAATGGAAATTTATTTAAGAATTCCCTTACAACATTGTAATCAGTCAAATCATATGCCCCATAAAATTAATGTCTATAAAATAAATCATTGAATGGTATGAATATAAAATGATTAATGATTTGATATATTATAGGTAATTATGTCCAACACACAAAATAAATAATTTTTTAATAAGGAATATATCTTACATGAGTTAAAGTGAGATGAGAAACCCTTACCTTATGCCTTAAAGTGTTCTCACTTGTACATAATTTCCTAGATAATCAAATTGGATAAAAATAATTAATTAATTAAGGAGATGTTTTTCATATATTTGATTTATTATAATTTTATTTATTTAATTTATGTACATTTCTAAGAGTTATAATGTTAAATTTTATTGTTCCTTGAGCATTCGTTCAATGGTTTTGCGGTCCATTCTAATTCGTCTAAATATGTGATATCTTTTCAAATGGGTATAAATTCTCTAGAACTGAAATTATTTTATATTATTGAAATTAAAAAAGTATAAATTTCATCATATATTTTTTGGTTATATGGTAAGATGGTTATTCATTAGATTAAATGGTGATAAAAATGTATTAAATAATTATTTCGAGTTTCACGACCATTAAGAACTTATTTCATTTTATTTAATATTATGTTTATATATATAGGTCCTATAAATTGATATAACTTATATGGATTGTATTAAAATTATTATTCAATAATAATAATGGTTTTATGACTATCCCTGATTGTTGTAATAGAAAATGAAAACTCTTTGTCCATAATGGTGTTGAATCGATAAATCACAGACGATGTTTTCATTTTTAAAATTATGAAAGTGGTGAAAGGAATTGATGATGAATATTTAATTAATAAAATATGATTCCAGAATATGTGTTACAATATTTACCATGCCACTTTTTATTTGGAAGGTATGTAAAGGACAAGAAATGAAAGGAAATAAAAAGATAAATAAAGTGGATTTTACCTGTTGAATATCGTATCCTTGGGAATTTCATTAAGAGTATTGGATTTGATAATTTTGTAAGACCATTAGAAAATGGACATATGGAAGAACCGTGGGATGTGAATTTTGAATAATCTGATCAATTATCATGTCTTTGAAGTTTTTAAGGGATGGGGTGGTGAGGGGTGTTTTTAAAATATTTTAATCATTTATTTATTATTTTGTATCATGACTATATATAGTATTGATTCATGATACTAATAATAGTAAATCGTTCATGTGGGTCTTAAATAATGGGTAATTATATAAAAAATGAATAAAATTTCCATTATTTATTTTATAATTTCAAATATAGTAAACACCCATATTTGACTATTCATAAAAAATTCCACAATTTTGGAAAATCACAAATATTCTACCTAACTATTTTTGATTTTTTAGATTTAAAAAGTGGTATCCATTTTATTAATATAATTTTATAAATATGAGTAATTTAAATTCTAAACAATATTATCATTTTATTTTTAAAAATAAATATTTTAATATTATAAGTGATTTTACAACACTTTGAAAAATTAATTATGGTCTCATAAAAATAAATTACTATTATAATGTAACCAATTAATAATTTTTTAATACAATTGGGGAAATAATATATTATTTTAAATAATTATAATAATTAGAAAAATATAAATAATTATTTACATTTTACAAAAATAACACCACTTAATTTATCATTTTGAAAACAATTATTTACATATTGCATGATATTAATATATCATATTTTCATTTATGAGATACATAAATTTTATATATACTTTAATATGTATGGAAATTATTCTAATTTCCACATTAATATTTCTAAATGTCACAATACAACTCCAATGGTCTTGGAAATATTTATTAGTATATCACAGTTCATTTAAGCTTGATGTAGCATGCAATGTAAGCTATGAAATTAATTTAAATTATTTAAGAATAATCAATCCATAAAATATTACGATGTTATATATTTGGAATTATGATGTCCAATTTGGATTAATATGTCCCTTTTACATTTTTCCATTATGAATGATAACTATAGAAAATACTTATCATCACAGAAAGAGTGAATTGGGTAATTAAGGACAAAAATATATAGACAAGACATTAAATCTCAGCATATAAAATTACATAATTTTATTTTATACGTCTATTTCATCCATAAAAATCCAAAAATAAAAAATATTACCTTTTTTCCAATTTGTATTTTATTTTGACCTTTATAATGATAATACGGTTGATAAAGGAAATAATTTCACTTTTCATATTTCAATATAGTCAATATTTTATAAGAGGGATAAATAAAACTTATATTAAGTTTTAAATATTAATTAAAAAAATTATAGTAATTTTTTAAAAAATTTAGTTATGAAATAACTACCTAAAAAATTGAAAAACACTAATATGTAAATTATTAATTTAATTGAAAAATCAAATAATTGATTTAAAAAATATAAAAAGAAATATAATTTGGTAGAAGTATTTTGTTCTAAAAATATCATATTAAACTACAAAATTTTTGTGTTCTTTTATAGTATTTTATTTTAATTCCATCTTTTTATTGATGTCAAATTAAGGGAATAATGACAAAAATAACACTAATGACATTTTATTAAATGAATTTAAAATAATAAATATTATTTATTAAGAAATATAAATTGGATTTGGTTAATAAATAATCCATGGTCCATTTATGATTTTTTTGTCAGTTTATAGTAACAATATGAACCATTAATGGGTGGAAAACATTACTAATGTGGAAATTTTCAAAAAGGATAATGTGGGGGGATAAAAAATTGAAAATTTTAAAATAATAACCAAAACATATTCTAATTTTAATGGATGATATTATTTATAAACAAATTATGAAAAGACCTAGAACAATCGCGTCCATTGTTTTTCCCACCCCTAATGATTGGGGAGTCCTGGGGACCATCAATGAATCTTGGGGAGTTTTCCAAATTTTCATGTTGAACTAATGGTGGAACTGAATGGAATTAGTTCCCCACCGACTGGTGATAGGGAATCAGTGCCAGGGTGTTGGTGAATCACCCATCTGTGACTCATTTCCAACCTCTCCCTGACATTTCAGTTTCACTCTTGTAATGCCTGTTTTAATGTAAAAGTGTTTCAATACCCCTTTCAAACTGATTTAAGGACCGTAAAAGATATTTAAAAATCACATAGAGTTGGCAGACCCTTGATTTACCGGAATGTGTGTCCTTATTATCAGTGTCACACCATGTGCCTCATTTTCTAGTATCCAGTGTTTTTTCAGTTAGGCCACTTTTACGAGTTTTTCTCAATTTAAAGCCAATATATCAACTCACAGTCATCTGCTGGTATTTATCCACCATTTCGAATGATAATTATAAAATCTCAATAATTCCAAACATCTGAAACTGTCGTGCCACATGGTTAAGCCATGATTCATCTTTATATTAATTCTAAATAGTCTCCCTAATATTATCATATGACATCTTCTTAAGATGTGATCCTCTCTCCCTTATAACTTTTCATTTCTCTAAGTTCCACTCGACACATCCTCCCAATAAAATATTTACCTCACATGGGTTACCTTTTTGATCAGCCTTGGATGCTGTCCTTCATGTCTCGTCATCCACAGTTCTTGGAAAAAGTAGAAAAACATTGATCCTTAATTATCTTGGTAGGGGTTCTTCCTCATTCTCTCTTTATTATTCACCATGCGGGGTGAGATGAGGATGTTCCTTTGGGACGTAGATTAATACGACTTTAACATCGAAAAAAATCAGGTTTTTAAATAATGAATTACTGGGGAAGATGATTATGATGTTGTGTTATACCTTTGTTTTATGTTTTGATTTGTATAGGCTCATACCCACTATGTATTATGGCCATTGGTGTTCATTTATAGCAAAATATGGAAGCTCTATTTTTATGGATGATATTATGATTGAAAGACCGTAACATGGAATATTATTCATAACTTAAACATGGTTGTTTAAATGGATTCCCAATGAATAAAAACCCTTGCATCATCACTCTAGTTTACCAAATGGTAAATAAGAAACTAATTAATGGTACATGATAAATCTGAAAACATCACTGCTTGTTTCTTGTGTTATGCATGGTTGTTCTGTTTGATTCGTTGTTGAGTGATTTTGAAGGGAATGGAATTTCTAGTTGAAGTTTTGGTGGTTTTTAAATCTGGTGAATTGTAGAGAAGGAGATAAATTATTTGGAACAAGTTAGATATATCAAGTTTTGGTTCCATTACATCGAGGGATCTCACAGCTTCCCAATTTTATATTTTCATATACAAGAGAACTAGAAATGAATGCTTAAACTCCAACTTGGATGTTTCATTTTAATTTTTGTTTTGTCTTGTGGTTATGCATTTCAGTTTCCTGTTAGTGGAGGAATATTTAAATGGAATAACTTGATCATTATAAAAATAATAGGTACAACGGGAAATTGTTTACTAGAAATGGGTTTTTCAATAGTTAGGGTTGTTGTGTACTTGTCCATGTAGGGGTAGCATCAAGAGTGATTGCGTGTGGGGTGGTTGTTGGTTTTTGGAACCTTAAGTTGGGATGAGTGATTGATTACCTATATCATTAAATCTTAGTTCTTGTGTTTCTTATACAGACCCAACTCATGTAGAGAACATCGTGCTGAAACCATATAATTTCATAAGGAAGGGTGTTTTTCCAAAAATTATTATGAGTAGCTTGTTATTAGCATCCTTATGCATCCACTCCCAGGTATCCAAAGATACTTCAGGAATGCTTTGATGTCCTGTTGTTCATTATAACCCAAGACTCATCAGTCAGTGTGTGTTTTGGTGGGTTGGACTATGTGTGTGTGGTCAGGTTTGTTTTCCAAGTGTCTTCCGGAAGAGGACTACATATCGGTTGATAGAAAGAATGGATGTGGTGGCCCAGTTTTCTATGGGTATGAAGTGTGGTTATGATGGCCCAGGTGTCTTTGGTCAGGATGTGTGGTTGTGGTGGCCTACGGGTTTGTGGACAAGATCAATGTGTTGTCGGGATGTCCCATATGGTTGTATTTTGGGGCGGTAGTGGGACTGTAGAGGGATTTTTTAGGGAGGTATGATGCATAGGATGTTCTAAATGACATGTGAAAAAGTGGTGTGGGGTACCCAAATATCAATGTTCTATTACTATTATTTTACCTTTCTAGTGTTATTTGGGGACTGTTCCTTGGTGAGGATTGGTGGATAGATTTATTTTCCAGGTGTTTTAGTTACATCTATTTGTCATGGTGAAATAGAATGTCTCCCCACTTTTTCATGATAGAATTTTGTTTCCCTACTGATTATACCTGTATACTCACCCAAGGTATGTAAAAAATCATTCTGGTTTCTAGGAGGACTTTGATGATCAATCTATGCCATACTTGATCAGGTGTCAAGATAGTCATCATTGATGCTATTCATTTCAATTTTTACATTCCTTTAGAGTTTTTTATGTATTTTGTATCAGTTTATTTTTAACATGTATATGGGAATGGATTATTTAATTTACATTTATATTTAGTACTTTTTTTCAGCTATGATTTACCATCCTATCTCCTGATCACGTTCTATAAAAAGGGTAATTCCTTCCTTTAATGTTAGATTTTATATCCTTGGTGCTAGTTTTCACATTGATTCCTAGTGAATTCAGGACTTGTGTTTAATTATCTCTCCTTCACCATTTAGGAGGAAGGGATATGAATCTTTCCATCCCCTCCCTCATCTTTGAGAAGGTGCGATGTGACAACAATCTAAATCCTCAACAAACATCCAGCTGGCTGGTCTGGCCTCAAACTGGCGTACTCAACACCAGGGGATTAAAAAGTATCTCTACATCTAGACCCAAGGCATAGTCTAGATAGGGTGTAACAAAGGAGTGTGATTCTCTTGAATCAAACAAATCATATCCAAGAGTACTAAATAGGCTGATCATACCTTGAACAACTTCTATCCCTCAACGTGACATTGTGTTCATTATAGAATTAAAACATGTTTCTCATTTGATTTTGAGGTCTCCTTATCCTTTTGTGCCTTCTGAGTTTCGAGAGTTGTGGATTCAGGTTGAAGACATGATGATGAAGGGTTTTATTCGACAATGTGTGTCACTGTGAGGGGTGCTCCAGTCTTGTTCGTAAAGAATGAAGACAGTGGTCTTAGGCTTTCTGGAGACCATTGTAGACTAAATCAGGTAACGGTTAAGAACTGTTACCCCCTACTGAGGATATCATTCCTTTTTTTACTAGTTTACGAGAGATGGTTGGATCTATATTACCAACCTTTGGTATGGATATATCCAGTTGATGGTGAAGGAGGGTGATATCCCAAAGACTAATTTCAGGTAACATTATGGGCACTTTGAATTCATGGTCATTGTATTCGGAATTAAAAATTCACCAGATATGTTCACTGGGCTCATGAACTATATTTTCAATGAGTATGTGGACCGGTTCATTGTCGTGTTCATCAACTATGTCCTCATCTTCTCCTGATCAGTGGAGGATCACTCTGAGCATCTAAAGATAGTTTTGGTGGTCCTCCAACACCACCATCTCTATGGGAAGTTGTCCAAATACAAATTATGGTCATGAGAGGTACACTTCCTTAGAAAAGTGGTTTCCTATAACGGAATATCAGTGGACACATCGAATGTTGAAGCAATTATTTCTTTGGAAGCACCAAATAATGTGGAAGAGTTTTGTAGTATCCTAGGTATAGAAGGTTACTTTCGGAGGTTTGTACCTAACTTCACTCATGTTGCAACAGCTTTGACAACTTTGACCAAGAAAGACCATTCTTTTGTATAGTGGGAGTAGTTCTATGAATCTTTCAATTATCTAAAAGGGAATTTGGTCAGTGCCCTAGTGCTATGGTTTCCAGAGAAACGGGTAACATTTGAAGTGTTCTGATATGCATCCGGTCTATTATTGGAGTGTGTACTTATGTAGTATCGGGGAGTCATCTTTTATGGGCCTATGAAGTTATGCCCTCCTGAACATAAATATTTCACCCACGACCTATATTTTGTAGTGGTTCTATTCTCACTGATGATGGTGATATTTCCTCATTAGGGGAACACTTCTATGTCTTCATGTATCACATAACCATGAGGTACATATTCTATAAGTGAGACCAGAACATTCGGAAGCCGGGGTGGATGAGAATTTCATCCGGACTACATCTTGAATATATCATACACTAAGGAACGGTGAATGTGGTCGCTAATTCCATGGGAATGAAGTCACATAAGTATGTGGTTGGAGAGTTAGCATATTCTTGGAAGGAAATAGAGGAGTTATCCGCATTACATTTGGGAATGTGAGTGGTAGAACGTAGAGGATGTCTATTTTATATGATTGGGAAATCTTCATTGGTGTGGAAGGTGGAGGAGTCCTAATGGGGAGACTCATAGGTTGAAGTGATGTGTGATTGTGTTGGCTAGGTTGATGCTTTTGAGGTATGGTAGGAGGATATTTAGAGTCAACAGTTTTTCCAAGGGATGCTATGTTTCCCAGAGAAGATGTGTGAGGGAGTTCTCGGTGAGTTCAACAACTTTTCCCTAGATGTACATCCTAGAATCTCAAATATGTATAGTGGCAAGTGAGGTTAGTTTTGGTGGCCCGATGTGAAGTGGGAAGAGGCGGAGTTTGTGGAAAAGTTCCTCATGTGTCTGTAGTTGAAGGCTTCACACTATGTTCATGGTTTCCAGTTATATCCCATAGACATTATTGAGTGTAATTGGGATGATGTCACGATGTAATTCATCAAAGGAATACCCATGGTTGAGGGAGGATGCTACTACATTTCGTTATTGGTTGAATGATTTATGAAATCAGCTCACTTCATAGTGGTTAAGGAGTTGAGAGCAGTAGATGACTTAGCATAAATGTACGTGGGTAAAGCTGTGTGGCTGCACGGAGTTCCCAGATCCCTAATTTCAGATCATGATACAAACATTACATCACACATCAAGAAGTTATTACAATGTGATTTCAGCACCCAACTATTCCATAGCACTTCCTTCCACCCTCAAAAGGATGGTCCGATAGAGAGGACTATCCCGATATTGGAGGATATGCCACAGACATGCATTTTGGACTTTAGATGATAATGGAAATGAATCATTACCCTGGTGGAGTTTTCCTATAATAATATATATCAAACTACCATTAACATAGTACCATTTTAATCCTTGTAAATGTGAACGTTTTGTTCGTCTGTTTTCTGGATAGAGGTTTGGGAGGCATGTGTTCTTGGACTTGAGGTAGTGTAGAGAACAATAGGGAAGGTTCAGCTTTGAGATGAGAGAATGAAGGCAAAAAAAGACTGGTAATAGTAGTATGCTGATCATAGGAGGAAACCCTTATAGTTCAAGGTTGGGGACCACACGTTCTTAATGGTCTTCCCTCGGTGTGGACATTCAAGGTTTGAGAAAGGGAGTAAGATTTCTCCCAGGTTCATTAATCCCTTCGAGGTGTTGGGAAGATTCGTAGAGGTGGCATAGCAGCAGGCATTGCCACCACGTTTTGAGAGGATCCAAAACGTTTTTCATGTCTCTCTACTTCTAAGGTATCTTCTTGATGACTTTAATGTCCTCGACTAGAGAGAGTTGGATATCAAGGATGAATAAACATTCATAGAATGACCAGTGAGAATCATGGATTATGAAGAGTATGTGCTTCATGGATAGACCATTCTCTTGGTTCATGTGTTTTGGAGTTATGGTGGCCTCATGGAGAGCACCTAGGAACTTGAGGCCCAAATGTGTTCCCAGTACCTAAAGAAGTTTTGAGATTTTCTCTTATTTTTTTATTATTCCTTATTAGAAGTGGATCCATGACATTGTTTTCTATGAGATGATAAGTTTCCCTTGTTCTTTGAATGTGGGTGAAATTTCGAGACTGTGGGGAGGGTAGGACTTGATCCTTAATAAAGATGTATTAATATGGATGTGATTAATCATATTAGGATGAGTCATTGCCTCCCAAAGCATTTAGTATATTGACAGGGACAAAGGAACTCACTAATCCATATGTCTCGATGTAGTGACTGTTGAGATTGTGTGGCTACATTGTTTTTCTTTAGTTGTTCAAGAGATAGATGAGTGAGGTGTTCCTTGATAATGAGGGCTTCCACTCTAGATTCCAACATAGGATGTTTTACCACAAAGATATATCTTATGGGTTTTTGTTCATATCACCCTCTATTCTCTATGATTAATCTTGAATTATCCAGGGAGATAATAGTTTATCTAATGTAATTACACAGACCCTCCTTGTCCATTACTTTGTCAAATCCTGATGTTTTAGTTTTACTGGGGACTATCTGTTACTCATTGAGGATTTTTTCAAATTTTATGTTGAAGGTATGGTCGCACTGATCAACATCAGTACCACACTTACCAGTTCCATGGTATTGGGGATTGGGTGTCCTTTCATTCACCCATGTTTGTCTCATTTCTATCATCTCTTGAACTTTCCAATTTCTATCAATTAATGCCTATATAATCTTCAATGTTTTTTTAATACCACTTTCTATTCAGTTTATATCCTATAAATGATATTTTAAAATTCCAAAAGGGTCAGCTGGGCCTTGAATTACCAAAATGTGTGGCATTATTATCAGTATCACACCCTATGCATCAGTTTATAATCTCCCATGTTTTTTCAAATAGACATATGTTACATGTTTTTCTTCGTTTAAAGGCAATAAACAAACTAATAACCGTCCATTGGTCTTTCTACACTATTGTTGAAGGTAACTTTTAAATACCAATTAATTAAAATTTGTGAAACCACCAAGACAAGTCTTCAATCCATGATTTGGGTTTTTAGTACTTCAAAATGGTCTCCCTGATTTTAGTATCTGTCCTCTTATTCAGCCGAGGTCCTCTATTCCTTCTTCTTTTTTTCATTTCCCTAAGTGTTCCTAGAGACTTCCACCAATGGGAAATCATGCACTTGTACTCTGTCCCTATACACTCAGATTTTGAGTCCATGAAAATCATGTCATCCCCATTTCATTGTGAAAGGATAAAAACATGGATCCTTGATCATTCAGGTAGGGGTATTTCCTTCATCACTCTTTATTGTGCATCATGTAGGGTGGGTATGATGATTTTACCTTGGGAAGTATATGATACCAAATTTAAAGGAGATAAAAATGAACTTTTAATGCATTATGGGCTGGGGAATATGATGATGTTTTTGTGTTATACCTTTGTTGTATGTTGTGAATTGTATGAGGTCATTCCCACTAAAAATCGTGGTCATTGGTGGACCTTTCTTGCGTACTAAATAAGCTCTATTTTTTGGATGATATTATGATTGAATGAAAATAACATGGAAACTAATTAATCATGTAAACATGGTTGATTAAAAGGGATCTCGATGAATAATAACCCTTGTGTGATCACCCCAATTAACCAAACGAGAAATATAGAACTTAAGGAATGGTGTTGGCTAAATCTAAAAACATCTATGCTCAGTTCCGGTGTTATGAATGGTTTTTATGATTGATTTTTTGGGGGTGATGTAGAGGGGAATGGAAAATATGGTTGAAATTTTGTTGGTTTTTAATTTTGTGGCCCTGTGGAGAAAGCAAGAAATGTTCTGGACCCGGAATTTTGGGTCTTGTTTTGCTTCCAGTACTTGGACAGATCTCACCAGATCCCATTTTATGTCTGATATTTACAAGAGAACAAGTAGTGAAGGCCTAAAAGCCTTCTTTAATGATTCATTTCAGTTGTTGTTTTGTATTGTGGTTATTCCTATTAGTTTCCCATTAGTGGATGAATATTTCAATGTAACCACTTTAACATGACATTGAGAACAGGTACAATGGGAAAATATTTTCCAGAAATCGATTCTACTCTGGTTGTAGTTGTTATGTACTTTTTTATGTAGGGGTAGAACCAAGAGTTTTTGTGTGGGTGTTGGTTTTTGGTTTCGTGACCATTTGGTTTTTATTAGATCCACTTTACCATATGTATAAATTTTATTTATTTT
This sequence comes from Viscum album, assembly GCA_963277665.1. NCBI lineage: Eukaryota > Viridiplantae > Streptophyta > Magnoliopsida > Santalales > Viscaceae > Viscum > Viscum album. The sequence continues at coordinate 1,603,370,199 of OY728161.1, read as the reverse complement.
GTTTCTTAGACTTTCCCCACCCATGTTAAGAACTTCATTCCAAACATCCCCATGTAATAGGATATGGTTTTTTCATCACTCTTATGAGTGTATTGTTATTATCTACATTATTCTCTCACTCCCAGTTTGTATAATCCTCATTAGGAAGGATTTAATGACTGAATGTTTGTTATAGCCCACAAATCTTCAGGCATGGTGTGTTGTAGTGGGTTGGCATAGGTGTCTGCGTGCAGGTTTGTTTTCCATGTGTCTTTGGGATGAGACCTAGGTGTCTTCCGGAAGGAAGTATGGTTGTGGTGTCCTAGGTGTATATATGTAGGTTGTTTGGTTGTGATGGACTAGGTTTATGTGGACAGGATGTGTGGTTGTGGTGGCCAAGGTGTTTTTGGGAGGGATAAACGTGTGGTTGGGATGTACCACATGGTTGTTGTCAGGGGTGATAGTGGATTGTTGTGGTATTTGTGGGGGAGGTATAATGCATACAATGTTATAAATAACTCTTGGGAAAGGACTGAGGGGTACCCAAATATCAATGTGCTATTACTATTATTTTACATGGATGGCTTTATTTGGGGAGTGTGCCTTGTGGAGACTGCGTGGATAGTTTTCCTTGCTTGGTGTTTTGGTTACCATTATTTCTCACAAGGCATTAGAATGTCTCCCCACTTGTGAACAAGAACATTTGGCTTCCCTACTGATTATACATGTATACTCATGCTACATATATAAAATTGCCTTCATGTTTCTAGGAGGACATTGTGGACCATTCTAGACCTTACTATCTTGGGGGTCATGACAATTTTCATTGTTATTTATTCATTTCATTTGGTACATTACATAATATTTTTTCTTTCACTTTGTATTAATTTATTTTGTACATTCATATAGCAATGGATTCTTGGATTTAATTTCATCTTTAGTCCTTGGTGTTTCTAGGATTTACCCTCTTATTTCCTGATCATGTTCTATAAAATGGTAAATGAATTACATTTATGTAAGATTCTATACCCTTGGATCTAGTCACCACTGCAGGGCCCACTAAAGGGGGGACTCGGGGGGGGGGACATTATCTCTTATTCCCCTTGAAAAAGGTAGTGTAGGGAATCTTTTCATCCTTTACCTCAACATGGAGAAGGCATGTCATGAAATATTAATATTATTTACTAATTTTATCAATTATGATACATTTAAACATAAAATAGTAATATATAACAGTTCAATACATTAAGAAATTCCATGAATACCCCACATATAAAATGACAACAAAATCATCTCATATCCACTCTTATAATGGAATTTGGATTGGCCAATACCTACAAAAATAAATTAATGATACCCCCACCAAATCCTAAAGGCCTTTGATTGATCATGACACCATCTAAGAAAGGATTAAGTTATTAAACTAAAGTGGGTTTTAGAAAAGGTTTTAAATATCTTTACCAGAATAGATAAGTATATTTTTTATTATGTATAATATTAATATGTTTTAACCATTTTAAGATAATAAATATGGTATCATTAATATAATAATATTTTATAATTCATTTTTAAAATCCATATTCAATCTATTTTTCAACCTATAAAAATTGAATACATCGCTTGTGTGTACGTAAGGCCTACCGTCTCCACATAGTAGTGTAATTAGTTTCTCATCAACACTATACATGGATGGTTATTAAAACGGGAATAAATATTATATCTGATTTTAGTGAGAAAAAAATTTATTATCAAATTATAATATCATATATGCAATCTTAATTTTCAAACTGTCAGAAAATGATATCATCGCTCATGTGTATGTCTCAAATATGTCCTCCAATAAATGATATAATATGTTTTTAATATTTAATTTTAAGGGATTGAAATAATAATATATTATACTAACTAATTTGATTTATATTTCATAATAATTATCTTCTTCTAGTGAGTTATTTTTTTCTTTTATCTGTTCCATCCTTCAAAAAGTGATAATAGTGTTCATGCATATATATGACCAACCATATATATAAAAAAATAATTAATTTATATATATATATTATGGTTTAATAAAAATATATATATTTAATATATGTGAAATTCATATAATGAATAATATTTCAGAATTTTCTTAAAAATGACCAAACTATAAGGACATGAACTACTTAATCAAAATATTCAAGAAGATTGATGTAGTTGACTGTGAAAATAATGATAATAATAAAACATTGATTACATAAAGTTATAAAATGTAATAAATAGATCATATATATTATTATATGTATGTATATGGTAATATAATTTATATATAATAAAACTAAATTTACTATATATGTGGTTTCCATAACTTACGAGGCATATTGAACATGAGGGAAGGTGTTTCATAACTCCATTTCTCATCACTTGGTTATATTTATTATTCGTGGTCTTTGATATTTTTGGATTATGCATGTAATGAAAAATAATTATTTTATGATTTATTTACCCTTTTTTATTTGGATTTAAATTTGTTACACATAATCACTTCATTGATTAATTATAATTTCAATGAGCAAATTATTATAAGGGACTTCATCTCAATTTATATTCATTGAGGCATATTATAATGTTACGAACCTAGCATATTTTGTAAGCTATAAAAAAAATATTATATATCATTTCATGAATATTTTTTAACATAATATTTAATTTTCCATGTGAATATATTCATGCATAGATCATACAATTCAATAGTTACCCAAACGATAGGAATTTATTTCATAATTATATCATTATTCAAGATTGTGTCTTTTTAAGTATCTTTTATGAGAAATATTTGTTATTTATATCATAAAACCAATATATTGAATTATCCTATTGTAATTTATATAAATTATAAGTTTTAATTCTATTTTCCTCATTTTATGCTCTCAATATACCGAGTTAGTGTTTTTAAAAAAACTGACATTTTTTTCTACTCGGTAATGAATATTTTTGTTTCATGTTAATATTTTCCTTAAAATGTTTTAAAATAACATTTTAACTATTCTAATGTGATTTATTAAATAAAATTTTACCCATTTTTTAATTTGTAGTAAAATATTTTAAAAGGAATCTGTTCATGTTTTTCTTGAATAAGGCACTACTTGACTCATTTATGAAAATGTGAAATGAATCATTATTTTACCGTACTCATAAAGAATGATGTTTACCACCTTCATAACCAATAAAATATTTGATGCTTAAATTAAAATTTTAAAAGGCTTATATCAATAAAAAATATGTAATACATTTGAAATCTTTATACTTTAAAAATTATTTTCATATTTATAAGTTTATTATCCATAAGAAGGGTTTTAATTTTGTTTTATTGTATTTATATTCTGCATTGATTGAAAAAAATTATTTTAATTATACTAATCTAGGGATATATCATATAGATACCATAATTATACTTTATTTTCGATTGTTTATGACCATTTTCCAATGTAATGAATTGATATTCACATTCTTGATTAATTTTCTGGTCCTTTACAATCTTTTAAAGCATTCATTTTCTTATGATCATTTGGACATTACATTTATTATAAATATCCATATTCAATTTATTATGGATATTATGATATCATAAACTATATAAAATTTCTATATAAATTGTTTTATAGTGTATTTTATATTATAGAATTGGGAAAACCTCATTAATATATAATATTAAATAATATGGGAATTTTTATAAGGAATTTTTATATTTAATTAAATTTGTTATTCAATATATGTTTAATTAATTAGCCATGTAGTGATGGGTGATACCAAAAATTATATACCCTAATGATGAATCACCATGTATAATTATTCAAATCAGTATGCTATCTTTCAATGGGTTAACGGTTTATACCTACAAATCAATTAAATTTTCATGGCAGAAGGATTTCATGGTACAGATATAATGATTTTTGAAACCATGACATACAATATTAATCACTTTATTCTTTTTTATATTATTTTTTAATATATTATCCATTATATTATTACATTAATATTTTTCATTGTTTTATAATTTCATGATTTATTGATTAAATTTCATGTTGTAACTGTTATTTACATGTCTATATTTATTATAAATTATTTATTCATGAAATGTTTTTTTGTACGTAACCCTTAATGAGGATATTATCCCACCATTTATTTTTTTTGTTTCCCATAGGATATAAAGATGGATAATTTGAATAATATAAATGATAAAATAATGAATTTATTCTATGGATTTTATAATTCCAATTTAATATGGGATTAATGTATGTTTCTATTTATTCAATACTAAAAAATTAATCGACCCTTTGAGATAATATCCCTTCGTTATATGATAATGTAATAATGTAGAAAGTAGTACTAGGTTACTAGAGTTGGGTTTGTTATATTTTACATCAAAATAATAACATATAAGTGTATTTATGATATTTGATTCATCATTTTATGATGGATTCACTAGATTTTGAGTAGGTGGAAGATGAAATAAAATTGAAAGTACATTCTTATTTTTTTTATCCCGTTATTCATTATCACTTATTGGAATACGCCTTAATCAACAAAAGTATGGTATTATTACTTAAACATGGACATATATAACATAAGGATGGATTATATTAATTTATTTGGGTTGTGATAATTCAATATAAGAGGATATTAAAGTGTTTAAAAGAGGGGATTGGAGATTCATTTTATAATTGGGGGAGAAGAAAGACATGGAATGTTTTAAAAGATATTTTTTATTCAAGATAAATGTTACAAATGACTAATATTAAAATTATATATGATATACTTTAGATAAGTGACTATCCAATTGGATTTAAAATATTTTTAGGGGACTATAGCCCTTATTATTTTAGTTGAAACCCTATTAAAATGTTTTAACTCTTATTATGCTAAATAAAATATTCACCGAATTTTCTATTCATAATGAACGATAATGAAAGTGAAATCATTAAAAAATATGAACATTGTATCTAAAAATATGTATTCATTTTTATAAATTAAAATTTATTTAATTGGTATATATTAAATTAATAAAAAACCAAGAAGGAACGATGAACATTTGTTTTCCCAAATAAATTATTTTTTAGGTACAAAAATAATTTTATATGAAATTAATAATAATTTTGATTCAAAAAAAAATCAATAAGATATGATTTAATTAAATAGAACTAATAAAATATTGACAAAAATTGAAATTAAAATAGTAAATTATACAAAAATTAAGGAAAAAACTGATTTCTATAAAATTAGTATTTGTCCACTATTCATTAAACATTTATATTTTCATAAAATACAATAATTTCACATGATGATAATTTAGATATGGTGATTTATGAAATTATATAATTTTTAGAAAATAAAATATATAATTTAATTGTAAATTTATTATGATATCCGAGCAAAAAATCTTATAAAAAGAACATTCTAAGAAAACATAATTTTTATGTCTGAAACATCAAAAATGAAAGATGAGTTCTTTTTCATTATGTATTTTAATTATATAAATAAAATTATATTTTTTTCCATAATTTGGTTAGTATTATTCATCTCTCTAATTTAACAGATATGTTATAAAGGTATACATTAAATAATAAGAAATTAGTTTTTTATCATTATTAGTTTAAACCAGATGTTTCATATAAAGTATCAAATAAAAGAAATTATATTTATTTTATGAAAAAATATATAATAAAATCATGGGTTATGAGATATGAAACACCATTAATATTATATGAAATATTGATATTTAAATAAATATCATTATATTTATATATTTTCATAAATGCAACACATAATTTAAAAAACTGTGAAAAACTCTAAAATTATTTTAATGATTTAGTTTCACCATTTCTAAATTCTTCATGCCAGTATTATTGTAAGATAAAATTTTTGGAATTTTCTGAATAATATAATTTTGGGGTGATAATTGAAAACAATGATTTAGAAGGAAAAAGATATTTTATAGTGTTTAATAAGCATAATTTTGATTTAGATTAATTTTAAATTTTCCATAGTTTATTATAAAAAAATAATTTTATACTATTTCAATCAGTAATATATGTGATATAATTATAAATATAATTTTACACATAAAAATGCATTTTTAGAAAATATTTCTTCATCACGTTTAGTGTTATTATTAAAAAATGAATATCAGACAATTATAAAGATTGAATTTTATAAAATTGTTTTCCTATTTTGAACCATTATTTTAAAATTTGGTAAGTAGGGATCATTTATTATTAGATATAAATAATGGTAACTCTAGTAAAATATATCACTTCAGTAAAGGTTAATTTAGTTAATTAACATTTACAATAATGTTATAAGGAATTAAAAATATAAAAAAACAAGAATTTATTTCATTAAAAGAGTGTAGTGTTTCCATTATAATTTAAAATTTTAAAAAAATACAATTTTCTATTTTTCTATGAAATTATCTTTTATAATATTTATGTAATTGAAAAAGTTAGATATTTCACTCTCTATTTACATTTATAATATTTTTTGAGAAATATTAAAATATTTTATTTTAGGTTTTAGAATAATATTTTATTATTGAAATAAAATTTTTATCACTTGATTTTTTCAAAATTTTTAATGAGTGAATAAATATATTAAATACCTATTCAATGGCGACATAGTGTTTATTCATTTAATAGAGCAATAAAAAATGATATTAAAAATATTAAAATTAGTATAATTTGAATTGGTTATAATCTTCCAAAAAAATTTATAGGTAAATATAACATATTATCAATTTATATAATCTCTATATTAAAATTCTTCTCCTATCATATTATTTTCAAGGTCAAATTACATACAAAGTTCTCAAAATAGAATTAATGAAATTTGATAAAAATTAATATTTTATTAAAGTATTTAAAATTCATAAAAACAATATATTCATACATATGAATGGTATATGATTTAAAAAATCAAACATGGTCCATTTATAGGTGTTTGTTGTTTTATGTTAAAATTCTTATGCCTTAATTGGTAGAAAATGGCAATGTTGTGGTAATTTTCAAAAGGGTTAATGGGCGGTTAAAACTAAAATATAAGGGTGAAAAAATTACCAAAATTCAATAAAATTATATTTTATCATATGATAATGAATACTATTGAAATTATATTTTAATTATATTAATTGTGGGATATTTTTAAAAAGAAAATAATTTATATTAATTAAATACTTTGAGAAATTCTACAAATTCCTTTCCATCACTTATAAAAGGGAACTTATTCTCTCTTCTATTTACAACAAATTGAGAAACAAAGATTATAAAAAATTAAATTTTATCTTCTTAAATTTCTTTTATAAGTTTTATTTATTTTTCTCTTACCAAAATACCAACCCTAAATTCCATAAGAGGATATATAAAGAAGTTCTTACAATGAAGATAAATTATCTACACCGAGCACATTCATTTTTTCATCTTCTACCACAATAAATAAAATAATAAACATTAAAAAATAATATCACTAATATATATTGTATAATTATATTTTATTATTTTTATTTAATACTATTTATCCATTTCCTTCTCTATCAAATGAGAATCAAAACCACTGCTCTTGTGTATAGTGGACTAAAGCCTCATGAACTGGTTTAATTTATTTTCCCATAAATAACTCACATTTAATTGCATAATAATGGAAATAATGTAAATAAGTTATAATTATGATATAATTTTTCTTTTATATTTATAATAATATATCTAAATTCTCATATTCTTATCTATAGGTAAACAATAATGTCACTGATGCATACGTTTGGACTACCACCTCCAAGAAATGTTGTGATAATTTTTTTATTTTCTCTTCAACTAGATGGTAATAATGATATATTTAATTAATATATAAGAAAAATATGATATAAAAATAATCATGGAATGGTGAATTATAATTTGAATATATTTTTCATCTATCAAAGTGTGAAATCAAAATTCATGCATACATACGGCCTACCATACCAATGAATGGTGTAATTATATTGTGTATATCAACCATTTAAGGATGAATATAAATTGGTATATTTTTAATATATATGACATTTCAATCATTAATAACATTATTAGGATGATAGAACCATGATGAAGATATAGGTAATGAAACTATAGAATGAAACCATACATAAAAAATAAAGCAGCCTATACCGTAAAATATTGTTAATAATAAATGATTATTAACAAATAAGTGATATAATGTTATAAACGGATCACATACGATATTATAGATAATATTAAAGTTAGTTTATTTATCTTTAACAATTAAAATATATTATATAGGATGTTTAAATAACATATTATGCAACTAATGTTTAAGGTATGGGATTTTGTCTCAATTTCCACTCCTTTGAAAAATATTTGGTATTATGCACCTTGTTACATTTGTTTGGTGTATATACTTCCCAATTTAATATTTTTAAAATTTACATTAAATTATTAATAATGAATAAGGTTTCAATTAAATTTAATCTTTTAAGGGGATATAATTTAAATGTTACCAAATAAGGATGAACTTATTTAATAAACTCATTTTTTGAGATTCCCGTTATTTTCAATAAAAAAATAACATAATATATCCTTCATAAAATAAATATATTTTATTATCATATAGCTATTTTTTATATTTCCATATTTTCATTTATATTTTTCTATTTTTGACACATGAATCTGGAATTTAAATGATTAAATAAAAATATGATATTATTTATATTTTGATCTGGTATAATTTTCATTCACATAAATATTATTTAATTATAATTTAAAAAAAATTAATTATAGATCATAAATTTATTTGTTATTGATATTTTTATTTATCTATTAAATTTTATTAGGCTTTAAATTAATATTTAATTTTTTTGAAATGATCATTTTGAACTTTCATTAATAATGTGAAAAAATGTTTTTTAATGTATATATTATTAACTTATTTTCCCACTATTATAAATGTTGTATAATATTTAGCTTCTTACTAATGATTTACATATTTTTCGAATAATAAATATTTAATTTAATACTATTTTAGTATTTCACTTTCACTTTCCAAAATATGCAATTTTTATAATAACCAACATTTTTTATGAATTGAATGACTTCTTTAAATTATGTTCTTCTTATTAACTTCCACTTGATACATTAACTTTCTTGTGATTATTATTAATTACATTTATCTCAAATATCTATATTCTTTGTATCATGTATATGGTTATTTTTTAAATCATACACCATTTATACATACAATGTTTTTACTATGAATTGTATTTGATTGATTGAGGAAATATTCATATTATTTACTCATTTCTCATCATTAATATTTTCTGATAAGGAATATCATTTTATAAATAAAATTATAATTTAATATCTAAGGTATCTATTAGACATGCAATGATGGGTGCATCTCTAAATTATATAGTCCCTCGATGCATCAATACGTCTCACGGGACATATATATTTTCTATATTAAATTTCCATTTTGTATATACCCACCTATCGATAAAACTGTTTTGGAACAAGGCCTTTATAGTTTATCATCATGATGTATGAGATCATGAAACACAATATTATCCATTTCCTTAATGGATAATTTATTTATTATTATACAAGATATTACTTCATTTATATTATCAACAAATTAATTTTTTTCTCATGTTATATATTAAATGCAATGTGTTTTTAATTATTTACCTTAGCATATTGATTAATACTTATTTACTCATGATATCTCCTGTTGTATATACACCTTACTATGAATATATTCTACCCTTTTTTCTGTTATCCATGATAAAAAAAGATTTTATGAATTATATAATGGGTATTGGATTCATTCTTACGTTGTGTATTTTATATTACTTGTGTAATATGTGAATCAGGTTTTGTATAAATTTCTTTAGGACTAATAAATTTATCGATCCCACATGGTGAGATATCTTGTGTCTTATACGAACGTAAAATTATAATCATTGTCTATGGGATACCAGTGATGTGGATTCTATATTTGGTTTTAGATAAATTTTAGTTTAAAACATTAGTACTATATTTTAAATGAACATAGATAACATAAGAATACTGATAATATATTATATTATTGGATAAAATTGAGCACTAAAGGGATTTTAATTTTATTTCTCAACATTAATGAGGATTATGAGATAACACATTGTGTGAAATTATTTAGTTATGTCACTAAATAGATGAAAGGAAATAAACTCCGATAAAAATGTTGATATTTCCATATTGAGAAAGACAATACAATTGGGTTTGGAACATAGTAGATCATGACCATATTAGGGTAGATTTCTCAGGTTATGGTGAATAATAGTTACCATATAGAACAACATATTATTCCATCACATTATTCACCATTTTTGATGTATTCATGTGAAATAAGCCTCTGTAGATTAGTGGAATTAACAATCCATTTGAAGATAAACTATGTATCAGTCCCTTGAAAAGATATTTCTAGATTAGGGATATAGAAAAAGTGATTATGATATTCTAGGAGTGTATTGTTTTAGAGGATATTCCAATAATTATTGTTTATTGATTCATAATACTAAATGGGTTAAAGGAAATTTAAATTAATTAATATAGAACATTTAATGTGATTATATTCGAGAAATATTTTAGCAATGAAGATTGAGATATAATAGTTAGGATGTTAATTACCTTAAACAAAATGAATAAGAATGTGTTGAGGAGTATCATGAAAACATTAAAAGACTATCCAATCATACAATAGAATACATATGTATTCCCCTAAATAAATACTTACAATTTATTTGATGGGAATAAGCTGAGTCTTCGAATGTAATTATTTTCTCATGTATTATCATCATATGATGATATAGTATCACGATCCATTAAGATAGAGATATAATTTTCTATATCATATTCCTTTACAAAACTAAATAGATGAATTGGTTAGATGAACCTCAAGAAAAAGGGAATATTTCAAATAATTATATGGCAATGAATTATTTTCTATCAGATAAATTTTTCAAAACAAAAAAACTTTGAAAATGTTAAAATGTCATTGGATTGTATTATATGTGTGGAGACCATCATAATCAATCTAAAAACTATAAGGCATTAAATAAACCAATAATATCAAGTGCATCAACGGTAAATAGATAGACCATTATTCAAACTTGTTCCCAAAGTGACTATGGAAATTACCAAATAATAAGTCATGGGGATCAGGAAAATAATGTGAAATTACTACAGCTAATATAGAGGGTAAAAGTTATGTGGTGAAAGATACACTTATCATCTAATCTAGAAGTGCATTATTTATTTCATTCCTATTATACCAAAAATTTTATATCTTGTGAATTTTATAAGGTTATCACATTACCACATTAAATATTATAGTTTTATTTTGTAATAAGAATTCTTAATGGAAGGTTGATTGTATCTCATGTTTATTTCTTAAGTTGGATAGAATTTTTCAAGAACTACCTTCCTAGAAGTATTCTAATTCACACTGTTATTGAATTTGATATAATTTTCATCATGTATTAGTTCTCTCATTATATATTAAATATCAATTATTATGAAATAAAATATATATCCTATTTATTATGAAATTACATATGATAGTCTTTTAGTACGAGGATGAAAATGAACTCCTAATGAAAATTACTTCTGTTATATGGGTAATAATAATCATTCACTAGGGATATATATCTCATATGTTTGGGTTGAAAAATAGACTTGAGGTTCTTCCTATTATGAAATAATTAATTAATTTATTTGTAGAATAGTTTAATTTTCTTCCCATGAATATAGATGTTGAGATTTAAATATAACTCACACCAAGGGTTACACATATTTCAAAGACTCTAAATATATTTTCCCTAATTGATATTCTTGAATTGAAGAAGAAACGTAAAAATAATCTAGATACGTGATTCAATCCACCTAATGATTCACTATAGGGTTCACCTTTTCTTTTCATTAAAATGAAATATGGTCCAATGAGTATTCAAATTTAATAATGGAAACAAAACAAGACAACTATTACTAAAAAGTATTTGTTACCCTCTATCGATTACATGTTTTATCAGTTATGAGGATCTCAATATTTGTCAAATATTTTTCATTATTAGGTATATTGTCAGCTTTAGTCCTGAATGAGAACATACACAAGAAAAAATTCCGTTTGAGGTATGGTTATTATAAATTTATAGTAATTTCATTTGTACTAAACAATTCTTATGATAGCTTCATGAATTTAATGTATTGAGTATTTATGAATTACCTTGATCAATTTGTGACATTATTTATATATAATATCCTTTTATATTAAAAGTCTATGGAATAAAATTAATACACAAGTCAATTATACTGAATACACTTTGAAAGGAGAATTTGTATTCAAAATTTACCACATGTTAATTTTGATTGATGACAATTTTAGTTATCATTCAAATAATTTAATGTTTCCATGTATAATTGGATCTATAAATGATAGATGTTATTGAGGAATGGACAAGAACAAAAATGATAATTGAGATTCATAGTATTATTAAGTCAGATAGATACTACTAAAGCATTATTATAAATTATTCATTACTATCTATTCAACTCACCATGTTGACTTACAAGGGTTTATAGTCTTATATATAGATAAATATTAAGAGATTTTAAATCAATTATAGAGAAGTATTGTTAATGTGCATGTTATTACACTACCACATTATGGATATGGGTCTCTAATATATAGTGATGAATCTAATATGGGATTAGGATGATTACTCATGAATAATTACATGGTGATAAAAAATGACTCTCACTAATTGCAAATTCATGAAAAAAATATCATGTTTTAGGATTTTGAGTATGAAGTTGTAATTTTATCATTGATGATATGAAGTAATATTAAATATGATGATAGGAGTGATATATATGGTGGTTATAAAATATTGATCTGTAAATTTACAGTAAATGAGTTCAATATTCTCCTAAAAGGAAGATTGAATTGATCAAATACAATTATTGTTTAATATATTACAACCCTAAGAAGGAGAACAAGGTGGATGATGCTCTATGTAAGATTGACCATGTAATTTTTTCCATAGAGAGGATGGAGAAAGAGAAAATATTTAGAAATTTTAAGAACATTGGCTTGAAATATTGAGTGAAGATGATTTATATTATCCTTTGTTATATAATTATTAGACAATCGATCCATCATATGATTAATATGGAAAATAAGGAAGAAGTGGAATTATATAATAAGGTGAGGAATGTTTTTGATTTCATCCATGATTATGGTTTAATAATAAGTCTGAAGAACCGAGTATGTGTACCATCAATACTAGTGTTGAAGACGGGTCTGTTGGATACTAATCATTGTTAATCATTCTCTATTCATTTCAATATTATGATAATATATATTGATATTTATGGTAGAATAACAAGAAAAGGGTTATTTTAGAGTATCTATCCAGATTAATGGTGTGTTAGAATGTTTAGGCTAAGAGACAAAATTCTTAGTTTATGTTACAAACATTACCCGTAAAATAAAGTGTAAAATAGTAACATGGATTTAATCACATGACTCCCTACAACAGCTAAATGGAATATTCTATTTGGGTTTTATTTGATTAACTTATAAAGTCAGTACGTTTTTAAGCTATTATATAAGATTTCTGTCTTTATAAAATTATTCAATTATAAATTATTGAATTTCTGATATTTCATGGAGAAAAAAATCTAAAATGTACCTGATTAGGATTCTTGGTTTACTAAGATGTTATAAAGAATACTATATAATGATTTAGTTATAAAGTTGAGTTTCACTAATTCTTATCATCCTAAACAAAATAAGGCCATTATGATAGGACCATTAAAACAATAGAATACATAATGATATCATCATCTATATATTTAAAACATGTTTGGGATAAGAAAACATCTTTTTGTGTAATATTATTACAATAATATATTTAAATTGATCATTCATACAGATAATCATAATGACCTCTATGGAAGAAATTGTAGATCTTTAATCTGTTGTGTTAATGTTTGAGAAATAATTCTACTAGGAACGGATACAGATGAAGAAATTGAATAAAAGGTTAGATCAATTTAACACTACCTAATTGTCGACAAGAAATTTATTCTGACATTATTTGGTGATATATAAAGTTTGATGTTGGTGATGCGATATTCCTATAAATATATACTTGGAATAAGATTCTGTTATTTGGAATCAAGGGAAAGTGACACCAAATATATATTTGTACCATCAAAATTCTTGATCACATCATGATTATAAATTATCTCTTAATTCTTCCAAAAAATACATCTCATGTTCACAATATGTTCATGTATCTCTCATAAGGAAGTAAATACCTAATAATTTACCTGTACTAACCACAATTTTCTTACCATTGGTTCAACAAATATCCTATAAGGAATAATTAGTGAAGGATCTGGATAGAAGTCCAAATTTTGTAAGAAATAAGACAACTCGCATGACCATTTTTTTGGAACATCATTAAATTTAGGAATCTAAGTCAAAAAATGATGATGTAATGAGGTATAATTATTTTCATTTTTTCTCTGTATTTTTAAATTTTAATTTGAAAAAATATAATGGGGGTTGTTTATAATGAATCACCTTATGATATTATAATACACATCTCCTAAACTAAATTTAATTTCATTGATAGATACCTTTACCACATCACAGAGTTTAAAAAATAATGAAAAACTATTAAAATAGTATTACAAGAAAGCCTTATCATTATTAAAATTAATATATCAATATTATATTTTTTTAATATTTTTTAAATATTTATGAAAAAACCAAAATTTGGTTGAATAATGAAAAAACTATTTTTAAAGGAAAACTATATATTGATTTTTTTTAAAAAGTCATTTTTATTTGGAATGATTATAAAAATTAATTAATGTATTTATTTTAAAATAATATTTTATTTAATCTAATTTTATAAATATTATTATCGACCATGGTATAGAAATAATTTGACGCTTAAAAATGTATTTATCGGAAAACCATCTTCCATCAATCAATTTTGATTTAAATTAAAATAGATTTATGAAACTTATATAAATTGAATTTGATAAATTGAATTTCATATTTTGATTCATTTGGTTCAAAGCTGGTAAATTGATCTCTTTTCCTAATAGAATTTATGAATCGAAATGATGGAATGATTTATCACATTGGTAATGGTATATTTACTAATTTTGGATTAAAATAATGCGATAAGGTATTAATAATATATTAAAAAAATTAATTGATTTCATTGGATGAATATATTTTATCCAAAACATCTAAACTCCGACAAATCATCTATTATCCATTTATATTTCATTTTTTATTTATAATATTTAATTAACCATGATAGTCTAAAATGTCACTCTATTGATTTTAATATATAAAATATTTTATGAAATGTATAATAAAAATTAATTTTGTATTAAATAATTATTTTTAATATGGATTAATTTTTTACCATGTAAATTTATTTTTTATTTTTTCACAATTAAAATATTGTATTAAATAAATACTCAATGATAAAACAATATTTATTCAATTAATAGAAAAATAATATAAACAATTTCATGAATAATAATATTATATTTGAGTAATATTATTATTGGATCTATTTGTATATGATAAATAATTTATATTTGTTTTGATGTTTATGAAATTTCAACAATACCCTACCCCTCACTTATAAATGGACACCTCTTATATACTTTCATTAAATTAAATTTAAAAGTATATATTGACCAAAACCAAAGTATTTATCTTAACAATATCTCTATCCATGCTTGAGAAGTTAATTTTTCCAAAATACCAACCCTATAATAATTAATAGGGGATCTAAAGGGTCAATTTAAAAAATGAGGTAGTCATATTCACTGTGCACTTTCGTTTTCAATCCTTATTTAACACCATCAATTACAAACTAAAAAATATAGAAAAATAAAAACCCTTATAGTACATATTATTATATGTTATTATGTTTATGTAATAATATATATACATCCCCTTATAAATCAAATTAGGGAAAAAACCATTGCTCATATGTACAATGGACTACCGCCTCATGAAATAATGTAGATTTTTTCCATTACCATTTCACATGGGTTTTCATAATAATGGATAAAATATGTATATATGATATTTTTGAAATAGTTTTGATTATAAAGTTATAATATCATATTTAAATTTCTACCTTCCAAATTATTTGAAATTGTTATCATCGTTCATGTATATGTGTAGACTACCACATCCATAAAGCGATGTAGAAAATCTTCCATTTCACATTACATAGATGGTATAAATGACATATTAAATAAATATAAAATATATTTATGATATAAATATTATCCTATAAATGTAAATTATTATATATCATTATTTTTTCTATTCATTAAAAAGTGAAAACATCATTCATGCGTACGTACGACCTACGATATTCATGAACTGTGTAATTAATTTTTTTATCTCTATATTTTATGGATGAATATAAATAAATATATATTTAATATATAAAATATTTTTATAATTAATATAAATAGGGATATTATTTAACCATGATATATATATAACTACAATTACTATATAATCTAAACATACTTGAATAATATAGTTGTTAACAAACAAAAAATGGTAATATTAAAATACTGTCAATTTTTTTTGATAAAATGCAATAAATGGATCATATATGATATTATAGACCACTATATGGTCATATTATGTACTATAATAGAAATATGTTTTTTATAATGTAGGTTAGAATCACATAGGATGAAATTAGAACTTGAGGTATATGATTTTTTCTGAATTTCCACTCTATTGAGACCTATTTAGTTTTATGGATGAATTTATTTTTATATGTTGTATATATATCCGATTTTTATGGTATTAAATTAAAATATATTTATTATTGGTAATTAAGGTTTCAATTAATATTATTATTTCAAGTACTAACAAATAAAATGTTACAAAATAGGTAAGTATTTAATTTACAATCTCATTTTTTTGGATTCCCATAATTTTCATTGAAGGAATCTTATATTATTACCTTTATAAAATCCTTTTATATAATTATCCAAAATATGTTTAAGAATTTTTTGTATTTTATACCAATATATCATTATTTTTACAACTATATCAATAACGGATATGTTTATATGAAAATCTAATCTTATTTTCCT
Source organism: Viscum album (assembly GCA_963277665.1). Taxonomy (NCBI): domain Eukaryota; kingdom Viridiplantae; phylum Streptophyta; class Magnoliopsida; order Santalales; family Viscaceae; genus Viscum; species Viscum album. The sequence continues at coordinate 1,603,353,001 of OY728161.1, read as the reverse complement.
TTTCATGGGGTATATTTCTCTTCAATTTCCATATAAATTCAAAATTGATTTAAAAATTAACTTTTATTGAATAAAATGATTTATTAAATACGTTTTAATTTATCATAAAAATTTTAAAATCTTTTAATGGAATAAATATAATTTTTACTAAAAATATCATTTTCAAATCGTACTATAAAAGTCATAAGTAATGTTTATTTTTAATATATACGATGTAAACGAATTTTCCGTCTACTATAACCATTTAATGTTATTTATATTATTATTAAATTTTAAACTTGTTTTAAAAAGAATAATATTAAAGGAAATAATATTTTAATATTTTACTTACATTTCCAATATGTCCATATATTTCTAGAAACCTATATTTATGATGAATTGAATGTTATCATTAATTGATTCTCTAGCTATTAAAATTATAATGAAAAATTATATAACCTAAGATAATTTTTTATTGAATTTTAATAAAATAAACATATTCATTATATCATGGATATGATTATTCCCTAAACCATAAAATCATTTAAAATATGGTTTTTTACTATAAGGGTTATTATATTGATGAGGGAAATGATGATATTTATTATTATTTACTCAATAAAGACATATTTTTGATAAGGAGTATCATTTATAAATTAAATTTACAACTTAATATATGTGAAATGAATTAGACAATTTGTGACTTTTGGGGATCAAAAAATATTACCCCTTGTTTCATAGACATGTCTTATAATACATATATGTGGTCCAAATTAAATGTCCTTCTATATATACCAACCCATCAATAAAAATATCTTGTATAAATGCCATTAAGATATAGATATCATTATGTCTTATATAACGAAATAAAAAATTAATAATTTTCTAAATTTATAGTTTATTTATTAGTACACATGTTATTAGTTCAAAAATATTTTCCATGGATTCATTTTGTGGTCAACTTATTGATTAAATGGAAAACGTGTTTAGTTATTTACATTTCCATAATGACTATATATTATTTTCCCAAGATAGATTTTTTTTACATGATCCTTATTAGGAATCATAGCTCACCCATAAATTTTTTCATTTTCCCATGTAATGAATTAGTACATTATGAATAATATCATGTATTCAAAAATATATATTATGTTTTGTAGTTTATACTTACAATTTAACTTGGAAATGAATAATTTATCTAGTTCTTCATGAATACTAAACCGATCGATTATATATGGTGAGATCATTTTGTATCTTTTACCATTGTAAAAAAATTAATCACTAACTATAGGTTACATGAGTTGGGGTTTCTATAATAGACATTATTTTTTTACCTTGTTAAAAATATATTATGAGGCTTCCCTAGTTCTAAACAATATATAGCACATCATAATATCATGTTTGATAAATTGTGACGCTCAGATGTGAACACAAATCAATATTTATGGTATCCTTAACATGGGTATCTATTTTTAATGTATCTTCAATAAATTTTTAAATCTATATGATCCATAGTCAATGAATAGGATATATTTTTGGGTCATAAGAATGGTATGACCATGATTTCCCAAATTTTTTAAAATTTTATGTTCATTTTTTGTGGTCTCAGTACCATTCCTTGACCACAAAATATATTCTATAATATATATAAATTTTCATTCCTATCATTTATGATAAATAAAGGACCATGAAAAAAAATATTCCGAAAATATTTTTGGTTCACATCCCAATAGACCTTGTCTATCCAAGAGGATTTCCCCATCAGATTATTCTCCTACCAAAAACAAATTTCTTTCCCATTTTTTTAATATTTAGACGTAAAATAACTATAATGCATCAAATAAACTTATTATATATGAATTAAATCAATAATAAAATGTAATTCAATAAGTATTACTCATTTTATCATCATTATACTAAGAAAATATATCAAATATTTTATTATATTGTAAATTTATTTAAGGAATTAATTACTAAAAACCTAAATTGTCTCTAAAAAATAATAAAACCATACCATATAAGAATAATTATTAATATAAAAGATGGTTCAAAATTTAATTTCACGATATCAATCCATATGGATGTTTAATTAACCCATCATAATAATATGTTATATAACACATTCAAAATAATTAGTTTCATTAAAACTAAACAACCAAACATGTCATAATTTAAAAACAAGATCAAGTACAATGAAATAATCTACTAGAATTTACATAGTGGTAGATAAAATTTGATCATTACCAAAACATTCCCATAAACATAATTTATAGCTTTGAAGTATCACAAAACCACTTAAATATAATCACTTCCATGATAAAATTACTAACCAAGTGATTCCCTTAAAAGAAACTCACTATTTTTAATAAAAATCACAACAAATAAAAAAGTAACCCATTTAAAATGTAAAATTAAGTTCAAAAAAACAACTTTTAATTTTTAAAAAATGTACACTAACTTAAAAACATATCTATCAGGGATCTAATAGTTCTAAAATTATCATTTTAACAAATAAATATAAAGCATATTTTCACACAGAATGATTTTGAATAAAAAAACATATACATGTCATAACTAATAAGACAGTAATAAAATTAAAATAATAATAATAATATTTATCTAATTATCACATTATCCAGGACCAATTAATCTACAAGTCAATGATAAACATTTAAACAATATTTGTGGAAATTTTTTTTCTTCATAAAAACTACATTACATCACTTCCAAAAAGTAACATAAAATTCATATTAAAAAACTAAAATATCATCCTTTATGAATAATGAATTAATATTTTATACCATAAAAAATATTAAAACATATTTTAACTCAAATCATGTTGTTTTAAAAAACAGAAAACATTAAAATCAAAACATTTAAATAAAAAAATGAAAACACAAACACACATGACCAAATTTTATATAAAGATTCTCAAAGAAAAACTATTTAATAAAACATAATTAAAATATCATTAAGTACATTCAATTAATCAAACTAAACTTATATTAAACATTTATTACTCTTTTAATCAAAAAAATATGGAAACAAGATTAATTTTATAAAGAAATTTTCCATTATTTGAATAAAAAACTATATTTATTTTCAATTATAACTAAATATAACACTTGCTACTAATTTTTAGTTTGAAAAAGTTTATATTTGATAATGAAATTTAATATGAACATTATAAATTTACCAATATAAAAAATACAATAGTACATGAAATGATCTTGAATCCATCTTCCAATTATGAGGACACTAAAATAAATAATTTATTTTTATAAATAAATTTATTTAGTGATTACTATATTTAAATAATCATCTTATCATTTTATTACATCTTAAAATATCCATCCAACCTCACTCATATATAAAAACTTTAAACAAATCATATTCATAAATTTTTTTCAAAAACTTCTTACTCCTTAAACTTTACTTGATTTCAATTAAAGACAATGAAGACATACACAAATAAATGGGGATAAAAAATAAATAAATCACTAATTTTTTAAATGCCTGAAATTAACCAATTTACGCCCTTATCATCAATTTCAATCCCATATTTTTTTTTTATAAAAATACCATGGTATCAATCTTATTTCATTTAATGTCAGTTCTAAGTTGTTGGGCCCATTGTTGATAAAAATTAAAATCATTAAACCATGTAATTTAACAAAAACGACATTAACGACTCTTGTTTATTATAATATTACTCTTTATAAAAATTATATGATTCTAGATTCTAAAAAGACATCAATTTATTACATTGGACATAATTACATTAGATAAATATACACCCAATAAAACCCTAAATTACAGATAATATAATAAATGTAAGCATTTTAGGAAAATTTAATGATTATTTTAATAAAATATATTAACCCTATTGACAAAATTATTAAACATTTAGTTTATATAAGGGATTTCATTTAATTGAAAAAAAATCCTGAAATATAATTCGAACGATGGCATCGCCCATATTGAACACTAATATTCATGGAACCTCACCATGGATGAAAAAGAAGTGAATACAGAGATAAACCCATTAAAGAGATGATATATATTATTCAATACATGGATTCCAATAGTAAAATTAGTTTCCACCACAATTTGGTTGATCATATATCACCATGGATTAATCCAAAGTTACAAAGATCATACTACCACCTATCACTGACCAAACATCCCATCCTGGCATGAAACCAATTTTTTCACAAACTAATCTATATATCAATCCACTATACCAACTATATGGGCCAATTTATTTACAAATCAAGTATAGTAACTGCATATATTGGTCAGATAACCATAATATGAATGATATTTTTCATCATCAATTGATTTAATCATTAATAATTAGTTATAATTATCAATCTCTCATACACATTCATCATAAAAATGCTAGTGTGAAAAATTTATACAAATTATATGGAATAAAACCTCACTATAAATTCTCATAAAATTGAATCTTCTAGTCTCAAAACTCAAATTGAACTATATGATAATCCATAATAGCAGTAGGAGAAACAAATGGATATATTGTTATTCCAAACACAATAAATTACCTCAGAGTAAATCTTATAATCATCTCTAAAAACCTTTTACAAAATAAATAACAATATATCATATTATAATGGTCCCCGTACACACTTTTGATGGTGTGGGATGTGAATTTTGTGATTAATATTGAGATCACAATTTGTATTTCTTTCTATATGTCCTTATGTTTATCATTGGATTTCTAGTTATGTAGTTCTATTTTGTTTGTAGAGATTTTTTTAAACTATATATTATTATTCATGGGTTTTTCTTGTCACATATATTCACTTCAACTATTTGTTACTCTCTTCCTTTAGTCTTCGTACAAAATTGTTTTGTTTCTTCTTTCAAGGGTATCTTATAAGAAGATATTCTAAAAAAATATCGAATGGAGGTAGACTATATCAACGTGATGGAACACTCAAAATGTATTGATGTTGTTAGAGGGTGGATATAGTCTAGTTTTTTAGTATGTATTCAATGAATGGAATTTGGATTTCATTAGTTTTAATTCATCCTTGTCTATTCCTTGTGATTCTTTGTTCATCATTAATGTTTTCTTGGTGTTATTTTAGGTAGTGTTTTGTATGGTTGGTGAAGTGTAAATTTATCTTTTTTATTTATTTTCAAATAGATTTACATAATTATATTAATAATTAAAATGTTGTAGTTTCAGTAAGGTACTCTAGAGGAGGGATGTAGTCTACTATAAAAAATGTTTTATAATGGTGATTGCCAAGATTATTCTTTAACATTAGTATGAGGGTTGGGTTTTTTGACAGAGTTATTGGAGTGAGTTCAATTTAGGTCAATGGTTTTAGTTTATTTAGACAAAGAATCATCTAAAACCGCACCAATGGATTTACTAATGAATTTATGGTGCTCATTTTTGATTGAATGAGTCTTAGAATCAAGTATCATCTACTTACTCAAACCAATTTAAATAGGATATGATTTTTTTCACTCAGTTGGTTTCATGGACATTTTTGTCCAAATATTTTTATTGTTTTAGTATGTCTACTATATTTATTGAATTCAATCATAACCCATTAAATGTATTATTATTTAAAATCCATAAATTTTTTTTACTAAAACATTCAGTTAAATACGAAGATGTTACATTGTGAATAATTGATTTTCTATCATGATGATTTGGGATTATTCCATGATTAAAGTATAAATTGGTGCACTAATTTAAATCGTGATTATTTTGTGGTTGTTTCTATTCATCATGATTATATTTTACTACGACCATGTATATATAAAAATTAATATGGGAGTTTTTTTGGATATTAAAATATAGTGTGAAGACAAAATAAATAGAATAATTTAATGATAATATTATTGAATAATATAAACCGTGGATTGAATAATAATTTTTTAAAAATCATTTATAGATTATTTCTCCATAGGATATTTTACCATTTTCATATATTAAAATAGTGTGGATGATTTGATTTGCAATGTTTCTAATATAGAATTTTAGAACATATAATTGGGTGTAAAAATTAGTTTTTTATTTTTTAAAAACAATCATGGAATTTGTCAGAATATAAATATATTTATGCAACAAATCTATGAGATCTAGTGAGAAAAGGACAACCATAGTATTTTTTTGATAAGGGGGACTAAGATTACATCCATCTAGTTCATTGAGGACATATATTATCACTTTTGATTATTCATAATGATGTTATTTCCTTTCTATTTTACTATAACATATTGGTTATTATTTTGAATAGGTTTATTCATATGTTTTAGCATTTTGATGACTTTACAATGTTCATAGGTTCATCATGACAATAAATCAATAGTTGTGAAAATATGAATGTGTGTGTGAAAACAACCACTAAACAATTAGGATGTGGTTATCTCTATTAATGTAGAACATGATTAAAATTTGATTGTGTTTCTCATTTACTTTATTAACTAGGTGAAATCCAAATAACTTTTAAAATATCTATTTTAGAATAAAATAAATTTATTTGATAGGTTCTGATGCATGTAACACCAATTTTAAATAAAAAATACTTTAGTCATTCTTTTCACAATCAATGCGAATTGTTTTTTTATTTTTTATAAAATTTATTTGAAAAAAATAATTATCATGTTAGAAATAAATAAATATATATATATTATTAGTGTAATTGATTTTTAATTTTTTGATAGAATTCATTTTTGAATGAATGGTGAAAAATACAGAATTTTAATTTAAAAAAAATTCATTCAAATTATTTACAATGTTACATTATAATTTAATTTGTTTCCAAACTAATATATGTTCCATTTTATATTGATTAATCCAATGTAATTAATTTTAAATATTTCCATATATAATTTTGATATAAACACTTACTAAACATTTCAAAAATTTATTTTCAAAGCCTCACTTTCTAGTTACAAATGCATGATAAATTTTAAAAAAACTAAACTCGTTCTGGAATTGAATTTTTAAAAATTTATTTGACTTTTGCAATGAGAATAATTTAGAATATATAATAAGGAATGTTCATTACCATAATGATTAGTGAATAAATTAAAAATCAATTACCACAATTAAGTTACTAACGAGTTTATCGTGGGTTAAACTTAATAGATAAGGTTTCAAATGACCTATAAACATGTTTAAAACCCCTATAACTGAAAAATTTAAACCCTTATTACTTTAGGGTCTATTGTTATAAGTTTTATGGGACATGTTTCCATGATCATAACAAATATAATAATCCATGTAAATAAAAGACAAAAAAAGAAACTTCCTTTCATTTAATATCTATATTGCTTTGGGATATGGGAACAATTATACTTTACATTATAAATATTATTTTTAAATTTAAATGATTATTTATCATGATAAATTATTTAATTTTTTTAGGTATGAAATAATTACATTAAATTCCTTAAATTTCTAAAATAATAATTTTGAGCATTAAAAAAATGATTGTAAAATTATTGAAAATTATTTTAATAGAATTAATTACTTTTTTCTGTTAATATTTTATATTATTATATCATGTTACATAGGATTCAAAATAATTTATTTTAATTCCATCTTCATCATGAAATTTTTTACTTCAAATTAAATTCATATTATCAAAATTTAAATAAATGTTATTTTGTAATTAATGATAGTTTATAATAATTGATATTTTATTAGGTGGTTTAAAAATACTAAAAATAATATATTCGACCAAGTTAATTTTAATTTTAATAATTTATAATATATGTTCTAGTAATGTACCAATTATTCATGAAGAATGACTATATTTACCTATAAATAGTAAAATGTCAACTAGCACAGGTAAGGTCAAATACTTACCATTGCATGTTAGAAGACATTGTGTTAAAATTTATTTTAAACACCCAAAATATTATTATTTCGTAAAATTTATTTAATATTTATAATTTGAGGGTCCAAATATGATAATAATTATATTTTAATTTATTTATTATGGATAAATTAACTAGTCTAAAAAGATTAGTCACTCTAATAAAAAAACTAAAAGGGTAAAAATGAGTAAACATAAAGGCTACAAAATAATTTGATAAAAAATATGTGTAATAGTTTTTTTGGTGTATTTTCAGAACCAAAAAACCACTAAACTCCATTATTGAATAGTTATTAAGTAAAATGAGTTAATATTGACCTCTCAATGATGAATACTTTTGGGTATTAAAATAATTCCACGACATCTATATTAAAAAGGGTAGTCACTCTCATCACATCTTCACACATATCAAGACATCTATCTCAAAAATATCTATCCAAATAAATTATAAACTTCTTTCCCTCATCCTAAAATCCTTATGATGGTCATTAATCCATCCAAGGATAACATTTGTTTAATCCTTATGGAGGATACCCGACGAAGAGGTAATGATCTTCAACAAGAATTTTTATTTTATTTTTTCCTCCACCAAAGTTAATTATTATTAAAATGTAATGATTTAATTATATACATATCTTAAATATAAGTGGATGTTTTTATATAATTTCAACATCTAAATCCTTCTACACTTCGATAAAATGTGATATAAAACCATCATTCATGTAAATGGCTGACTACTGCCATGAGAACTGATGTCATTCACTCTTCCATTACCACATTTCATGTTTTAGTATGATAAATAATAAAAAAATATATATCTGATACAAAAAAAAATAATTTTAACTCTATTTTAATTATATCATATACTCCTTTATACATTCTGTTTCCTTATATTTATGACATCGTAACTCATGTGTCTGGTGGACAACCACCTCACAAAGAGATTTGATTCGCCTTTCAAAATTACTTAACATATAAGGTGATAAGGATAATGATAATGATTTTAAGTGATATAAATTAAATAATTAAGATTTCAAGACATATTTAAAATTATTTAAGGATAAAATATTATTTTAATTTTATAAAATTCCCTCATTTAAAGATGATAACATCATTCATGTCTTCGTGTACAACCAACATCATGATGTGGTGTTAATATATTTTCATGACCAAAGCACATTGATAATAAATATAAATATATAATATATTATATATTACATATTATAAAATTATCATTATATAATGATAATATATTACCTACCTTATTTTAATTATGATTGCTGAAAATGGAAATGTTCCTTATGCATACATATGGATTATTGTCCCCTTGATCATAGGGTACTTTATTTCTCAAAACCATATATCATATTTTTCCTAAAAGTATAATTAATGTTTAAATGTAATAATTTTTTCAAGATTATTGTACTCGATAAGACAAAAATATGTATCATGTGAAGGAAACATGTCTTTAATGTGGAAACAAACATAATAAAATAATAAAATTTACACCTAAAATAATACAAATAAGGAATTATTTTTAAAGAACGAGTGATAAAATGTCATAACAAGATAATATATGATATTAGAAATATTAATATGCTTCTAGTGTGAGTTATTGGCATGTTTAAAACCACTATATTAGGTTAAATAACAGTCCTTCGATAGGAAGTGTGAGGTAATGAGTTTTGATTCAATTTTCATTATGTTGAGACTTATTTTTTATAATGAAGGAATTCACTTTTATGCGGTGTTTGTACTACCCTATGACATGTAATATAATTATTCAATCATAATTAATGGTATTTTAATGTTTTCATTTAAATAATTTCATTGACGTGTTGTTGAATTTAATATTACCTAGAGGTAAAAGTTATTTTACAATCTCACTTTCTTTTGTGATTGTTAACTTTATCTTTAAAAAATCACATTCTTGAGATAATTTTTCACTTATCATTAAAATTTTCATAAATATAATTGTTATTTTATAATGTATATTATTATTTCCCAAATCATATTCCATTTTTACATAAATTATATTCTTTGAAAGATATTTGGTAAACAAGTGAAATATTAATAATTCCATATCTTTTACTCGATATTGATAATTAATGATAATGAAAACATTTTATGAATTAAATGGATTATTAGATATATGTGGAATGATTTAGAAAAGAATGAAATGGGTATGGACCATTTATATAAATTCTCTTGATACATTGCCTGGTCTAATGAGTCAAAATCTATTGGCCTAAACCTATAAGTTTATAACTACTTATTTTATAGTATCTTTTGAATGGTCTTGACAATAGATATATTTCAAAAAAACATGTTTGGTTTATACCCAATAGTTTTATACTTTCTTTTAAAAGTAATAAACGGTATATATATCATTTTCTATATATATTATGTCAATTAATTAATCATCTCCTTCATTAGGAATTCTGTTATTATTTTCCATGATATTTTCAAAAATGATATAATCTCTAGAAAAATTTTATTCCTAGTTAATTGATTATTTTTAACGGGTTTTCAGTGGTTATATTTTCATATTGATTATTCCTTATTTATTATTGATGTAATTTTATTTAAATTTATTTTTTATTTATTTGATGACCATTCCATATTTATTATTCTTTATTGATTCAGGATAGCATCTATTTCACATAAACCTTACTATGCATTTCCGATAACCCTTAGTTTTTTTTCTTTATGAGAAATCCCTTAATTGTAATATTATTGATTTATAAGTATATATTATGGGTAATAATATTCATCATAAAAAATTATATTGTAATTTGGGAATTCAAATATAATGTTAGACTCAAGTGTGCATCATGATTACCAAGACTACAGAACTATTTTTTGCTTCTATATTGGAGTCCTTGAATCTTATTCTAATGTGACAACCCACACACTAGCTATGGGTTTCAAGGGTTTGGGTCACTATAGTTGGTATTAAATGAATTATAGTAGAAACCTAGGAGACCATATTTATGAAAACATAGATTAGATAACATAACCCTATGATAGAATTTGACGATTGGTATAGTAGAAGATCGTATAGTTTTGGTAAGGAAGAGATTATGTGGTTTTTAATATTTAATGTATCCCTATATTGATACTACATGTGAAAATTGTTTTATAATATATATACCTAGGGGTGATAAATTTTAAAAGGGTGAATTTGGATTAAATTGTTCATCCCTTGGTGTATGACAATGGTCCTTTCTATGCACCTATTTTGAAACTCCCAAGGTGTATCCCTAGGAATTTTTCCACCATCTATACAAACCATTATGAAGTTTTTGAAAATTAATATATCCATAAATTTTTTTATTATTCCAAAATTAACATTTAATATTTATTTAAGCTAATACTAAGACAATATTTTGAATTATAAATTATGATTTAAAATTTATAACTTATAAGCTAATCCAGTATATTCCATTTTTTAGAAATGGCTAATGGAGGAATAAGGGAAAAAATATTTGTTGTCAATGTATAGATTACCCTACTAAGGAATCCAAAACCATTGGTATTGGAATTGAGAAATATATGGCTATATTAATTTATCATAGATAGGTTATGAAAAATGAACATTCTCGTATGGTCCAACAGATTAAATAGTAGGATTCGTCTATATTGGATCTCTTTATACACTCGAAGCCTCCATTATTTGGTAGTAATACAATTTTAATGGCATCTGATCAATGGATTAAATATCTCATAAAAATATTTCTTGCATTGGGATGTAGTGAAATGTTAATGGATACACATGTAATGTGTTGTCTCAAAGGAAATGTTGATTAGTGGTTATGTTGATCTATAATTCTATGAATGAAGTGGATATAAAACATATGGAATGGAAATATTTTAAATATACATTATTGGAAAAAAAATTCCCTCATGAGAAAATAAAATAGATTAATAGAATATTCTTGATATTATTGAAATAAAATAATAAAGTATTTCACAGTATGATGTGACCTTTAAAAGGACATCTCTAAATGATATAGATTATATAAGAAATATAGAAAACATGATTGACCCATTTTTTGAAGGTCTAAAGCCAAAATTTCAAATGTTTTTAGTCTCTCAAACATTTTATCTATATTATGAAATTGTATTATATGCTATCATGATGGATATTGAATTAGCCATGTATTATAGATTCACTGGGAATAAATACCTAGAGATGATGAAAAACAAATAATGAGTATAAGAATGAAAAGGATTTTCCTACATGTGATTTTTATTGAATGAAAAACCCAGATAATTTCATGAAGGTAATGAGAGTTTTATATATGAGTAGAGTAAATGTAATCCATGATCATAATTTCTATGGAAATAAATATGTCTCCAATGGTCAATTCATCAACTCCACGGATAAAAGGAATTTATGAAAATGAATGTCCCATGCATGACCATAAAATGAGTTATTTATTTGAAGATCATTCCATTCATATTAGAGATAATAATAAGTATTATAAATTCCTAATGCTTGGAACATAATAGATATAATAAAATAAGTCAAGGACCCACATTATTCGAATAAAACATGTAATTGTGAAAGACACATAAGCATATAATATGATTTTTATAGTAGACACATCATCACTACCAAGGCCATCTGGTTAGTATGGCTTCACTCCCCATACACCATTAGTAGTCATGGTTTTTTCACATGGCCATCTGAGAAGCATAAATAAACCCCTTATACTATCTTCGTAGTCATGGTTCATTCATATCACTATATGAGTAGTCAAGGTTCATTCCCAAGACCATTTTAGTCTATCACATGAGATATAAATCTTTACTCAATAAATTATATGGACATACAGGTTCCACATATCTCATATTGAAATCATACAAACACGTTCCACATGATCATAAATAATCAGATGATAATCCAAGATATGAAATCGGTACTATAGGTATGGAATGATAACATAACCTATTGAAAAAAGGAAGGTTTAATAATCATGTAATCAAAAGAATTACCTGGTAAATAGGACTATATTTCCCAAACATACATCCTTTGTAATAAAAATGGATTTCATTAACATGTAGCACATGAAATTGAGATGTATTTCATAAACATATAATGTTGGAATGAGAATCATTTTTTATAAAGAGAATGACATTAAGAATAACCCATTCATGAAGAGGTTATGAATAGAACATTTATATCATTTTTTATAAGGGAATGAGTAACACCAATATATTTCATCTTATATGAAAAATAATTCTCAAATATCTTACAAAAATGAGTCTTGATAAAAATATCCATTAATCATGTTAAAATGATTATTATCACATATAACCATTTCAATGTAATTTTCATAAACAATATACCTTGAAAACATATAAATAATACACGAATGAAATTTTATAACCTTTTTCCTTGAAAAAATATAAAATAAGTGTCAAATATTTTTATTACACTTTTATTCGAAAACAATTTGAAAATAATGAAAGAATGCTTGAAAATATTTTAAAAACATATTGAAATGAAAAAATATTATAGGGGATTTAATATTTTTTGATAACCACTACATTGAATATATATTGAAAATGTTTAATGATATAATTAAATTATTTATGAAAACTACTTCTTTGAGAATACTTTGAAAACATATTAATAAGGCGTGAAAACATTTTGAAATAAACTTTCCAAGAAAAAATTGGAATGATTGTATAAAAAAATTAGGTATCAATTTTACATTAAAATAAATTTATAAAAATCCAAAAATGTAACCCTTTAAAAATTAAATTTAATTATTAAATAATTTATGTTGGGTAAATTCATACATGTTGTACTAGGTAAAAGAACATTTCTTTTACAAAGTAAAAAAGGTTATTAAAATGCCTCGATCTAAAAGAGACAACAAGATTACATTGCATATAATTGTAAAATAAAAAAGGGTATAAATTAATTTTAAATATTATATGATAATGATATTATATTCTTGGAAACCAATTGTATAAAACTTGGTTTTGAAGGAACATATATTTCTGACCGAAGAGATGGTAAATTCGTGCATTCATAAAAAAAGATTATTAGCTATATTAAGTACCAACTAGTAGAAAAATGGTACCACTATGAAAATAAATATTTAGTAACCATATTAGAATATAATTAATTAATTTTATTGAGAGATGGGTCATAATATTTCATCAAATGAGCATAATCATTAACAATGTGGAAAATCAATGAGATTTGTACAATAAAATCTTACTAATGGGTTACCAAGGATAATAATCTATGAAATAAAAAAATGAACGTTAAAATATCATGAAAATTAGAAAATTCACGATATAACATGCTAAATGTATGTATATATTGCACAAAAAATAATTTAGGTGAATAAATTAACAGGAGTCTCAATGAAGAGAAATTATGGAAAAACAGTTTTTCCAATTTTGAATCTTTTGAAACATAATCCCAATGAACTAAATAAAATAAAATGGTTATTTTAATACCCACATTTTTATTCAGAGATAAATATAATACAATAATGTTATGTGCATGCACCACATAAAAGGAATGAGTGGTGAACATAGCATGTATTTCACAGAAATAAAAAGATAGATAAAATCTCCTTAGCTGGTGTCTTGACACTCATCGTAATCATTCAAACCACCAGTATAAATAATATAAATTTATTTGAATTCATTTAAAAATATATTTTTATATATAATACCATATATGTTTATATTACAACCTTATATTACTCATTTTTTAACAATCATATATTAATGTTTCACTTCAGATAAAATTTGCATTGTGATTCGCATGTGTCTTAATTTGTTATATCATTTTTCCTTATCCTTATATCATGATAAAAGAATGTAAACCAGGATATAAACATAATTTATATGTATTAATTATTGTAAATAATATATTGAACATAGATTTATGATATGTAATACACTCTTCATATAGATGTTAAGTCATACGTTAGCATTAACATTGTTTCTGTTTTTATTGTCATATTGAAAGAAAGAATGTAAATGATATATTTATATTTTGTGTATATAATATAATTAATGTAAAACTATAATGTTATATATATCATATAGGTTCTCTAAACCCATATATAATACATTCCATGTAGTATGTGAATGAATCACATCTTTTTGAGGGGGTGGTAGTCCACACTTCCTGAAACAAAATTATCATATTTTCACCAAATGGAAATTCAAATGTTTTGTGTTTTAAAATTATTAAATAATCGTATATAAATAATAAATTTAATATTATATATATTTATATATATTGTATTTCCATTAAATGTTTTCTAATGACAGGTGTTATTGAAAATTGAACAATCATCGTTTTGTGAGGTGAAATTTCACCACACACCAAAACATAATGTTCATTACCCATTAGATGGAGTTGTGTGTAAGTGTTGGTAAATCCATAGAATAAAAACATACTAGTATATTGAGGATACATGGTTTTTTATAAAATTATATAATAATGTGAGTGTAGGTGGTGGAGAAGAAAAATAAAAGAACAGAGCTTGGGAGAAGACATAAACTCTAAATTGGGTAACTACTTTTTGTTTGTGCAAAGAATAATCCATTGGATAACATTATTATGAAAGGGAGGGTAATATAAGGGTGGTAGGTATGTTTGGATGTTTATTTGGAATATATTTTATGGCTATAATAGGTTTCATTGTTGGTAAGAAGAGGGAAAGGTGGGGGAATTTTATAGGGAATGAGGAGTGGCGATCCTATAAATATTTTAAGAGAGAATTTAATTCACTTTTTTTATGTTTATGTGGATAAAATAATGATGCCAATATAAGAATAAGATTATAGGGTCTAAATGTGGCCATAATAGGGAATTTTGAGATATATATATGTCTTTTTGGGTATTACTGTTATTGTTTTGTCACTTATTAAGCATAATTTAACCTTAGTCGATGCAAATCATTTTAGTCCTCATCATAAATATTTATGGTCAAAAACTAAGTTTAGATTATTAGAAATTATAAATTATGGTGATTCCTAATATTAAAACCATTTTCCAAATTAAAATCACACAAGAGTTATAAATTATTTTAAAATTAAGCCCGAAAATGGGACGACACTGCCAGTTTTTAAATTAAAAAAAGATCAAAAGAATTATTTGTTTTTATATCCAATTTCAATTTGAAATTGGATTCATATACCAAAATTGTATTAATTGGTAAAAATATTATCATACTAATATTTGAAAGAAATTTCAAATATAATTTACCCTTATAAAAAATTGAATGAAAAACTATTTTTAAATTTGAGTCTAGTTTTTTGAACTATTCATTAAAAACCATATAGAAAAATAAAAAAATTATCCTAACATAATTTTTTTGTTTCTATTCCAACGGTATAATTTATATTGAAATATTAAATATATAAAAGATACAGAAATTCTGTTTAAAATCACTTCTCCATTAAAAGGGGTAAAATCTACCTTTATAAATAATATAAGTTTTAAGTATAAAATTAGGTTGGTTCTTATGTTATGTCTATCCAATCTATTAGATGAATAAAAAAATTTATTGAATATATAACATATATATTACATTAATATTACTTTATTATTTTAATTAACAAAATTTATTGAGATAATACTACTTTGTGTCCATAAAAAAATTAATATTCTCATTTATATTCAATCGGTTCTCACATTCAATTCTAATTAATTGATACCCTATGAATTCATATTATATTTTTGTAATCCATTTTTATTCATAAATTTACTATTCATAACCACTAATTTATCTTCTACGTTATATATTATCATATTAAATATTAATATTTTTTTTGATTTTGAAAAACAAGATCATGTATATTGCAAAATCCATCGAGGAGTGTCATTTTTTAATTTAACTATAGAAAAAAATGATCTTATGTGTAGAGACATATAAAAATTAGGTTGTTTCTAGTGAACAATTAACTCGGTGTTATATATAAAACAATACATAAATAGTGATTTAATAAAAACTAAATATTTTTAGTGTCATGTGAAATGGAAAATATTCCAAAGGGTAAATTAATTCAAATAATAATAATTAACTAAATCTCTAGGTGTTACATTTTACCCCCCTTAAATTATTTATTACATGAAATTATTTTGGGTTATTGAATGATTAATACATGATAGTTTCATTCATAGAAAATCATACTGTAAAAAAGGATTATAAAACCTCCCCTAAAAAGGGAATGTTGTAACCATAATGTTTACCGATGGTAACATATAATTAGGTTTCACATAGGAGAACATTGGTTGGGAGTGATTATTGGACCTAGAGTATTGTTGTAAATATTTATAGGTAATGATCGATGTCATAAATCATAAACAAGTGATTAATAAATGAAATGTTGAGGGCCTCAAGGTAATAAATAAGTGATAACATAATATGCCATCAGTATAGTAAAATTCTTAATGTAATAAATATGTGATGATTTTAAAGGCCATGGGTTCAACAAAATTATTTTATTAGGACTACACAGTTTATTTTTATCATTATCACAATGTTAATTAATTCTATCATTTACCAAAAATATAAATAAATATAATTACATGATATATTTATATAAACAAAATTAAATTATTTATTTAGGATTTTATCAATTTATAATTCATCCATTAATTCATGTAATGGACATCGAGAAATTAACTATGATATTTGATGTTATAATATTCATTTTAGCAAATCTTAA
The DNA here is from genome assembly GCA_963277665.1 of Viscum album. Taxonomy (NCBI): domain Eukaryota; kingdom Viridiplantae; phylum Streptophyta; class Magnoliopsida; order Santalales; family Viscaceae; genus Viscum; species Viscum album. The sequence continues at coordinate 1,603,335,437 of OY728161.1, read as the reverse complement.
GGCCCATAAAATAATGGAAATTAAAACTATTTCAATATATTCCTAAAAAATAATATATAGTTAATACATTAATATCTAAACAAAAAAGTAACAGTACAGTTTCATCATAAATAGTTATTCATCAAAAATAACAATACATTAACCGAGACAACTCATAGGCCAGTGGTAGGTGGGAAACCCTTATCATCCTTCGGTCGTGGGTTTAAGACATGTGTCCTTTCCAGACATTATTGGTATTCACCCAACATACATTATGTAAATTTATAGAACCATACTAATATAATTCCCAAAATATGACAGACATCCCTGAAATAAGGTAAATCACTAAATTTCATTTTATCAAATGTTTTCAATAAAAAATATATGCGTAAATACTTCCTCTGAAATTTAACATGTGATTTTATGAATGGTTAAAATTATAACACTTAAAAAATATAAAAATACAAAAAAATAGAATTTGATTTACTAAATCTTATAAACATTGATACCCCATATATCACAAATGAAATGTTCAAGAAACTAAAAGTACAAGTAAACTAGAATAGCTTCTGTGAATACCCACCATGGATTCGACCTAAAGGGTAGGTAAATCTCTTGATCAGTTATCTATGTGGTAAACCTCGTCTAAGGTCCACTTCCAAGCTACCACCAGTCCTGGTACTTGCATCCTCGGTCAATGATGCCCATCATCTGCACCAAACACAACAAAGTGTGAGTATAGCCCATGTATGGGTGAGTATAACGATACTTAGTAGGGACCTCGAGATCATCATGGTCTCACAACATCCACAAATGATAAACTACAAATCAAAAAATCAATAAGAAACCTTACTTAGGTATATGCCCATACATATACCTATGATATCACGGATACCCAACTCAATCATGAGGAAACCCAGAGTCCGACTCAAAATCCCAATGATCAACTGTTCAAAAAAATAAGGAACAAAAAGAAGGTATGTACCACACATGTATGCCACATAGAAGAATACAAAAAAGGTATTGAATCAGCTCACACGAGGTATTTATATGGTACAGTAGTAGAGATGAATATATGTAACTACTGAAGTATCATACAATATTATTAGGCATACCCACAATGTGTCGCTAATCATTATTAGACCCACATAACATCTTTAGATGCTGACCCACACAGGATCACTCGGTGCTAATCCACAAAAGAACGCTTGGTGCTGACCCACAAAGGATATCTCAGAGATTACCCACAACGGATCGCTCGGTGCTGACCCCCAGAGGATCTCTATGTGCTGACCCACACAAGATTGCTCGGTGTTATCCCACACAGGATCACTATTCTTTCTTCATGTCACATCCAGCTGCTGGGTTCCCACACTAAGATTGGTTGTCTCTGACAGGGTCTGCTACTCAAGCCACTGGTCGATACTCCAACTACCATGAAGTCTCATGAAGAAGTAACCCAATGGACCACCACTTCATAGGGGTCTCAACACAACAGACGGTGTGCCAATCAGACACAAAATTTGTTTGTTATTAGCTTTTTAGTCCCGAGGACCCGGTTAGATTTGTACTCGATCAAACCAGACCATATCCCAACATTATCCAATTCTTATGTGAGGTATACCAAAAGGAACATATCCAACCATGGTTTCTGTCACCATAGAAAGTTCGTCAAAATGAAATTTGGTGCCAATGTAATGGCCAAAAGAGCATAAGTGGGTCGAAGTGGGTCCGGGTTTGATCTGACCCGGCCCAACCCACAGGGTCTGGCTTGGCCTGTGTTGGGATTTTTGGCCTGCTGTGTCTATCTCGGCCCGTGCTGGGCAGCGAGAGGCTGCGGATTGCATGAGGTCGTGGGACAATGAAGGCTGTGGGTGGTGGAGGCCTCAGGCGACAGAGGTCGTGGTCAGTGCGAGGAAGCGGGGAGGCCAGGATGCGAGGGGGCGTGTGGCAGTGGGATGGCGGAGACAGTGGGAAATGGAGGCTGCGTGGTGGCAAGGCTGTGGGTGGCGAGATTCCACAGGGCAGCAGAGGCCATGGATAACATGAGGGCTGCAAGATGACGAGGCTGCGAGGAGCCGCGGGGGCCAGGAGGCATCGAGGAGCCATGGGTCCATCGGCTTCGTCGCGGCGGTGGTATGTCGGCCACCGCATCCAATCATCGCTCGGTCACAAAGTCGCCTTCATCCATCGAAATGAACATGCCATTCAGGAATAATAGTGGACAGTTCAGTCGATATTTTTTTGGCTCGTTCCCATCGTGTTATAGCAGTAGCAAGTTGCTCAACATAATCCTTGAATGACGAACACCAAACTCTATAACCCCCCACAAAGATTATTCCCAAAACTGCAAAAGAACCCATCCACAGATCAACTACTTAGAGTGTTGATCCACATTCATTACTTTATAAGGGAAGAAAATGGGAATATATAATAACACACAACTAAACCCCTACTTCATATATTTGTTGACAGAGGTCGTGAGGAATGAGACGATGTCATTGTGGATAGACGGACATCTGTGATGTTGGGTTTTTTTTTCAATCATCGGTTTTTTTGTCATTGATGATGTTCGTCGTTGGAGAGAGTTTTCATCATTGGGGATCACATTCTTCATTGAAGAAAAAATCCATTGATGGAGGTAATAATACTCCAAAAGGTTCTTCTCTCCCAATTCGACCCAAAATTTGAAAATAGCCCCTTGATAATTTATGTATATCAAATTAAAAGGTTAGAATAATTAATTTTTGGTACAAATAATTGTACCACATTGGAAAAATTAATTGGCTCCAATTAATGGGAAGAATGGATTGATGGGGAGTTGAAATGTTTCTCCCCCATTAAGAGGGGTCGGGTGGTCCCTGCCACTAAATTCAAAATGTGGATTAGTTCATGTGGTCCTCACCTATAAACATATACGGGGAAGGTTTAGGCTTAGATGGTCCCCACCACCATAACCCATGTTGAGGGGTTTCAACAAATAAAATAAAAATGTTACTATTTTCATTTGTTTCATTCTCTCACGAATAACAAAAATACTAACTTTCACCCACGACCAATTGTCATTAAGGTAAAAGTCTCCTTAAGAGAATATCGGTGCTATGAGTTCAACGTTTCCCTCAGATTTCAATTCCTAGAACCTCATTAAAATTTCCAAAAACCTTCTCGCCCAATTACTTAACGTACCATAAAAAAGTTTAAAAATTCATTCAAGGCTCACTGGGCCTCGGAATCAGGTGCCGTCAATTTTTTCAGACATGTGAAATTCCCATATAATCAAAAATAATACATGGAAATACCGGGTCTTTACATTCTCCCCACTATAGGTCTTTGCTTCCCTAGAAGCCACAACACAAACTAAAGAAACAGATGTTGGTAATGAGCATGAATCTAAGACTCCCGCTCCCATATGCTATCTTGGAGGTTCTTGTGCTGCCAACGAACGCACACCCGAGGTATTGACCACCAACGATGGACCATCTCATGTTGATCCTAAATCATAATTGGAACCTCCATAAAAGTCTCCTAATTGTCAAAATCTATCTCTCTATGGTCAATTACGTGGGAAGGGTCATGCACATATCTCCTCATCTAGCATACGTGGTAGCCTCCGTGTACCTGGTGCAACTAATGTGGAAGAGCTAAGCAGTATGCCACCTCACCAACTCTGTGGATGACCTGAAAATTTCCAATGAATCTCGGAGATAACGTTCCCCCTTGGCCGAATCTCCACTAGCCTCATCGGGGTGAGACCCATTGAAAGACATGGTCACCATCCTCAAAATCTAGAGGTCTCTATCTCATGCCAGCATAAGCTCTATGCCTGCTCTGTGTAGTCTTTATCCACTTCTGGATGATCTTCACATTATTTGTGGTAGCATGTACCATCTCTAGTTCAACTAGTTCTTACTCCCCTAGGTAAGTCCAACATAATGGTCATCAGCTAGGTCGCTCGTACAATGCCTCAAAAGTTTCCATCCCAATGGTGGAGTGGATGATGTTGTTGTATGTAAAATCCACCAAAGTCAAGTTATCCTCCTAGCTATGACTGAATTCGAAGACACAAGCAAGCAGCCTGTACTTGAGGTTCTGAATGGTCTGCTAAGTCTGACCATCTGTCTTAGGATGGAAGGCCGTAATCAAATGAATTTTTGTCCTGAAAGCCTCTTGAAACAACTTCCATGGATGGGATGTAAAATGTGCATCACGATCGGAGACAATCATCGAGGTTACTCCATGTATCCACACAATCTCTTACACATAGTGGTGTCCCATGCTTTCTACTGAACCCTACTCTATAATCGGTAAGAAGTGGTCTGACATGGTGAGTCAGTTGACGACCACCCAAATCGAGTCATGACCCCTACATGTACATGGATGTATTGTCATGAAGTCCATGGATATCCCATCCCACTTCCACTATCGAACCTCTAATGGCCGATCCAGGCCTACTAGAACTTGATGCTCCAACTTTACTTACAAACATGTGAGTCTCCTAGAGACAAACACTGCAACTGCTTTCTTCATTTCCGACCACTAGTGATGATGTCAGAGATCCTGGTACATCTTCGCCACTCCCGAATGTACCGCTAGAGTGGATCTGTGGAACTCCCTCAATAATTCATCTCGAAGTGACACAGGTACCGTTGTACATACTCTGAAGAAGATAATGTGTGTCCCACCTTCGGAAACTCTATCAGGTGCATGTCCGGTGGATATCGGAGCACGTCAAGTCTCGTAGTTAGTGTCCCCACCCTACACCTCCCTGAATCGCTGAAGATATTGGGGAGTGACTGTAAGAGACTCATGTATAGCTCCTCCATCACATTCCACAAAGGATATCTACAATGCATGCAGTTTCTCCATCACCTCGCCTAGTAGCTGTATATCAGCCCTCCTATTGAGTGAGCCTGCAACAACATTCCACTTCTAAGAAGTATAGACAATCTCAAAGTCATAGTCCTATAGAAACTCAAGACAACGTCATAGAATCATGTTTAGGTCCTTATGTGAGAATATATATCTGCAAATATTGTTATTAGAGTACAGTATAAAATGCTCACCCATCATGTAATGTTGCCACATCATCAAGGTGAAGTCCAATGCTGCTAAATCTTGGTCATGGGTATCATAGTTCTGCTCATGTTGTCTCAGCTTTCGAGAACCATATGTGATCACTACTCTCTCCAGCATCAAGACACATCTAAGTCTAGTAAAAGATGCATTGAAGTGGGATATGTACACTACGCTCTCCACTAGAAGACTCAAGATGGGGGAACTAGTCAGCCTTTGCCTCATCTACTAAAAAATCCACTAACATCTCTATGAACACATGAAGGGTTGTCCTTCTTCATCAACATATAAAGTGGTGCTACAACTTTGGATAAATTTGGCAGAAATCTCTGATAGTATCTGGACAAACCTTGAAAACTCTGTATCTCTATCACACTCCTAGGTGGATCCCAAGTGAGTACCACCCCAATCTTTGTTGGAACTACTACAACTCCGGCCTCTGATAAGACATGTCCTAGAATGTAAACCTCTCTGACCCAGAATGCGAATTTCCAGAGCTTACAATAAAGCTGGTTCACTCGTAGTGTGTCATGTACAACGTACAAATGATAGGCATGATCCTCTTTGGTATCCGAGTTGATCAGAATGTCATCGATAAGGACTAATACATATTGATCATGGTTAGGATGGAAGATCTTGTTCATGAGTCCCTTGAACACTACTGGAGCATTGGGTACGCCGAATGGAATAACCAAGAACTCATAATTGTCATACCGACATCTAAAATCCATCTTTTGCACATCCTCATCTTATACTCTGAGCTGGTTATAGCCTGATCTATGTTCTATCTTAGAGAACCACCATGCTCCCTTCAACAGATCAAAGAGGTTTTCAATCATCGGAAGTGGGTACCTGTTATTCACGGTCACATGGTTTAGGCGCCGATAGTCAACACAATATCTCAAGCTCCCATCATCCTTCTTGGAGAAAACAATCAGGACCACCCAAGGAGAAAAAATGGGCCGAATGATCCCTTTCCTGTGTAAGTCCTCCAGATCTACTCGCAGCTCACGAAGCTCCATGGGAGCCATCCGATATGCTGATGTTGATATCGGTGCCTTCCTGTGGTACAAGTCAATGTAAAAGTCCACCTCTCTGCGATGAGGTAGACCCAGAACATCATCAGGGAAGAAATCAGCGTACTGTTCCACCACTATAGGATAACTTGAACTCTCCACATAAAATTCTCTGAGGTTAAGGCTAGCCATATGATGAGTTATCGGCTGCACTGTCCTCTGGAAAAGTCCATCCTATGATGCAAAGGCTCCATCTTGCCGGTGAAGGCAAACCTGGTCCCATCCATGTGGACACAACACACTTTGTGACAATTATAGTCTATCTGAGCATGGACTGTAGATAAATAGTCTATACCCAAGGTGATTTCATAAGACCATGACACCACTACTATGAGATCCCAACCGAAGCTCTCGCCTCCTAGAGTAAGCTCGCACTACCAACACTAGTGCGTAATCATCAAATCCTCTCCCGTGTGAGTCTCTAGACATATTGATAAAGCCAACGACTCTATCAGAATCTCCGAGCTCTGAATGAGGGTAGTGGAAATAAAAGAATGAATGGAACTTGTGCCTATAAGTACTGCACCTAAGGTGGAGTAGACACAGATTTTACCTCGTATCATCTCCAGAGTGCTGTGATCATAGGCCTTAGCTGCCTGGTGTTGAGCATGACCCTATCCTCTTACTCCCAGCTATTGGGGTGGACAACCTGGTGTTGGTGGTGGTAACATCATGAATCGTCACCCACCACCACTGCACGTCCATCTCCTCTTCTATGTCTTCCTTCTCCCTACATACCTCCTCAGTCAAACTCATGTCTCTGCCTGGGCATTCATTCAACTGTGTATTGATCATTCATACGACGGTAAGAAAGTCATGATCTATGTGACCCTTCCCGCCACATGTGTAACATTGCCCGCTACTAGCATTACTTGCTCTTCCTCGGGTGCGCCCCAAAACCGACCTCGAATCTTGCGGTTGTCCACCTCTAGGTCTGGTCCCCTTGGACCTCTGTGACATCTATCTGATTTCGGTTGTAGAAAACTCTGCTACGTGATGACTGGTGGTGGGTCATGCTGTGGGTGACTGCTCAAGAAGGAAACTCTCCACTAAAAGGGCTCTCGTTAACACCCTTGCCTATATCGGGATGCTAAGAGAAATCATCGAAGCCCTGATCTCCCGTCTGAGTTCCGACTCAAATTTATGGGCACTAACGAATGGTTCCCACACCATATTAGTGGATTAACATGGGAGGTCACTGAAACTCTCTGTGTAATGAGCTACAATCATGTTGACCTACTATATATGAAGAAGCTCTTATATGTGCACTGCGTGAAGAGTCACAGGGACAAACTCTGCCCAAAACAGGGTCCTGATGTCTACCCAGAGAAGTGTCACCACATCGTGAGCCAAGAAAATCATGTTCTGCCATATTCCTACTACTTCCTATAGATGAATTGCATCATTGATCACCATAGGATCGGATGGTGTCCCTACTAGTCGGAACACTCTCACTACGACCTCTAGCCAATCCTCAGCCTCATGTGGGTCCGTATTTCCACCGAACCAGGGTGGAATCTGGAGCTGGAACTTGTGAAATGCACTCAAGAAGCATGCACGCTAAGATTCTAGGGATGGTGGCATCGGTGGTCCAACGTGTAATGATACAATTGGTGCCTCCACTAGTGGCTCTCCTAGAAAAGGGCACTGCACCGAGGCCTCATCGCTTGGTGGGATATCAATGCGTACTAATCTCATAACCCTAGCTGGATGGCTACATGGAGGCATCCTGAAAAGAAGTAGGTGCACCACTATCAATAATTTATAATTGGTGAGCTGTCTCAAAAGATCACAAATAAAACTGTTGAAAACACACACACAATAAGAGTTTTCATGCACTGAGTCAGAAATCAGTTGTTCGGGTCCTTGTGTATTGATACGTCAGCCAGTGCCCAAACACTGGATTGCCTAAACTGAAAACCACACTCACAACACATAACACTATTTATATTAAAATGAATTGTCAATGTCATATGCTATACGATAGAATCGTCTCCTGTGATGCCAATTTTTCATGATCTATCCCCTTGGGCCCATGCTGTGACTACCCGAAGCCCGCCCTCCATAGGTTAGGGGCTAGAGAATAGCATCAAAGGCGTATTCCCGAAAACTGGGAAATCATTTCCTTTTGAACCAATAAGAACACTAAAACAAGAACACTATAATATAAAACTCCAGTAAACTGAATAGTAATCAGAGTGAGTGCAGTATGTAAAACTGGCCAAAATACCAGCCCAACTCGAAAGTACACGAATTTTAAATAAATGTAAACTAGAACAGATCTTGTGAATACCCAATAATGATCATACCTGAAGGGTAAGTAAAACACTTGATATGTCATCTCTGCGGTACGCCGCTTCTAAGGTCCACGTTCGAGCTACCTTCGGTCCTGGTACTATCGTTCTCAGTCAGTGATGTCCATCGTCTACACCAAAAACCATGAAGTGCGGGCATATCCCATGAATGAGAGAGTATAACAATACTCAGTAGGAACCTCGAGACCCTCAAGGTCTCACAAAATCCACAAAGGATAAACTACAAATAATGAAATCAACTATAAACCAAACATAGGTATATGCCCGTACATATACTTATGTTATCAGGTAATCCAAACTCAATCAGGATAAAACACAAATTCCAACTCAAAATCCGAATGCTCAAATGATCCGCAAAGGAAGGAACACTATAAAGGTAAGTACCACATAGGTAAGCCACACCGAAGAATACCACAATGGTAGTGACTCAACTCACACCAGGTATTTCTTAGGTACAATAGTAGAGATGATTAGATGTAACTAATGAATCATCTTACTCTTTTAAGAGGTAGACCCACGAATGATCCCTAATCATCATCAGACCCACGAAGGATATCTAGTTGTTGACCAACATAGGATCGCTCGTTGCTAAGACATAAAGAATCGCTCGGTGCTGACCCACATAGGATCGCTCGGTGCTGACCCACACAGGATTGCTCGGTGCAGACCCACACAAGATTTCTCGGTGCTGACCCACACAAGATTTCTCGGTGCTGACCCACACAGGATCCCTATGAGCTGACCAACATAGGATCGCTTGGTGTTGACCCACATAGGATCACTATTCATTCTTCACATCATAGCCAGCTACTAGTTTTCCACACAAAACATGCTCATCTACTGGAGGGTCCACTCATCAATCCCCTGGTCGATACTCCAACTTCCACAAAGTCTGACAAAGAAGTAACCTAAAGGACCGCCACATCATAGATGTCTCAACGCAATAAAAGGTGCATCAATCAGATGCTCTGTCTATAAGTTATTAGTCTTTTTGTCCCGAGGGCCCGGTTAGATTCGTGCTTGATCCAACCCAACCATATACCAATTTTATACAATTCTCATGTGGGGGAATACCAAAGGGACTGTCTCACTGTACGGTTTACATTGTCATAGAGGTTTCTCCAAAAGGACATATGGTGCCAAAGTTATGTCCAAAAGAGCATAAGTGGGACAGAGTGGGTTCGGGTCCGGTCCGACCCGGTCGGACCGCACCGACCTTGGACGACCCTGTTTGGGTTGAACCGACCTGACCCTCTAGGTTCGACCTGGCCCGTGGTGTGGCTCGACTTGCTAGGCGGCCCATCCTACTAGGTCCGGCCCAGCCCGCGCTGGGCAGCTCAGCCCGCGATGGGCAGTGGGAGGCCACAGACGGCGCAAGGCCACAAGACTGTGGAGGCCACGGGTGGTGCGAGGGCACGGGGCGGCAAGGCCACGGGCGGTGCGAGGCTGTGGGACGATGGAGGCCATGTGGCGGTGAGGCTGCGGGTGGCACGAGGCCGGAGGGCAGCGGAGGTCGCAGACTGTGCGAAGGCCGCGAGACGGTGAGGCCACGGGGTGTTGCGGAGGTCGCGAGGTGGTGCAGAACCGCGGGGTTAATGCCTTCATCATGACCGGTGGTATTCCAGTCACCGCAATTGTTCGTCCTAGTGGAATAAGATGCCTTCTTCCATTAAAAAGGACACCCCATTCATGAAGAATGGTGGAGGGTTCGGGCCATGTTTTTTGTCCCTCACCCTCCATGTTAGTGCAGTGGCATGTAGCTCAACATAATCCTTCAGTTAATAATGTCAAACTCTACGACCCTTGGAAAATTTTATTTCAAAACCCACAAAAGATATCATCTCCAGATCATCTAGTTAGATATTTTATCCATGTTCATAGTTTTATATGGGAAGAATATGGGAATATATTATCATACACAACTAAACTCGTACCTCAGAGATTTTTTGATGAAGGTCATGAAGAAGGAGACGTTGTCATTGGGGGTACACGAACATCGGTGACATCGGCGTTTCTTCAATCGTCAGATCATTTTCATTGAAGACGTTCCTCATTGGTGAGAGAATTCTTCATTGGAGAGTGAGTTCATCATTGGAGAGCACATTATTTGTTGGAGAGAATAATCCTCCGAAAGGTTCTCATCTCCCAATTGCTTCCAATATGAGAAAATATCCCCCCGGATAATTAATGTTTAACAAATTAAAAGCTTGTAATAATTAATTGTACCATGTAGGCTTAATTAATTTTCTACAATTAATGGGAGGAATGTATTAATGGGGAGTTGAGTGTTTTCTCACCCATTAAGAGGGGACGGGTGGTCCCCACCCCTATATTAAAAATGAGGGTTAGTTAAGGTGGTCCCCACCTCTAAACATCCACATGTGAGGTTTAGGATCGGGTGGTCCCCACCACCATAACCCATGTTGAGGGGTTTAAAAAAATAAAATATAAATGTTAACATTTTTATTTATATCATATTTTCACGAAAAACTCAAATACTAACTTTCACCCTCGACCAACTGTCGTCGAGGTTAAAGTCTCTTTTAGTGAATACTGGCACTGTGAGTTCAACGGGGCCATCCGATTTTAATTCTGAGCACCAGTTTAAAAGTTACCAAAACTTGCTTGCACATTTACTGAACGAACCCAAAAAAGTATATAAATTCATTCCAGGCACACCGGGTCTTGAAATCATGCGCCGAAAATTTTCACGGACTCGTAAAATTCCCATATAATTAAAACAAATCTTGGAATTTATGGGTCTTTACACTTCACCATTCATATGGAATATATATTGAATCCATATAAATAAAAACATATATTACTACATCCTTTAGCCATTGATAAGGCCACCTTATCATAATACCTCTTTCCATTCACTTTTCATATGTAGTTTCTTCATCATTAACAATGTAACCCTTACACGCCCCACCATCTTGATTCACATTTGGAGCTTCCCTCATGGGACATTGAGTTTCAAAATCAATATTTATTCCAATCTTAAAACACGTCAAATTCGATTATACCATAGGGAGCCCAATATCTTTATATATTTCATTAACCAAACTCATCATTTATCCCTTACAATAAATTTCATTGCATCCTTATTTTACACAGTCAAAACATCTTCATCTTCCAATAATACATCCCCTTAGGTGATTATTTCACTATTATTGACATAATGGAAATGTAATATTACTTCCTCCATGGTCTCCATTACCCGAACTCTCAGTGAAATCATTTTTTATCTTCTGTGGTGAGTCCAAGAGTATTCGAAGGTAGATGTTGTTAGTCATTCCCTGTGAAAACTTATTAGGCATGATCAAAAAATATATCACTCTAGTTATTATCCCAATTGAATTCTCATATGAAAATATTTCATCACATTCAATGTTTTTCTAGATCCATCCATTTACTACAACCATATGAATAGTGTGAGCTATACTTTTCATGGCAGAAAACCATATAGTCATGAAAATAATTACTTATAGGATGTCTAAATTATGAAACCTTCTTTAATCTATGACACCCTATGTTCATCCTATGTTTTCCATATCAATATTATATTTAAATTATTTATAATGGTTTGGTAAAATTTTGTGAAATCCTTTGGCATATCATATATGAGTGTCAAATCGGGTTTGAAACAAGGCATGTGTTCTTGTACCAAACTACCCTGAGTCAATCTCAGAACATCCTTTCAATGTTTTTACCACTAGGAAAATCTGTGACAAATCCACATCAATTTATATTATCTATTCATGAATGTATTCATAGTAAACCACTCACTCTATCCATTAATAAAATTACAAGGCATTTCATTAAATGTTTACTCATCCTTACTGTTTTCCTTAATGGAATCCTTATAAAAATCCTTAAAAATATACCGACAGATCTCACTAATGTTTTCTCATCCTACATTCAAAAGGCTGACTAAACATTACTTTTATACCACCTATAGAGACCCGGTCTTAACATATGAATGAAAATTACACCATTTTATATGAATATTCAATAAATTAACATAATACATGCTCAAGGACTACATTAGTTTTGTGACATTGGAAATTTGGAAACAAATTCATCTAAACTAGTAAAATATCTTAAATATCTCCCATAACGATCTCCACCTTTAGTACATGTACCTAATCCCTTATTTTTATAACATGTGGAAAAGAAAAATAATAATGGGTTTAAATCAGTTGATCATTAAGGGTAAATAATGAATATCTATAAGCGTAACATGAAAAAGGGTATAGAACAAAATCATAACATTTATAGATCATAACCTGCTTATTAGAGGTCATAATATATTTTGGAAATTAATAAGGAAAATATAATAATATAATTAATATCATAAGTCTTGAAAACACATCATATGAATAAAATGGGTAATGTGGTATACCCATATCATACATGTTTCACTTGATCATCAATAATAATATCATTACCCATGAAATGAAATGGGTATTAAAAACTTGTAATCATATCATAACTTGTGGAAATGAAATGTTTCATAATAATTTCATCAAATGAATAAACCATGAAAGATAAATGAATTAAATAAACATATAACCCCTGAAATAAAAATGGATTTCATAAAATATAACCCATAATTTTCACCCTATATGGGAACCCATATACTTTATATTTTAGGAAATCATTTTTATCGTTTTTTTAAAATAATTTAAATTATATATATATTTATATGATGTGGGTTTCAAAAAAGGATGAACCTTTAATGACTAAGATAGAATTTTGATGGGAAAATTTAAGTAATAAGGTATAATTTAATATCCATATATTTTAAAATAAGATTGTGTTCGATATTATATATTATATGGAAAACTAAGACTAAAAAACCACAAAATATAATTATTTTAATTTTATAATTATCACATTTATAATTAATTTCACGGGTTGTCCTAACTTGTCCCAATGGGGTCAATGTTGTGATTCCCTAAGTCTAGATATGATATTCATGGGGATTGATGCTAGTACTGAGTTGAAAAATCACGAACATGGGTGGCCTTATCCCAAGAACATGTACACATTAGCATATATCCAAAACCATACAATGATGAAATGTAAAAACAAATGAACAACCATTCATGCATACTACTAAATCACACAACCAGAGTATGATATGAAGAAAATGAATGTAAATGGTTAAAAATACAATACCACCAAAAATAGTCTAAAAACAAGGACAACATTAAAATGATGTTTCAAGACTACTTCCTAGATACCATAAGAATTCACCTCCGTCTTCCTGGCCTTAATAAGCACCTTATGGTCTAGGTATGTCTAGGACTCTATCAAAAGGTTGATCGTCTGTACAAGACATGCTAGGTCTGGGCAATTCCTGTTGATTAGTGATTATAAAAATACCTATTAGGAAGCTTCTAAATAAAAATTAATACAACAAAGTAATAATAGTTATCTCTACAAAATTTTAGTTCTATAATTTATATTTTAATATTATACATTTATACAAAACAAAGACACACAGTCTAAAGGTAATTCACAAATGTAATGCCATCCATGGATTCCATCTATAGGATTCCACATAGAAATCATCCGGGAGAACACAATCCATGAGTTAGATAGTATTGATGACATTCATCTAAGAGGTAGTTTTCATCTTGTGTCACCATTATAAGTACATATAGGATATTTAATGAGATGCAATTCACATATGAGGATAACATCCAGGGACTTGGGGGTACCAAAAACTCCATCAGTAATAACCCTCTATGATTAGGATCGACACCCACATATTTTTGGTCATGAAGATACCAATAACTCCACCTAGTGTAGGAAGATGATAGATGATCTCACTATAGGCTTCACAAATGGATTCCTATGACACTATTCAATAAATCCCACATGAGGGATCACTATCATTTTTGTAGGAGGAAATTCTTGACCCACCCTCTTGGAAATTATATAGGTAATGTAATAAATCGATACTTTTCTAGGATATAGAGGAAAACAACTCAAATCAATCTTTTAGTAAACAAAAAGTGTGTAGTCGGGGTATAAACCATGTCTACTCGACCTTGGGTCCTTCCCATTTAAAAGGATTGAGTCTATGTCCATTACCATGTCTGTGTAACCATTACAATAGTGTGGCTACCTATGTACCCCAGCCCATTTTTTAATAACCACCATAGTACATGTTAAACTAGCAGGGAGGGGTCACATGCTATTCTATCATTGGTTTTCTCCTAAAACCCTAGCCACTATTAGGGTTGTCCTATACAGTGTTTAGTTCCAAATGTCACAATATGTTGATCCAGTATTTTTAGAAACTTTGGTTCTTCCATTCATGTTTTCTCATTGTGATACCACCTTGATTCCCATCCTTGACCAAATAAGTAATCATGAATACGTTTTAGGAAACCCTCACTATGGTCATTCTTGAGGATCCAAACATTGAATCTATTTCTGAATAGGTTTTCATTTATCTGGTCATCATCTTCTGAATCACCTAAAACTGGAGGGATCCCATCAAGTTGGATCCATTTTTTGGACCATTTTCATACCTCTGACACATTGTGAAGATCCCAAATGAAAAATAATAGAACATTTCACTAAGAAACTAGTATTCAATGATCGCTTTCTTAGTTGATGTTGAACCGTAGGCCAACACATAACAACCATGATGAATGGAGAAATATAGGGAGAGAAGAACAAGGATCAATCATGTGGAAAGAACCTTTTTCGATGTTCAGGTCTACCATGATTCATTTACTGTAGATAAAATAATGAATAGATAATGAAATATTCATAATGAATTTCACATAGTAAAACCCTGTAATAATTCGATCGAGCAATATACCATATATGTAGTTGAATAAATTAGTTGAATGATATTATTAATCGAATAAAAAATGTGGAAATAAATCCAAAACAAACAAAATCATACATTGTTATAGACTGATCACTAATAAATAGTGAGCCTACATTATTGTCGTTGGACTGATCTCTAAATCCCACTACACACCAATCACGCTATAACAATCTGGTTGGCATTAATTTAGGAGATATCATCCAATGCTCTCTCAGAGTGTTTTCCGATAGATCTATTTTTATGTAGTTAACAATATAATTAATACACAGTTATATTCATAAATAAGTATTTTAGGTGATTACATCTTCATATTAACAGAATAATTTTATTTATTTTTACATTTATGACTATTTTTCAACAAAATTCCCATGCCAAAAAAGGTTGTGTCCAACCTATGGTAATCCCAATATTTATAACTCAATAATTCCCTTCAATTTATTATTTGGGAACCCTTTTAGAATTTATTAAACTTTTTTAGGAACATTGGACACTTCTTGTATTTAATATATTTAATATATTTTAGACATTTATTCGAAGAACCTCAGGCATAGGAATCGAATTTCATCTCAGATACTGGTCTCTATAATGATCTATTAAATATACATATAGAATACATGAAAAAGTATATGTCATTACATACTCCCCACTTAGTGGTTTTATGTCCCTAAAAATCCTAGGCAAGTGCCTACACAAAGAGTTGTTTGTACTACACACATATCTGACCCTCCCGGTTGTATATTCTATCCTAAATATTATCATGTTTCTATAAGACAAACATTAAAAGAATATATCCACTGTAAAGGATCATTCCCAACTGATCCTTGATCTCCACCTGTTAATCTTTAAATGTTGCTCTATCCACGATGTCCATCTCACCCGTGACGATAATGTGCAATGGGCCAGGTAAGTACCTTTACAGGTGAAACATGTGGAAGATGTCATGTACTCTGTCTAACAACAGATGTAAAAATAATTTTTAAATTTCCTTTCAAATTATACACAGTATCTATGAAGGTATAATGAATCTTGAAGATAACATTCTACCATATTCGAACCTCTATAATTTCTATCAATTGGAAACTCATTGAAACACATAGTCTTCCTCCTCAAAATCAAAAGGCCCCTATCATCTGTCCATATAAGGCATATAATGTCTATGTACAGTCTCAATCCACCCTTGGATTATCTTCACCTTCACCTTAGTTGATTGAACCAACTCTGGGACGATGATTTACAACACTCCAAGATTAGTCAAATAAAGAGGTGAACTGGAGGGTATCCTGTAAAAAGATACCAAATTTTCCATACAGATAGTGGAATGGAAGATGGTATTGTATAAAAAATATACCACTATAAGATGATCCTCCCAAAAATTGACATAGTACAACATGTTGTCTCACAACATGTCCCCTTAGATATGGATGTTCTACTTTGTCTTACCATTTGTTTTTTGGTGAAACACTATCCTATATCACAACTGAGTCCAAAATGCCTCATGCAACCCATTCAATAATAGATATGTGAAGGGAAAAAACATTTAAAATGATAATTTATAGAAATACATGGATTCAGAATATCTATTGAACATATATGCATCCTATTATGTCTACTAAACTATACTCTCAAATGGTATATGAAGTGGTCTAGCATGGTTATCCACTCTATGATCATACAAATATAATTTTGTTTCTTGTACATATATGGTAGTTCCAAAATCAAGTCTAGGGATATCTCATCAAATTTCCACTAAATCTCTTAAAGGGGTTGAGACAAATCTCTTGGAACATGGTTCACATCCTGCAACTATGTAACGTCCCGGTTCTAGGAACCACTCAATAGGTGCCCTGAACCCGGTTTTCCACGTGAACTGAAGCACATTTCCCCAAACGCTAGAGGATGCCGACTAGAAGTGAGGGCCCTGGTCTGATAGTGGGGAAACTATGCCCTCATTTTTTAAAGTGTAGTGCAGCGGAAAGAATAAAACCTACAAAAATAACAGAAGGGAATAACCATACATAACTGAAATAAACAACTACAGTAAATATAACCCACCAGTATGTAGATAACGATGCAACATGCCTCAAATTCTAAGGAAATAGCCAGAACATGTTACACAATAGTATAATGTGATACATGGTACAACATAGAAAAATGAAAAAGCCGGCATCATCGCGAGCCTGAGTTCGGTCCCATGATCCCCTACTCCTCAGCAACAATCATGTACCTGTATAAGGACCCTTTCCATTATCTAAAACATCAGAAACATAATCATTTTGGGCCGAAATCATGACCCAAACAGGGTGTGAGAAATAATTCGCAATAGGCACCCACCAAAGGCCCGTGCTCAACTGTGAGTAAACATGCAACAAAAGTGTGCAGTAGTAAATGAAATAAACTAAGAAGTGCTCAAATGTAACTAACTTAACCAGTTATATTGCCATTTTAATTATTCATTTAACCATTTAATTTAGTAACATTATGTGCTCAACAGCACCAAGCCCTCAGGCCAACCAGAACCATGCCCTCAGGCTAATATTGTAAAACCACTCCCTCATGCCAATCATAGTCTCACCCTCAAGCATACAAAGTGTCACCCTCAGGCAGAAGAAGTCAATCCCCCAGGAACAAAATGATTTCCACAGGATAAATAGAACGTTGTCCTCAGGATAATACAGTCACGTCCTCAGGCTATAGAAAAACACCGCCCTCAGGCATAAGTAACCAAGCCATTCCCAACATATTAACATGCAATTTACATACATTTCCTCTCAAGGAAAAAGTAATGCATAATTTAAACATGGCATACCCTCGGGTATCCTGGCCAAATGGATAAACAGAGGAAGGCACCCCTGGGGTGGTCCTGGAACCAAGCACTAATCCCAAAAAATAGTTTGCAATTTTATTTAATTACCTATACAATTTTAGGTAGTTAAAATAGCCACGGACTCAGCCACACTACACCCCAAATATGTGTTTGTAGCTCAAAACCACACAAAATTCACAACAGTTGGAAAATAAACACCATGCCACCAATCTTAAACACCATCTTACGATATACGTGAACATCGATTCTAGAAACACCCAAAAATGACGGAGATCTGACAAAGAAGAAAACCTGTTAAAATATAAATAACATTCCCTCAGGAAAGAATTGGTAAAAATGGCTTAAAGAGAGCAGAGGGATTACCTGTGTGGTTCCAACGATATACTCCGTGGTGGAAATAGATTCATGGTTTGCGATCGACGGATCCAGGATGATTCGACTATCCCCTCCCGCTCCTTCCTCCGGTTCTAAGCCTTCCCTGTGAACAGGGGAGGCTACTGCCCATTTTAAGCGGAAAAAAAATACACAGCATGTATTTCCAAGTACATGACCTATACTTCCCATTTTTTAACTATTCCTCTGGTAGCTTCCCACCAGCGTGGCACTGTTCTCCTGCCAACAAGACTACACGGCTTGTCTTCATTTGTAAATCATGTGTGCTATCTCATAGATGGCCACCGCCTTACTATTCACCTGCCGAATGACTACACAACATGTAAAGGACAACTACAGGGCGTGTAGTCGGTTTCTACACCCTTCATCGCCGACATGGCCACACGAACCGTGTATTCATCCCACATGGCCAAAAGTACACGACGTGTGGAAAATAACAAGGCGTGTATTTTCAAAATTTAGGATTTTTTCCCATTTCACTTATTTTCTCAAAAACACTTACAGAAAATAGAAAATAAAAAACGCATACGTCAAAGATAAGAACCGGGTTCTTACAAACATCCCCCATTAATGCAATTAATACCTGAATTTCCCTTCCAATGGTTGCGAAGATAAAGCCGTGAAAAAATCGGGCTATTGAGCACGTACATCAGTCTCCTGCTCCCAGGTTTCGTCCTGCACTCGGCCATGCTGCCATAGTACCCGTATAAGAGGAACTGACTGGCCTCAGAGAACCTCTGTGCTCCTGTCAATGATACGAATCAGATGCTCCTTAAAGGACACATCTTCCTAAATCTCATCCTCCTCTTTCTGAAAGATGTGAGACGGGTCTGAATGATAGCGGCCCAACTGAGATTCATGGAAGACATTATGCATGGCCTGATACCTCTTAGGAAACTGCAGCTGATAGGTGACCGGCTCGACTCTCTCCAGAATCTCAAATGGCCCCACATACCTTGGTGAATGTTTACCCCGTCTCATGATCCGTCTGTGTCCCAGCCTCGGTGAAACACACAAGAAAACCTGATCCCTAACCACAAATTCCAAGGGTCATCTGCGGTGATTAGCCTAAGATTTCTGACGAGATAGTGCAGTAGCCATCCTCTTCTGAATCAACTGGACCTACCCAGAAGTCTCTTGCACGAGACGTGGTCCCAGCAAAGCTGCCTCACATACCTCAGACCATCACAAGGGTGATCGGCATGGCCTACCATATAAATCCTTGTAAGGTTCCATCTCGATAGTTTCCTAATAACTATTTTTGTGTTAAAAATCGAATAAGGGTATATGATTCTCCCAAGAGCCCCCATAGTCTAGGACACTTGCACGCAGCATGACCTCTAGCACTTGAATCGTACGCTTTGACTGGCCATCAGTCTGAGGGTGGTATGCTGTGCTCAGAAGCACCTGTGTACCCAGTGCCCTTTGAAAACTCTTCCAGAAATGAGACATAAAATGGGATTACCTATCTGAATTGATAGAATGAGGGACCCCATGAAGATGTAAGATCTCTCGGATATACATCTTCCCGATCTCGTCAACACCATAGGTCTCCTTGATCGAAAAAAAGTGAGCTACCTTCATGAGTCTGTCCACATCAACCCACATGACATCATTTCCTCGAGGTGACCCCGACAACCTGATCATGAAGTCCATCATGACATCATCCCATTTCCACTCTAGAATGGGTAACTAATGTAACAACCCAGCTGGTATCTGATGCTCTGCCTTCACCTGCTGACAGGTGGAACACCTCGTAACAAAACCACCTACATCACTCTTCATACCCAACCACCAATACTGAATTCACATGTCATGACACATCTTAGTAACCCTGGGATGAACTGTCCAAGATGAAGCATGAAACTCCCGCATCAGCTCCTCGTGTATATCCTCTGGAATCCATACTCATCCATGGAAACGCAGTACCTCATCATCGCCTATCGTCCAACCTGGAAGAGGGTCCTCACTTTCCACCAGAACCCGTAGAACTAGGCCTTTCAAATCAAATAGCTATCTCATCATCACTCTGTTCAGGAGGGTAGAAGTCACAGCTAAAGATGAACGATCATTTTTCCCCTGACTATCATGAACCTCTAGATGCATCTCAGAGAACAAAACCATACTGTTCCACTCACCACTGGCCTCCTGTACTTCCTGTATCTGAGACTTTTTTCTCAGTGCATCAGCTAATGCATTACCATTACCAGGTGTATAGGCAAGCTCAAAATTAAAGTACTGTAGGTACTCGACCCACCTTCTATACCTTAGATTCATGTCACACCGAGTAAAGATATACTTAAGTCTTTTGTGGTCGGTGAAAACCAAAAAATGCTCTGCCAAAATATAATGTCTCTAACATCATAACACATGAACAACTGCAGCTAACTAGAGATCATGCATCAAGGAATTCCTCTCATGTGGCCTCAACTGTCGAGACCCGTACGCAACAACTCAATCGCCCTGCATCAACACTACTCCTAGCCCAATACCTAATGCATCACAGTAAACTATATATCTCTTCCCCTTCTCTAGGAGTATTAGGACTAGTACTGATATCAACTTAAGTTTCAGGTCTTGAGAGGTTGTCTCACAAGATTCTGTCCAAACGAACATCACACCCTTCTTAGTCAAACCCGTCAACTATGCTTCTAAGTGGGAGATGTCATGTATGATGCGTATGTAGTAACCAGCCATCCCTATGAAAATATGTATCTCAAACACGTTCTTAGGCTTCTCCTAGAAAACTACTGCTCTCACCATATCTGGTTCTACTACAACTCCTGCCTCTGAGATGATATGACACATGAAGTGAATATGGTCCATCCAAAAGTGGCACTTTGAGAGCATAACATATAGACGATGCTCTCTTAGTGTACTCAATGCGATCTCAATATGGGTGGAATGGTCGTGTCGAGTGTGAGAGTACACCAAGATTTTATCCATGAATACTACCACAAAAGAATTCAGATACGGATGGAACACACAATTCATTAGAGCCATGAAAACTGTTGGCGTGTTCGTGAGTCCGAACGACATAACCAAGTACTCATATAGACCATATCTGCTCCAAAAAGCCGTAAGCGGTATATCTGATGGTCCCACGCGTAGCTGATGACATCCTGATCGGAATTCAATCTTCAAGAACACTCGTGGTCCAGGAAGTTGATCAAAAATATCATCAATCCTCAGCAAGGGATATCGGTTCTTGACCGTCAACTGGTTCAGCTTCTGATAATCCACACAGAGTCTGAGGGTACCGTCCACCTTCTTTGAAAAAAGGACCGGAAAAACCTACAGAGAAGTAATGGGTCGGATAAATCCCTTTGTCTGTAACTCCTCTAAATGTCGCTTGATCTCATGCAACTCCGGTGTAGCCACCCTATAAATAGGAATGAACACCAGTGCTGCTACTGGAATGATATCAATAGAGAAATCCACCTCTTGCTCCAGAGGTAGACCTGAAAATTCATGCGGGAAGGCATCCCTGAAATGATCAACCACTGGAGGGAAATCTATATAACATGTCCCCTGATCATCTAGATATAAACTCCCAATCTGTGCTATGACTCCACCTCTCCCTTTATGCTCTAGTCCATCTCGACTCGCCTGAACATCCCACTCGCCCTTGTAAAAAAACTCTCCGCCCTCTAGTGAAATGAAACTCACCCTGTGACGATAGTAGTCTACAAAGGCTTGAAAGGGAACCAACCAGTCTATCCCGAGAATGATGTCATATGATGTCATCTCTAAGACATTGAGGTCCCAAAAAAAAGTTACACCCTACAACCACGAGGGGTAACTCCCTACACTGACGCAAACATGTCGTTCTCATTCCCAACGGTGTGTCTAGCATCATAACATCTGAAGAAGAAGAAACACAAAACCCAAGGCTCTCTACAACGGGCACAGATATGAAACAATGTGTAGCACCCGTATCGAAAAGTAAAGAAGACAAGACAGAAGCTACTAGAATAGTACCTCTGACTGTAGAAGGTCTAGGATCCTGCTCCTGTTGGGTCTGCTGCACTGGATATGCATGACAGTGCCGCGAACCTACGACATAGCCTGGCTACCCTGAGCTGTCCCGCCCTACTTCCTCCGAGATCTTGGTTTCTGGATACCATGACCACGACCACCATCTCTGCCTGCACACCCTAACGTATTGCAGTTTCCCGAATGGTAAGAAGCTACTGGTCCTACTCCCGCATGAGGAGTCAGCATAGAACCCCTCTCACTAGCCACTGGTAGAAATGCCCTACAAAAGCACTGAAGATGTCCCATCATGCTGCAAGATCGGCACTCCACTGAATCACATGGACACTGCTATAAGGCCCCGACCTTAAACCTTACTTAACAATTACATTAATGATTCACATTCAGGGTCTTTTCAGGTTTAGAGTTTTATATAATTAGATCATAACTATTACATATCAAAAGATTAAAAATTATACACTTCTACTAAGATTCCATAAAATAAAAACTCTTAAAATGAAACATGTCTAGTTCCATGTTTTATATAGCATGACCTTCCCTTGATCCCATCCTTGACACTATTCAACATTAATTCATGTGAAAAACATTTCAAAAAAACTTGGGATGAGCATAAAAAGATTAGTAAGAGAATCACAAAGGATGAAAATTGTTAGTTTTTCAAAACAACAAGTAAACCATGTATACTTTATCAAAGTAATACTTATCACCTTTATGAAGTAGTAAAAACACTTCACTGAATAAAATATAAATACTCACCCATTTGTAACCAAAAGATTACCATAAAACCCATATAAAGAACACATAACATATGAAGGAAACATGAGACATAAACATATTTTAATGGAATAACTATACGGTCAACTTCCACACATATCACTTAATGGAATATCCATACGACCGACTTCCATAACCAATGCAGTAGAGGTTATAACGTAACCACCCATCCTGGTATTCACGGCACCACTCGTCATATGGTTTATCATGTAACCACCCTATAAATGTCTATTTACCATTATAAAATCATAAGAAATTAAAAAAATATAATAGAAAGAAAACATTTCCACACTTTGATCAAAATATATCACTTAAATATGTTGACATAACAAATCCATTATAAAAACCATTTTCAATACCAAAATACAAAAAAGAGTATATGGTATTTATTTCATTTTAAAAAATATTGCAGCTTGTTGAGGAGGCCAAAGACCAAATAATACTCGCAGCGGTGGAAAAGGTCATTGTCACCGCGTACGTTAAAAGAACCATTCATTTTTTTCGTTTAGAAAAACGCTTCGTATAACAATATTACTTTTTAATAAACATAAATGTAAAAGGGCTTTATACACCGTATAAAAGAAAGTTGTTTATAAAACAAAATATGCATCAATGAAAGGAGATTGAGACGAAGTCCATTACCTCTTGTCCGACGTGACTCGATTGCTCTTTAATCTCTTGAATAATAAACTAAAGTTAATTTATACATTCTTAAGAACCTTTTTCAGGATTATTATTCCTTTTATATCACTTATTTCCATGTTATAAACATTATGTCATCATTTAAGATAATAATGTTTGTTTTGTCGGTATTTGGTTCTTAAGTCGAAAGTGGACATCTTACAATTACATGTTGTTCATGTGGTCAAAGGTTCATTATATCCAGAATGATATTCATGATTTGGATATCATATATATCATATATATTTATCATATACATGTATTTATAATAGTATATAACATTTTGAGGTAAGAAATGAAATGCACCATTCATGGAGACGGTAAGCCGTACGTACTCATGAACGCTACTTTCATTTCTATTTCATATTTAATGGGGTCAAATAATAATGATATAAGGGTATATAATAATTCCAGTATAACATAATATATAATATCTTTAAATCCATCCTTTATACGTCCCACATAAGGCATTAACGAATCAAATCACTTTGAGGGGGCGGTAGTCCGCACTTCCTAAAATGAAGTTATCGCGTTTACCCATAATAGAAACCATAAAGGTATGACATAAATGAAAAATAAAGAAGCTTAAGGAAAACATAATAATATTATATATCATATAAAAATAAATTTACATCTTAATGGCCACCTTTGAAGGTGTTATATGAGTGTTAAACAACCATAGTTCCATGAGGCAGAAATTCACCATCCACAGAAACAGTACGTTTTTTAACCATTAGATTTTGGTGTGTGTAAGTGCAGCTCGAATAATTATTATAACAACATCCTAGTATATTATAGATACTATATTTTTTACAAAAAAAATTAAAAAAAAGAGTTTATGGGGTTAGAGAATCAAAATAAAACAAAAGAACATTAGATAAGACTTTACCTTAAAATTGGGTAACTCCCTTTGGATTGAAGAAAAAGGGTTTCTTGAAGAGCTTCCTACATAAGGCAAGGCTTCTAAGATGAGGAGAGGTATGTGTAGAGACAAAATGATCAAAACATGGCCGATCCAAAGGCTTGAGAAGTGTGGGTAAGGAGGTAGAGGTGGGGGCCTTTTATAAGAGGAGTGGAGCGACACTCTTGGAAAGGTATAAAATGTTACTTTATTTTCAAATGAGTTTCAGATTTTAATGGTCCCAAAATAATATTTTTCGAGGATATGGTGATAATATTTCTAAATACACCAATCCAATAGGTTTTTGACATGTTTAGGTCTTAGATTTTACATTATCTTTTCATTTTATTTAAATGGTTAAATAATGAGGTAATCGTTGCATCATCATGGTGTCATATATAATTTAATTTATTTAATGTATAAAAATTATAAAAACATACCATGACGTAGGAAATCTTTTTATATTTCCAATGAATATTTATAGTGAAAATTATGACTTGTATAACCCCATTTAAATATTTTTTTAGTAAAACATTGCTTGTTTGTGACATTTTTATTTTAACATTAAATAAAAAGTAATTAATGTCATTTTCCTACCAAAGTGGCTCCATGGGGTCCCCAAGTTGACCGATGGATTTTCTTGGTCAGCCATGACATGTCCAATAAGGGTAGGACATGTTTCTAGGTCATTTCATATTATTAAAACATTATTTTGACCTTAATTTACACTAATTACCTCTAATCGCGATTTAAAACTTAAAAGTTACTTTTCACCAAAAAAAATATTTTAATCCCATTTTGCAACATTTTACATCCTAATGACAACCATGTATGTAAAAATTTTGAAAATATTATCACAGAAGTGGTAATGTTTCATTTAACCGAAAAAACCGTTTTTTAACAGCCACTTAGTGGTTTCACTATTCATCCAAAGTTGACGTTTTTCAGAAAAATACCAAAAATAGACCCTAAGATATATTTGATATTTCGAGTTCAAAAATGTTTTCTATTTTACAAAATTAAAAACATATATTTTTCATTAATTAATTTTATAATTAATTCCCACTGTCAAAACAAATAACGTGTTTTTTTGAAACAATATGTATCAAAAGATTGACACTAGTTTAAGTCCAATTTCAAAGTGAAATTAATTACAATGACCACAATTGGATTAAATGGTAAAAATATATTCTAATTGAACATTAACACCATAACAAAATATAATCTAATCATATAAATAAATTATATTAAAAAAAGTTTTTGAAATAAAATAAAACAATTATCACTATTCATTGAAAAATGCACTTTGTCAAAAAAATACCAAAAAATTACACAAAGTAAATTTTGATGTCCCGATTCAAAAAAAGAATTTTTTTCTGTCCAAAATAATGTATAATAGTGACCAAAACTATATTTAATGACAATTATCCATCAAAAGGGGATAGTTTGACCTTTATGTGAATATTAGAGTATCAATGCCTAAAATTGAATTCATTTCATATTTAAAGCCTTAATATTTTATTGGATAAATGAAATGACATTTATCAAACATAAATAATCATATTTTAGTTATTTATAATCATTTCTACCAATACAATAGCTACATATTAACTACCATTTAAAATAATATTATTTTGTTACTAGTGTGCAACGTAAGATTTCAAAGAAACTCTTTGTTGCGTATCGGGTACGCTATCGAACTTAGCATCCCCTTTAATGTAAAATTAATATTTAATTCAAATATATTAATAAATATGAAAATGTTTTATTCTTTATTTACCTACGATGTTACATCCTTCCCCCCTTTTGGGAATTGTGTCCTCGCAATTTTATTCACTTATAAAAATAAGTGGGGGTATTTATCCCTCATAGAATATTCAGATTCCCACATTGCCTCTTCAACCATATGGGTTTTCCACAAAACCATTACATGGTGAATTACCTTATTTCGCAAAACTTTCTCTCTTCCTTCAAAAATCTGGACTGGTTGTTCTTCATAAGAGAGATTCTCTTCCAACTGAACTACCTATTGGCTCAAAACATGAGATGGATCTGGCATATACATTCTCAACATCGAAACATGAAAAACTTTGTGTAACTGAGATAAAATATGATGTAAAGCCACTTGGTAAGCAACTGATCCAACTTTCTCCAGAATTTCATATTGTCCAATGAACCATGAACTCAGTTTTCCCTTCTTACCAAAACACATCAACCTTTTAAATGGTGAAACTATGAGAAAAACACTATCACCTACCTGGAAAGATAGATCCTTCCTCTGATTATCAGCATAACTTTTTTGTCTAATCTGAGTTGTTCTCATGTGTTTCTAAATCAACTGAACTTTTTATGCCATCTCTTCTACCAATTCTGGTCCCATCGGCTTCCATTCACCAACTTCATCCCAAAAAGCTGGTGTTTGACACTGTTTACAATATAATTCCTCAAACGGTGCCATCTGTATACTAGAATGAAAACTATTATTATAATAAAACTCAACCAAAGAAAGATGTTGGTCCAAACGTCCCTTATAATCCATTGAACAATAATATAGCATATCCTCCAAAGTCTAAATTGTTCGTTCTGACTGCCCATATGATTGAGGATGAAAAGCTGTACTAAAATTTAATTCAGTACCCAACGACTTCTGACGGCCCTTCTAAAAATTAGAAGTAAACCTCAGATCACGATCAGATACAATGGATAGGGGAACTGCATACAACTTGACTATCTCTTTAAGATACAATCGTGAAAGTTGTTCTAGAGAGAAAGTATCTCGAATAGGATGTAAATGAGCAGATTTAGTCAAACGATCAACAATAACCCAGATTTCATTATTACCTCTCGGTGTCTTTGACAATCCCACAACGAAGTCCATGGATATATTCTCTCATTTCCACTCTGGTACTGGTAAAGGATGAAGCATCCCTTTCGGTAACTGCCACTCTTCTTTAACCTATTGACATGTCAATCACTTCACAGTAAAATCAGCAATAATCCTTCTCATTCTGTCCCACCAGTAATACTCTCGATGATCTCTATACATCATAGTATTTCCTGTATGAACTGAAAATGGAGAAATACGAGCTTCACATAACAACTCTCTCTTGAACTGTGAATCACAAGGCACACAAAATCTCATCCCAAATCTCAATACAAAATCATTATCAATTTTGAATTCAGTAAACTTACCCTTCTGAACCATATCTACCTTTTTCTACAACTCGCTGTCTTGCTATTGTGCTTTCTTAATTCTGTTTGATAGAGATGATCTCACTAATACCTAAAACAAAACAGAATAAATTCCTGCACCAACAAATTCTATGCCAAAGTTCATCAAATCCTTAACCAAAGGATCACATTCCAAATACAACATTTTTAATGAAGCATTACTTTTTCGACTCAAAGCATCATCCACTTTATTTTCTTTTCCCAGATGGTAATGAATTGTAAAATCATAATCCTTTATTAATTCCGGCCATCTCCTCTATCTCATGATCAATTTTTTCGGAGTGAATATATACTTTAAACTTTTATGGTCAGTATATATTTCCCACTTTACTCCATACAAATGATGCCTCCAAATTTTTAAAGAGAAAACAATAGCAGCTAATTCCAAATCATTTGTAGGGTAAATTACCTCATCAGTTTTCAACTGATGTGAAGCATATGCAATTACCTGATCATTCTGCATAAGGACACATCCAAGTCCCTTCAACTAAGAATCACTGTATGTAACAAAATCACCATTCCTAGAAGTATGTTCCAAAACTATACCATTCACCAATATTCTTTTCAACTCTTGAAAACAATCATCACATTCTTTTTTCTAGATAATCTTAACACCCTTCCGAGTTTGATTAGTTATTAGACTACATAACCGTGAATAATTTTCAACAAACCTTGGTTATTAACCTACCAATCCTAGAAAACTACAGATCTTAGTTACATTTGTGGGTCTTGGACATTCTTCAACATCCTCTATTTTTGTAGGATCAACAGTTATCCCATCTTTAGAAACAATATGACCAAGAAACGAAATTTGTTTCAACCAAAACTCAAACTTTCTAAATTTCCCATACAATTTCTTTTTTTTGTTTGAAAAATATCCCTTAAATGTATTTGATGCTCCATTTTTCTTTTAGAAAACACCAAAATATCATCAATAAAAACAACCACCATTTATCACCTGATTCAACTGAGCCATCAATGCAGTAAACTGCTGAATACTGAATCCGACCATCTCTGGTTGCTGAATCGAAAGGTAATTATACTTCGTATGACTTCATAGAAAAGCTACTTTGTTTCCTCTATGGAAAACCATTATTATCATAGAAATATCTTAGGAAAACCAACATGGTAATATGTAAATTCTATATCATTTCAATCATACCATAAACTAATTTTTAATTTTAACAATTTTCTAACTCCTAAAGTTGTCTAAACCGACCTCTGATACCAACTATAAGGCCTCGGCCTTATTCCTTACTCAATAATTACATGAATAATTCACATTGAGGATCTTTTTTAGGTTTAGATTTTTAGATAATTAGATATTAACTATTACATCTCAATATATTAAAAAGTAGAAACTTCTACTATGTTTCCATAAAATAAAAACTCTTAAAAAGAAACATGTCTACTTCCATGTTTTATATAGCATGAATTTCCCTTGATCCCATCCTTGACACTATTCCAAATTAATTCTAATGAAAAACATTTCAAAAAAACTTGGGGTGAGCATAAAATGCTCAGTAAGGGAAACAAAAAGAATTAAAACAGGTAGTTTTTCAATACAACAAGTAAACCATGTATACTTTATCAAAGTAATAATTTTCACCTTTATGAAGTAGTAAAAATTCTTCACTGAATAAAAGATAAATACTTACCCTTTTTTAACCAAAAGATTACTATAAAACCCATATAAATACCACATAACATATGAAGGTAACATGGGACCTAAACAAACTTAAATGGAATAACCATACAGTCGACTTCCACACATATCACTTAATGGAATAGCCATACAGCCGACATCCATACCCAATGAATTGGAGGTTATAACGTAACCACCTGTCCTGGTATTCATGACACCACCCGTCATATTGTTTATCACCTAACCACCTGACAACTGTTCAAGTACCATTATAAAATCATAAGACATAAAACAAATATAATGGAAAGAAAACATTTCCACACTTTGAACACAATATATCAATTAAATATATTGACATAACAAATACAGTATAAAAACCATTTTCAATACCAAAATACATATAATTGTATATGGTATTTATTTCATTTTAAAAAACATTACGGCTTGTTGAGGAAGCCAAAGACCAAATAATACTCGCGGTAGCGGAAAAGGCCATTGTCACAGCGTATGTTAAAAGAAACATTCCTTTTTTTTGTTTAGCAAAAAGCTTCGTATAAAAAGATTCCTTTTGAATAAACGTAAAATTAAAAAGAGTTTATTCACCGTATAAAAGAAATTTTTGTATAATACAAAATATGCCTCAATGAAAGGAGATTGAGACGAAGTCCCTTACCTCATGTCCGACGTGACTCGATTTCTCTTTAATCTCCTAAATAATATACTAAAGATAATTTATACTTACTTAAGAACCTTTTCCAAGCTTATTACTCCTTTTATATAACTTATTTCCATGTTATAATCATTATGTAATCATTCAATATAATAATTCTTATTTTGTCGATATTTGGTTCTTAAGTCGAAAGTGGACTTCTTACAATTACATGTTGTTCGTGTGGTCAAAGGATCATTATCTCCAGAATGATATTCATGTTTTGGGTATCATATATATCATATATATCCAGAATATACATGTATTTATAATAGTATATAACATTTATAGGTACGAAATGAAAAGCACCGTTCATTAAGACGTTAAGCCGTACGTACGCATGAACGCTACTTTCATTTATATTTCATATTTAATGGGGTGAAATCATAATTATATAAGGGTATATTATAATTATATTATAAAATCATATATAATAACTTTAAATCCATCCTTTATACGTCCCAAATATGGCATTAACAAATCAAATCACTTTGAGGGGGCAGTAGTCTGCACTTCCTAAAATGAAGATATCATGTTTACCTATAATGAAATCCATAAAGGTATGAAATAAATGAAAAATAAAGAAGCATAAAGAAAAAAATAATCATATTCTATATCATATATAAATATAGTTTAATCTTAATGGCCTCCTTTTAAGGTGTTATTAGAGTGTTGACCAATCATCAATTCGAGAGACAGAAATTCGCAATCTACAGAAACAGTATGTTATTTAACAATTAGGTGTAGGTGTGTGTAAGTGTAGCTCGAATACTTCTTTTAAAAACATCCTAGTATATTGAAGATACTGGAGTTGTTACAAAAGAAATTAATTAAAATAGTTTATGGGGTTGGAGAAGCAAAATAAAACAAAAGAACACTTGAGAAGACTTTACCTTTAAATCGGGAAACTCTCTTTGGTTTGAACCAAAAGGGTTTCTTGAAGAGCATCCTGCCTAAGGAAAGGCTTATAGGATGAATAGAAGGGTTTGGAGAGACAAAATCATCAAAGCATGTCCAAGCCAAAGGCTTGAGAGGTGTGGGTAAAATGGTAGAGGTGGAGGCCTTTTATAAGAGGAGAGGAGGGGCACTCTTGGAAAGGTATAAAATGTTACTTTATTTTCAAATGAGTTTCGGATTTTAATGGTCCAACAATTATAAATTTCGAGGATATGGTGATAATTGTTCTAAATCCACCCATACAATAGGTTTTTGACAAGTTTAGTTCTTAGATTTTACATTATCTTTTCATTTTATTTATATCGTTAAATAATGAGGTAATCACTGCATCATCATGGTGTCATAAATAATTTAATTTTTTAAGGTCCAAATATTATACAAAAAAAAATATTATATAGGAAATCTTTTTATCTTTAAATGAATATTTATAGTCAAAATTATGACTCGTATAACCCCATTTAAAAATTGTTTTGGTAAAACATTTCATGTTTGTGACATTTTTATTTTAACATTAAATAAAAAGTTATTAATGTCGTTTTTCTACCAAAGTGGCTCCATGGGGACCCTAAGTTGACCCATGGATTTTATTGGTCGGCCATGACACATCCAATAATGGTATTACATGTGTCTAGGTCATTTCATATTATTAAAACATTATTTTTACCTTAATTTACACTAATTACCTCAAATCGCGATTACAAACTGAAAAGTTACTATTCACCAAAAAAATATTTTCATCCCATTGTACCACATTTTATATCCAAATTACAACCATGTATGTCAAAATTTTGAAAATAAAATCATAGAAGTGTTAAAGTTTCATTTAAACGAAAAATCAGTTTTTTTAACTGCCACTTAGTGGTTTCACTATTCATCAAGAATTGATGTTTTTCAGAAAAATACAAAAAATTCACCCTAAGGTATATTTGATATTCTGAATTCACAAATGATGTCTATTTTAAAAAATTAAAAACATAGAACTTTCATTAATTAATTTAATAATTAATTACCGTCGTCAAAACCAATAGCGTGTTTTTATGAAACAATATGTATCAAAAGATTGACACTAGTTTAAGTCCAATTTCAAATTGAAATTAATTCCAATGACCATAATTGGATTAAATGGTAATAATATATTCTTATTTAACTTTAAAACCAATTCTAAATATAATCTAATCATATAAATAAGTTATATTAAAAACAAGTTAGGAATTAAAATACAACAATTTTCACTATTCATTAAAAAAATGAACTTTATCGGAAAAATACCAAAAAATTACACAAAGTAAATTTTGATGTCCAGATTCGAAAGAAGAATTTTTTTGGTCCAAAAGAATGTATAAGAGTGACCAAAACTATATTAAATGACGGTTCACCATCAAAAGGGGATAGTTCAACCTTTTAGTGAATATTAGAGTATCAATGCCTAAAATTGAATTATTTTCGTATTTTAAGACTTAATATTTTATTGGATAAATAAAAAAACATTTTACAAACATATATAATCATATTTTAGTTATTTATATTCATTCTCTCCAATACAACGACTACATGTTAACCACCATTTAAAATAATATTATTTTATTACTAGTATTCTACGTAAGATTTCAAAGAAACTCTTTGTTGAATATCGAGTACGCTATCGAACATAGAAACCCATTTAAAATAAAATTAATATTTAATTCGAAAATATAAATAAATATAAAAATGCTTTATTCTTTATTTACCTGGGATGTTACAACTACGGTGTCTTGTGCCCCTCTTTACCAGACTAGTAGCACCTGATCAGGCCACCAGAAGAGACTGCCTGGCTGGTACTACCACCGAGAGAGAAATCCATCTATCTCTTCCTCTTTCTAGTAGAAATAATAACAGTAACTGGTGTTGAACCACCCTGGCCCACAGTAATAGCTTCCCATAGGTTCCTCTCTATAATCACCGCCTGGTTCACAATAGTGTGTACTGAAGGCAACATGAGAAAATTCACCAGCGCTCAGATGTCATAATGAAGACTGTTCTCAAAAAGTCTGGCACTCAACGTCTCATCACCCACCAGTACAGTTTCAAAGCACTGAAGCTCGGTGAAACGAGAAGAATAGTCCATCACTGACATAACGCCCTACTGCAGATTCATGAACTCTCTAGCTCTATCTGCATTCAGCATATCTGGGAAAAAGAAGTCATAGAAGACTTCCTGAAAATCATCCCATGCCATATCCCTGTAATTCAATGACTGGGTGGTAACATCCCACCACCTCTTCGAGGAATCACGTAGCATATAAGTCGTTACCTTGACCCTCCACCCTGGAGGCATCTCAAGATTCTCAAAAATAGTCTGCATCGACCCAATCCAAGACCCCACAGCCTATGGTCCGCCATCCCCCAAGAACATAGGCAGATTCTGCTACTGGGAGATATGAGACAGCTCAACCATTGATGTGGTAGCAAACGGTGCTCCCTGAAAGGTTTCGATGAACCACATAAAGCTTTCGCAGAACTACGCCTCCCCGCCTGTGTCT
Organism: Viscum album; assembly: GCA_963277665.1. Lineage (NCBI taxonomy): Eukaryota > Viridiplantae > Streptophyta > Magnoliopsida > Santalales > Viscaceae > Viscum > Viscum album. Next base: position 1,603,301,508 of record OY728161.1, on the reverse strand, counting down.
GGTATAACAGCTGGCGCCGCATCTGGTTCTACTGGTGGATCCACTGGTAGCCCATGGCCCACCACCTCTGGATTATAATGGTTTCCACTCTCCTGGACAACAAGACATGGTCATCTAGGCATCATGAAACTACAAGGCCAAAACATTCCATAGAGTCAAGATTAACAAGACTGAAATAGAATGAACCACAAATTGGAAAACGTGGAAGAAAGCATTTCAATATTTACAAAACGGGACTACACGGTGTGTATACTGACTACATGGCGTGTACTTGAATTCTCTTCCCTACCCGGGTCCTTCTGCACGGCCAAGCCACACGGCTCCCGTTGAACAAAACTTACATGGCGTGTATATCAACTACACGGAGAGTGTGGTGTTATTTTCCGAATGCCTGTGTCGTCTGTGACACGGCTGACTACATGGCTTGACATTACATGGTGTGTTACACCCGTTCACGGCATGTACACTACCCCGTATCCCATCCACACGGTCAGGTCCACATAGTTTGTCCTCGGAAAAGACAACACGGCATGTCCCATAGGTACACGGCGTGTTTAAGAAGAGGTGACTCCAACCTGTGTTTGTTAGTTACAATGCAGGGTCCCCATGCCAGACTACATGGAGTGTTCATCAATGATATGGTGTGTTCATGAAAGGATTACACCGACCCATGTTTGTTAGTTACACGGCCGGATCCCAGGTCATACTAAACGGTGTGTTCCACAGTGGACATAACATGTATGTCTTAATGTCTCCTCCATCCGTTTTATTAGTAACACAGACGAATACCGGGTCAACAATACATGGCGTGTACATTCGGTACACAGCATGTTTTCCCCAGACATTTCCTTTCCTCGTTTCTCTGCCCACACAGTTTGTGACATGGAAAGAGACTACACAGCGTGTACTCTGGGTACACGGCGTGTACTCAAAAAGTATATTTTTCTTCCCGAATAGAAGGACATACACAACATGTTCAAAAACTACAAGGCGTGTATACTGGGTTTTTTGGACAGTATGCCTCCTCAACATCCATGGAACCCAAAAAATACCGAAAAACATAACCTACGTGTCAAATTCTGACCTGTGAGGGCCCATACTTCCCACGAATCAAAGTTTGACATCTTATCTATATTATAATAAAATAACCAGTCAATGATCCACCAAATTCTGGTCAACGAGGGACCATACCGCCCAAATACCAATGTTTGGTGTTCATTATATAAACAGGCTCAAATAAAATTACCAGATCATGTAGCAGGTATTTTATCAAACAGCTAGCACAACATCATGTTTTTCTAGAACAACAATTATCACAACAACATGAAATTTCTAATGCACCTACATGGCATGGAACTATACATGGCATGTAATTCTTAGCATGTTCCTAAATGATGTATGAGATGACATACCCTCATCTTATTGGGTTTCAACTAAATAGATCCCATGGATAAAATATAACAGCAAAATCACAAGTGTGTCACCCATCGATGAAATCAAATCAACTATATAATTTAAAAAATCAAAATAATTGAAAAAATATGAGGTATACTGGCTTTTCCCTATACACGGGTTTGCTATGCCCAGGCACAACTTATTACCAACTACTGTTCCCATCCTATCCCCGACCAAGGCTCCAACTAGTAATTCAAAGAAAATAACACCTTTGATACAACTTTATAACGTCCTAGTTCTGGGTGCCACTCAACGGGTGTCCTGAACCTGGTTCGCCACGTGAACTCAAGAACATTTCCCCATACGCTAGAAGCTTCCTACTAGTAGTGAGGGCCATGGTCTGATAGTGGGGAAACTATGCCCTCATTTTTCATTGTGTAGCGTAGCGGAAAGAATAAAACAAACAACAATAGCAGAAGCAAATAACCATACATAACTGAAATAAACAAATGCAGTAGATATAACCCACCAGTATGTAAATAACGATGCAGCATGCCTCAAATTCTATGGAAATAGATATAAAATGGTACAAAACAGTATAATGCAATACAAGGTAGAAAAAAGAAAAATGAAACAGCTGGTAGCATCGCGAGCCTACGCTCGGTACCATGCTCCCCTAATCCTCAGAAACAATCATGTACCTCTATAAGGACCCCTGACCTTATATACACATGCAGAAACATAATCTGTTTGGGCAAAAAGCATGACCCAAATAGAGTTTGAGAAATAATTCCCAGTAGGCACCCACCAAAGGCCAGTGCTCAACTATGTGTAAACATGAAACAAAAGTGTGCAGTAGTAAATAAAATAAACTATGCAGTACTCAAAAGTAACTAACATAACTAGTTATATTTCCATTTTAATTATTCATTTAACCATTTAATATAGTAACATTATATGCTCAATATCACCAAGCCTTCACGCTAACCAGAACCATGCCCTCTGGCTAATATAGTAAAACCATGCCCTCAGGCTTATCAGAATATCACCCTCAGGTGTACGAAGTGTCACCATCAGGCACAGAAGTCAAGCCCTCAGGAAAGAAAGGTTTCCCTCAGGCGAAATAGAATGCTACCCTCAGGCTAATACAGTCACCCCTTAGGCTATAGTAAAACACCGCCCTCAGGTGTAAGTAACCGGGTCATTCCCCACATATAATCATTCAATTTACATAAAATTCCTCTCAAGGAGGATGTAATGCCTAATTTAAACATGGCATACCCTCGGGTATCCTGGACAAATGGCTAAACAGAGGAGCGCACCCCCGGGGTGGTCCTGGATCCAAGCACTGATCCCGAACAACAGTTTAGAATTTTATTTAATTACATATACAATTATACATAGTTAAAATAGCCATTGCCTCAGCCACATGACACCCAAAACATGGGTTAATAGCTCAAAAAACACAAAATGCACAACTGTTGGAAAATAAACACCAATCCACCTACTTTTAACACCAATGAACGATATACGTGAACATCAATTCCAGAAACGCCCAAAAACGACATAGATTTGATGAAGCTAAAAACCCATTAAAACAAGATAACATTACCTCAAGAAATAATTTATAACAACGACTTAAGTATGGTGGAGGGCTTACCGATGCAGTTCCAACGATATCGTTCGAGGCGGAAAAAGATTCACGGTTTGCGATCGACGAATCCTCGAAGATTCGGTCGTCCCCTCCCACTCTTTCTTCCAGTTCTAAGCCTTCCCTGTGACCAGTGGAGGCTATTGCCAATTTTAAGAGAAAAAAAAACAAAATACACAATGTGTACTTCCCATTTTTTAAATGTTCCTCTGGCGGATTCTTGCCAGCGTGGCACTGTTCACCTGCCAACATGACTACACTGTGTGTCTTTATGAGTACACAGCGTGTGCTGTCGCACAGCTGGCCACCGACTTACTATTCTCTTGTCCACAGACTACACGGCGCGTAAAGGACCACTACATGGCGTGTAGTTGGTTTCTACACCCTTCATCGCCGACATGGCCACACGACCCGTTTACTCATCCCACACGGCCAAAACTACACACCGTGTACTTCCAAAATTTAGGTTTTTTCTCATTTCCATTATTTTCTCAAAAACACTTCAGGAATAGAGAAAAGAATAAACTCGTATGTCAAAGATAAGAACAGGGATCATACAAAATACTAACAAGTAAGGCATCGAGAGACAAACTCTCCAACTCTATTATTTATCTCTGGCAACAAAAGATAACATATGAGGTCTAGGCCCATCTTTTAAACACCTGGATGTACCTCCAAACGAGATGTATGGGACTCTTTTTGAAACACCACTAAAAATTTAACTAGTATAATCTTGTATCTATGAATACAGAAAAATGCTCTCTAACATTAGAAAATCCATCATGGGCATTCCCAGTGGATATATGTACAAGATCTCATGCTGAGAGCATCTACTACAACATCTAACTTCCCATGAGATCAACATTATCACTGTAATAATTCTAGATTAACTCTATCCATCACCTTATATAAAGTTATTATCCTTCTAAAAGACTATATATTATTTAATATTGGGTTAATAATAGAAACCAAACTTCTAATCTATCTGGTATTTTCAATATCATCTAAGTGGGAAGACTAACATTTCTAATTCAAGATCAGGCGTTACATAGTTCCGCATGTGTAGTATCAAATGATATAAAAAATCGTCAATCACCATACAACTATACATCATAAAAAACAACATCTGGTCCCTAATGTATCGTAGAAGACTATGTACTCAAGACCTCCGTACAGTAATCTCATGATGGGAGTTCTTGTTAATCTCTGCCTCAACTCTAGAAACACCTTCTGGAAATTGTCTTTCCACATGAAAGGATACCTATAATATGTAAAATCATTAATGGGTGATGATATCATATATAAATAAGGCATTGATCTTTTTAATAGGATTCTAGACTAAGTAAACTATGGACCTCCATTATGATCTTGGGTGGATCCCTAGCTAACACTAACTCGACAATTGATGGGTCCCCTATAACTACATCTACAAAGAACAAGTTCCCCAGAATGTGGGCATGTTGTATATATAATTGAAACTTTTAATTTTTTCCATAATGTTGTTTCTTTTAGTGGATTTGTAAATCCATCATCAAAAGACTCACATGGTCTTACTTGGACACTGAGTACATACTGATATCATCAATGAAGACTACCATTAAACAATCTGAGAAGGGATGAAATATATACTTTATGATTCCAATAATCAAAATTGGGTAGATTTTCAAGTAAAATGGAATTAAACAATAATCATAGTGACCATAGATCCATATTAATGATGAAATTTGGTGTATATTTTTCCATTATTTTCAACCAGTGATAGTTTTTCCTAAGATCAACCATCAAGAGCCATCATTTCCTTATCAACTAATAAAAAATTTCAGAATTCCACAATAATGGATATATTTTATAAATGGTAACCCATTTCATGAAAGGGTAGTTCATATATAATCTCAAGATCATCTATTATTTTTGGGAGAATTAAACTAGGTCTACCTACGGTGAAACATTTGGTCTAAAAATACATTTGTCTGTAACTCCTATAATTACACCCTCTACTACTGAAGCTTTGTGGGAGCTGTTCGATATTCTAATAAAGATATCATCCCCATCCTAAAGATTATATCAATACATAAATCATTCTCTTGGCGGGGTGGTAGGCCAGGAATATCTTAATGGAACACATGCTCTTAATTTTCCACCACTTTAAAGAACATAAAACTCATATCATTAACATCATTAAGATTCATGAAATCCAATTGATGAGTAATCAGCTACACCCTCCTATTCATGTATCCATCGAGTTCTACATAGGTTTATTTTTTCACGCAAAATTGAAAACCTAGTCGCATTAGTAGAGACACACCACATCCTCCACCAGAAATAATAATTCATGGAATCAAATGTAGATAACTAGTCCATAACTATGATGACATAATAATGCTTCGTGGCATATAAAAATACATCCAAACAAAAACTATCAACTCTATGAGTTACGTCACACTATTGGGACATGTTTGTGAATTATGAGTCATCTTAAGAAGAATTCGCCATGCACAAGGGTCAATCCAAGTGAACAACCATAATCTATTATTCTAGAACCAGATAGTTGCAATGAAAGGAATAAAAAAAACTCGATTTATCAATACTACATATATTGTATAAATGACACATATCATACCATGAATCATTCCTAGAGTGTTTGAGTCATATTCCTTGAATTCATACCGTTGCCCCTACCCCTATCCGCCAGCACCGTGATCCTGGGGTGGTCCACCTAGGGGTGGTGGTGGTAATAATTCTAAGAATCTACCACCACTTGTTTCTGTACCGACACCTCATTCACATCTATATTATTTAATATAAATTAAATCCTTCAAATACCTCTTCTTATGTTTCACATACACAATCTCACTATAAGCTATACGATGGGTTAGAGAATCTCACAAATGATTTCCCTTACTGTTACTTGGGTATCACCACCTCTCTTTGTACTGACTGATCCCATACCATGAGACCTAAACTACAAGACATGTTCCCTATGAAATCCCCCTAAAATGTCTCATGCATCCTGGTACCGAGACTGATGTCTCCTCCCTGCTATCAAGGTCTCTCCCTTTGCATTCCCATTTTTGTATACTACTAGTTATTTCTGCTCATCCAAGAAACTCTTAACCATCAAAGGTATATCTATCAAACCATCATATATAGGAATTCATAGAGTGATGGAATTGGCTCATATGTGTGTACATATTCTTCACTCAATGGTTCTGTTAGTAAATAGCATATCTCGAACCATATCCATCGATTGCCTAAAGATGTTGGTAAACATCAATGAATTATTAGATACTATCCTATTACCTTGGTGGATAAATATATCCTTTTGGATATATACTACCTTCTGAGTAGATGGAGGGAAATACTCTCTAAATTTTTTCTCAAATTATGAACTTTCTAGAGTCACCACATCATAAGTCTAAGACGTTAACCCCCACCATCGCCTTATTGATCCATAGAGAAGGCTAGATTCTATGACTATAACAAGATCTTCTAGTATACCAACCAAATAGATAACTCATGTCACCTCCTCCCCAGCTATTCCTCAGTAGGTTGTGTGCCAAGATCACCTCAAAACATAAGGGTTATATTTCATTGAATCTCATGAAGTGCACAGAACATGTGAGCATCATTAGTGGGTTTTGCGGGTGACATCTATAAATCTATAGGTGGTGGCATAACTGGTGCACCACATAGAGGTGACATCATTGGAACTGGTCCATGTATCATTGCCTTATCACTAACATGATTATCCACACAATCCTAAAACTAAAAAATATCTGACACATGTCATGGAGGAATCCTGAAAAGAAACAAGATGTACCACAACCAATGAATATTTTTAGAGGGGTAACTCAATAACTGTATTGAAAAAACAACCATTATTATATGATTAATGTACCAATTTTTCATTTATCATGTTCTCTCATATACCAATTCGAAAAGGAGATAATAGTCCCACTGTATGTATATATCATCCATAACAATAACTGATCTGATACCACTCTATCATGAACATTCCAGATAGGTACAATTCCTTGACTCCATATGAATACATTGAATATGATTGGGGCTGATGAATAGCACTTGGTAGGCATATCACTAACATGAGAGGTCGTGTACTAATTATAAGTGAACATGCACACATATACAAGTGAAAAAAATGATGATATGTTAAAACAAATAAATAACTATGAATACATACATATAAATACCACAAATTGTGTACGACTTGATGTGAAATAATGAAAAAATGGGAATAAAAAATCCCAACACAATGAATCTGAAAAAATTCCAATTTAGAAAAAAGATAGGGGATGCTATCAAGATACCATAGGAGCCCACCATAGTCTATTCAGCCTCAAAAACAATTGAATGATCCTGCTCCATCTTAGACTATATCCAAAGATCAATCATCTTGACAAGATATGGAACATGTGGTGAAATCCCGAGTAGGGGTAATTATAACAATAACTAGAAGGACACAATGAAATCACAATACATACAAAAATAGAATAACAATTATCCCTATACAGGTATGATTATATAATTCATATAACCATAATATCTAGTTATACTCTACAAAGACACATATTCCAATTGTAAGTCACAAATACAATTCTAACATAGGATTACATATACAAGATTTCACATAGCACTCCTCCTAGAGAACACACTACATGAGTCAGATGAAACTGAGGGAGTCCATCTTAGTGGTTGTGCTCATAAGGTATTTCCATTAGAAGTATTCACTAGAAGTCAAAAGAGATATGATATGCAAAAAATAATCACTCCTAGATCAATGGAGGATACCAACACATAAAATTGGAATGACCTACTAAGTATATAATTGGCACCCTTGTAGTGTTGGTCAGGATGATACAAAGAACTCCACATAGAAAAGAAGATGATAATGGATCTCACATCAGGCCTCACTGAAGGATTCCATCAACTCCATTCAAGAATTATTTCTAAAGGGATTGATTTCCTATCATTAAGATGTGATTCCAAACTAACCCTTAGGGAACCAACATTGGAAACACCCATAAAGAAGGTCAGCTAAGACAGGGAGAAAAAGGGCTTAAATGAAACAGTTATTGGGTATGCAAAGTGTCGTGGGGGTAAAAACCTTGTCCCATCTATCCCTGATCCTACCATTGTAAATGAATTATTTCCATATATGTGCCCTTGTATGTGTAATTGTAAATGGTGAGTGGATGCCTCTGTACTCCACCCCATGTATGCGTACCGCCATGGTACATGCTAAGATATTTTGGATGGGTCACACATCATGCGATACAGTCACACACTGTGTGAACCTTAACAAACTCTTGAAACCTTATCAATAACTAAGGGGTTCATACATGATATGTAGCTCTGAAGCACACATTGTGTTAATCATGTTATTCTATAATCCATTTTTATTCATTACATATGTTCTCACATCACTGATGCATTGATTCTATACCTAGACCTCATAAAAATTTGTGAATCCATTCTAACGGAACCTCACCATGGATGTTGGGTGGAATCCAGCCTTTAAATTCATTTGTAAATCAGTTTCTACTCATCCCATCCCCACCACACCCATCCTAAACTTGGAGACCATAAATCAAGTGTAATCCATTCACCTCTACCATAGTTTCACCTCTAAAACACCACTTCAAGACCAAATCTACAATATCTGATTGGTCTACTATGAAATGTGTGTTTCAAGATCAATTCCTCAAAGGATGTCAAATCATGGACAAATGAAAAAATCTTACAGTATTCCTATCTCATAATATTCCTGATCAACAGATCAATCTATTCATTTATGTATCTTTGATCATCATAATAACCAAAATAGTCAAATAAATACCAATTAAAAATAATACCTCCATATGGATCTATATATGTTGAAGAACATTCATACGTAATTTTAATTTATGAGATCTCTAAATCATACAAACCGACCATCGACCAACAATCCATATGGCATTCATTTTATAGTGATCCTCCTTCTCTCTTTCCTAGGGTTATCTAATAACTATCGGGTTATGTAGCTTACCCTGAATTTCCATTATATCTGTATTCTAAAAAGAGAAATTTCATCATTTCCTCAGTGAATAAACAAAATAATTTATTTATTTTTATGATCAGGATGTCTTTTCAACAAACATCCCACAACGAAAAAGGTTATGTCGTACATAGGGTAAAAATCATATTTTGAACTCAATGGTGCCCTAAGATTTTTGGTCTGAGCCATCATTTATAATTTATGACTTTTGTTTAAGACAACACATTCATACAATTTATTTTATTTCAAACATTTATTCAAGGAACATCGAGCTTCAAAATCGCACATCGTTTCGGTACCTAGTCTCAAATATATTCTATACTCTATATGATTATAAAATAATGAAAAATATAATTCATTAAAAGGTATAGATATTATTAACCACATTTGAATATATTGATTTCCTAGTCAAAAAAAATTTCGTTATTAATTCTTAGAAAATAAGACCAATGTTTTTTATAATGTAGTTTTATTCATAAAAAATACTTTTTCTTCTAAAAATGTTTTTTATTTTTTTATGATAAATATATTATAATAATTTTTTAAAAAATTTATCATTTTTTAGTAAAAATATTATTATTTTTGAAATCATCATCTCAAAATAATCTTAGAGTATCTTTTTTTAAATTTTATGAAAGGAATTATTTTCTACTAAATAGATACAAATAATAATTTTTATTGAAAACGATAATTTTATTTGAAATATTTATAAAGATCCATTTTAAAAAAAATAGATAAAATTAGAACTCATAAATTATAAATAAATAAATAATCTTAATTTGATGAAATTTTATAACTGAATTTTTCATAAAATGGTTTTTATACAGAAAATGGTATTTTATGAATTTTTTTTGTTTTAATATAAAAATAATTTCTTCTTCCCATTTAAGTTGAATCATGGAAAATGAAGTCCAAATTTTGTAATGTCCCCGACCCAGTAGACTAGTTTTTTCCTTACGTAATTACATTGGTATTATGTATAAGGTATCACATCCCAAATGATCGATTAGATTAGTAGATTCAAAAAAATATATTCAAATATAAGTATTAAATTAAAACATTAAATGGAATGAATCATAGTAAATCTATTGGAAACTCCAATGCTTTCCCATACTATCCCGGCATGTCAATTATAACAAACACCTTGGCATCCAAGGGGGAAACATAAGAAAGGGGTGAGCTCAGATGCTCAATATGGGTAATACTATAGAAAAATATATCATAAATAAACATAATAAATAAGGAAAGGTGAAAAAAAAGAAACAAATTAGATTAAAAAATAATCATGAGTATAATATAGAAAGAATAAAAGAAGCTCATATAATTCTATATACATAATCAAAATATAAGTAAACATAACAATGGATATTGATCTTGTTGAATAATTACATTGATTATCAATAACTAATATCATAATGAGGGAATTAAAAATGTAGGAAGTCAAAGAAATAACATAAATTATTTGGATAATATACCACATATAGTTGGATAATACATCAACCATTTCGCAATCTTGTTTGTCTTATGAGACATGCCCATGAATCAAGGATCTTTAGAAGACCCCACTTATAACTTAGTAAGTCCAACACATTCCAATTAAGAAATGTTTGAAACATAATCATCATATACATTCATATTGAATGTGATTATAAATTGATAATAACTTTCCCCAAACTATAAACATAATCATAAATCATCCAATTAAATATGAATAATCAAATAAAAAATAACACATCCACAATATAAGTGAACATAAAAAATTATAAATCAAATGGTAGATGTTATAATAAGATATAATACTCAATTAATAATAAGATATAACAGGGTTGTTTCCATTACTAAAAATATTCTATTAAAATAATTGATATATTTTTTCAAGAACTGCCACTTTACGGTGAAATTATTTATTTATACTCCATGAAAATTATAAAATAATTGTTTTAAATAACATTATAAAATTTTAAATAATTTATCAATTTATTAAGGCATCATGAAAGAAAGAAATTCTTTTCATGTAGTGTTTTTTTTTGAAAAAAATCTATTAAAAATTTGAAAATAATCATTTAAAAGAGTGTTTCAAAAAGAAAGTGTGTGTTTTAACCAAATGAATCAATTATGTGTATTAAATTTAAATACAGATAAAAATGTTTATTTAAAACTTAATTTATTAAAAATTCAGTTTATTTATAATCATATTATGATTTAATAAATGGGCATGATGTTTTACCCAAATAAAGGAAATGGGGTAATGAATTCTCAAACCACATTGTAATCAGTCGATTAATAATACACATAAAATTAATAATCATAAAATGAAAAATTGAATGAAATTAAGATAAATATATTTAATATATGATATATTAATGGAATTATATAAAACACAAAATATTAATATTTTTTGAATAGGGAATATATCTCACAAAAGTGAAAGAGAGAAGATAAACAGAGCATTTATGTCTAAAAGAATTCATCAAATGTACATAATGTATTGGATAATCTAATTTCATTAATTAATTACATAATTAATATTCTTTTCAACATTTATTTTCATTAATTTAGTATTATTAACATTTTTTGTGTACTTTCTAATGTGTTATAATGTTTAATTTTTTTGTTCTTAGAGCGTTCGTTTCGTGGTTTTATAGTCGATTCCCTTGAGTATAAATATTGGAGTTCTCATAAAATAGAAATAAATAAAAAAGAAGTGATATTATTTAGTATTAATGATATTATATATGTTTGAATGTTACCATATATAATTTTTTTATTTTATTAGTGTGATTCATTTGATTAAATGTCGATAAAATGTCTTAATTTCCTTCACTTTTTATGACCATCTAGAAATTGTGTTGTTTTATTAAATATTATGATTACATATATATTGGATATAAAAAATTATATAACCTAAAATAAGTATATTAAATTCTTATTTAATCATAATAATGTTTTTATTTCATTTCTTATAGGAAGAAATGTAAAATGAAAATTTATCATCCACGAAGGTGGTGAATCAACACATCATGAAAGATGGTTTCATTTTTTTAATAACATAAGATGAGAAGGAATTTAATGATGTATAATAGATATAAAAAAATAATTACATTATAAATATGATAATTGAGTTATAATTCCATACTTGATATGGGATGTGAGGAGAAGTGAAGAAAAGAAAATATATAACAAGAGAAAGAGGGAGGACTTGACCTCTTGAATATAGTCTCCTTCAGAAACTACTTAAAACATATGTATTTGTTCATTAGTTAAGACAAGAATGTATTTGATGTTTGGAAGATGGTTATTAATGTTATTGTGTATAATTTACACAATCTTAAAGGGTGATAATATGTGAGGAGAAGGAGTGGTCATCTTTGGTATTCATTCGGGAGGGGAGTTTTGTTTTTTGAATATTTTGTTCATTTAATTATTATTTTAGATAATGAATATAAATAATGATGATTATTGTGACTATGTATAGAAACTAATTTTTTTATTTCAAAATAATGGGTCATTATATCCTAAATGACTAAAAAAATTGTGTATTAATCTTATAAAGTTAAACACTGTAAATTATTGCATTTCACTATTCATAAAAAATTCAACTATTTAGGAAGAATCTCAAATATTAAACCACAAAATTTTTTGATATGTAGATTTGAAAATTGGAATTATTTTAAATATAATATTTTAATAATTTTCAAAAAATAATTTTTTAAATTAAATCATTATTTATCAATAAAAAACAATTTTAATATTATAACTAATTTTACATCACATTGAGAAATTAGTTGTCGCCACGTAAAATTATCTTGAAATTATAATGAAAAAAATGTTAATTTATGAATCTATATTATGAAAATAAATTCTATTTTAAATAATTATATTATTTATAAAATTTTAAATAAATATTTAATATTCAAAAAATACCAACACTTAATTTATCATTCTCATAACACTAATTGAATTATTTTATGATATAATAATTTTATATTTTCAATTATGAGATATTTAAATTTTATTATTTCTTAATAGGTGTTTCTATTCTTCTAATGTCTAGATAAATATTATGGAAAATCACATTTCTATTCCTATGGTTAGGTTGATATTTAATTGTATATCCCACTTTGTTTAGGATTTGTGTTTCATGAAACACAATCAAATGAATAAATTAAATTTATTTTTGAAGTTACATATCATAAAATATTTTGTTTTTATATTCTTCACTGCATATAAAAATTTCATAATCAAAATATCTATAATTTTAATGCGTAAAATGATTTCTGATGTTCTTCACTATAATTCCTTATTGTTCCCACATCACCTCTTCAATTTTTTTGGTTTTCCCAATGAACTATTACTAGTCGAGTAATCTGATTTCTCAATACATTCTCTCTAGTGTCAAAAATATTGATAGGATATTAACTGTAAGAAACACTAGGTTCTAAATATATTGTTTATAGATGATTATATGCACTGGGTCTGACATGTACTTCTTTAATAAAGACTTTTAGAATTGATTGTGTACTTTAGAATGGTGGGGTAGAAATGCCAAATGATATGCCACTAATACAATTATCTTCAAAATTTCAATTGTCCCATCCTATATATAGATCATTTTCCCTTTATTTCCAAATAATATGACACCCTCTAATGGTGATACCTTTATGAAAACGCGATCTTCCATATAATTCTCTATATCATTTCTCAAATTGCAGACATAGATCCTTTTACTAAATTGAGATACATTGATATGTGTTTTAATAATGTTTACATTTTCTGTTGTTTCTAACACGTTTTCTTTTGTTACAATCTTCCTTACTTCATCTTCATCCAAACAAGTTGTTGTACGACATCGCTTTCTATATAACAATTAGTACGATTTCATTTGATTACATGAATGGAATATATTATTATAGGGAAATTATACCAATGGAAAATACTGATCCCACATTCCTTCAAAGTAATGTGAGCATGATCTCAACATACCTTATATTGTTTGAATGGTCCTTTCAGACTATCCATCACTTTTATGGTGATAAGTAGTACTCAAATAAATAAAAATATCCAAAGGATTCTGAAGACTCATTTATAAATATAACGTAAAACGAGAATCTCAATCAGACACAATATAAAAAAGTGAACTTTGATTAATTACATCTTTGTTAATATAGATTCATACAAGAAACCCAAGTGGGAAATCCTCCCTTATGGAGATTAAATGTGCATATTTGTAAATTCAATCAATAATTACCCATATTGCAACATTTGTTCTTGGAGTATTTTTTAATTCAGTGACAAAAACCATAGTAATATCATCCCATTTTCACGTAGAAATATGTATAAAATGCATTAAACTACAAGGATGTTGTCCTTCATCCATCATCTGTGAACAAAAAATATATCTTGATACATAATCAGCAATTTATTAAATTATATTATTCCAAATAAAGTGTTCCTTCAATTAACTGTATGTTTTAGTGCTACCAGGGTGTGTATGGAAATTCAATATATTAAAATTTTCTAGTAATTACACTTATATATTAGGTGTTGAGGGAACACAAAGTGTCTTCTCAGATTTCTCAAATGTAATCATCCTAAATGAATTTCACCAATTTCACTTCAACAAATGCGTTAATTTTACATAAAACATGTAAACATTAGACATTAAACAGTTAATATTTTACAATAAAGATGTTTTGGAAACCATTTGAAGATGTAGTGATGATTCACCTTCCATTGTAATTCATATATCTATCTTTACTAGATCTATGTAAAAAAAGATCCCTACCAAACATATATTTTTTCAGAACACCATAATCCATCCTTGTCAATGCATATTATACCTTATAATCTTTGCAAGGCGGGTAGTGTATTGAATAGTCATAATCCTTGAGTAGATCAACCCATCATCATAACATCGTGTTGAGTTATTTCTATGAGAATATATATTTCTAAAAAAATTCAAATGTATATATCTCACTTCATTCACCATAGTGATAGTGTCTCTATATATTTAGAGAAAATAATACAACTAATAATTGAATATCATGAGTTAGATATGTTGGTTAATGAGTTTTAACTTGATTTATGCATATTAAATAAACCTATCATTATGTATAATGACACAACTGTGTCGTTTCTTCGATGAATCACTATAAAAAAATACACCATTTCATGATGGGGGAGTCAATGTCAGGGAATTCAATAATCTCCTCTTAAAATCTTTAATAAATTTTTTATATTATATTTTCCAAATTAAAATAACCTAATTATGAGTATCTTTGGTTCATGGGATAGCTAGTTGGGATGTATTAAAAATGAAACACCTATATTGACTTCCAAAACCGATGAAACTAAAAACCTCATTTTTGTTCATTATTTTAGGAAATTATTAGTTTTCGTGTGAATTTTTAGGATCGACTATTATTCCATTCATGGAATAGATATGGCCATGAAATAAATCTTTTTGAATCCATAATTCTCACTTTCTAAACATCCTTATAAAACTTTTAATATGTGAGTCTCCTAAACAATCCTACCATTGTTCTGATAGTCCTCATTATTTCTTTATTACATAGAGAGATCATCAATGCATAACACAAAAAAATTATTTAAATATTCCTTAAATACTCTATTCACTATATCCATAAAAATATCGGGTGAATTAGTTAGTCTAAATGAAATTACTGTAAACCCATAAAGTCTATACCATTTTTAAAATATTGTATTTTTAATATATTCTTTCTCTACAATAATTTGATGATATCAATAATGAAGATAAATCTTTTATAAATATTTATCTATCTTATGTTCACAAAATAAGTCTTCAATACGAGGCAGAGGGTACTTGTTCTTTCTCATAATAGCATTGTTCTCCCTAGAGCCAATGTACAACCTCATGGATCAATCATTATTCTTAGTAGAAAGAATCCTTTCTCCCCTGTTGAAAAACTAGGGTGAGTAAATCCATTACCACTCAATTCCTTCAATTTTATAAGTATCTATATTAACCCCACAATGGACATTATATAGAAATTCATTGATATTGGTCTTGCATATGGGACTAACTAAATAGAAATCTCAACTTCCCATTCTAAATGATGTATATGTAATTCTATTAGAAATAAATTAATGTATTCTAATAAAATATGAACATTCTAAATTTCATGATCTCCTTTTTCATTAGTAGGTTCTATTTTCTTTTATTCTCTAGGAATATCATTTAGAAGATCTACTAGAGGTGGATCTATATAGGACTCGAATGATGAAATATCATCTATAAAGTTATTATGTTTCATATATTCCTCAAAAATCAAAATTTTGTTCTTTTTAAAATAATTTCATTCATTATATTTTGATCTAAAATCCATAACTATGATAATATCAAAATCAACCATATGTATGGTAATAAAATATTCATTAATATCATTTTTTTTGTGACATAATGGAAGCTAATTGACACCTCTTTGTTGCAATATGGTTTCCTCTTCGACTTTTTGTTGAAAAATCTTGTTTTATGGTGATTTGGAAATATATAATTTTTATTGTAAATTGGGTATACATAATAGAATGTGATAATATAGAATGAAATATATAATTGTATAAATTTAATGAGAAAAATAAATTACTTGCCACCAGATAATTAAGAACATCAGCCTCATCTATTATCACTGAAAATTGATATCCTATTCACTTGTCCTTTATAGGGGAATGCTTCATTGATGTCTAGTTTAATCATGTTCATATTGTCTCATATTTTTATAGATAAATCATAGCAAATTTAATACCTATTTATATCCCTTGGAATCATGGTCCTAGTTACATTTTTCTGCAGACACGTAACAAACTCTCATTCTAAATAGCATGGTCCATGATGTTTTTTCCACATTTATTGAATGTTTTAATTATTATTATTCCCTTATTACATTTTTTCTCTATTTTCTTTTCCAGATTACACAACTATCTTCTTATGTTGATTCCCTAATAAGACATGTGGATTGGAAAATTATTAATTCTTATTGATGGAACATGATATAATATATTCATATGATTAGAATTTTTGGGAGACTAGATTCCTTCATGAAATTATATTAATACCATCAAAGAAAAGATCAATATTTATCTTTGGATTATATTTTTATTTTTTTATATCCCTTGCTAACACTGTAAATTTTTCTTGATATATGGAAATATTTTCATCATCTTTCTATCTTAGACTCAAGAATTTTCTGTCCATATATAATCAATCATCATATGGGTAATATTTTTCCAATATTTTTTTAAAATAATTCCATTAAATATTTTCTATTTATTCTTCCTCTCTTTTGTATTTAATTAATAACCACCATCGATATTAATTTTCAAATAGATAATAATCAACCTTCATCACCTTCTCCATTTCATCACTTCCTATTGTGAGGAATATATTATCTAAATAACATAGCCATTTGTCATCAATAAATGTGGTTTTATTCCCATTTAAAAGTATATTTTTTCATCCTATGAAGTGATCTAACACTGTTTCATTGTTTTGTTGATCGTGATACTCCATGAGAGTAAGGTTATTCTACATAACATACATCAGTTTTCAATGTATTATTATATGTTTTTAAGATCTATTTGTAGAACAAGATCCAAAGTAATTATATTTCACTAGAACGAAATAGCACCATGGATTATGTTTTTTAATACTATTTCCATTCCTTCGACTATTTCTCATTTCTAAACAACGCAATTTACAAGATTAGATTTTGAAATTTTAAAACATGTGAAACACCTAAAAAATTATATATTACTAATCTCAAAATCATAATATATGTTACCTATGAAATATTCTAAATGTCATTTATAGGGTTATATTTCTCTCATATTTGTTTTCATAAATATATCTTCTTGTGTTTAACTAAACATTCTCTAATATATAATTTAAAAACCCTACCCCCTAAACTCGATGTTGGTGCCTTAATTTATTACATTTGTTCTATGTAAAAGTGATCACATCCAAAATGATCAAATAGTTTTGTAGATTTTTAAAACTAGATACCAACATAAGTTCTTACATTCAACATTAAATGGAATAAAATATAGTAAATCAATTAAAAGATCACATATTATTTTATATTATCCCTACATGTCAATCATAATATATATCTTAAAATCCCAGGGAAAATAAAACATAAGAAACTGGTGAGATCAAATGATTATTTATGGTAGGAATATAATATAACCTATTATAAATTATAATAAATAGTTAGGATTTCTTAATAACTTAAAAAAATTCCATCAAATCACAATCTTTAGCATAATATAGAAGGAAACCAAGATTAGAAAATAATTCTATATAAATAATCACATGAAAATGAAACAAAACAGTAGATATTATACTATTCAATTAATCAAACAGATTATCAATAACTAATATCATACTGATGTAATGAATAATTCATGAAATCATAAATATACCATCAAGGCTTCGACCATGACACAACACATAATCAGGTAGTAAATCAGAAATATAGGAAAACAAGTTTTTCCCATGATATCTGCTGATTCATCGATGTGATATAGCAGGACCCAACCATCACATACTTAGACCAATGAATTACTCATATAAAATAAGTAAAACATAACAAATACATAAATTAATATAGAAACAAGTTATAAATGATAATAGATTTCCTGAAATAATAAACCTAACGATAAACCATCCAGAGTAATATGATGAATGGTATCAAAATAGTGCATCCATAGTCAAAATAATCATAAATAACCAAAAATAATTTGGTAGATGGTATCATAAGAGATCAAAATCAATTAATCATATGATCCAACAATTGGTGATGACATAGATGTAAATAATTTCATATAATCATTGATAAATAAATGAGACACATACCACTTAATTATAAAATCATTCATATTAAAAGATGTGAGATAATTAAAGATATAATTTTTATTGAAAATAACATTGTAAACCTATAAAGGGTAACTCAATACATTAATTCATCCTAAAAGTGAAAACATCGGCTCACCCTGAATAAGTTTAAAAAAAACATTCCATTAAAATTTTGAAAAAAAACATTTAAATGAAAGTGTGAGTGTTAGCTAAATGAATGAATTATGTGTCTCGGTTGAAAATCCACATAAAATAACTGGAAAGAATATATAATATAATAAAAATTATTTTTTCACATAATCATATCCTGGTATAATAAATTCAGTATATATTTAAGCCAAATAATGGAAATTGATTTAATAATTCCCTTACATCTTTGTAATTAGTCTAAAAATATGCCCCATGAAATTAATGTCTATAAAATAAATTATTGAATGGTATGAATATAAAATGATTAATGATTTGATATATTATAGGTAATTATGTACAACACACAAAATAAATAATTTTTTAATAAGGAATATATCTTACATGAGTTAAAGTGAGATGAGAAACCCTTAACTTATGTCTTAAAGTGTTATTCACTTGTACATAATATCCAGGGTAATCAAATTGGATAAAAATAATAAATTATTTCAGGGCATTTTATTCATTTATTTGATTTATTATAATATTATTTATTAAATTTAAGTCCATTTCTAAGATATATAATTTATAATTTTATTGTTCCTTGAGCATTGGTTCCATGTTTTTATGGTCTGTTCGAATTCGTCTAAATATGTGAAATCTTTTCAAATCAGAATAAATTATCTAAAAGTTAAATTATTTTATATTATTGAGGTTAAAAAATTATAAATGTCATCATATATTTTTTGGTTATATGGTAAGATGGTTATTCATTAGATTAAATGGTTATGAAAAGGTCTTAATTAATTATTTCGAGTTTTTTGACCATTAAGAACTTATTTCATATTATTTAATATTAGGTTTATATAAATTGGTCCTATAACATGATATAACTTATATGTTTTATATTAAAATTATTATTTAACAATAATAATGGTTTTATGACTATCCATGATGGCGGTAATAGAAAATGAAAACTCTTTGTCCACAATGGTGTTGAATCGACAAATCACGGACGATGTTTTCATTTTTAAAATTATACAAGTGGAAGAAGGAATTGATGATGAATAATTAATTAATAAAATAAGATTTCATAATATGTGTTACTATATTTACTATGCCACTTTTTATTTGGAAGGTATGTAAAGGATATGAAATGAAAGGAAATAAAAAGAGAAAGAAAGCGGATTTTACCTCTTGAATCTCGTATCCTTGGGAATGTCATTAAGAGTATTGGATTTGATAATTTGGTAAGACCAAAAGGAAATGGACATAGGGAAGAACCTTTATATGTGAGTTGGGAATAATATGAATTCTTATCATGTCTTTGAATGTTCTATGAGAAGGGGTGGTGATGGGTATTATTTATAGGGGTGGAGAGGGGTGTTTTTTAAATATTTTAATAATTTATTTTTTTTCTCATGAATATATATAGTGTTGATTCTTGATAGTAATAATAGTAAATAGTTCATGTCTATCTGAAATAATTGGTAATTTTATAAAAAATTAATATAAATTTCCTTTATTTATTTTATAATGTTAAATATAGTAAATACTCATATTTGACTATTCATAAAAAAAATTGAAAAAATCACAAATATTCTACATAACTATTTTTCAATTATTATATTCCAAAATTGGAATCCATTTTATTAATATAATTTTATAAATATAAGTAATATAATTTGAAAACAATAATATCAATTTTTTTTAAAATAATGATTCTAATATTATAAGTGATTTTACGACACATTGAAAAATTAATTATGGTCTCATAAAAATATATTATTATTATAATGTAACCAAATAACAATTTTTCAATATAATTGAGCAAATAAAATATTTTATTAAATAATTATATATATTATAAAATTCTAAATAATTTCTTACATTTCACAAAAAACCACCACTTAATTTACCATTTTGAAAACAATTATTTACATATTGCATGATATTAATATCTAATATTTTAATTTATGAGATACATAAATATTATATATACTTTAATATGTATGGAAATTATTTTAATGTCCAAATTAATATTTCTAAATGTCACATTACTACTCCAATGGTCTTGTGAATATTTAATAGTATATCACAGTTCATTTACGTGTTATGTATCATGAAACATAATCTATCAAATTAATTTAAATTATTTAAGAATAATCAAAACATAAAATATTACGGTGTTATATATTTGGAATCATGATGTAAAATTTTGATAAATAAGTCCCTTTTAATTTTTTCCATTATGAATAATAACTATAGTAAATTATTATCATCACAGAAAGGGTTAATTTGTTAATTAAGGACTAAAATATATAGATAAGACATTATTTCTCAACATAACAAATTAAATAATTTTATTTTATAAGACTATTTCATCCATAAAAATCCAAATATAAAAAATATTACCTTTTGTTCCAATTTGTATTTTATTTTGAACTTTATAATGATTAAGTGATTGATAAAGACAAAAATTTCACCTTTCATATTTTAATATCATTAATATTTTATAATAGGGATAAATAAAACTTATAATAAGTTTTATATATTCATTAAAAAAAATTATAGATTTTTTTTTGAAAATTTTATTGATGAAATAACTACCTAAAACAATTGAAAAACTCCAATATGTAATTTATTTATTTAATTGAAAAATCAAATAAATTATTTCAAAAATACAAAAAGCAATATAATTTTGAAGAAGTATTTGGTTCTAATAAATTCAATGGAAACTACAAAATTTTGGTGTTGTTTTATAGTATTTTATTTTAATTCCATATTATTCATAAAGTCAAATTAAGGGAATAATGTAACAGCCTGAGATTTTATGAAAACTATTTTTTTTAATTTTATTAATGTCTTGTGTTGTACGCTACACCAAAAGGAGCTTGCACAACACGAATCCTTGACTTGCCTTTCATTACACGCAATCGCGACATTCCTCGATAGCTTGTGTAGTACGCAATACTGAGTTTCACTAAACAACGAAATGCTATTAAAATATTATTATAACTAGCCGTTATGAATAGTAATAATCACCTTTTAAAATTTTAGAAATTTTAGCTCTCAAAATGGACTTCATTTTTGGATTCGTAGTATCGAATTTAGCCTAAGATGAAATTTTGGTACTTTTCGGATAATTTTCATATTTTGATGAATAGTGAAAATTACTAAATTTTAGTTAAAAACAACTTTTTCAATCGAAATAATTAACAGTGATAAATTATTAATTTCAGTGTTTTTAAAGTATATTTAGAATATATTTTTACAATTTAATACAATGTTGGTCATTGGATGTAATTTCACATTTAAACCAGACATAATCAAGTGTCAATCTTTTGATAGATATTGTTTCTTAAAAACACGCTCTTTGTATTAACAGCGGGATTTAATTATAAAATTAATTAATGCAACTTATATGTTATGAATTTGGTAAAATAGACTTTATTTTTGAATTCGGAATATGAAATATAGCTTAGGATGAAATTTTGGCATTGTTCTGAAAAACATCAATTTTTGATGAATAGTGAAACTACTAAGTGGTAGTTAAAAAAACTAAATTTGTCATAAAACTTAATTTTAACGCTTCTGTGAATTGAATTTCAAAAATCCGAGAGACACGGTTGATTTCAGTAAGTAAAATGTGGTTCAATGAGATGAAAATAATTTTTGGTGAATAGTAACTATTTACTTTTTTTACCATGGTTAAAAGTAAATAGGGTAACTAAGGGTAAATTTGATATTACTATTACCCTAACACATGTCCTAATTCTATTGGATAAGTTTAATTCAACCAAAAACAAACTTAGTAATAATATATGACCATTTAGGCCCACTTGGATTAGATTAGGACATTTATTTTTATTTACTTCAAAGAAGAGTTAAAAGAGTTAAAATCAATGTTTATTTACTAAAACATTTTTAATATAGGGTTATACATAAGTTAAATTCGATTGTAAATATTAATTAGAAAGCTAAATAGATTTCCTACATTATTGTATTTTATTTGTAATTTTTAGACATCAAATAATTTAAGTTATTTATGACACAAAGATGATGCAGTAATTATCTTATTAATGAAATATTGACATAATTGATATTATAAATGCATAAATAAGTATAATCTGAGCCTTTTTATGAATTAAACTAATTTTTTAGGTTACTATGATATATTATTGTTGATTTAATCCACTTGGTTCGAACATATAATTCTGTTATGACTTTCACAAAAATCATATATCAAATAGTGTCAAAATTGACACAAAATAGTTTTTAAATCAAATATTATATTATTAATTGTTATTTTATTACTAAAAATCTAAGGATCGGCCTAATGACTTAGATAAGGATATATGTATTAATAATAAACAATTTGGGGTTCGTTTGGCATGTTATAGTAAGTGTATTAACCATATAGTGAAAGAAAACAAAAAGACACGGTAAAAGTTAAATTATTTAACTTAGAGTTAAATCTAATTGATAAGGTTAACATAATACCCTAAACTTGTCTAAATCTTATTGGTTGATAGGATTTCGACCCATCCTCACTTTAGCTTCGAAATAAGACCCTTTGGAACCATTATAAACCGATTTTGACATTAATATAAAATAATATTCTGAGATATTCCTAAGGTGGCCCTCTCCTCCCTTATAAAAGGACACCTCCTCCCCCTCCTCCTCACACCAATTTGAGCACTCATGCTTGGCCAACCCCTGACAAAATCTCTTCTACACTTCCCTAGCAACATCCTAGAGGTTCTTCTCTTCCTCAAAGACCAATTTTAGTGCCCTAAGAGGAGGTCTCAAAGAGGCGCTTCAAAGAAGAGGTAATTACAGTTACCAATTCTTTCATCTTTATTTCTTCTTCCACTTCTTCTTCTTAGGTTGTTTCATTATGAAGTAATAACATCAGTATCACTCATATACTGATATGTTATTTTAAGTATTAAACAACTCTATTTCACCATCTATCCATCCTACGGAAAAAGAAATCATTGTGCGTGCGTACGTACGGAATACCGTCTCCACGACGCGATGAGATTCATTCTTAATGATTAACCATTCATGAATGATTATAAAGTATATATAATAAGTACTAATGAAATATATGACATAATAATGATACTGTATTTATGTATATATATATATGTATGTCATCTACTTACTTCCATTCAAGACAATAAGGAAAGAAAAACAGCGTTCATGCGTACGTACGGACTACCGTCTCCATGAACGGTGTTTTTCATTTCATTTATCTATCTATTATATATATATATATACTGAATATATATGATATATAAATAATATTTTATATTCTGGAAGTAAGTAAATCATGATATAAGTAATAATAATGTCAAGAACAACAAGTCAAAACACCTACGATAAATGAAACGATTTTACCCAAAACGCTTCTTTAGCATGGAATTTACAAAAGAACGGGTAATATAATGTCATAAGTGAACCATATATGATATCATAACAATGAATATGATTCTTTAATAAGTCAATGACATTATTTAAATCATTATACAGGAGGTTCGGACACATATGAAGCAAATTGGACCTAAGGTAAGGGAAAATATCACAATCTCATTTTTATCCGAGATTGTTTATTCGTAAGTATTTACTAGGGTGTATTTTATCATACACATCCATTTTTCATAAATATGTAATATTATTTACATCCACCTACAATTGTTTAAATCCATTTTTACCCTTCGGTGAGTTTTTAGTAATATGTATGAAAGGAATCTTTTGTCGTTTTTCGTACGAGGTACTTTTTGACTTTTCCGAAAAAAGTACGAAGAATGTTTTTTTAACTTATACGGCATGAATGGATTTTTAAGAAACTTCATTTACAAGTTTTCAAGTTTATTTTTAATCAACATCTTTTATTTTAAAGTCGTATGACATGTTATGAAAGGAAAATTGTTTTTGAAGTAGAAAGGATATTTTCCTCAAGAATGGATTTCAAGTGTTTTATCAAAATTATTTTCCATCTAAGATAATATAGGGTTCTGTTTTTATCCCTATTATTACATTGATTTGATTATGTTGTGAGGGAATTATTTTTATGAATTCCTTTATCTTATATGAATTGATTTATGATGTCATGATGTTTCAAGAATCCCATTTTTGTTACATGTGTTATGCGATGATGTATGTTTTATGATTATGTGGAACACATAAGAAAGGATTCATTATAAGATGGGTGGGACCTATATCTCCCTCCAATGCATTGGGTAAAGATTTTATATCTCATTAGATAGACAGGGATGAAACGGTAGGTTATACTGGTTCAGTGAAATAGGACTGAAACGAGGGTTACTCGATTCAGAAAGGGACTTTGTCCACTAAGATAGTCTTGGAAATGAGTCTTGGCTAACAAGAAATGATTCTCTATGATTATGTGTGAATGCCACAAAGTTTCATGTTTTAATTTATGATTATTGTGATTACATTTCACTACCATGATTTATCCCATGTTATGAAATTATGCTCTCTTTTGCAGGTTAAGATTTCCAAAATGTTATGTTCTTATGAATACGATGTGATTGATATTTATTTTGTTTACCCTTACTGAGCATTTGAGCTCACCCTTTTATGGTTTCTTTTACACAGGATATAAAGAATGGTTTTAGGTAAAAAAAGGGAAGATCTTTATAGGAGATGTTGAAGATCTTTCACCACGATTAGAAGATTACGTTCCGAGTTTCCAAAGACACTAAACTATTACGATCCTTGTGTGTATGTACTAAGTATTCCGCAAATGTAATGTAATGTCAATGTACATCAAGTTTCGGGTCACTACAGTTGGTATCAGAGGAAAGGTTTATTCAACCTTTGGAAACTAGGATGCGAAAACGTTAGTGAGATCTCTAGAAATATTTCTAAGGTATGTCCAGGGATGTCCCTAAGGATAAGTATACGTATAGGATATAGTCCTAGAACTATGGTAACGATATTAGATTAAACCTAAGATGTTAGATATTGAAGTTACTCCCCCTTTGTTATGATTTTTGCCTCTAACACTATTCTTTTTGGGTTTTAGACGATGGTTGGAACCCGAAGGAACCGTGTTGATCAATGCAATGGACAATGCAATGATTGTCCTCCTGAACAAACAAATGTTATGGGAGATGGAGTGAAAAATCTTATTTCTATCCTTACACAAGCTATGAATCATTCTGGACTTCCAAATGAGCAGAGAAAGGAACAGTATTCTATTGAGTCCTTCATGAGGCAATGTCCACCTTCTTTCAGTGGGACATCCGATCCACTTGTTGCTGAACAATGGATCAGTACCACTGAAAAGATATTTTCAGTTCATCAATGTTCTGAACATGATAAAGTCGTCTTAGTAGTATATCGTTTGGAAGGTGAAGCTGATCAATGGTGGAATTTTATCAAGAATACAAGGCAAAGATATGAAATTGAGTCCATGGAATGGGACGAGTTCAAGAACTTATTTTTCAATAAGTACATCCCTCGTATTCTTCGAACAAATATGGAGAAGGAGTTTCTTGAACTAAAGCAAAAAGATGATGAATCTGTTGGTATATACGAAGCAAATTTGACAAGACTTGCAAGGTATGCATCTGGCATTATCATCCAACCTGAAAGTAAAGTTGATCGATTTTTCAATGGCTTAAAACCAAGTCTTCGAAGGGCATTAGCTATAAGAGACTTCAGTTGCTGTGAAGAAATTGTGCGTTGTTCTATCAAGGTAGAAATGGAAGTTGGTGTTACATATCCATCTAATGGTTTTGACATGAAACAAAAGATGGAGTTCAAGGAGAAATCTCATAATAATGGTGAAAACAAGATGAATGTTTCCTTATGCACAAAGTTTGGAAAGAAGCATGGTGGAGATTGTCTTAAAGGGACTAGAAAATGTTTTAAGTGTGGAAAAGAAGGTCATCGAGCAGCTGAGTGTTGAAGTAATGGAAAAAGGGTTTCTAATGATGTGAATAAAGCAAACACTGCAGAGAACGCACCACCAACACTTAAATGCTTCAAGTGAAAGGAAATGGGGCATTATGCTAATAAATTTCCTAATCCAAGGGTTAGTGATGATCAACATGAGCAACCACTGAAGGCAAAGGACAAAGGGAAGTCACATGCGATCACTATTGGCAATGTTGAATATGACAACGATGTGGTGGAATGATTAAGTGTTTATGTAATGGGATTCCAAAATAATGTTGTATCATGGAGTATTGGAATATTTATGTATTGGTCTAGTGTAGTATGCAAAGTGATTGAGATATTTATGGAAATAAGATGATATGCGCATAATGAAGGGAAAACGAGAAAATGAAATGTTTAACAGTATTCATGAGATCATGATTGATATAAGGACTAAGTGATATCATGGTTTGAGTATATAGAATTTTGAGGATTTTGGTATGTGGAAAGTGTTAAATTTAAACTGCATTCATGTTTTCACTAAGGTATTCAAAAGAATACATGATTAAGGACTTTGAATGTTTGGAATGTGACCAACAAAACATATCTTATGATATATGGGGATCAACGATGGTATTAAATCTCTGGTAATCGTTTTCACTATATTATGAGAGTGGACTGAAGTATTATGGATAAGCCTAAAGATTGGAATGGATTATGTTGGACATAAGTTAGTATTGTTTAAGGATAGAAGTTTTTTCAATATTATTGATGGGATGTTATAGTAATATAGTTTTAGAAAAAGGAAAACCTGTAGGACGGGCGACAGCCCATCGCGTCGGAAAAGGCTATGGGAATCGAACCCACAACCGAAGTGCGACTGGCCTTTATCGCCTACCACTGGCCTACATGAAGTCCCTATTTAGTATAAACTAGTTTTATTATATTACGTTGTATGACATATGATGTATAAGTCCATTTTAGGAACCATATATGATTAATCTCACTATAGATCGACTTATGTATATAATTGTTTTTGCTAACCTTTTGTTTGAGACAGATGGAATGACCCGTCATTCTATCACATGATCTGTTAACACTTCACTAATAACAAATTCAACTTCATTTATTTAAGAGATGAAGTGGAAATTGTTAAAGGCACGAACAACAGTGAGATTTTACCAAAATAAAGTAAGTATTTATTCTAATTCAAATTCTTTAACATTAGGGAACGATCTTGAAAACCAAAAATGTTGTCCTAGTGATCTTATATCGGATGAATCAGATGGTACCTTAGATCGTCACAAATTTATGGCTTTGTGATTGCTGGATTTTCCATAGCCATGTTCTCTACCACTCTCCATCAGAACATGATGGTTAGATTTCTCTTCCATATCCATATTTTCACCTATGTGGAAACCCAGTGATTAGTTTATTTGGGTAATCGTTACATTTCATACATTAGTTTTTAAAGACAAGTTTTGGTATTCCTTTTTACGATGTGGGTTTCTATTAAAGAAACTTTCGAATAGTAAACTATTTATAACCCCGATGAATTTCGAGGGCGAAATACATTTTAAGGGGGGTAGAATGTAACAGCCTGAGATTTTATGAAAACTATTCTTTTTAATTTTATTAATGTCTTGTGTTGTACGATACACCAAAAGGAGCTTGCACAACACGCATCCTTGACTTTCCTTTCATTACATGCAATCGCGACCTTCCTCGATAGCGTGTGTAGTACGCAATACTGAGTTTCACTAAACAACGAAATGCTATTAAAATATTATTATAACTAGCCGTTATGAATAGTAATAATCACCTTTTAAAATTTTAGAAATTTTAGCTCTCAAAATGGACTTCATTTTTGGATTCGTAGTATCGAATTTAGCCTAAGATGAAATTTTGGTACTTTTCGGATAACTTTCATATTTTGATGAATAGTGAAAATTACTAAATTTTAGTTAAAAACAACTTTTTCAATCGAAATAATTAATAGTGATAAATTATTAATTTAATTTTTTTAAAGTATATTTAGAATATATTTTTACAATTTAATACAATGTTGGTCATTGGATGTAATTTCACATTTAAAGCAGACATAATCAAATGTCAATCTTTTGATAGATATTGTTTCTTAAAAACACGCTATTTGTTTTAACAGCGGGATTTAATTATAAAATTAATTAATGAAACTTCTATGTTATGAATTTGCTAAAATAGAATTTATTTTTGAATTCGTAATATGAAATATAGCTTAGGATGAAATTTTGGCATTGTTCTGAAAAACATCAATTTTTTATGAATAGTGAAACTACTAAGTGGTAGTTAAAAAAACTGAATTTTTCATAAAACTTAATTTTACCGCTTCTGTGAATGGAATTTAAAAAATCCGAGAGACACGGTTGATGTCATTAAGTAAAATGTGGTTCAATGAGATGAAAATAATTTTTGGTGAATAGTAACTTTTTACTTTTTTTTACCACGGTTAAAAGTAAATAGGGTAACTAAGGGTAAATTTGATATTACTATTACCCTAACACATGTCCTAATTCTATTGGATAAGTTTAATTCGACCAAAAACAAACTTAGGAATAATATATGACCATTTATGCCCACTTGGATTAGATTAGGACATTTATTATTATTTAATTCAAAGAAGAGTTAAAAGAGTTAAAATCAAAGTTTATTTACTAAAACATTTTTCATATAGGGTTATACATAAGCTAAATTCGATTGTAAATATTCATTAGAAAGAAAAAAAGATTTCATACATAATTGTATTTTATTTGTAATTTTTAGACATCAAATAATGTAAGTTATTTATGACACAAAGATGATGCAATAATTATCTTATTATTGAAATATTGACATAATTGATATTATAAATGCATAAATAAGAATAATTTGAGCCTTTTTATGAATTACACTAATTTTCTAGGTTACTATGATATATTATTGTTGATTTAATCAAATTTTTGCGAACATATAATTCTGTTATGACTTTCACAAAAATCATATATCAAATAGTGTCAAAATTGACACAAAATAGTTTTTAAATAAAATATTATATTATTAATTGTTATTTTATTCCTAAAAATATAAGGTTCGGCAAATGACTTAGATAAGGATATATGTATTAATAATAAACAATTTGGGGTTCGTTTGGCATGTTATAGTAAGTGTATTAACCATACAGTGAAAGAAAACAAAAAGACACGGTAAAAGTTAAATTATTTAACTTAGAGTTAAATCTAATTGATAGGGTTAAAATAATACCCTAAACTTGTCTAAATCTTATTGGATAATAGGATTTCGACCCATCCCCACTTTATCTTCGAAATAAGACCCTTTGGAACCATTATAAACCGATTTTGACATTAATATAAAATAATATTTCGAGGTATTCCTAAGGTGCCCCTCTCCTCCCTTATAAAAGGACACCTCCCCCCCCCCCCCCTCCTCCTCACACCAATTTGAGCACTTATTCTCGGCCAACCCCTGCCAAAATCTCTTCTCCACTTCACTAGAAACATCCTAGAGGTTCTGGTATTCCTCAAAGACCAATTTTAGTTCCCTAAGAGGAGGTCTCAAAGAGGCACTTCAAAGAAGAGGTAATTACTGTTACCAATTCTTTCATCTTTATTTCTTCTTCCACTTCTTCTTCTTAGGTTGTTTCATTATGAAGTAATAACATCAGTATCACTCATATACTGATATGTTATTTTAAGTATGAAACAACCCTGTTTCACCATCTATCCATCCTACGGAAAAAGAAATCACCGCGCGTGCGTACGTACGGAATACCGTCTCCACGACGCGATGAGATTCATTCTTAATGATTAACCATTCATGAATGATTATAAAGTATATATAATAATTAATAATAAAATATATGACATAATAGTGATACTGGATTTATGTATATATATATATGTATTTCATCTACCTACTTCCATTCAAGACAATAAGGAAAGAAAAACAGCGTTCATGCGTACGTACGGACTACCGTCTCCATGAACGGTGTTTTTCATTTCATTTATCTATCTATTATATATATATATACTGATTATATTTGATATATAAATCATATTTTATATTCTGGAAGTAAGTAAATCATGATTTAAGTAATAATAATGTCAAGAACAACAAGTCAAAACACCTACGACAAATCAAACGATTTTACCCAAAACGCTTCTTTAACATGGAATTTACAAAATAACGGGTAATATAATGTCATAAGTGAACCATATATGATATCATAACAATGAATATGATTCTGTAATAAGTCAATGACATTATTTAAATCATTATACAGGAGGTTCGGACACATACGAAGCAAATCGGAACTAAGGTAAGGGAAAATATCACAATCTCATTTTTATCCGAGATTGTTTATTCGTAAGTATTTACTGGGGTGTATTTTATCATCCACATCCATGTTTCATCAATATGTAATATTATTTACATCCACCTACAATTGTTTAAATCCATTTTTACCCTTCGGTGAGTTTTTAGTAATATGTATGAAAGGAATCTTTTGTCGTTTTTCGTACGAGGTACTTTTTGACTTTTCCGACAAAAGTACGAAGAATGTTTTTTTTAACTTATACGACATGAATGGATTTTTATGAAACTTCCTTTACAAGTTTTCAAGTTTATTTTTAATCAACATCTTTTATTTTAAATTCGTATGACATGTTATGAAAGGAAAAATGTTTTTGAAGTAGAAATGATATTTTCCTCAAGAATGGATTTCAAGTGTTTTATCAAAATTATTTTCCATCTAAGATAATATAGGGTTCTGTTTTTATCCCTATTATTACATTGATTTGATTATGTTGTGAGGGAATTATTTTTTTGAATTCATTTATCTTATATGAATTGATTTATGATGTCATGATGTTTCAAGAATCCCATTTTTGTTACATGTGTTATGCGATGATGTATGTTTTATGATTATGTGGCACACATAAGAAAGGATTCATTATAAGATGGGTGGGACCTATATCTCCCTCCAATGCATTGGGTAAAGATTTTATATCTCATGAGATAGACAGGGCTGGAACGGTAGGTTATACCTGTTCAGTGAAACAGGACTGAAACGAGGGTTACTCGATTCAGAAAGGGACTTTGTCCACTAAGATAGTCTTGGCAATGAGTCTTGACTAACAAGAAATGATTCTCTATGATTATGTGTGAATGCGACAAAGTTTCATGTTTTAAGTTATGATTATTGTGATTACATTTCACTTCCATGATTTATCCCATGTTATGAAATTATGCTCTCTTTTGCAGGATAATATTTCCAAAATGTTATGTTCTTATGAATACGATGTGATTGATATTTCTTTTGTTTACCCTTACTGAACATTTGAGCTCACCCTTTTATGTTTTCTTTTCCCCAGGATATAAAGAAAGGTTTAGGTAAAAAAGGGAAGATCTTTATAGGAGATGTTGAAGATCTTTCACCACGATTAGAAGATTACGTTCCGAGTTTCCAAAGATACTAAACTATTACGATCCTTGTGTGTATGTACTAAGTATTCCGCAAATGTAATGTAATGTCAATGTACGTCATGTTTTGGGTCTCTAAAAATAATGTACAAAATGACACTAATGATATATTATTAAATGAATTGAAAATAAAAAAATTGTATTAAGAAATATAAAATGGATTTGGTTAATAAATAATCCATGGTCCATTTATGAGTTAATTTGTAAATTTATAGTAACAATATAAACCATTAATGGGTGGAATACATTAATAATTTGGAAATTTGCCAAAAGAATATTGTGGGGGGTTAAAAAATTGATAACTTTAAAAGAATAACCAAAACATATCCAAATTTTAATGGATGATATTATTTATAAAGAAATTATGAAAGGACCTGGAACAACCAGGTACATTATTATTCCGACCCCTAATGATTGAGGTGTCCTAGGGACCATCAATGAATCATTGGGGAGTTTTCCAAATTTTCATATTGAACTAATGGTGGCACCGAATGGCATCAGTTTCCCACCGACCGGGTATATGGAATTAGGGCTAGGGTGTTGGTGACTCACCCATATGTGAGTCATTTCCAACCTCTCCCTGACTTTTCAGTTTCACTCCTGTAATGCCTATTTTAAGGTAAAAGTGTTTTAATACCCCTTTCAAAGCAATTTAAGGACCATAAATGATATTTACAAATCCCATAGAGTCGGGAGACCCCTGATTTACTGAAATATGTGGTGTTATTATCAGTGTCACTCCCTTTGCCTCATTTTCTTGTATCCAGTGTTTTTTCAGTTAGGCCTCTTTTACAAGTTTTTCTTAATTTAAAGACAATATATCAACTCACAGTCATCTGTTGGTATTTCTCCACCATTTCCAATGATAATTATTAAATCACAATAAATTGAAACATGTGAAACCGCAGAGCCACGTGGTTAATCCATGATTCATCTTTATATTAATTTTAAATAGTCTCCCAAATTTTATTATATGACATCTTATTAATCGGATATCCTATATACCTTCTTCCATTTCGTTTCTCTATGTTACACTCGACAATTCCTCGCAATACAATCTTTCCCTCATGTTGGTTCCCTTTCTGATCGTCCTTGTATTCAATCCTTCATGTCTCGCCATCCCCAATTCTTAGAAAATGGATAAAAACATCAATCCTCAATCATATTGGTAGGGGATATTCCTCATTCTCTCTTTATTATGCACCATGCGGGGTGGGATGATGATGTTACTTTGAGACGTAGATGAATCCATCTTTAACTAAGAAAATAAACAGGTTTTTAAATAATGAATGGGTGGGTAGATAATGATGATGTTGTGTTATAGCTTTGTTTTATGTTCTGAGTTGTATGGGATCATACCCACTAAGCATTGTGGCCATTGGTGGTCCTTTAAAGCCTAATATTGATGCTCTATTTTTATGGATACTCTTATTATTGAAAGACTGTAACATGGAATCTTACTAATAAATTAAACATGATTGTTTAAATGGATTCCCAATGAATACGAACCCTTGCGTGATCACCCTAGTTTACCAAATAAGAAATAAGATACTTAATTAATGATACATGATAAATCAAATAAAATCACTACTAGTTTCTTGTTTTATTCATGGTTGTTCTGTTTGATTTGTTTTGGAGTGATTTAGATGGGAATGGAATCTCTAGTTGATGGTTTGTTTGTTTTTGAATCTGGGGAATTGTAGAGCAGGCGGTAAATGATTTCTAAATAGTCATATATAGCTATTTTCGGTTCCATTACATCGATGGATATCACGGGATCCCAATTTTATGTTTTCATTTACAAGAGAACTGGGAATGAATGCTTAAACTCCCACATGGCTGTTTAATTTCAGTTGTTGTTTTGTCTATTAGTTATGCATTTCTGATTCTAGTTGGTGGAGGAATATTTAAATGGAATAAATTGATCATGATAAAAAGAAGGGTTACAATGGGAAATTATTTACTAGAAATGGGGATTTCACTGGATATATCTGTTGTGTATTTGTGCATGTTGGGGTAGCAGCAAGAGTGGTGGTTTTTGGGGTGGTTGTTGGTTGTTTGACCCTTAGGTTGGGATGAGTTCTTGATTACCTATAATATTAAATTTTAGTTCTTGTGTTTCTTATACGCACCCAACTCATGTAGAGAACTTCATTATGAAACCCTATCATTTCAAAGGGAAGGGTGTATTTTCAAACATTATTATGAGTAGCTGGTTATTAGCTTCCTTATTCAACCACTTCTAGGTATCCCAAGATTCTTCAGGAAGGATGTGATGTCCTGTTGTTCATTATAACCCAAGACACATCAGTCAGCGTATTTTTTGTTGGGTTGGCATATGTGTGTGTGGTCAGGTTTGTTTTCCATGTGTCTTCAGGATGAGGAATAGGTATTTGCAGATAGAAAGTATGAATGTGGTGGCCTAGTTTTCTATGGGTAGGAAGTGTGGTTATGATGACCCAGGTATCTTTGGGCAGTATGTGTGGTTTTGGTGGCTTACATGTTTGTGGACAAGATTAATGTGTTTTCAGGATGTCCCATATGGTTGTATTTTGGGGTGGCAGTGGGACTGTAGAGGGATTTTTCGGGGAGGTCTGATGCATAGGATGTTCAAAATGACTTGTGAGAAAGTGGTGTGGGGTACCCAAATATCAATGTTCTATTACTATTATTTTACCTTTCTAGTTTTATTTCGGTTCTGTTCCTTGGTGATGCAGGGTGGATAGAATTTTTTTCCATTTGTTTTGGTAACCTCTATTTATCATGGTGAAATAGAATTTCTCCCCACTTTTTCACGATAGATTCTGGTTTCCCTAATCAGTATTCCTGTATACTCACCCTATGTATATAAAACATAACTCTGGATTCCAAGAGGACTTTGAGGATCATTGTAGAACATACATAATCGGGTGTCAAGATAGTTGTCATTGTTGATTTTCATTTCATTTGGAACATTCATTTAATGTTTTTCATGTATTTTCTATCAGTTTATTTTGAACATGCATATGGGAATGGATTTTTTGATTTCCTTTTATATTTAGTCCTTTGTGCTGCTGGGATTTTCCATCTTATCTCCTGATCACGTTCTATAAAAAGGTTAATCCCTTCCTTTAATGAGATATTTTATATCCTTGGTACTAGTTTTCACTTCGATGCCTGCTGAATTCAGGACTCATGTATCATTATCTCTCCTTCACCATTTAAGGGGAAGGTCTATGAATAATTCCATCCTCTCCCTCATCATGAAGAAGGTGGGATGTGACAACAATCTATATCCTCAACAAACATCTAGCTAGCTGGTCTACCCTCCAACTGGCATACTCAACACCAGGGGCATAGAAAGTATATATACATATAGACCTACGTCATAGGCTAGTCTGGGTGTAACAAAGGAGTGCGATTCTCCAAAATCTAACAAAGAACATCCAAGAGTACTAAACAGGCTGATCATACCTTGAACAACTTCTAGCCCTAGTGGAACTTCTTCTTCTATGGTGTATAGATTTTATTGGAGAGAGGGGTCTTGAGGAGGGCATCTGGCATGTAGATCCCCTTCTTTTCCTATAAGTCAAGATTTCATTGGATTCAGAAGACTCAAATTTGGTGTACGTTCCTAGGATTTTCAGTGAGTGTGTGGATATTTTCCCTAAATAGGTTGTGACTCTACCCCCTCAATGTGACATTGTGTTCATGATAGAATTAAAAAATGTTTCTAGTTTTATTTTGAGGTCTCCATATCCTATAGCGCCTTCAGAGTTTCGAGAAATGCGGATTCAGGTCGAAAACCTGATGAAGAAGGGTTTTATTCGACAAAGTGTGTTGCTGGGAGGGGTGCTCCGGTCTTGTTCGTAGAGAAGGAAGACATTGGTCTTAGGCTATCCAGAGACCACTGTAGACTAAATCAGATAACAGTTAAGAACTGTTACCCCCTAGTGTGAATAAAAGTCCTTTTTGACCAGTTTATGGCAGAAGGTTTGTTCTATATTACCAACCTACGGTATGGATATCTCTAGATGAGGGTGAAGGAGGGTGATATCCCAAAGGATAATTTCAGGCAACATTATGGGCACTTTGAGTTCATGGTCATTACATTCGGCATTAATAATGCCCATCATTGTTCATGGGGCTAATGAACTATACTTTCAATGAGTATATGGACCGGTTCATTGTCGTGTTCATCCATGATGTCCCGATCTACTCATGATCTGTGGAGGATCACACCGAGCATATAAAGATAGTTTTTGTGGTCCTACAACACCACCATCTCTCCAAGAATATGTCCAAAAACAAGTTATGGACATGAGAGGAACACTTCCTTAGAATCATGGTTTCTTATAAAGGAATATCAATGGGCCCATCGAATGTTTAAGAAGTTGCTACTTGGGAAGCACCAAAGAATGTGGAAGAGTATTGTAGTTTACTAGGTATAGAAGGTTACACCCAGAGGTTCGTACCTAACTTCTCTCATGTTGCAACACCTTTGACAGATTTGACCAAGAAAGACCATTCTTTCGTATGGTGTGAGTAGTTCCATGCATCATTCAATTATCTGAAACGGAATTTGCTCGGTTCCCCAATGTTGAGGTTTCCAGAGAAAGGGGTAACATTTTGAGTGTTCTAAGATGAATCCGGTCTAGTATTGGGGTGTTTACATATGTAGTGTTGAGGAGTGATCTTTTATGGGTCTAAGAAGTTATTCCCTCCCGAACATAACTTTCTCACCCAGGACCTAGAGTATTTAGTGGTTCTTTTCTCACTGATGTTGTGGTGACATTACCTCATTGGGGGAACACATATATATCTACATGTATCACAAAACCATGATGTACATATTCTCTCAATGAGACCGGAACATTCATAAGTTGAGGTGGAAGAAATTTCATCAGGACTGCATCTTTAACATATCATACACTATGAAAAAGGGAATGTGGTTGCCAATTCATTAATAATGATGTCACGTAAGTATGTGGTTTGAGAGTTATCAGATTCATGGAAGGAAATAGAGGAGTTATGCACTTTACATTTGGACATGACAGTGGCGGAAGGTAGTGGATGTCTATTTTAGATGATAATGAAATATTACTTGGTGTGGCAGGTGGAGGAGTCCTAGTGGGGAGACTCATAGGTTGAAGTGATGTGTGATTGTGTTGGCTGGGTTGATGATTTTTAGGGATGGTAGGAGGATATTTAGAGATGAATGTTATTCCATGGGATGCTATTTTTCCCCGTAAAGATGTGCGAGGGAGTGCCTGGTGAGTTCAAAAACTTTTCCCAGGATGTATATCCTGGAATCTCTAAGGTTTATAGCGGCAATATAGGTTATTTTTGGTGTCCCGATGTGAAGTGGGAAGAGGCGGAGTTTGTGGAAAAGTTCCTCATGTGTCTGCAGTTGAAGGATGAACACTATGTTAATGGTGGCATGTTATAGCCCTTAGAAATTCCCGAGTTGAATTTGGATGATGTCACGATGGAATTCGTCATAGGAATACCCATTTATAAGGGAGGATGTTACTCCATTTAGTTATTGGTTGAATGATTAAGTAAATCGGCTCATTTCTAATTGGTTAAGGTGTTGAGCACAGTGGATGACATAGCATAAAAGTACATGGGTGAAGTTTTGTTGCTTCACGTAGATCCTAGATACCTAATATCAGATCAGGATACACACATTACAATACACTTCAATATGTTATTACAATGTGATTTCAGCACCCAACTATTTCATAGCACTTCATTCCACCCTCAGAAGGATGGGCCTACAGAGAGGACTATCCCGATGCTGGAGGATATGCCTCAAGCATGCATTTTGGACTTTAGAGGATAATGGAATTGAAACATTACCCTGGTGGAGTTTTCCTATAATAATATATATCACACTACCATTTGAATGGTTCCATTTTATGCCTTGTAAAAGTGAACGTTCTGTTTTCCCATGTGTTGGATAAAGGTTTGGGAGGCATGTGTTCTTGGCCTACAGGTAGTGCGGAGAACAATAGGTAAGGGTCACCTTTGAGATGAGAGGATGAATGTGGCACAATATTGGTAAAATTTGTATGCTGATCATTGGAGGAGACCCTTGTAGTTCAAGGTTGGGGACCACACGTTCTTAATGGTCTTCCCTTGGTGCAGACATTGAAGGTTTGACATAGGGAGTAAGCTTTCTCCCAGGTACATTGATGCCTTCGAGGTGTTGGATAGAGTCAGTGAGGTGGCATAGTAGTTGGCATTACCACCACGGTTTGATAGGATCCAAAATGTCTTTCATGTCTCCCTACTTCTAAGGAATCTTCCCGATGACTTTAATGTCCTCGACTAGGGAGAGTTGGATATCGAGGATGATGCAATGTTCGTGGAATGACCAGTGAAAATCATGGATCGCAAGGAGTAGGTGCTTCATGGATAAAACATTCTCTTGGTTCACGTGTTATGGAGTCATGGTGGCCTCAAGGAGAGTACCTTGGAACTTGAGGCAGAAATGTGTTATCAGTACCTAAAGCAGTTTTGAGATTATCTCTTATTTTTTCATTATTCCTCATGGGAAGTGGATCCATGACATTGTTTTCTATGAGATTATAAGTTTCCCTTTTTCATTGAATGTTTATGAAATGTCGATACTGTGGGGAGGGTAGGACTTGTTCCCCAATCAAGATGTATTAATCTGGATGTGAATAAACCTGTGTGGGTGGGTCACTACCTCCCAAAGAAGATAGTATCTTGAGATGGACAAATGAACTCAATAATCTATATGTCTCGATGGTGTGATTATTGAGATCTTGTGGTTATATTGTTTTTCTATAGTTGTTCAAGAGATAGATTAATGAGGATTTCCTTGATAATGAGGTATTCCCCTCTAGATTCCAACATATGTTGGTTTACCCCGAATATATATCTTAAGGGTTTTTGTTCATATCCCTCTCTTTTCTCTAGGTTTAATCTTGAATTATTGAGGGAGATAATAGTTTATCTGATGTGATGACATAGACCCTCGTAGTCCATTACTTTGTAAAATCATGATGTTTTAGCTGTAGTGGGTACTATCAATGACTCATTGAGGAGTTTTTCAAATTTCATGTTGACGGTATGGTCGCACCGATCAGTATAAGAGCCACACTTACCAGTTCCATGGTATTGGGGATTGGGTTTCATTTACTCACCCATTGTTGGGTCATTTCTAGCCTCTCTCTAACTTTCTAGTTTCAACCACTAATTCCTATATTAACTTCAATGTGTTTTACTACCCCTTTCAATTAAGTTTATGTCCTATAAAAGATATTTTAAAATTCCCAAAGTGTTGGATGGACCTTGAATTACAAAAATGTATGGCTTTATTACCAGTTTCACGCCCTTTTCTTCATTTTATAATCTCTCATGTTTTTTCAAATCGGCCTATGTTACGTGTTTTTCTCAATTTAAAGGCGTCAACTAACTCATAATCATCCATTGGTCTTTCTCCACTATTTTTAAGGTAATTTTTAAATCCCAATTATTTCCAATGTTTAAATGCACCAAGACAAGTCTTCAATCCATGATTTGTCTTTTTAGTACTTTGAAATGGTCTCCCAGATTTTATGATCTGACCTTTTCTTAAGCTGATGTCCTCTCTTCCTTCTTCTTATTTTCATTTCTCTAAGTTCTCCCAGAGACTCTCACCAAGGGAAAATCATGCACCTGTAATCTATCCATTTATACTCAACTT
Organism: Viscum album; assembly: GCA_963277665.1. NCBI lineage: Eukaryota > Viridiplantae > Streptophyta > Magnoliopsida > Santalales > Viscaceae > Viscum > Viscum album. Next base: position 1,603,261,262 of record OY728161.1, on the reverse strand, counting down.
TGGAGTCCTTACTGAAAATCATGTCATCCCCATTTCTTTGTGCAGGGCTAAAAACATTGAACCTTGATCATCCAGGCAGGGGTTTTTACTTCGTCACTCTTTATTGTGCATCATGTAGGGTGGGTATGATGATGTTCTCTTGGAAAGTATATGAAACCAAATTTAAAGGTGATAAGAAATGGACTTTTAAACAATTAAGGGATATGGAATATGATTATGTTTTTGTGTTATACCTTTGTTTTATTTTGTGAATTGTATGGGGTCATTCCCACTAAAAATTGTGGTCATTGGTGGTCCGTTCATGTGCACTAATGAAACTATGTTTATTTGGATGATATTATGATTGAATGAAAATAACATGAAAAATAAGTAATCATGTAAGCATGGTTGATTAAAATTATGCTCAATGAATAAGAACCCTTGTGTGATAACCCAGATTAACCAAACGAGAAATTAGGAACTCAAGGAATGGTGTTGGCTAAATCTAAAAACATCTATGCTCACATCCTGTGTTATGAATGTTTGTTATGTTTGATGATTTTGGGGGTGAAGAAGAGGGGAATGGAATATATGGTTGGCTTTTTGTTGGTTTCTGAATTTGAGGCCATGTAGAGCAAGCGAGAAATGTTTTGGACTTGAAATGTTCGGTATTTTTTCGCTTCCAATACTTGGAGGGATCTCACCAGATCCCATTTTGTTGTTTTTATTTACAAGAGAAATAGTAGTGAAGGCCTAAACTCCTTCTTGTATGTTTCATTTCAGTGGTTGTTTTGGCGTTTTGTTATTCCTATTAGTTTCCCATTAGTGGAGGAATATTTAAATGTAATCACTTTAACAGGACAACGAGAACTATTACAATGTGAAATTATTTTCTAGAAATGGGTCCTGCTCTGGTTGTGGTTGTTTTGTACTTTTTTATGTTGGGGTAGAAGCAAGAGTGTGTCTCTGTGGGTTGGTTTTTGGTTTCAGGACCATTTGGTTTTGATTATATCTTCATTACCATAAGTATAAATTTTATTTTTTGTGTTTCTTAGACTTTACCCACCCATGTTGAGAACATCATTCCAAACATCCCCATTTAATGGGACAGGGTTTTTTCATCACACTTATGATTGAATGGTTATTATCTACTTTATTATCCAACTCCCAGGTAGATCATGCCTCTTCGAGAATGATTTTACGGCCGAAAGTTTGTTATAGCCCAAGAATCATCAGGCATGGTGTGTTCTAGTGGGTTGGCACATGTGTGTGCATGCAGGTTTTTTTTCCATGTGTCTTTGGGATGAGGCCTACTTTTCTGCTGGCAGGAAGTATGGTTTTGGTGTCCTAGGTGTCTATATATATGATGTGTGGTTGTGATGGCCTAGGTGTTTGTGGATAGGATGTGTGGTTGTGGTGGCCAAGGTGTTTTCGGGTGGGATAAACTTGTGGTTGAGATGTCCCATAAGGTTGTTTTTAGGGGAGATAGTGTGATTGTAGTGGGATTTGTGGGGAAGTCTAATGTGTACAATTTTCTAAATAACTCTTCTGAAAGCATTGAGGGGTACCCAAATATTAATGTGCTATTACTATTATTTTACATGGATGGATTTATTTGGGGACTGTGGCTTGTGGAGACTGTGTGTATAGTTTTCCTTGCTTGGTGTTTTGGTTACCATTATTTCTCACAAGGCTTTAGAATGTCTCCCCACATATGAACAAGAAAATTTTTTTCCCTACTAAGTATACCAGTAAACTCATGCTAGAAATATGAAACTGCTTTCATGTTTCCAGGAGGACTTTGAGGACCATGCCAGACCTTACTAGATTGGGAGTCATGACAGTTTTCATTGGTGTTTTTATTTTTATTTGGTACATTACATTATATTTTTTATTTCACTTTCTATTAGTTTATTTTGTACATTCATATAGGAATGGATTCCAGGATTTAATTTTATCATTATTCTTTGGTTTTTCTGGCATTTACCCTCTTATCTCCTGATCCTGTTTTATAAAATAGTTAATGACAACCATTTAGGTGAGATTCTATATCCCTAGTGCTAGTCACCACTCTAGGGCCCACTAAAGATGGGACTTGGGGGACATTATCTCTCATTCCCCTTGAAGAAGGTAGTGTAGGGAATCTTGACATCCTTTACCTCAACATGGAGAAGGAGGATCGTGACATATTAATATTATTTTATAATTTTATCAATTACGATACATTTTAACATAAAATAGTAATATATAATAGTTTAATACATTATGATTTTCCATGAATACCCCAAATATAAAATGACACCCCAATCATATCATATCCACACTTATAATGGAATTTGGATTGACCAATACCTACAAAATAAAATTAATGAAATCCACCACCACATCCTAAAGTCCTTTGATTGATCATAACACCATCTAATAAAGGATTTACTTATAAACCTAAAGTGGTTTTCAGAATAGGTTTTATCTATCTTTACCAGAACAGAAAAGGTTATTTTTTATTATCTATAATATTAATTTATTTAACAATTTTACAATAATAAATATGGTATAATTAATATAATCATATTTTATAATTGATTTTGAAAAACGGAATTCAATTTATTTTTCAGTCTATGAAAATTGAATACATTGTGTGTGTGTACGTAAGGCCTAGCATCTCCACATAGTAGTGTAATTCATTTCTCATCAACACTATACATGGATGCTTATTAAAATGGGAATAAATATTATATCTAATTTCATTGATAAAAAATTTATTATCAAATTTTAATATCTTATATGTAATCTTAATTTTCAAACTGTTAGAAAATGATATCGTCGCTCATGTGTATGTCTCAACTATGACCTCCACTAAATGATATAATCTGTTTTTTATTTTTAATTTTAAAGAATTGAAATAATAATATATTTTACTAATTAATTTGATATATATTTCATAATAATTATCTTCTTCTAGTGAGTTATTTTTATCTTTCATATGTTCCATCCTTCAAAAAGTGATAACAGTGTTCATGCATATATATGACCAACCATCTATATAAAAAATATAATTAATTTTTATATTTAAATATTTTATGATTTAATAAAAATATATATATTAAATATATATGAAATTTATATAATGAATAATACTTCCAATTTTTTTTAACAATGATCAAATTATAAGGACATGAACTACCTAATCAAAAAATTCATGAAGATTGATGTAGTTAACTCTGAAATTAATGATAATAATAAAATATTGATAACAGAAAGTAATAAAATGTAATAAAGAGATCATATATAAAATTATATGTATCTATATGGTAATATAATGTATATATATAAAAACTAAATTTACTATATATGAGGTTTACATAACTTACGAGGGATATTGAACATGAGGGAAGGTGTTTCATAACTCCATTTCTCATCACTTGGTTATATTTCTTATTCATGGTCTTTGATATGTTAAGATTATGTGTTTAATGAACACTAATTAATTTAGTATTTATTTTCCATTTTTTATTAGGTTATAAATTTGTTACATATAATCACGTCATTAATTAATTATTATTTCAATGATAAAATTATTATAAGGGACTTCATCACAATTTATATTCATTGAGACATATTATAATGTTATGAACCTAAAATCTATTGTAAGATATAAAAAATTTAATTTTATATATCATGTCATGAATATTTGTTTCATAATATTTAATTTTACATGTGAATATATTCATTCATTGATCATACAATTCAATAGTTACCCAACCGATTGGAATTTATTTCCTAATTATATCATTATTCAAGATTTTTTATGTTTAAGTATCTTCTAAGAGAAATATTTGATATTTATATCATAAAACCAATATATTTAATTTTTATATTGTAATTTATATAAATTACAAAATTTAATTTTATTTTTCTCACTTTATGTACTCAAAATAATGAGACAGTGTTCTTAAAAAAAACTGACATTTTTTTCTACTCGGTCAATAATATTTTTGTTTCATGTTCATATTTTCCTTAAAATGATTTAAAATAATATTTTAACTATTCTAATTTGATTTATTAAATAATTTTTTTACCAATTTTTTAATTTTTAGAAAAATATTTTAAAAGGAATCTATTTATGTGATTCCTAAATAAGGAACTTTTTCTGAAAATGTGAAATGAATCATTATTTTAGCATACTGGGAAATATTGATATTTACCACCTTCATAACCAATAAATTATTTGATGATTAAATTAAAATTTTAAAAGGCTTATTTCAATAAAAAAAATTTGTAATACATTAGAAATCTTTAGACTTTAAAAATTATATTCAAATTTAGAAGTTTATTTAACACAAGAATGTTTTTAATGTTGTTTTATAGTATTTATATTCATGATTGATTGAATCCATTTAATTTAATTATAATACACTAGGGATATATCATATAGATACCATCATTATAATTTATTTTCGATGGTTTATGACCATTTTCCCATGTAATGAATTGATATTCACTTTCATGATTAATTTTCTAGTCCTTTACACCATTTTAAAGCATTTATTTTCTTATGATCATATGAACATTAAATTTTTTATAAATATCCATATTGAATTTCTGATGGATATTATTATATCATAAATTATATATAATTTCTGTATAAATTGTTTTATAGTGTAATTTATATTATAGAATTGGAAAATCCTAATTAATATATATTGTTACAAAATATGGAATTTTGTAAGGTATATTTATTTTCAATTAAATTGTACATTCAATATATGTTGAATTAATTGGACATGTAGTGATGGGTGATACCAAAAATTATATACACTTATGATGAATCACCATGTATAATGATTCAAATCAGTAAGCTATCTTTCAATGGGTTAATGGTTTATACCAACAAATAAATTAAATTTTCATGGATGAAGGATTCGATGGTATAGATATCATGATTTCTCAATCCATTACATACATTATTAATAATTTTCTTATTATATATATATTTTAAATTTATTATCCATTATATTAATATATTAATATTTTTTATTGTTTTATAATTTCACAATTTATTTATTAAATTTCATGTGTTAACTGTTATTTACTTCTCTATATTGATTATAAATTATTTATTCATGATATCTTTTTTTGTACGTAACACTTAATGAGCATATGATCCGACAATTTATTTGTTTTTTTCCTAGGATATGAAGATGGATTTTTTGAATAATATCAAGGATAAAATACGGATTTTATTCTATGTATTTTATAATTATAATTTAATATAGGATTAATGTAGGTTTCTATTTTTTCAATACTAATAAATTAATAGATCCTTTGAGAAAAGATAAATTTATTATATGACAATGTAATAATGTAGAAACTAGTACTAGGATAATAGGGTTGGGTTTGTTATATTTTACATCAAAATAATAACATATAAGTGTATTTATGATATTGGATTCATCATTTTATGATGGATACACTAGATTTCGAGAAGGTGGATGATGAAATAAAACCAGAAGTACATGCTTATGTGTTTATATTGTTATTGAGTATCATTCATTGGATTTTGCCTTAATCAAAACAATTATGGTATTATTACTAAACATGAACCTATATAACATGGGTATGGATTTTATTAATATATTTGGGTTGTGATAATCCAATATAATAGGATATTAAAGTGTGTAAAAGAGGGGATTTGGAGATTCATTTTATAATTGGTGGAGAATACATACATAGAATGTTTCAAAATATATTTTTTATTTAAGATAATTGTTACAAATGACTCATATTAAATTTATAGGTTATATACATTAGATAAGTGACTATACAATTGGATTTAATTTTTTAGGTTATTATTTCCCTTATTATTTTAGTTTAAACCCTATTAAAATGTTTAAACTCTTATCGTGCTAAATAAAATATTCACCAAATTTTCTATTCATAATGACTGATAATGAAAGTGAACTCATTAAAAAATATGCACATTGTAAGTAAAAATATGTCTTAATTTTTATAAAATTAAATATATTTAATTGGTATATATTAAGTTAATAAAAAACTAAAAAGGCGCGGTGAACATTTGTTTTCCCAAAAAAATGCTTTTTTAGGTTCAAAATATTTATATATTAAATTGAGAATAATTTATATTCATAAAAATCAATAAGATATGATTTAATTAAATGGAACTAATGAAATATTGAAAAAAATTGAAATTAAAATAGAAAATTATACAAACATTAAGGAAAAAAATTGTTTTCTATAAAATTAGTATTTGTCCAATATTCACTAAACATTTATATTTTCAAAAAATAAAAAAAATTCACATGAGGATAATTTAGGTATGGAGATTTATGAAATGATATAATTTTTAGAAAATAAAATATATAATTTAATTATAAAGTTATTATGATATCTGAGCAGAAAATCCTATAAAAATCACATTCTAAGAAAAAATAATTTTGTAAGTCTAAAACACCCAAAATAAAAGATGAGTTTTTATTTATTATGAATTTTAATTATATAAAAACATTATAATTTTTTTTATAATTTGGATATTATTATGCATATATCTAATTTAACCGATAGGTTATAATGGTATCCTTTAAATAATAAAAAATTAGTAGTATATCATTGTTAGTTTAAACTAGATCTTTCATCTAAAGTAAGAAATAACATAAATTATTTTTATTTTATGAAAAAATATATAATAAAATTATGGGTTATGAGATATGAAACAACATTAATATTATATGACATATTTATATTTAAATAAATCTCATTCTATTTATATATTTCCATACATGAAACACATAATTTAGAAAGTTGTGAAAAACTCATAAATTATTTTAATGATTTATTTTACCATTACAAAATTCTTCATGCCAGTATTATCGTAAGATAAAATTTTGAGCATTTTCTAAATAATATAATGTTTGGGTGATAAGTGAAAATAAATATTTATAAGGAAAACTATATTTTATAATATTTAAAAAGCATAATTTTGATTCAGATTAATTTTAAATTTTACATAGTTTATTATAAAAAAATAAATTTATACTGTTTCGATCAGTATTATACATGATCTAATTATAAATATAATTTGAAACATAAAAATGCCTTTTTTAGAAAATATTTCTTCATCACGTTTAGTGTTATTATAATAAAATGAATATCAAACACTTATAAAGATTGAATTTTATAAAATGGTTTTCCTATTTTGAACCATTAGGTTAAAATTTGGTAAATATGGATTTTTAAATATTAGATATAATTAATTATAACTCTAGTAAAATATATCACACCAGTAAAGGGTAGTTTAGTTAATTAACAATTAAAATAATGTTATAAGGAATTAAAAATATGAAAAAATGAATTTATTTCATTAAAAGAGTGTAGTGTTTCCATGATAATGTAAAATTTTGAAAAAAATAATATTTTCCATTTTTCTATGAATTTAACCTTTATAATATAAATGTAATGGAAAAAGCTAGAAATTTCACTCTATTTTAACATTTATAACATTTTGTGACAAGTATTAAAATATTTTATTTTATTTATTATAATTATATTTTATTGTTGAAATAAATTTCTTATCGCATAATTTTTTTTAAAATTTTTATTGAGTGAATAAATATATTAAATACCTATGCAATGTCGACAAAGTGTTTATTCATTTAATAGAGAAATAAGAAATGATATTAAAAATATTAATATTAGTATAATTTGAATTGGTTATAATATTCCAAAAAAATTTATAGATAAATATAACATATTATGGATTTATTGAATGTTTATATTAGAATTATTTTCTTATCATGTTATTTTGAAGGTCAAATTAAATACAAAGTTCCCAAAATGGCATTAATGTAATTTGATAAAAATTAATATTTTATTAAGTGAATTAAATTCATAAAAACAATACATTAATACATATGAATGGTATACAATTTAAAAAATCAACCACTGTCCATTTTTAGGTCTTTTTTCTTTTATGATAACATTCTTATGAATTAATGGTTAGAAAATGGAAATGTTGTGATAATTTTCAAAAGTGTTAATGGTGGGTTAAAACTAAAATATAAGGGTGAAAAAAATTAACAACATTTAATAAAATTATATTTTATCATATGATATTGAATACTATTGAAATTATATTTTAATTATATTAATTTATGGATATTTTTAGAAGGAAAATATTTTATATTAATTAAATACTTTGAGAAATTTAACGAATTCCCTCCCCTTACTTATAAAAAGGGAACCTCTTCTCTCTTCTATTTACATCACATTGAGAAAAAAAGATTAAAAAAACAATTAACTTTTATTCTCTTAAATTCCTTGTATAAGTTTTATTTATTTTTCTCTTCCCAAAATACCAACCCTAAATTCAATAAGTGGATATATAAAGAAGTTCTTTCAAAGAAGATAAATCATCTACACCGAGCACTTTAATTTTTTTCATCTTCTACCACATTAAATTAAATAATAAATAATAAAAAATAATATCACCAATATATATTGTATAATTATATTTTATTATTTTTATTTAGTATTATTTATCCATAACCTTCTCTATCAAATGGGAATCAAAATCATTGCTCTTTTGTATACTGAACTAAAGCCTCATGAACTGGTGTAAATTTTTTCCATTAATAACACACATTAAATTTCATAATTATGTAACTAATGAAAATAAGTTATAATTATGATATAATTCTTTTTTTAAATTTATAATATTATATCTAACTTCTTATATTCTGATCTATAGGAAAACTATAATGTCACTTATGTGTACGTGTGGACTATCACCTCCAAGAAATGTTGTGATACATTTTTTATTTTCCCTTAAAATGGATGGTAATAATGATATATTTAATAAATTTATAAGATACATATGATATAAAAATGATCATGGAATGGTGAATTATTATTTAGATATCTTTTTCATCTATCAAAATGTGAAATCTGAATTCATGCGTCCATACGGCCTAACATACCCATTAATGGTGTAATCATTTTCTCTATATAAACCATTTAAGGATGAATATAAATTGGTATATATTGAATATATATGACATTTAGATCATTAATAACATTATTAGGATGATAAAATGATGATAAAGATGTAGTTAATGAAACTACAGAATGAAATCATACATAAAAAATAAAGCAACCTATACAGTAAAATAATTTTAACAATAAATGATTATTATCAAATAATTGATATAATGTTATAAATGGATCACATATGATATTATAGAAATAATTATAGTTATTTTATTTATATTTAACAATTAAAATATATTATATATCATGTTTAAATAACTTATTAGGTAACTAATGTTTATGGTATGTGATTTTGACGTAATTTCCGCTCCTTTGAAAAATATTTAGTATTATGCACCTAGTTACATTTATTGGGTGTATATACTACCTGATTTTATATTTTTAAAATAAATATTAATTTATTAACAATGAATAAGGTTTTAATTCAATTTAATCTTATAAGGGGATATAATTTAAATGTTAGCAAATTAAGAAGAATTTATTTTATATTTTGATATTTTTGAGATTTCCATTATTTTCCATAAAGAAATAATATAATATATCCTTCATAAAATCCATATATTTTATTATCATATAGTTACTATTGATGTTTCCAAATTTTCATTTAACTTTTTCTATTTTTGACACATGAATCTAGAATTTAAATGATTAAAAGAAAATATGATAATATTTATATTTTGATCTATTGTAATTTTCATTCACATATATATTTTTTAATTATAATAAAAACAAAATAATTTTATAATATCAATTTATTTGTTAAGGATATTTCAATTTATCTATTAAATTTTATTAGGCTTTAAATTAATATTTAATTTTTTTTGAAATGAGCATTTTGAAATTTCATTAATAATCTGAAAAAAACGATTGAATGTATATATTATTAATTTTTATTCCCACTATTATAAAGGTTTTATACTATTTATCGCCTTCTTAATTTTTTACATAGTTTTGGAATAATAAATATTTAATTTTATATTATTTTAGTATTTCAATTTCATTTTAAAAAATATGGAATTTTTATAATACCCAATATTTTTTATCAATTGACAGAATTCTTTTAAATTATGTTGTTGTTATTAACTTCTACTTGATACATTAACATTATTGTGATCATTTTTAATTACATGTATCTTAAATATCAAGATTCTTTGTATAATGAATATGGATTTTTTCTAAATCATACACCATTTATACATACCATGTTTTTAGTATGAATTCTATTTAATTGATTGGGGAAATATTGATATTATTTATTCATTGCTCAACATTAATATTTTTTGATAAGGTATATCATTTTATAAATAAAATTATAATGTAATATATAACTTATCCATTATACATGCTATGATTGGTGCATCTGGAAATTATATAGTCTCTCGATACATCAATACGTCTCCTGGGATAGATAAATTTTCTAAACGTAATTTTTATTTTGATTATACCCATCTATCGATAAAACTGTTTTCGAACAAGTCCATGATGGTTTATCATCATGATGTATGAGACCATGACACACAATATTATCTATTTCCTTAATTGATAATTTATTTATTATTATACATGATATTACTTCATTTATATTATCAACAAATAAATTTTTTTATCATGTTATATATTAAAATTTAATGTGTTTTAAGTTATTTAACATAGCATATTGATCATGCCTTATTTACTCATGATATCTCCAGTTGTACATATGCCTTATTATGAATATATTCTATCCTTTTTTTTCTTTATCCAAGATATAAAAAATATTTTATGGATAATATCAAGGGTATAAGATTCATTCTTATTTTTTGTATTTTATATTACTAGTGTATTATGGGAATCTTGTTTTGTAAAATGTTATTCAAGACTAATAAATTGATTGATCCCGCATGGTGAGATCTCTTGTGTCTTATACCAATGTAAAATTATAAAAATTGTCTATGGGTTACCAGAGATGGGGATTCTATAGTTGATTTTAGATACATTTTAGTTTAAAACATTGGAACTATATTTTAGATGAACATAGATAACATAAGAATACTGATAATATATTATATTATTTGAGAAAATTTAGCACTAAATAGATTTTAATTTTATTTTTTCAATATTATTGATGATTATGAGATAACTCATTGTGTGAAATTATTTAGTTATGTAACCTAAGAGATTAAAGGGAATAAACTCCCATAAAAAATGTCGATACTTCCAAACTGAGAAAGACAATACAATTGGTGTTGGAACTGAGTAGATCATGACCATATTAGGGTAGCTTTCTCAGGTTATGGTGATTAATATTTAACATATGGAACAACATATTATTCCATCACTTGAATCGCCATTTTTGATGTATTTATGTGAAATGGGCCTCTGTATTTATGTGGAATTAACAATCCATTTGAAGATAAACTATGTATCCGTCCCTTGAAATGTTATTTCTGGATTTGGGATGTAACGAAAGTGATTATGATATTCTAGAAGTGTATTGTTTGATAGGATATGCGAATAGTTATTTTTTATTGATTTATAATACTAAATGGGTTGAAGAAATATAAATTATTGAATAGAGAACATTTAATGTGATAATATTCAAGAAATATTTTAGCAATGAGGTTTGAGATATAATAGATATGAAGTTACTTACCAAAAACAAAAGGAATAAGAATGTGTTGAGGAGTACCGTGATGACAATAAAAGACTATACAATCATACTACAGAATACATATGTTTTCCCTAAATAAATACTTACAATTTATTTTATGGGAATAAGATGAGTCTTCGAATGGAATTATTTTCTCATGTATTATCATCATATGATGATATAGTTTCACAATCATTTAAGATAGAGGGATAATTTTCTATATCATATACCTTTAAAATACTCAATAGAAGAATTGGTCAGATGAACCTCAAGAAAAAGGGAATAATTCAAACAGTTATAAGGCAATGAAGTAGTTTCCATCAGATAAATTTTTCGAAAAGAAAAATCATTAAATAAGTTTAAATAGAATGGGATTGTATTATAAGTGTGGATACTAGCATAATATATCTAATAACTATAAGGCAGAAAATAAACCAATAATATCCAGTGCATCAACTATAATGAGATATACCATTATTCAAACTAGATCCCAAAGTGACTATGGAAATTACCAAACAATAAGTCATGGGGATCAGGAAAATAATGTGAAATTACTACAGCTAATATAGAGGGTAAAAGATAGGTGGTGAAAGATACACTTGTCATCTAATCTAGATGTGAATTTTTTATTTGATTCCTATTATACCAAAATTTTTATATCTTGTGAATTGTATAAGGGTATAACATTACCACTTTAAAGATTATAGATTGAGTCTGTAATAAAAACTCTTAATGGTATGTTTATTGTATCTCAGGTTTATTTCTCCAGTTGGATACAATTTTTCAAGAATGATCTTCCTAGAAGTCTTATAATTCACAATATTATTTAATTTGACATAATGTTCATCATGTATTAGTTCTCTCAGAATATATTAAATATCAATTATTATAAAATAAAATATATATCCTATTTTATAAAATTACATATGATGGTATTTTAGTATGAGGATGAAAATGAACTCCTAATGAAAATTCCTTCCATTATATGGGTTATAATACTCATTCACTAGTGATATATATCTCTTATGTTTGGGTAGAAACATAGACTTGAGGATATTTTTATTATGAAATAATTTATTGATTTATTTTTAGAATAGTTTAACTTTCGTCTCCTGAATCTAGATGTTGATATTTAAATATAACTCATACCTAAGGATACACATATTTCAAATACTCTAAATATATTTTCCCCAATTGAGATTCTTTAATTGAAGAAGAAACTTAAAAATAATATAGATACATGATTCAATCAACCTAATGATTCACTATAGGGTTCACATTTTCTTTTCATTAAAAAGAAAAAAGGTTCAATGAGTCTTCAAATTTAATAATAGAAACAAAACAAGACAACTATTATTAACAAGTATTTGTTACCCTCTATCAATTACATCTTTTATCAGTTATGAGGATCTCAATATTTGTCAAATATTTTTCATTGTTAGTTATATTGTCAGCTTCAGTCCCGAATAAGAACATACCCATGAAAAACTACTGTTTGAGGTATAGTTATTATGAATTTATAGTAATTCCATTTTGACTAAACAATTCTCATGATAGATTCATGAATTTAATTTATTGAGCATTTTTGTATTACCTTGATCAATTTATGACATTATTTATATATAATGTTCTTTTATTTTAAATGTATAAGGAATAAAATTAATACACATGTGAATTATACAAAATACCATATGAAAGAAGAATTTGTATTCAAAATTTACCACATGTTAATTTTGAAAGATTATAGTTTTATATATCATTCATATAATTTAATGTCTCTATCTATATGAGGGTCTATAAATGGTATATTTTGTTGAGGAATGGACCAGAACAACAACGATAATTGAGATTCATAGTATTATTATGTCAGATAGATACTAATGAATCATTATTATTAATTATTCATAACTTTCTAATCAACTCACCATGTTGACTTAGAAGGGGTTATAGTCTTATTTATAGATAAATATTAAGAGAAGTTAAATAAATTATAGAGAAGTATTGTTAGTGAGAATGTTCTTACACTACCACATTAAGGAAATGGGTCTCTTATATATTGTGATGAATCTAATATAGAATTGGGATGCTTACTCATGAATAATTACATGGTGCTAAAAAATGCCTCTCACTAATTAAAAATTCATGAGAAAAATTTCATGTTTCAGGATTTGGAGTAGGAAGTTGTAATTTTATCATTGATGATATGAAGTAATTTTAATTATAATGAAGGGAGTGATATATATGGTGGTTGTAAAATATTGATATGTAAATTTACTGGGAATGAGTTCAATATTCTCTTGAAAAGGTAGATTTAATTGACCAAATACAATTATTGTTCAATACATTACAACCCTATGAAGGAGAACATGGTAGATGATGCTCTATGTAAGAAATGCCATGTAATGTTTTCCATGGAGACGATTGAGAAAGAGAAAATATTTATGAATTTTAAAAACATTTTCTTGAAATAGTGAGTAAAGATGATTTATATAATCATTTTTTATATAATTATTAGACCATCGATCCATCATATGATTAAAAAGGAAAATAAGGAAGAAGTGGAATTATAAAATAAGGCGAGGAATGTTTTTGATTTCATCCATGATTTTGGTTTAATAATACGTCTGAAGAACCTAGTATGTGTACCACTAATACAAGTGATGAAGACAGATCTATTGGATACTACTCATAGTTAATCATTCTCTATTCGTTTCAATATTAGGAAAATATATATTGATATTTGTGGGAGGATAACATGAAAAGTGTTATTTTAGGGTATGTATCTAGAAGAATGGTGTGTTAGAATGTTTTGGCTAAGAGACCAAATTCATAGTTTATATTACAACCATTACCCATACAATAAAGTGTAAAATAGTAACATGGATTTTACCACATGACTCCCTACAAAAGCTAAATGGAATATTCTATTTGGGTTGTATTTGATTTACTTATAAAGTTAACACCTTTTTGAGCTATTAGATAAGATTTGTGTCTTCATCAAATTATTCAGTTATAAATTATTGAAAATCTGGTATTTCAAGGAGAATGAATCTGAATTGTACCTGATTAAGATTCTTGGTTGACTAATATGTTCTATAGAAGACTACATAATGATTTAGTTATAAAGTAGAGTTTCACTAATTCTTATCATCCTAAAAAAATATGGCCAATATGAGAGGACCATTCAAACTATAGAAGACATAATGAGATATTACTCTATATATTTAAAATGTGTTTGGGATAAAGAACATTTTTTGTGTAATATTATTACAATAAAATATTTCACCTGATCATTCATACAGATAATCATAATGACCTCTATGGAAGATATTTTAGAGATCAAATGTGTTGTGTTAATGTTTGAGAAATAATTATACTAAGAACTGATACAGATGAGGAAATTGAATAGAAGGTTATATCTATTTAACAATACCTCATTGTTGACAAGAAATTTATTCTGAAATTATTTGGTGATATATAATGTTTGAAGTTTTGGATACGTTATTCCTAAAAATATCTACTTGGAATAAGATTGTGTTACTTAGAATCAAGGGAATGTTACACCAAATATATATTTGTACCTTCCAAATTATTGATCACATCATGATGATAACTTGTCCTTTAATTATTCCAACAAATACCTCTCACGTTCGCAATATGTTCATGTATCTCTTATGAGGAAGTAAATACCTAATAATTTAAATGTACTAACCTTAATTTACTTACCATTGGTTCAACAAATATCCTATAAGGAATAATTAGTGAAGGATCTAGATAGAAGAAATTTTTTTGTAAGAAATAGGATAACTCACCTAATCATTTTTTGGAAAATCATTAAATTTAGGAATCTAAGTCATAACATGATGATGAAATGAGGTAGAATTATCTTCATTTTTTTTATTTTTAAATTTTTATTGAAAAACTATAATGGGGGTGATTTCTAATGAAACACCTCAAGATATTATAATACACATCTTCTAAAGACAATCTTATTTCTTTGATAGATATCTTTACCAAATCATTGAGCTTAAAAAATAATGAAAATCTATTAAAATAGTATTACGAGAATGTCTTATCATTTTTAAAAATAATACATCAATATTATATTTTTTTTATATTTTTCAAAATTTAATGAAGAAACCAATTTGTGGTTGAATAATGAAAATACTGGTTTTTAAGGAAAACTATATATTGAAGTTTTTTATAAACGTAATTTTTTTTGGACTGATTATAAAATTTCATTAATTTATTTATGTTAAAATAATATAAAATTTAATCTTTTTTTATAAATATCATTGTCGACTATGGTATAAAAATAATTTGACGCTTAAAAATTCTTTTATCAAAAAACTATCTACCATCAATCAATTTTGAATTAAATAAAAATAGATTTATGAAACTTATATAAATTGAATTTGATAAATTGAATTTAATATATTGATTCATTTAGTCCAAAGCTGGTAAAGTGGTCTCTATTTGTAACATAATTTAAGAATAGAAACAAGGGAAAATTTTATCACATTGGTAATGGTAAATTTAGTAATTTTGGTTAAAAATATTGCAATAAGGTATTAATAATATCTTCAAAAAAATAATGTATTTCATTAGATGAATATACTTTATCCAAAACATCTACACTTCCACAAATCAACTTTTATCCATTTATATTTCATTTTTGATTTATAATATTTAAGTAACCCAGAATGTCTAAAATGTCACTCTATTGATTTTAGTACATAAAATAATTTATGAAATGTATAAAAAAATTCATTTTGTATTAATTAGTTATTTTTAATATGGATTAATTTTATTAGCATGTAAATTTATTTTTAATTTTTTCACAATTAATAAACTATATAAAATACCTAAAAAATGATAAAACAGTATTTATTCAATTAATAGAAAAATAAAATAAACAACTTCGTGAATAATAATATTATATTTGTGTTATATTGTTAATGGATCTATTTTTATATCATAAATAATTTATATTTTATTTGATATTTATGAAATTTCAACAATACCCTACCCCTCACTTATAAAAGGACACCTCTTATCTCTTTTCATTAAATTAAATTGAAATGTATATATTGACCAAAACCAAAGTATTTATCTTAACAATATCCCTATTCACGTTTAAGATGAAAATTTTCACAAAATACCAACCCTCAGTTCATTAAGAGGGGATCTAAAGGATCAATTTGAAAAACGAGGTAGTCATATTCACTGAGCAATTTAGTTTTCAATCCTTATTTAACATTATCAATTAAATAATAAAAAATATATTATAATAAAATCCTTTATAGTACATATTATTATATTTTATTATGTTTATTTAATAATATATATACATCCCCTTATCAATTAAATTAGGGAAAAACCATTGCTCATGTGTAAAATGGACTACCGCCTCATGAAATAATGTAGCTTTTTTCCATTACCATTTCACATGGGGTTTCATAATAATAGAATATATATATATATATATATGATATTTTTGAAATAATTTTGATTATAAAGTTATAATATCATATTTAAATTATTACCTCCCAATTTATTTGAAATTGTTATAATCGTTCTTGCATATGTATAGACTACCACATCCATAAAGCGATGTAGAAAATCTTCCATTTCACATTACATAGATATTATAAATGATATGTTTAATAAATATAAAATATATATTTGATATAAAAATTATCCAATAAATGTAAATTATTTTTTATGATTATTTTTTTTATTCGTCAAAATGTGAAAACAACATTCATGTCTACATACGACCCACAGTGTTCATGAACGATGTAATTAATTTTTATATCTCTAAATTTTATGGATGAATATAAATAAATATATACTTAATATATAATATATTTTTATAATTAATATAAATAAAGATATTATTTAACCATGATATATATAAAACTACCATTACAATATAATCTAAACATACTTGAAAAATAAAGATGTTAACAAACAAATAATGGTAATAGTAAAATACTGACAACAAAAATGTGATAAAATGCTATAAATGGATCATATATGATATTATAGACAACCATATGGTCATATTATGTACTATAATAGAACTATGTTTTTTATAATCAAGGTTAAAATCACATATAATGAATGTAGAACTTGAGGTAATGATTTTGTCTCAATTTCCACTCTATTAAGACCTATTTAGTATTATGGACCTATTTATTTTTTTATGCTGTTTATATATCCAGTTTTTATGGTATTAAAATAAAATATATTTATTTTTTGTAATTAATTTTTCAATTAATATTATTATTTCAAGGAATAACAAATAAAATGTTACAAAAGAAGTAAGTATTTAATTTCCAATCTCATTTTTTTGAGATATCTATTATTTTCATTGAAGAAATATTATATTTTATACCTTTATAAAATCCAAATATATAATTATCCAAATGATATTTAAGAATTTTTTTTATTTTATACCAATATTTCATTCTTTTTACAACTGTATCAATAAAGGAAATGTTTATATAAAAATCTAATCTTTTTCCCCTTTTTCATGGGGTATATTTCTCTTCAATTACCATATAAATTAAAAATTTAATTAAGAAATAACATTTATTTAAAAAATGATTAATGAATTAAGTTTTAATTTATTTTAAAATTTTTAAAATCATTTAATGGAATAAATATAATTTTTACCAAAAATATCATTTTCAAATCGTACTATAAAAGGCAGAAGTAATGATTATTTTTAATATATATGATGTTAATGAATTTTCCCTCAACTATAACCATTTAATGTTATTTATATTATTATTAAATTTTAAACTATTTTTAAGAAGAATAATATTAAAGGAAATATTATTTTAATATTTCACTTCCATTTTCAATATGTCCATTTTTTTTTCAGAAACCTATATTTATGATGAATTGAATGATATCATTAATTAATTTTATAGTTATTAACATTATAATGAAACATTATTTATCCTAATATAATTTTTTTTTGAATTTTAATTGAATAAAATTATTTATTGTATCATGGATTTGATTATTCCCTAAACCATAAACTCATTCGAAATTTGGTTTTTTACTATAATGGTTACTATATTGACGAGGGAAATGATGATATTTATTATTAATTACTCAATAGAGGCATTTTTTTGATAATGAGTACAATTTATAAATTAAATTTACTTCTTAATATTTAAGGAATGAATTGGACAAGTTGAGTCTTTTGGGGATCAAAAAATATATCCCCTTGATGCATAGACATGTCTCATAAGACATATATGTTGTCCAAATTAAATGGCCTTCTCTGTATACCAATCCATCGATAAAAATAACTTGTATCAATGCCATTAAGATATAGAGATCATGATGTATTATATTAGGAAATAAAATATTAATAATTTAATTTATTGATAGTTTATTTAATAGTACACATGATATTAGTTCAAATATATTATCCTTGGATTCATTTTGTGCTCAACTTATTGATTAAATTGAACTTGTGTTTAGTTATTTACCTTTCCATAATGATTATATCTTATTTTACCAAGATAGATTTTATTTTACATAACCCTTATTAGGAATCACGGCTCAACCATTATTTTTTCCTTTTCACGTGTTATGAAATAGTACATTATGAATAATATCAAGTATTCGAATATATATATTATGTTGTGTAGTTTATATTTCCAATTTAAATTGGAAATCAAGTACACATCTAGTTCTTCAGGAATACTAAACTAGTCGATTATATATGGTGTGATAATTTTGTATATTTTACAATTATAAAAAATTAAACACTAACTATAGGTTACATGAGTTGGGGTTTCTATAATAGACATTATTATTTTACCTTGAAAAAAATATTTTATGAGGCTGCCCGGGTTCTAAACAAAATATTGCACATCATAATGTTCTATTTGATAAATTGTGATGCTCAAATAGGAACAAAAATCAAAATTTATAGTATCCTTAACCTGGGTATCTATTTTTAATGTAACTTCAATACATTTTAAATTTCTATGATCAATATTCAATGACTATGATAGATTTTTGGGTCAATAGAATTGTATGAACATGATTACCCAACATTTTTAAAATTTTATGTTCATTGTTCGTGGTATCTGTAGCATTCATTGACCACAAAACATTTTCTATAAAATATATAAATTTGCATTGCTATAATTTATGATAATGAAAAAAATAGGAAAATAAATATTCCCTAAAATATTTTTGGTTCACATCCCAACAGACCGTGTCTAACCAAGAGGATTTCCCCATCAGATTATTCACCTACCAAAAACAAAAATGTTTCCCCTTTTTTTTAATATTTAGACCTAAAATAACTATAATTCATCCAATAAACTTATTATATATGAATAAAATAAATAATTAAATGCAATTCAATACGTATTACTCATTTTATTATCATTCTGCAAAGAAAATATATCAAATATTTTATTATATTGTAAATTTATTTAAAGAATTAATAACTAAAAATCTAAATTGTCTCTCAAAAATAATTAAACCATACCATATAAGAATTATTATTAATATAAAAGATAGTTGAAAATTTAATTTCAAGATATCAATCCATATGGATGTTTAATTAACCAATCATTATAACAAGTTATATAACATATTCAAAATAATTAGTTTCCTTAAAACTAAATAACCAACCATATCATAATTTAAAACCAAGATCAAGTACAATGAAATAATTGACAAAAATTTACATAGTGGTAGATAAAATGAGATCATTACCAAAACATTCCCATAAAAATAATTTATATCATTGAAGTATCACAAAACCATTTAAATATAATCAGTTCCGTGATAAAAGTACTAACCAAGCGATTCCCTTAAAAGAAACCCACTATTTATAATATAAACCACTAACAAAAAAATAAAATTAACACATTTAAAATGTATAATTATGTTCAAAAAAACAACATTAAATTTTTTAAAAATGAACACTTACATAAAAACATATCTATCTGGGATCCAATAGTGTTGAAATTATAAATTTAACAAAAAAAAATATTCCATATTTTCATACAGAATGATTTTGAATAAAAAAACCCATCCATATAAAAACTAATAAGACTACAAAAAAAAATAAAAAAATAATATTATTTATCTAATTATCACATTATCCAGGACCTAATAATCTACACGTCTATGATAAACATTTAAACACTATATGTGGAAAAACAATTTTCATAAAAACTACACTACATCACTTATAAAAACTAAAATATAATTAATATTAAAAAACTAAAATATCAACCTTTATTAATCCTCAATTAAAATTTTATACCATTAAAATTAAATAATTTAAATCATTTTTTAACTCAGATAACGTAGTTTAAAAAAATATAATACATTAAAATCACAATATTTATACAGACAAATGAAAACACAAACACAAATGAAAAAATATTATATAAAGATTCAAAAAAAATATTTAATAAAAATAATTAAAATATCCTTAAATACATTAAATTAATCAAACTAATTATATATTAAACATTTATTACTATTTTAATCAAAAAATATTGAAACAAGTTTAATTTTATAAAATTATTTTCCATTATTTGAATTAAAATATTTATTAATTTTCAATTAAATCTAAATATAATACTTATTACTCATTTCTAGTTTCAAAAAGATTAAATTTGATAATGAAATTAAATAGAAACATTATAAAAGTAATGAAATAAAAAAAATACACTAGTAGATGAAATGATCCTGAATCCATCATCCAATTATGAGGAAACTAAAATAAATCATTTCGTTTTATAAATATATTTATTTAGTGATTACTATATTTAAATTATCTACATACCATTTTATTACATCATATCAATCCATCCAACCTCACTCATATATATACACTTTCAACAAATCATCATCATAAAAAAATTAAAAAAACTTTTAACTCCATAAACATTACTTGAATTCATTTAAAGACAATCAAGACATACAAGATTAAATGGGGATAAAAATTATATAAGTAACTAATTTTTTAAATGCCTATAATTATCCAATTTACTCACTTATCATCAATTTCAATCCGGTATTTTTAATTTTTTTAAAAAAATACCATGGTATCAATCTTATTTCATTTAATGTCAGTTCCAAGTTGTTGGGCCCATTGCAGATCAAAATTAAAATCATAAAATCATGTATTTTAACAAATACAACATTAATGACTCTTATTTATTAGAATATTACTCTTTATAAAAATCATATGATTCGAGATTCTACAAAGACATCAATTTATAACACTGGACATCATTTCTTTAGATTAATATACCCCCAACCAAACACTGAATTAAACATAATATAATAAATGTAAGTATTTTAGGAAAATTTAATGATTATTTTAATCATATATATTAACACTAACAACAACATTATTAGACATCGAGTTTATATAAGGGATTTAATTTTAATAGAAAAAAATCATGAAACATAATTTGAATGATGACATCACCCATATTGAACACTAATATTCAAGGATGAAAAAGATGTGAATAGAGAGAGAAACCCATTGAAGAGATGATATATATTACTCAATACAAGGATTTCAATAGTAACATTAGTTTCCACCACTATTTGGTTGATCATATATCATCATGTATTAATCCAAAGATACAAAGATCAAAACACCACCAATCACTGACCTAAATTCACATCCTGGCCCTGAATCCAATTTTTTCACAAACTAATCTAGATATCAATCCATTATACCCACTATATGGGCCTATTTATTTTCAAATAAAGTATAGTGTCTGGATATATAGGTCAGCTAACCATAATATTATTGAGATTGTTCATCATTAATTGATTTAATCATTAATGATTAGTTATAATTATCAATCTCTCATACACATTCATCATAAAAATGCTAGAGTGAAAACTGTATACACATTATATGGAATAAAACCACACTATAAATTCTCATAAAATTGAAACCTCTAGTCTCAAAACACATATTGATCTATATAACAATCCGTAATAGTAATATGAGAAACCCATGGATATATTGTTATTCCAAACACAATAAATTACCTCAGAGGAAATCTTATAGTTATCTCTAAAAACATTCGACAAAATCCATACCAATATATCCTATTATAATGGTCCCCTTTCAAACTTTGGATGGTGTGGGGTGTGAATTTTTTGATGAATATTGGGATCATAATTTGTATTGTTTTCTAAATGTCCTTAGGATTATCATTGGTTATCTAGTTATCTAGTTCTATTTTGTTTCTAAATATATTTTGAAACTATATATTTTTTTAATGGGTTATTCTTGTCACATAGATTCACTTCAACTATGTGTTACTCTCTTCTTGTAGTCTCCATACACAACTATTTTGTTTCTTCCTTCAAGGGTATCTGATAAGAAGATAATCTAAAAAAATTATCGAATAGAGGTAGAATATATCAACGTGATGGAACACTCACAATGTACAGATGTTATTAAAGGGTGGATATAGTCTAGTTTTTTTAGTATGTATTCAATGGATGGAATTTGTATTTCAGTGATTTTAATTTATCCTTGGATATTCCTTGTTATGCTTTGTTCTTCTTTAATGTTTTCTATGTGTTATTTTAGATAGTGTTTTTGTATGGTTGGTGATATGTAAATTTATCCTATTTTTTATTTTCAAAGAGATTTACATAATGATATTCAAAAGGAAAATGTGGTAGTTTCAGTAAGGTACTCTATAGGAGGGTTGTA
This sequence comes from Viscum album, assembly GCA_963277665.1. Taxonomy (NCBI): domain Eukaryota; kingdom Viridiplantae; phylum Streptophyta; class Magnoliopsida; order Santalales; family Viscaceae; genus Viscum; species Viscum album. The sequence continues at coordinate 1,603,237,845 of OY728161.1, read as the reverse complement.
GTTGACAATACATAATGGTTTTATAGTGGTGATTGTTAGGTGTGTTCTTTAACATTATTATGATAGTAGGGTTTTTTTACAGATTTGTTGGAGTGTTTTCAATTTAGGTCAATGGTTCTAGTGTTTTTATACCAATAATCATCTAAAAATGCACACATGGAATTAATAATGAATTGATGGTGCTCATTTTTGATTGAATCAGGATTTGAATCATGTATCGTCTACTTACTCAAACCAGTTTAAATATGATATGATTTTTTTCACACAATTGGTTTCTTGGATATTTGTGTTCAAATATTTTTCCTATTTTATTATGTATAATATTTCTAATGAATTGAAACATAACCCATAAAATGTGTTATTTTTAAAAATCAATGAAACTTGTTTACTGAAATATACGGTTAAATACGAAGATGTTATATTGTTAATATTTGAATATATATCCTAATTATTTGGGATTATTCCATGATTAATGTATAAATTGGTGAAATTTTTTAAATGGTGATTATGTTGTGCTTTTTTCTATTCATCACCATTGTATTTTCCTATAACCATGCATATATAGAAATTAATATGGGGTTTTTTGGATATTACAATATATTGTGAAGTGAAAATAATTAGAATAATTTAATGATAATATTATTGAATAATATAAGATGTGTATTGAATAATAATATTTTAATAATTTTTTAAAAATCATGTATAGAGGATTTCTCCAGAGGATATTTTACCAGTTTCATATATTACGATCGTGTGGATGATTTTATTGGGAATGTTTATAATATATAATTATAGAAAATATAATTAGGGTTAGTAATGATTTTTTTTATTTTTCAAAACAATCAGGGAATTTGTGAGAATATAGAGATATTTTTGAAACAAATCTCTGAGATCTAGTTAGAACTGGACAACCATAGTATTTTTTTTAAAAGGGGGACTACTATAACATCCATCTAGTTCATTGAGGACTGATATGTTCACTTTTGATTATTCATAATTATGTTATTTACTTTTTATTTCACTATAAAATATTGGTTATTTTTTTGAATCAGATTATTAATATGTTTTAGCATTTTAATGACTTTACAATGTTCATAGATTCATCCTGAAAATAAATTAGGAGTATTGAAAGTATGAATATGTGTGTGAAAACAACCACTAAACAGTTGGGATGTGGTTATCTATATTTAAGTAGAACTTGATTAAAAATTAAGTGTGTTTCCCATTTAATTTACTAACTAGGTGTAATCCCAAATATCTTTTAAAATATATCTTTTAGAATTAATTCTACTTTTCTTGAGGTTCTGATGCATGCAACACCATGTTTAAATAAAAACATAGTTTAGTCATTTTTTTTACAATAAAAAAAAGTATTTTTTCTATTTTACAAAATTTATTTGAAAAAATAATTACCATGTTCAAAATCAATATATAAAAATATTATTAGTGTAATTGTTTTTGAATTTTTGGAAAGCATTACTTTTTTAATGAAAGGTGAAAAATATAGAAATTGAATTTAAAACAACATTTTCATTCAAATTATTTACAATGTTACATTATAATTTCATTTTTTTCTAAAGTAATGTTTGTTCAATTTTATATCGATTAATACAATTTAATTAATTTTAACTATTTTAATATATAATTTTTATATAAACACTTACTAAACATTTCAAAAAAATTATTTTCAAATCCTCGCTTTTTGTTCACAATTGCATGATGAATTCTAAAATACTACACACTTTTTTGAATTGAATTTGTAAAAAATTATTTGACATTTGTAATGGGAATAATTTTGAATATATAATAAGCAATTTTCATTACCATAATGATTACTGAATAAATTAAAAATCAATTACCACAATTAACTTACTAATGAGTTTATCAGGGGTTAAACTTAATAGATAAGGTGTCAAATGACCTACCAACATGTTTAAAACCCCTATAATGGAGAAATTTAAACCCTTATCACTTTAGTATATATTTTTATAAGTTTTATGGGACATGCTTCCATGAACATAACCAATATAATAATCCATGTAAATAAAAGAAAAAAAATGAACAATCCATTCATTTAATATAGATATTTGATTGGGATATGGGAGCAATTATACTTTAGGTTATAAATATTATTTTAAAATTCAAATGATTATTTATCATGAAAAAATAATTTAATTTTTTTAGGTATGAAATAATAACATTAAATTCCTTTAAATTCTAAAATAATAATTTTGAGGATAATAAAAAAATATTGTAAAATTATTAAAAATTATTTTAATAGAATTAATTACATTGTTCTGTTAATATTTAAGATTATTATATCATGTTACATAGGATTGAAAATAAGTTATTTTAATTACATCTTCATCATGAAATTTTTAATTTCAAATTAAAGGCATATTGTCAAAAATGAAAAAAATGTTATTTTGTAATTAATGATAGTCTATAATAATTGATATTTTATTAGGTGATTTAAAAATAGTAAAAATCATATATTCCACCAAGTTAATTTTAATTTTTTTAAAAATGTAATATATGTTCTAGTAATGTACCAATTATTCATTAGTTATGATTATATTTACCTATAAATAGTAAAAGGTCTACGAGCAGATGTATGGTCAAATATTTATCATTGCATGTTACATGAAATTGTGTTAAAATTTATTTTAAACAGACACAATATTTTTATTTGGTAAATTTTATTTAATATTTATAATTTAGGGGGTCCAAATATTATAATTATTATATTTTATTTTATTCATTAATGATAAATTAACTAGGCTAAAAAGATTAGTCACACTGATAAGTAAACTAAAAGGGTAAAAATGAGTAAACATAAAGGCTATGAGATAATTTGATAAAAGATATGTATAATATTTTTTTGTGGTGTATTTTCAGTACCACAAATCCTCTCAACTCCATTATTGAACAATTCTTAAGTAAAATGAGTTAAGAATGTCTCTCAATGATGAATACTTTTGGGTATGAAACAAATCCATGGCTTCTATATTTAAAAGGGATGTCACCCTCATCACTTCTTCACACATATCAAGACATTTATCTCAAAAATACCTATCCATATAAATTATAAACTTCTTGCTCTCATCCTAAAACCTTAGGTTGGTCATTAATCCATCCAAGGATAACTTTTGATTAATCCTTATGGAGGATACCTGAAGAAAAGGAAACATTCTTCAACAAGGTTTTTTATTATGTTTCTTCCTCCACCTAATTCAATTATTATTAAAATGTAATGATTTAATTATATACATATCTTAAATATACAATGATGTTTTTATATAAATTCAACATCTAAAACCCTATACACTTCCATCAAATGTGTTATGAAATCATCATTCGTGTGCATGGCTGACTACCGCCATGAGAACTGATGTTATTCACTCTTACATTACTACATTGCGTGTCTTGGTATGATGAATGATAAAATATATATATATGAATACTAAAAAAAAATTTAACTCTGTTTTCATTAGATCATATACACTTATTTACATTCCATTTACTTAGATTTATGATAACGTAAGTCATGTGTCTGGTGGAATACCACCTAACAAATAGATGTGATTTTCCTTTCACAATTACTTAACATAAAAGGTGATAAGGATAAAGATAATGATTTTAAGTTATATAAAATAAATAAATAAGATTTAAAGACATATTCAAAATTATTTAATGATAAAATATTATTTTATTTCTAAAAAATTCACTCACTTAAAGATGATAACATCATTCATGTCTTTGTAGACAAACCCCTTCACGACGTGGTGTTAATATATTTTCATGACCAAATCACATGGATAAAAAATATAAATATATAATATGATATATATTATAAAATTATCATTATATAAATATATTATATTACATACCATTTTTTCATTATGATCGCTGAAAATGGAAATGTTCCTTATGCATACACATGGATTATTGTTCCCTTGATCATAGGGTACTTTATTTCTCAAAACCATATATCATATTTTGTCCTAAAAGTATAATTAATGTTTAAATATAATAATTTTGTCTAGATTATTGTTCTTTATATGATAAATATATGTAATATATGAAGGAAACATGTCTTTAATGAGGAAACAAACATAAGAAAATAAGATAATTTACACCTAAAATAATAAAAATAAGGAAATATGTTTAATGAATGATTGATAAAATGTCATAAAAAGATAATATATGATATTAGAAATATTAATATTCTTTTAGTGTTAGTTATTTACATGTTTCAAACAACTATATTAGATTAAAAACAGTCCATCAAAAGGAATTGTGAGATAATGGGTTTTGTTTCAATTTACATTCTGTTGAGACTTATTTTTTATAATGAAGGAATTCAATTTTATGCGGTGTTTATACTACCAATAGGACATGTCATATAATTATTCATTCATAATTAATGGTATTTTATGTTTATATTTAAATCATTTCATCGAGGTGTAGTTGAATTTAAATTTACATAGAGGTAAAAGTTCTTTTATAATCTCACTTTCATTTGTGATTGTTAACTTTATCTTTAAAAAATCACATTATTGATATAACTATTCACTTATAATTAAAATAATCATAAATATAATTGTTCTTTAATAATGTATATAATTATTTTCTAAATCACATTCCATTTTTACATACATTTTATTCTTTGAAGGGTATTTTGTTAACAAGGTAAATTTTAATAATTCCATATCTTTTACTGAATATAGATATTTAATGATAATGAAAACTTTTTATGAATTAAATTCCTTATTGGATATATGTGTAATGATTTGGAAAAGAAAGAAATGGGTGTATACCATTTATATAAATTCCCTCGATACATTGACTGGTCTCATGAGACAAAATCAGTTGGCCTAACCCTGTAAGTTTATACCCACCTATTTTATATTATCTTGTGAATGGTCTTGTCAATAGATATATTTCTTTAAAAACAAGTTTGGTTTATACCCAATAGTTTTATATTATCTTTTAAAAGGAATAAATGATATACAAATAATTTTCTATAGGAATTACATCCATTAATTAATCATCTCTTTCATTAGGAATTCTGTTATTATTTTCCAAGAGATTTTCAAAATGATATAATATCTAGATGAATATTATTTATAGTTAATTGATTATTTTTAATGGGTTATCAGAGGTTATATTTTCATATTGATTATGAATTATCTATTATTGATTTAATTTTACTTAAATGTAATTTTTTTAGTTGATGACTATTCCATATTTATTATTCATTGTTGCTTTAGGAAAGCATCCATTTCACATAAACCTTACTAAGAATTTCGGATAACCATTATTTTATTTTCTTTATGAAAAATCCCTGAATTGTAATATAATTGATTTATAATTATATACTAAGGGTAATAATATTAATCTCACAAAAAATATTTTAATTTGGAAATTCAAATATAATGTAAGACTCATGTATGCATCAAGATTACCAAGACTATTGAACAATTTTTTTCTTCTGGATTTGGAGTCCTTGAATCTTAAGATAATGTAACAACCCACACACTAGCTATGATTTTCAATAGTTTGGGTCACTATAGCTGTTATTAAATGAATTATAGTAGAAACTAAGGAAACCTGATTTATGAAAACATAGATTAAATAACATAACCCTATGATAGAATTTGACGATCTGTATAGTAGAAGATCGTAATGTTTTCTTAAGGAAGAGATTATGTGGTTTATAATATAAAATTTATCCCTATATAGATACTACATGTGGGACTGGTTTTATAATATATATACCTATAGGTGATAAATTTTAAAATGGTGAATTGGGATTAAATTGATCATCCCGTGGTGCATGACAATGGTCCTTACTATGCACCTATTTTCAAACTCCCAAGGGGTATCCTTACGAATATTCCCACTATCTATACAAACCATTATGTTGTATTTAAAATAAATATATCCCTAAAACAATTTTTATTATTCCAAAATTAATACTGCATTTTTTTAGCTAAGACATAGAATATATTTTGAATTATAAATTATGATTTATAATTTACAATTTATAAGATAATCTAGTATATTCCACTTTTTAGAAATGTTTCATGGAGGAATAAGGGAATGAATAATTGTGGTATGTGTAGAGATTACCCTACCAAGGAATTCAAAACCATTGGTATTAGAATTGAGAAATGTATGGATATATTAATTTATCGTAGATATGTTATGAAAAAATAAACATTCTTATATAGACAAACAGATTAAATAGTAGGATTCATCTATATTGGATCTCTCTATACACTAGAAGCCTCCATTATTTGGTAGTACTACTATTCTAATGGCATCTGATCAATGGATTAAATATCTCATAAATATATTTCCTTCATTGGGATGTAGTGAAATATTAATGGATACACATGTAATGTGTTATCTCAAAGGAAAATTTTATTAGTGGTTATTTTGATCTAGAATGATATGGATGATGTGGATATAAAACATATGGAATGGAAATATTTTATATATACATTATTTGAAAAAAAATTCCCTCATGAGAAAATGACATAGATTAATAGAATATTCCTTATATTAAAGAAATAAAATAATAAAATATTTCAAAGTATGATGTGACCTTTAAAAGTACATCTCTAAATGATATTGATTATATAAGGAACATAGAAAGCAATATTGACCCCTTTTTTGAAGTACTTAAGCAAAATTATCAAATGGTTTTAGACTCTCATAAATTTTATTCATATTATGAAAATTTATTATATGCTATCATGATAGAGATTGAATTACACATGTGTTATAGATTCAGTGGGAATAAATACCAAGAGATGATGAAAAAACGGATAAAGTATATAAGGGAGAAAAGTCTTTTCCTACAGGTGATTTTTATGGAATGAAAAACCCTGGTAATTTTATAAAGGGAATGAAAGTTTTATATACGAGTAGACTAAATGGAAGTCATGATCACGATTTCCATGGAAAAAATATGTCTCCAATGGTCAATTCTTAAACTCCAGGGATACAAGGTATTTATGAAAACGAATGTCACATGCGTGAACATAAAATGAGGATATCTTTTGAAGATAATTCCCTTAATATTAGAGATAATAATAAGGATAATAAATTCATAAGGCTTGGATCATAATATAATTAATAAAATAAGTCAAGGACCCACATTATTCGAATAAAACATGGAATTTGGCATGACACATAAGCATATAATATGATTTTTATAGTAGAACCAACATCATAACCAATGCCATCTTGTTAGTATTTTTTTACTCCTCATACCCCATTAGTAGTCATGGTTTTTCCCATGTCCATCTTATTAGCATAAATAAACTCCTCATACAATCTTGGTAGTCATGGTTCCTTCCTATCACTATATTAGTAGTCAAGGTTCATTCTCATGACCATTTTAGTCTATCACATGTGCTATAAATCACTACCCAATACATTAGCGGGAGATACCGGTTCCACCAATCTCATAGTGAAATCATAAAAACATGTTCCACATGATCAAAAATAATCAGATGATAATCCAAGATATAAAATCAGTATTATAGGTATGGAATGATACCATAACCTATGGAAAAAAGGAAGGTTTAATAATCATGTAATCAAAATAATTACTCGGGAAAGAGGACTACATTTCCCAAACATAAAACCAATGTAATACAAATGGATTTCATTAACATGTAGAACATGAAATTGAGATGTATTTCACAAACAAATAATGTTGGAATGAGAAGAGTTTTTATAAGGAACATGACATTTAGAATAACTCATTCATAAAGAGATTATGAATAGATCCTTTAGATTATTTCATATAAGGGCATGAGTAACACCAATATATTTCATCTTAGATGACAAATAAGTCATAAAATCTTACAAAAATGTTTCTTTATAAAAATATCCAATAATCAGGGAAAAATGATTATTATCACATATAACCATTTGAGGGTAATTTTCATAAACAATATTCCTTGAAAGAATATAAATAATTCTCCAATGAAATTTGATAACCTTTTTCCTTGAAAACATATAAAATCAGTGTTCAGTTTTTTACTATACTTTTTATTTGAAAACAATTTGAAAACATAGAAATAATGCATGAAAATTCATTAAAAAAATTTTGAATTGAAAAAAATATTATAGGGGATTTAAAATAATTTTATAACCATTAAATTGAAAATATATTGAAAATGTTTAATGATATAAATAATTGTTTTTGAAAACTGATTCTTTGAAAATACTTTGAAAACATATAAATAAGGTGTGAAAACATTTTGAAATCAATTTTACATGAAAACGTTAAAAGGAAGGTATAAATAATATTTGGTAAAAATTTTACATTTAAATAAATTTAAAAGAAATCTCAAAAGTAACCCTTAAAAAATTTAATTTTATAATTAAAGAAATGACGAGGGGTAATTTTGTACATGTTGTACTAGGTAAATGAACATTAGTTTTACGCAGTAAAAAGGTTATAAAAATGCCTCGATTGAAAAGAGACAATAAGATTACATTGAATATAATTGTAAAATATAAAAGGGTATAAATTACTTTTAAATATTATATGATAATGGAATGATATTCTTGGAAACCATTTTTAGAAATCATTATTTTTAAGGAACATAGATTTATGACCGAAGAGATGGTATATTCGTGCATTCATAAAAAAATTATTATCTATATTAATTAACAAATATTATAATAATTGTACCACTATAAAAATAAATATTTATTAACCAGATTAGAATATAATTAATGAATCTTATTGAGATATGGGTCATAATTTTTCATCAAATAAGCATAATCAATAACAATGTGGAAAATTAGAGAGATTTTTTCAATATAATCTGACAACTTGGTTACTGAGGATCATACTATATGAAATTAAAAAAATGAAGCTTAAAATATCATGAAAATAAGTAAATTCATGATATAACAAGCTAAATGTATGTATATACAGCACACAAAAGAATTTAGGTGCATAAATTAACATGAGTTTCAATGAAGAGAAATTATGATAAAACTATTTTTTCGATTTGTAATTTTTTGAAACATAATCCCAATGAAAGAAATACAATAAAATGGGTTTTCGAATACCCATAGTTTTATTACTAAGATAAATATAAAACAATAATTTTATGTTCATGCACCACATATAAGGAATGAGTGGCAAACATAGCATGTATTTCACGGAAATAAAAAGAAATAAGAAATCCCCTTAGCTAGTGTCCTGACTCTCATCGTAATCATTCAAACCACCATTATAAAAATTATAAATTTATTTTAATTAATTTAAAAATATATTTTTATATCTAATACCATATATGGTTATATTACTACCTTATATTACTCATGTGTTAACAAATCGTATATTAAGGTTTCACTTCAGAAAAAATTTCCGTTGTTATTCGCATGTGTCTTAATTTGTTATATCATTTTTTCTTATCCTTATATCTTGATAAAAGAATTTAAAAATGGATATTAACATAATTTATATGTATTAATTTTTTAAAATAAAATATTGATCATATATTTTTTAAATATAATACATCATTCATGGAGATGTTATGTCATATGTAAGCATTAACATTGTTTCTATTATTATTATCACATTGAAAGAAAGAATGTAAATGATATATTTATATTTTATGTATATAATATAATTAATGTAATATTATAATTTTATATATATCATATAGGTTCTATAAACCCATATTTAATACATTCCATGTAGTGTGTGAATGAATCACATCGCATTTAGGGGGCGGACGTCCACACTTCCTTAAACAAAATTATCATATTTTCTCCAAATGGTAATTCAAATGTTTTATGTTTTAAAATGATTAAATAATATTCATGAAATAAAAATTTTAATATAATATATATATATATATATAGTTTTTCCATTAAAATTTCTATAATGAAAAATGTAAATGAAAATTGAACAATCATCGTTTTGGGAGGTGAAATTTCACCATACACATAAACATAATGTTAATTACCCATTAGATGGAGGTGTGTGTAAGTGTTCGTAAAAACATTAGAATAAAAAAATACTAGTCTATTGAGGATACTGATTTTTGATAAAATTATATAGTAATTTGAGTGGAGGTGGTATAGAAGAAAAATAAAAGAAATGAGCTTGGGAGAAGACATTAACTCTAAATGGGGTAAATAATTTCTGTTTGTGAAAAAATAATCCATTGGATAACATTATTATGAAGGGGAGGATAATATAATGAAGGTAGGTATGCTTGGATGTTTATTTGGAATATTTTTTTTGACTATAACAGGTTTTTTGTTTGTAAGAAGAGGGAAAGGTGGGAGCCTTTTATATGGAATGAGGATTGGCGATCCTACAAATATTTTAAAAGAGAATCCAATTCACATTTTATATGTTTATGGGGATACAATAATGATTCCAGTATAAGAAATATCATTATAGTGTCAAAATGTGGCCATAATAGGGATTTTTTAGATGTTTATATGTCTTTATGGGTATTACGGTTATTGTTTTTTGACTTATTAAACTTAATTGTACCTTAATCGATGCATTTCATTTTAATACTCATCGTAAATATTTATGGTCAAATAATAAGTTGAGATTATTAGAAATTATAAATTTTGTTGATTCCTAATATCAAAAAAAAAATCAACTTAAAATCACACAAGAGTTATAAATTAGTTTAAAATTAAGCCCGAAAATGAGATGACACTACCATTTTTTAAATTAAAAAAAAGATCAAAAGATTTCTTTGTTTTTATATCCAATTTCAATTTAAAATTGGAATCAAATACCAAAATCGTATTCATTGGTAAAAATATTATCTTACTAATCATTGAAAACAATTTCAAATATAATTTACCCTTATAAATAAATTTAATGAAACAAAATTATTAAATTAAAGTCTTGTATTTTTAACTATTCATAAAAAACCATATAGAAAAATAAAAAAATTTATCCAAACCTAATTTTTATGTTTCGATTCCATATTTATATTTTATTTTTACATATTAAATATATAAAATATAGAGATTTTTTTTAAAAATCAGGTCTCTATTAAAAGGGGTAAAATCTACCTTTATAAAAAATATAGGTTTTATGCATAAAATTTTGTTGGATCTTATATTATGACTATAAAATCAATTATATGAATAAAAAAATTATTGAATATATAACAAATATATTACATTAATATCACTTTATTATTTTAATTAACATAATTTATTAGGATAAAACTGCTTTGTGTCCATAAAAATATTAATATTTTCATTTATATTCAATCGTTTCTCATATTATATTCTATTTAATTAATTACCTATTAATTCTTATTATATATTTGTAATTCATTTTTATTCATAAATTTTCTTTTCATAACCACTAATTTAACTTCTATATTATATCTTATCAAAATAAATAAGAATATTTTTTATTTTGAAAAACTCAATCATGTATGTTACAAAAGCAATCGAGGAAAGTAATTTTTGAATTTAACTATAGAATAAAATGGTCTTATGTGTAGAGACATTTAAAAATTAGGTAGTTTGTAGTGAACAATTAACTCGGTGTTGTATATAAAACAAAACACAAATAGTGATTTAATAAAAACTAAATATTTTTTCTGTCATGTGAAATGAAAAATATCACAAATGGTAAATTAATTCATAAAATAATAATTAACGTAATATCGAGGTGTTACATTCTACCCCACATAAAATTAATTTTTCCATGAAACTCTTTTGGATTATCGAAGGTTTAATACATGAATGTTTGATTCATAGAAAATCATATTGTAAAAACGGAATCTAAAACATAACCTTAAATAGAATGTTGTAAACCTATATTTACCGAAGGTAACATATAATTAGGTTTCCATATAGGAGAACATTGGTTGGGAGTGATTATTAGACCTAGAGTATTGTCGTAAATATTTAAAGGAATTGATCACGGTTTTCAATGACAAACAAGTGAATGATAAATGAAATGTTGAGGGCCTCAAAGTAATAAATAAGTTATGATTTAAAAGGCCATCAATAAGTAAAATTATTAATGTAAAAATATGTGATGATTTTAAAGGTCATGGGTTCAAAAAAATTATTTTATTAGGACTAAAAATTTTATTTTTATCATTATCACAACGTTGATTAATTCTTTCATTTAAAAAAATATAAATAAATAAAATTACTTGATATATTTATATAAGAAAAATAAAATTATTTATTTAGGATTTTATCAATTTAAAATTCATCCATTACATCATGTATTGGACATTGAGAAATTAACTATGATATTTGATGTGCTAATATTCATTTTAGCAGATCTTAAGGCCCAAAAAAGAATGGAAAGTAAAAATATTTCTATATATTCTTAAAAATTTAATATAGTTAATACATTAATATCTAAAAAAGTAACAGTACAGTTTCATCATAAATAGTTATTCATCAAAAATAATTATACATTAACTGAGACAACTCCTCGGCTAGTTGTAGGTGTGAATCCCTTATCATCCTTCTATCGTGGGTTCAAGACATGCATCCTTTCCAGACATGATTGGTAGTCACCCAACATACATGATGTATATTTATGAAACCATACTAATATAATTTCAAAAATATGATAGACGTCCTTGAAATAATGTAAATCCCTAAATTTCCTTTTAACATATGTTTTCAATAAAAACTCCATGCGTAAATACTTCCTCCAGAATTTAACATGTTCATTTTTTGAATGGATAGACTTATAACCCTTCTAAAAGATAAAAATACAAAAAATTAGAATGAGATTTACCAAATTAGCATAACATTGATACCCCATATATCACAATGTAGCTTTTGGTTGTCACGTTCTAATAAATTTAATACCCTCATAGTAAATTCTAATAGAACATATTAATAACCTGAATTACCATAAATAATATTTTAAAAAATGCATGATTACTTATTCCATAGATTAATAGATATATTCTATAAATCCTAGATGTAGTAAACCCCATATATAATATCATAAACTACATTTCAGCATGTCCTTAATTATTTCCATGGTAAAAAGTATGATCCTATTTACTTATTCATATCCCACATGTCATTATCCAAAAAAATTACCATAACATAAGGAACATACTAAGGGTTATCTTTCCCTTAATCATGTTTTTTCTATTGACATGACCTTTCCATTATATCACATTCTCTTTTCAATTAGAACCATTTGAAATGTTCATTTATATACATAGTGAAAGATATAAAATGAACAATCCACATATACATTATGTCAAAAACCGTCCCCTAGGGCTCGTACCGTGACTCCCCCAAGCCCGCCTTCCATAGGCTAAAGTCTATTGACTAGCACCGAAGGTGTATTCCCAAAAAATGGGAAGAAATTTCCTTTATAACCATTAAGCACAAGCAACCAAGTAAACAACAATATATGAACTCAAGTAAACTGAATACTAAACAAAGTGAGTGAAGTAAGAAAAAGGGGCCATAATACAAGCCTAAATGAATGTACAAGAAATTGAAAGTACAAGTAAACTGGAATAGCTCCTATCAATACCCACCAAGGATTCGACCTAAAGGGTAGGTAAATCTCTGGATCAGTCGTCTCTATCGTACACCTTGTCTAAAGTCCACTTCCAAGCTACCTCCAGTCTTGGTACTCTCATCCTCTGTCAATGATGTCTGTCGTTTTCACTAAACCTAACGAAGTGTGAGCATAGCCCGTGTAGGGGTGAGTATAACGATACTTAGAAGGGACCCCGAGACCCTCAAGTACGCACAACATACACAAAAAATAATCTAAAAATTAGGAAATCAACAAAAAACCCTACTTAGGTATATGCCCATACATATTACTAAGTTATCAATTATGTCTAACTCAATAATGAGGAAACCCAGAGTGCAACTCAAAATACCAAAGATCAAATGTTCAACAAATGAAGGAACACCATGAAGGTATTGACCACACAGGTATGCCAAACAGAAGAATACCACAAACATACTGACTCAGCTCACACTAGGTATTTCTTAGGTACATTAGTAGAGATGAATAGATGTAACTACTGAATTATCTTACATTGTTATTATGCATACCCAAAATGGGTCACTAGTCATTCTCAGACCCACGTAGGATCCCTAGGTTCTATCCCACAGAGGATCGCTCGGTGATGACCCACAAAAGAATGCTCGGTGCTGACCCACAAAGGACCTCTCAGAGCATACCCACAACGGATCACTCGGTGCTGACCCATAGAGGATTACTAGGTATGGACCCACACAAGATCGCTCGGTGCTAACCCACATAGGATCACTATTCCTTCTTCATGTCACATCCAGCTACTGGGTTCCCGCACTATGATTGGTCGTCTCTTGGAGGGTCTGTTTCTCAAGCCACTGGTCGATACTTTAACTACCATGAAGTCTCACGAAGAAGTAACCCGATGGACCACCACGTCATAGGGGTCTCAACACAACAGAAAGTGCGTCAATCGAAAACACAAAGTTTGTATGTTATTAGCCTTTTAGTATCGAGGGCCCGGTTGGATTCCTGCTCGATCAAACTAGACCATATCCTAACATTATCCAAATATCATGTGGGGTATACCTAAAGGAACGTCTCCCTCCATGGTTTCTGGTACTGTATATGGTTTTTCAAAATGACATTTAGTGCCAATGTTATGGCCAAAAGAGATAAAGTCGGTCAATGTGGGTCCGGGTTGGAACCGACCCGGCCTGACCCGCTGGGTCCGGCATGGCCCATGTTGGGATGTCCGGCATGTTGGGTCCGTCCCGGCACGTGCTGGGTAGCGAGAGGCCGTGGATGACATGAGGTCGTGCGACGACGAAGGTTGTGGGTGGTGGAGGCCACAAGAAGCGAAGGCCTCGGGTGGGGCGAGGCAGCGGGGAGGCCATGATGCAAGGCAGCCTGTGACCATGGGAAGGCGTAGGCGGCGAGCGATGGAGGCTGTGTGGCAATGAGGCTGTGGGTGGCGCGATGCCGCAGGGTAGCAGAGGCCATGGACGGCGTGAGGGAAACCAGACGGTGAGTCCTCGAGGCACTGCGGAGGCCGTGAGGCGACAAGGAGCCGTGTGGCCATCGCCTTCATCGCGACAGGGGTATGCCAGCCGCTGCATCCGTTCGTCGTTGGGGAACAAAGCCGCCTTCATCCATAGAAATGAAAACTCCATTCAAGAAGAAAATTGGAGGGTTCAGTCAATATTTTTTTGGCACATTTCCTCCATGTTAGAGCAGTAGCAAGTGGTTCAACATAATCCTTGAATAAAGAACGCAAAACTCTATTACCACCCCACAAGGATTATTCCCATAACCACAAAAAAATCATCCATGAATCATCTAGTTAGAGAGTTGATCCGAATTCTTTGTTTAAAAATGGAATAAAATGTGAATATATAATAATACACAACTAAACCCCTACCTCATATATTTTTTGATGGAGGTCGTGAGGAATGAGACGATGTCATTGGGGATAGATGGACGTCATTGACATCAGTGTTTTTTTTCGATCATTGGGTTTTTGTCATTGAAGATGTTCGTCCTTGGCGGGAGTTTTATTCATTGGGGAGCACATTCTTCATTGAAGAAAAAATCCTTTATTGGAGGTAATAATCACCCAAAAGGTTGTTCTCTCCAAATTCGACCCAAAATTTGAAAATATCCCCTTAATAATTTGTGTTTATCAAATTAAACAATTTGAAAAATAATTTGTTGGAAAAATAAATTGTACTACATTAGAATAATTAATTGGATCTAATTAATGGGATGAATGGATTAATTGGGAGTTGAGAGTTTTCTCGCCAATTTAGAGGTGTCGGGTTGTCCCCGCCCATAAATTCAAAATGTGGGTTAGGTCCTGTGGACCCCACCTATAAACATCAACATGGAAGGATTAGGCTCGGATGGTCCCCAGCACCATAACCCATGTTTAGGGGTTTCAACAAATAAAATAAAAATGATGCCATTTTCATATATTTTATTATTTCACGAACAACAGAAATACTAACCTGCACCCCCGACCAACAATCATCATGGTGAAGGTCTCCTTAACATAATATTGGTGTCGCGAGTTCAACGTTGCCCTCAAATTTCAATTCTGAGCACCACATTAAAATATTACAAAAACATGCTCGCACAATTACTTAACGTACCGGAAAAAAGTTCAAAAATTCATTACAGGCTTGCTGGGCATCAGAATCAGGCGCCGTCAATGTTTTCAGACTTGTGAAATTCGCATATAATAAAAAAATTACATGGAATTTCTAGGTCTTTAAATTCTCCCCACCATTGGTCTTTTCATCCCCAGAAGACACAACAAAAACTAATGAAACAAATGGGGGTACTGAGCACGAATCTGAGCCTCCCGCTCCCATATTCTATCTTGGAGGTTCATGTACTCCCAATGAATGCACGCCCGAGGTATCGAACAACAACGATGGACCATCTCATGTCCATCCTCAATCTTAATTGGAACCTCTGTAAAAGTATCCCCATCGTCAACATCTTGCTCTGTATGGTCAACGATGTTGGAAGGGTCATGCACATATCTCCTTAGCTGGGATATGTGGATGATGTCGTGCACCCAGTGCAACTGATGTGGAAGAGCTAAGAAGTATTCCAGCTCCCCAACTCTGTGGAGGACCTGAAAATTTATAATGAATCTCAGAGATAACTTTCCACATTGGACAAATCTTTGCCAACCTCATCAGGGTGAGACCCATAGAAAGACGTGGTCACCATCCTCAAACTCTAGAGGTCTCCATATCCTACCAACAAAAGCCTTATGTCGGCTCTGTGAAGTCTTTGTCCACTCCTGGATGATCTTCAATTATCTGTGGTAGATCGTACAATCCATAGTTCCACAAGTGCTTACTCCCTAAGGTAAGTCCAAATAAAATGGTGATCAGCAAGGTCACCCGTTCAATGCCTCAAATGTTTCCATCCCGATGGTCGAGTGAACGATGTTTTTGTAAATAAATTCTACCAATGTCATGTTATCCCCATAGCTATGACCAAATTTGAAGATGAAAGCAAGCAGAATTTCCTTGAGGGTCTGAATGATCCCCTATGTCTGACCATCTGTCTGAGGATGGAAGGCGACGACCAAATTATGTTGTGTCTTGAAAGCCTCCTACAACAACTTCCATAGACAAGAAGTAAAATTTACATCACGATCAGAGACAATCTTTGAGGTTACTCCATGTATCCACACAATCTCTTGAACATTGTGGTGTCCCATGCTCTCTACTGAACCCTACTCTATGGTCAGTAAGAAGTGGTCTGACATGGTGAGTCAGTCGACGACCACCAAAATTGAGTCATTACCCCTGGATGTACATGGAAGTCTTGTCATGAATTCCATGGATATCCCATCCCACTTTCATTATCGAACTTCTAATGGTTGATCCATGCCTGCTGGTACATGATGCTCCACCATCACTTGTTGACATGTGAGGCTCCTAGAGACAAACTCTACAACTGCTTTCTTCATTCCCGACCACTAGTGATATTTTTAGAGATCCTGGTACATCTTCACCACTCCCTGATATACCTCTAGATGGGATGTGTGGAACTCCCTCAATACTTCCTCTCAAAGTGACACGGGTACCGTGGTACGTCTTCTGAAGAAGATGATCTGTGACCCACCTTCAGAAATAATATCATGTGCATGTCTGGTTGATATCGGAGCACGTCAAGTCTCACAGTCAGTGTCCCCACACTGCACCTCCCTAACTCACTG
The DNA here is from genome assembly GCA_963277665.1 of Viscum album. NCBI lineage: Eukaryota > Viridiplantae > Streptophyta > Magnoliopsida > Santalales > Viscaceae > Viscum > Viscum album. Next base: position 1,603,220,089 of record OY728161.1, on the reverse strand, counting down.
AATAAGTTTGGGAGTGACTGTAAGAGACTGAAGTAAAGATCCTTCATCACATTCCACAAAGGATATCTGTAATGTAACCATTTTCTCCATCACCTCGCCTAGTAGCTGTATATCAGACCTACTATTGAGTGAGTTTGTAACAACATTTCCCTTATAATAATTATAGACAATATCAAAGTCATATTACTAGAGAAACTCAAGCCAATGTTGTTGTCTCAGGTTCAGGTCCTTCTGCGAGTATATATACTTGCGAATCGTGTGATTATAGATCACTATAAAATGCTCACCCATAATATATTGTTTCCATATCATGAAGGTGAAGACCAATGCTGCTAACTCCAGGTCATGGGTATCATAGTTCTACTCATGTTGTCTCAGCTATCGAGAACCATATGTGATCACTGCTCGCTCTTGCATCAAGACACATCTGATTCTGGTCCCTGATGCATCGAAGTGGGCTACGTACACTACGCTCTCCACTGGATGACTCAAGATGGGGGAACTAGCCAGCCTATGACTCAGCTCTTGAAAACTCCACTGACATCTCTCCGACCACACGAAGTTTTGTCCCTTCTTCGTCAAAATTTAAAGTGGTGTTGAAAATTTGGAGAAATCTTGCACAAATCTCTGATCGTGTCTGGCCAAACCCTAGAAACTCCGTATCTCTATCACACTCCTTGGTGGCTCCAAAGTGAGTAACACCCCAATTTTTTTGGAACTACTACAACTCCAGCCTCTGATATGACATGTCCTAGAATGTGAACCTCTCAGATCGAGAACTAGAAATTCCAAAGCTTACCATAAAGGAGGTGCTCTCAGAGTGTGTCATGTACAACTTACAAATGATAGGCATGCTCCTCCTTGGTAGCCAAGTTGATCAGAATGCCATCGATGAATACTACTACAAAGCGATCAAGGTATGGATAGAAGATCATGTTCATGAGTCCCATGAACATTTCTGGAGCGTAGGTTACACCAAATTCCATAACCAATAACTCATAATGATCATACCGACATCTACAATCTGTCATCTGCACATCCTCATATCGTACTCTAAGCTAGTTATAGACTGATCTGATATCTATCTTCGAGAACCACCGTACTCCCTTTAGCAGATCAATGATATTTCAAATCCTTAGAAGTTGGTACTTGTTACTCACGGTCACATAGTCTAGGCACCGATAGTCAACACAATATCTCAATCTCCCATCCTCCTTCTTGGAGAACAAAATAGGGACTCCCCAAGGAGAAACACTGGGCTGAATGATCACTTTCCAAAGTAAGTCCTCCAGATGTACCTACAACTCATGAAGCTCCATGGGATTCATCTGATACACTGATGTTGATATTGGTGTTGTCATGGGGTGAAATTCAATGTAAAATTCTACCTCTCTTCAAGGTGGTAGACCCAGAACATCATCAGGGAAGACATCAGTGTACAGGCCTACCACTACAGGATAAATCAAACTCTCCACATCAAAATCTATGAGTTTTAGTCTAGCCATCTGATGAGTTATCGGATTCCCTCTCCTCTAGGAAAGTGCATACTATGCTGCAAAGGCTCCCTTCTCACCGGTGAAGGTAAACATGGTCCCATCCATGTGGACACAACACACTTTCTGCCAAATATAGTCTATCTGAGCATGGAATATTGATTACCAGTCTATACCCAAGGTGACGTCGTAAGGCCTTGATGCTGCAACTAGGAGATCCCAGCCGAAGCCCTCACCTCCTAAAGTATGCTCTCAATACCAACACTAGTGCGTAATCATCGAATCCTATCATGTGTGAGTATCTAGACATAATGATAGATCCAAGAACTCTATCAGATTCTTTGAGCTCCGAATGAGGGCATTGGCAATAAAAGAATGACTGGCACATGTGCCTATAAGTACAACACCTAAGGTGGAGAAGACACGTATTTTACATCATATCATCTCTAGAGTGTAAAGACCCATAAAATTCAAGGGAAATTTTTTGTTATTAAATTTTTTTGGGATTTCACAAGAATTCAGTTTCTGACGGCACCTGATTCCATGGCCCGGTGTGCCCGGAATCATTTTCTGAAGTTTTGCTCGGGTACGTTCAGTGAACGAACGAGCGGGTTTTTCTAACATTTGAACCGGTGCTCGGAATTGAAATATGAGGGCACCAATGGAATCGCAGTGCTAGTAATTGATTAAGAACACCTTTTCTGGAGTTTTGTTTTCTCCAGTGGAGTTTTAATTAATTGGGTTAACTTAAGAATAAAATAAAATACTGTGCAACCGATTTTATTTTTATTCAAGGAAGTGTTAACCTAGGCTATGTGGTTGTGTGGGACCCACATCCTAACTAATCCGCTAGGTAGGATATTAGTGGGGTGGGGCCCACATGATCCCACCCTTTCAAATTCCTCAACCCCCTTTTTGATTAATGTAACGCACCCGCACCCCCTATTAACACAAAGTCAACCCTTGCGTTTAATCTGGTTAATAAACGCCTCAGAATTTTGGTGGTTTAAATGTAGCAATTAATTCACTTAATTGATTGTTTCATTTTCATTGAAATTCAAAATGTTGGTTTCTGTGTTAATAAAATAAGACAAAACTTATTTTATTAGTGGTTGGGTTGTGTGAGAGGGTTTGGGGACAAATCACTCAAGCCATGAAACACTCCTTCCTTGACGAAGAACACGAAGAACGAGAAAACGCAAAAAACGCTGACCTCCGACGAAGGTCGACAAGAACGCCAGATCCTCGGAGATCGACGAAGTGACGCCAATGAATCTTTTCTCGACGACGTGACGATCCCCATTCCACGACGCCCTCTTCTACGATGTGCAATTCTGTGACGATCCTTCGTTCAGCGACGCTCGAGGTAGGGAATTTAGTTGTGATTGTTAGTGAACCCCTCTTTACATCCTTATAAATCTAAGAACGCGGATCAACTAAATATTATGTTGATTCGCGAAGATTATGTTTGTGGGTTGGGAATTCTTGATTTTGGGGAAAACCGTTTGGGTTGATTTCTTTTGTTTGTGAAAAATCCTTGTCGTTCTTCATCTTTTGGGCCGCTTGTTACCAACATAACGGGAGGAGGTCGGACCGCACGAACACGGCTGACTCTACTCCCCCTTTTTTGTTTTGTTCATTATGGCACGATCAAAGGTGGCGCGGTGCAACAACACCACATGAAAACGAGAAAGAACGTGATGAAGAAGAGCAGCGCCGTCGTGCCGCGCCATTGAGGCCGAACGAAACCGCAGCTGGAGTTGGGGTTGTGGAGGCATTTCAAAGACTCTTCTGGTTGATCGTTGTGCGCTGATTGATATGCGATGAAAAACGAGGCCGGAAAATAAATTTGAAGCCTCCGTAGTGAGGGTCGTGTTCCGTGAGGACCGTTGGCAAAGGCGGCGAGCAAAACGGACCACCAGAGCATGTCCGGTGGTCCACGGAAAACAGCGCCGGCGCACCGCGGGGAAGGGCGGCTGGTCCCGCGGCCGTGCGGGACCGAGGGAGGTGGGACGCGGTGCTTGGCCGCGTCCATTGGCAGGGGGCGACACCCACGTGGGGGGTCACGGTTTCATTCAAGGGGGCAACCGAACCCTTTGTTTTCTCAGCCAGAAAGCCAAGCGGCCACGCTGCCGCGCCAGCACGGCAGACCAGCCGGCCGGGCTGCGCCCAGGCCGGACCGGGCCAGAACCCCCTATTTTCGGGCAGTTTCAGTTCAAACGCCAATATCGTGTGATATAGACCTCCAATCAATGCACCTTCAGTTGCGTAGCGATCCTTGGATCGAAACAGTAGTTTCAGAATATTACACACTAGGTTTCGGAGAACTTTGGGTACGGCTGGGTTGGATTGAACATGAAACCAACTGGTCCCTTGGAGCGGATACCCTTATATCTTGAGCTCCAGATGTCTGATTGACGTTCCGTCGACTTTTTAAGATTCATCTGGATGAGATGGAACATCTGGCATATGTCTCCAAGGTTTTGGTTGCAGTTGGATAGTGGTCGGGTTGGATTATACCGGAAATCCAACTGGGCCCCTAGAATGGAAAAGCTGATAACATTCAGACTGGACGTCCGTTTGAAGAACCGTCAGGGGCGTTGGTGATCTTGTTGAGAAACAATCCCTTTGAGTATACCCTATGATAGTTCAGGGTATATTTCAGATACGGCTAGGTTGGTTCATACACGAAACCAACCGGACCCCTAGGGTGAAAAGGCTAATAACTTCCAAACTGGTCGTCCGATTGACGCGTCGTCTATTGCGTTGAGACCACTATGGAAAGGCGGTCCTTTGAGATACTTCTTCGTGGCACTTTGAGATACTAGGAGTATTTACCTGCAGCTCGTGGAGAGGACCCTCCTGGAGACGAGCGTACGGAGTACGGAGACCGTGTATCTGACTGAGACCTAACGACTGCTTGACCGACTCAACATGGAGTGAGACGACTAGCCTAGTGGACAAAGCACTACTTTGTTTGTGTGAAGACCCATGGCAGAGGGAGCACTACTGCGTGACAGTGCAGACCCATGGTACTTGTCTGGAGAGTACCTCTGCAGGCTATTAGGGGGTGTGCACTACTGTGTTTGGGTGGTATACCCCAGCGTGAAGCACTACTGTGTTTGGGGGGATGACCCACGGTACTCGAAAAGAGAGGAACCACAGCATTATTAGGTTAGTGAGCCATACCTTGGAGTCGTGATAGGACCATTGTATACTCCAGAGATGGGGCTCTTCAGCAGTTACAGTTTTGATAAAAAAATTCCTGGATTGAGCTGAATCTATGATCTTTGTGTTTACCTCAGGATTGAGATGGGTAACTTGATAACTTAGGTATATGTATGGGAATATACCTGGGTAGTGGTTATCCGTTGATTTCATAATTTTTGTGTTTCCTCATGATTGAGATGGGTTAATTGATAACTTAGGTATATGTATGGGTATATACCAAAGTAGAGGTTATCTATTGAGATCTTCTTTGTGGTTATCCATATTGGATTTAGTGAGACCTTGAGGGTCTCGGGGTCCCTATTGAGTATTGTATACTCACCTCTACATGGGATATTCCCACACCTCGTTGTGTTGGTTGCAGACGACGGGCAGTGCTGGCAGAGGATGAGTATTCGAGGAATGGACGGTACCCAGAGGTGGACCACACAACGAGTCAGTATCTGAAGGTGGACTTCACGCCGAGACAACACTCGGAGGAGGTTGAAGGGAGAGAGCATTGTGGAGGCTATCTGTACCTACCCTTTAGGTAGGATTTGAGGAGGACGTCCTAGGAGCTGCTTCCTTTCTTCCAGTTGTTTGTATTTTTCTATTTTACTTTCGTTCAGTTGTATCTGTACTTCAGTTTGGTTTGTATTCTGGATCATTTACTTTTATAAAGGAAATTTCATTCCAGTTATTGGGATTTTTCCCATTGGTGCTAATCGCCAACCCCTGGCCTATGGAAGGCGTGTTTGGGGTAGTCACGACACAGAACCCGAAGACGTGTTATGACAAATTGGTATCAAAGGAGTCGGTTCTACCGCAGAACTTATAACTCTGATATTTTCTTTCTGTGAAGCAATAGTTTTAAGAGTACCGAGTGTGGTTTTCAATTAAAGGAGTCCAGTGTTGGTGCAGACGGCTGGCATATCCATACACCAGGACCCTGAAAACTGATTTCGGACTTTTTGCACGAAACCTCTGATTGTGTGTGTGTTTCCAGAAGTCATTATAAGTCATCTCAAACCAGGTCATCTCACCAGGTATAATCATTTGACCGTGTAACATATGTTTCTTTTAGGATACCTTTCCATAGACGACCATCTAGAGCCCAGAGGGATGTGCGTACTGATAGCCTGCCGAGAGATGAGGCTTAAGTACAAGGCCCTCTTTCAGTTGAGGCACCAGCGGAGGCACCAGCGGTACTACCATATGTTGGGCCACCGATGCCACCAGCCGCAACAGTTGGCGATGCACGCCACTTGAGTGCGCTGCACGGGTTCCAGCACCAGAGGCCACCTAGGTTCCAGGGAGAGATAGACCTGAAGGCGGTTGAGGATTGGCTGTAGGCTGTGTTGAGAGTCTTCAGACTAGTGGGGATGCTAGCAGACTTCATGGTGATCTTTGCTGCCATCCTTCTTCAGGCAATAGTAGGCAGGTGGTGGAGCCACTTGTTCCAGTTTTGAGATGATATAACCTTCATATGGGGAGACTTCGAGACCTTCTTCAGGGTGGAGTTTGTACCAGTAGCTCTACACCCCGAGCGTGTATAGGAGCTGCTGCCTTTGCCACCAGATTTTTGATTAGTAGCAGAGTCATCTGTGGGAAGTAGACAGATGATGCACAGGTCCAAGAGGACCAGACCGGCTGGTGGGCGACCTCGGGTTATAAAATCATTAGTGCGGGGCACCCGGGGTGGAGTCAGAGCCAGACATTCCAGAAATGTATAGTGTTTCTCCTGCAGCAGGAAGGGTCACATGGAACGTGACTGTCTGAATCCTCGTATAGTCAATCCACATGCATTGGAGGAGCCACCGAGGAAGAAGCAGCGACAGGTGATTGAGCAACAACTGAGCAGTGGACAAGGCAGTAGAGCTACGGGAGAAGGTTGGAAGGAGCGGAACTAGTGGATACATCCCTTGTACTTCTAGTTCCATGATGCAGTTATATTCGTGTCTTTGTACTAAGATCTGCAATAAAAAGAAGACACTTAACTTTGTGGTTTTTTATTTCATGTCTTTTTCTTTGGATTATACTGAGAGGTCCTAGTTACAACTGTAAACTTGACCCTAACTTTTGATATTTCTACTGGTGGAGACCCAGTGACCCTACACTGATGCCGACAGCATGGCTCGACCCTTGGAGGAGAGAGTGACTATTGGATCTCATGGTAGTTACGTCGGGGCCTTACGACGTCATCCATGGAATGAATGCATCATTCATGACATGATTGACTGTATTAGGCAATGGGCGTGGTTCATCCGGAGGATGAGACCGAGTTTCTCTTTTCGGAAAGGGAGAAATCTTAGCAGCTCTTACAGATCATAGGAAAATAAGGTTCAAATCAACCAGGAGCTGATGATGACTACACAGTGAAGTAAGAAACAGGAAACTGGCACCAGTCTTAGAGACTCAGGCATGTTAAATGTTTCAAGAAGAGGATGGTTTAAGGAGATATGAGTCTGTGAAGCAGCAGACGTGGAGGCAGAGCTAGGAGAGTAGCATGAGGTGGTGTATATTTTAACATGCTACAACCACCTGCCTTAGTTATCCCCGCCAGGCTCAGGGAGCTGGAGGGTGGTGGAAGAGTGTGGCTACATGCGGTCAAGGAGTGTGACCCAATTGGTCTATAAATGATTCAAGGTATAGTCTGTGTCCACTAATAACTGTCGTAGTAACAAACGTCGATATGAATCATTCTTTATTTTCACAAATCTTGTCCCAGACCTTGACATTCCGGTAAGCCGTAGACTTGACACTCACGTCTGGAGATACCTTGGGAGAAGGCTCAATAATCACACTTATGCCGACATTGTGGCCAGACCCTTGAGGTGAGAGTTTTGGTTAGAATCTCTTGGTGGCAGCATCGAGGCCTTACGACATTGGTTTAATTATGGACTGTGAAATCATAGTTCATGTACAAATTGATGGTATTAGGAAAAAAGGTTGTGGTTTAACTACAACGACGGGATGGGTTTTCTTTGGTCGGCGAAATGGAAACCCCAAGAAGCACAGGATAAACTATAGAATAGGAGAGATTGGCCGATCACACTTGAGTCGGCCAACCTTACCCTCGTGGCAGTAGATATTTTGAGTTTCAATTCTATCAGGAATTGGAGACCTCTAGAGTTTGAGGATGACGATCACGTCCTTATATGGGTCTCACCTCGATGAGGTTTACGAAGATGTGGCCCAGGTGGCAAGCTATCTCTGAGGTTTAGTGAACCTTTATAGGTACTCACTAGGGTAGGCGAGGTGGCTTACCATTTGACCCATCCACCTCAGTTGCACCAGGTGCACGACAACTTCCACGTATCTCAATATAGGAGATACTTGCTCGACCGTTCGCATATCATCGACCATGAGGAGCTGGAAATTGGTGAAGGGGTGACTTTCACGGAGGTCCCAGTAGGGATCAAGGATCGACAAGAGCGGATCCTACGAGGTTTGTCGATTCCTCGGGTTTTCTTTCACTAGTAGTACGGGAACCTCCAGGTAAGCACCTGTGAGTAGAAGGCTCAGATGTGTGCTCAATACCTCTTTTGTATCCCTAGTTTGTGTTAAAGCCTTATGAGGAAATAAATCCCTGAGGTGGGAGTAATGTAAAGATCCGTAAAATTTAAGGAAATTTTTTTAATTTTCTTTGGGATTTTAGAAGAACGAAGTTTCTAATGACACCTGATTCTGAGGCCCGGTGTGCCCGGAAACATTTTCTGAAGTTTAGCTCGGGTATGTTCAGTGAATGAACGAGCGGGTTTTTCTAAAATTTGAACCGGTGCTCGGAATTGAAATCCGAGGGCACAGATGGAATCACAGCGCTGGTAATTGCTTAGGAACACCTTTTCTGGAGTTGGGTTTGCTGGGGTGGAGTTTTACAAAATTTGTTTAACTAAAGAATAAAATAAAATACAGTGCAACCGATTTTAATTTTATTCAAGGATGTGTTAACCTAAGAGATGTGGTTGAGTGGGACCCACATCCTAACTAATCTTCTAGGCAGGATATTAGTGGGGTGGGGCCCACACGATCCCACACTTTCAACTTCCTCAACCCCCTTTTTGATAAAATTAACGGACCTACACCCCCTATTAAACGAAGTCAACCGTTGCATTTAATCTGGTTAATAAACGCCTCATAAATTTGGTGGTTTAATCTTTGAAATTAATTCACTTAATTGATTGTTTTGTTTTCGTAGAAATTCAAGAAATTGGTTTGTGTGTTAAAAATATAAGGCAAGTCTTATTTTATTAGAGTTTGGGTTGTGCCAGAGGGTTTGGGGAGAAATCACTCAAGCCGTGAAACACTCCTTCCTCGACGAAGAACGCGAAGAACGCAGACCTCCGACGAAGGTCGAAAAGAACGTCGGATCATTGGATATCGATGACGTGATGCCAACGATTTTTTTCTCCATGACGCGACAATCCCCCTTCCACGACGCCTTCTTCTATGACGTGTATTTCCGCGACGAGCCTTCGTTCAACTACGCTCGAGGTAGGGAATTTATTTGTGATTGTTAGTGAACCATTGTTTACTTCCCTATAAATCTATGAACGTGGATGAACTAAATATTTAGTTGATCCGTGAAGATTATGTTTGCAGGTTGGGAATTCTAGATTTCAGGGAAAACTGTTTTGGTAGATTTCTTTTGTTCGTGAAAAATCCTTGTCATTCATCACCTTTTGAGCCGCTTGTTACCAACATAACGAGAGGAGGTCAGACCGCATGAACACGACCGAATCTCCTCCCCCATTGTTGTTTTGTTCGTTTCGGCACGAATAAAGGTGGCACAGTGCAATGGCACCACGAGGAAATGAGAAAGAACGTGGCGAAGAAGCGCGACTCCATCGCATCGCCCTTTTGAGACCGAACGAAACCGCAGCCGGAGTCGGGGCAGCGGAGGCATTTCGAAAACTCTGCTAGTTGATCATTGTGCGCAGATTGAAGGGAGACGACAGATGGGGCCGAAAATTAAATTTGAAGCCTCCGTAGTGAGGGTCGGGTCCCGGGAGGACCGTTGGCGAAGGCGGCGAGCAAAATGGACCACTAGATCGCGTCCGGTGGTCTGCGGAAAACACTGTCGGCGCGCCGGCGGCCGGAGGCGGTGGCAGGCCGCTAGTCCCACTACCTCGCTGGACCGAGGGAGGCGGGACGCGGTGGTCGGCCGTGTCTGTTGGCAAGGGGCGGGCCCCACGTGGGGGGTCGCGGTTTCATTCAAGGGGGAAACTGCACCCCCTGTCCGCGCAACCGGACAGCCGAGCAGCCACCCGGCCGTGCCAGCATGGCTAGCCAAACGGCCGGGCCGAATTCGGACTTGGTTTGGGCCGACCTAGGGGGTCTTGGGTAGGGTCCGACCGGGCCCAAACCCCATATTTTCGGGCATTTTACGTTCAAACAGTCATATCTTGGGCTAAGGACCTCCAATCGATGCAAAATCAGTTGTGTAGCAGTCCTTGGATTGAGATGGTCTTTTTGGTATATTACACTCAGGATATTAGATAACATTCCATACAGCCTGGTTGGTTCAAACACGAAACCAACAGGGCCCTTGGAGCGGAAACTCTTATATCCTGAGTTTCAGATGTCCAATTGATGTGCCGTAAACTTTGTTGGATTCTTATTGATGAGACCGAACTTTTGGAATACTTCACCTGAGTTTTGGTTGTAGTTGGATAGTGTCTGGGTTGGATTGTACCCAAAATCCAACCATGCCCCTGGAACGGAAAAGCTGATAACTTTCAGACAGGACGTCTGTTTGAAAAACTGTCAGTGGCATTGGTGATCATATTGAGAAACGGTCCCTATGAGTATCCCCTATGAGATTTTGGGATAGAGTTGAGATATGGCTGGGTTGGTTCGCACACGAAACCAACCGGGCCCCTGGGATGAAATTGCTAATAACTCCCAGACCGGGCGTCCGATTGACATAGAATCTATTGCGTTGAGACCCCTATGACGTGGTGGTCCATTGAGATACTTCTTAGTGGGTATTTGATATACTTGGATTATCGACCTGTATCTTGCGGAGAGGACCCTCCCGGAGATGACCGTACAGAGTACGGAGACCGTGTAACCGGCTGAGACCTAACGAATGCTTGACAGACTCGACTTGGAGTGAGTCGACTAGCCCAGTGGACGGAGCACTAATTTGTTTGGGTGCAAACCCATGGAAGACAGATCACTACTGTGTGACTGTGCAGACATGCGTTACTCGTTCAGAGAGTACCTCTACAGGCCATTAGTGGGTGTTCACTACTGTGTTTGGGTGGAATACCCCGGTGGGAAGCACTACTGTGTTTGGGTGGCTGACCCGTGGTACTTGACAAGAGGAGTACCTCAGCAGTCTTAGGTTAGTTAGCAGTACCTCAGAGTCGTGACAGGACCACTGTACACTTCAGAGACGGGGCTCTTCAGCAGTTACGGTTTGGATAAACAAATCTTGGTTTGAGCTGAATCCATGATCATTGTGTTTACCTCATGATTGAGATGGGACACTTGATAACTTAGGTATATGTATGGGCATATACATGGGTAGTGGTTATCCATTGATTTCGTAATCTTTGAGTTTCCTCATGATTGAGATGGGTTACTTGATAACTTAGGTATATGTATGGGAACATAACAAAGTAGAGGTTATCTGTTGAGATCTTCTTTGTGGTTATCCTTGTTGGTTTTAGTGATACCTTGAGGGTCTCGGGGTCCCTAATTAGTATCGTATACTCACCACTACACGGGCTATGCCTGCACCTCGTTGTGTTTGTTGCAGACGATGGGCAGCGCTGGTAGAGGCCGAGTGTTCGAGGACTGGATGGTACCCGGAGGTGGACCACATAACGAGCCAGTATCCGGAGGTGGACTTCATGGCGAGATGACACTCGGAGGAGGTTGACGGGTGAGAGCATTGTGTAGGCTATCTGTACCTACCCTTCAGGTAGGATCTGAGAAGGACGACCTAGGAGCTGCTTCCTTTCTTCTAGCTTTTTGTCTTTTTCTGTAGTACTTTCGTTCAGTTGTAGCTGTACTTTAGTTGGGTTTGTATTCTAGACCATTTTATTTTATAAAGGCAATTCATTCCTAGTTATCGGGATTTACGCCTTTGGTTCTAGTCTCCATCCCCTGGACTATGGAAGGAGGGTTTAGGGTAGTCACGGCACGGACCCCGAGGACGGGTCGTGACAAATTGGTATCAAAGGAGTCGGTTCTACTGCATAAATTATAACTCTGATATTTTATTTCTGTGAAGCGATAGTGTTAAGAGTACCGAGTGTGGTTTTCAGTTCAGGGAGTCCAGTGTTGGTGCGAGCGGCTGATGTATCCATACACCAGGACCCTGACAATTGATTTCCGACTTTGCACACGAAAACACTGATTGCGTGTGTGTTTCCAGATATTTTTAAAAGTTAGCTCAAAGAAGGTCAGCTCACCAGGTATAATCGTTTGATCGTGTCATGTATGTTTCTTTCAGGATTCCTTTCCACGGATGACCAGCTAGAGCCCAGAGGGATGTGTGTACTGACAGCCTGCCGAGCGATGAGGCTTCAATAGATGGCCCTCTTTCAGTTTAGGCACCAGCGGAGGCACCAATGGTACTACCATATTTTGGTCCACCGATGCAACCAGCCCCAGCAGTTGGCGATGCACGCCACTTGAGTGCACTGCATGGGTTCCAGCGCCAGAGGCCACCCAGGTTCTAGGGAGAGATAGACCTGCAGGCGGCTGAGGATTGGTTGGAGGTTGTGGTGAGAGTCTTCAGGCTAGTGGGGATGCCAGCAGACTTCATGGTGATCTTTGCAGCCAGCCTTCTTTAGGCAGTAGCAGGCAGGTGGTGGAGCCACTTGTTCCAGTTTTGCGATGATATGACCTTCACATGGGGAGTCTTCGAGACCATCTTCAGGGTGGAGTTTGTGCTGGTAGCTCTTCACCCCGAGCATGTACATGAGCTGCTACCTTTGCCCCATGATTTTTGATCAATAGCCGAGTCATCTGTGGGTAGTAGACAGATGATGCACAGGTCCAAGAGGACCAAAACAGAAGGTGGGTGACCTCGGGTTATAGGATTAGTAGTTTGGGGCACCCGGGGTGGAGTCAGAGCCAGAAATTCTAGAAACAAACAATGTTTCTCCTGCGGCTATAAGGGTCACATGGAACATGATTGCCCGAATACTCGCATAGTCAATCCACAGGCGTTGGAGGAGCCACCGTGGAAGAAGCAGCGACAGGTGATTGAGTAACAGCCGAGTAGTGGACAAGGCAGTACAGCTCCGGGAGATGGTGGACAGGATCAGAACTGGTGGATACATCCCTTGTTCTTCTAGTTCCATGTTGCAGTTGTATTCGTGTCTTTGTACTAAGAGATGCAATAATAAGAAGACACTAAACATTGTGGTGTTTGATTTCCTGTCCTTTTCTTTGGTTGATACTGAGAGGTCTTGGTTAAAAATATTGACTTGACCCTCACTTTTGAGATTTCTACTGGTGGAGACCCAGTGACCCCACACTGATGCCGACAGCGTGGCTCGACCGTTAGAGACGAGAGTGACTATTGGATCTCTTGGTAGTTACGTCGAGGCCTTACGACGTCATCCATGGCATGAATGCATTATTCATGACAGGATTGACTGTATTAGGCAATGGGCGTGGATCATCCGGAGGATGAGACTGTGTTTCTCTTTTTGGCAAGGGAAAAATCTTAGAAGCTCTTATAGATCATAGGAAAAGAAGCTCCAAATCATCTAGGATAGGATGAAGACTGTACAGTGAAGTAAGAAATAGGAAATTGGCGCCAGTCTTCGAGACTCTTGCGTGATAAATTTTTCAAGAAGAGGAATCATTAAAGAGATATGAGTCTATGAAGCAGCAGACGTGGAGGCAGAGCTAGGAGAGCAGCATGTTGTGGGGTACATTTTAACATACAACAACCACCTGCCTTTGTTATCACCGATAGGCTTAGGGAGCTGGAGGGAGGTGGAAGAGTGCGGCATCATGCAGTCAAGGAGTGTGACCCAGTGGCTCTACAAATGATTCACATGACAGTCTGTGTCCACTACTAGCTGTCGTAGTAACAGACGTTGGTATGAATCAATCCTTCCTTTCGCAAATCTTGTCCCAGACCTAGAGTTTTTGGTAAGCTGCAGACTTGACACTGAAATCTGGAGATACCTTGGGAGAAGGCTCGATAATCACACTTACACAGACAGTGTGGCCAGACACTCGAGGCGAGAGTTTCGGTTAGAATCTCTTGGTGGCAGTGTCGAGGCCATACGAAGTTGTTTTGATTATGGACTGGGAAATCACAGTTCATGCACAAATTGACGGTACTATGTAAAAAGGTTTTTGGTTTAACTATGATATCGGGATGGGTTTTCCTTGGTTTTCAAAAAGGAAACCCCAGGAAGCACAGGATAAACTCATGCATAGGAGGGATTGAACGATCACTCTTGAGTCAGCCAACCTTACCCTCATGGCTGTAGTCGTTTTTATTTTTAGTTCTAACAGGAATTGGAGACCTCTAGAGTTCGAGGATGACAATCAAATCCTAATACGGGTCTCACCTCGACGAGGTTTGTGTAGATGTGTCCATGGTGGAATGTTATATACGAGGTTCAGTGGATCTTTCCAGGTCCTCAGCAGGGTAGGCGAGGTGGCTTACCCTTTGACCCATCCACCTCAGTTGCACCAGGTGCATGACAACTTCCACGTATCTCAAAAGAGGAGATACGTGCTCGGCCCTTCGTAAATCATCGACCATGAGGAGCTGGACATTGGCAATGGGGTGGCATTCACGGAGGTCCCAGTGGGGATCGAGGATCGACAGGAGCGGATCCTACGAGGACGATCGATTCCTCATGTGCACATTCACTAGCAGTACGAGAACCTCCATGTATGCACATGGGAGAGGAAGGCTCAGATACGTTCTCAATACCGCTTTTTTATCCCTAGTTTGTGTTAAAGCCTTGCGAGGATGTAAAGCATTAAGGTGGGAGTAATGTTAATACCCGTAAAATTCAAGGGAATTTTTTTTAATTTTCATTGAGATTGTAGACGCCGAAAAAGTCCGTTGTTCCCAAACAAAGCTCCGGATGCGGGAATCAAGGTCATATTTGGAGTCGGAAGTCCGTTTCGGAGGGCCCGAAAGCCTTGCGCGGAATTTTGGAGAGCCGCGCGCAAAGTTGGAGTGCCGCGCGCAAACCTCCCGGGATGCACGCAATGCGCTGGGCCGGCGCGCAATTCTGCGCGCCCGTTGCCCCCGCGACTCCCTTGCGCGCCGGGCCCGATTCTGCACCCGCGAAGGGAATTCCGCGCCCGCGAACCGGATTCCGGGCCCGGGGTTGCCTATAAATATAAGGCGACCCCCGACGTTTTGAGGGGGTCGGAATTCGAAAGGTCTCTCGTGCGCGCAATCCAACCCCTTCCGCGCGAAATGCCGATCTTCAGGTAACCTCCTTTCTTTCGCGCAAGAAAGCCTCGGGGTTCGCCTTCGCGCGCAATCCCTTTGGCTCCTTTCCTTTGAATAAATTCTTCACCCAAAGGCATTCGCGCGCAAAAGAAGCCTCTTGCGCGCAATTTCCCCCGGGGTGCGCGCAATCCGGCCCGATTGCGCGCACCCCCTTTTTTAAAGTGGCCATTCAATTAAAGAATGAGCCGTTGCCCCTGCGCGCTATCTGAAGCCCGGTGCGCGCAATCTCTATCTTCCGCGCGCAAAGTGCTGGCCCAATTGCGCGCCGACCCGCGGTATTGCGTGCCAACTCCTCTTTTGCGCGCAAACCGCCAGGGTCGCCCCCTTTGACCCCCTGAGGGTACCCGCCTGCGTGGCGCCCGATGATCCTCATCTCGGGTGCCCCGCACCGTGCGTTGTCTTCCCGTGCGGCCCTCCAGGCTCGCGCGAAGTGACACGGACCCTTTGGCGTCGCTCCAACGTCCAAGCTGTACGACACTAAACTGCCTAGCCTCCATCGTCCGCGCGACAAGACGTTAAACTGCCAAGCATCTACGTTCGTGCTGCAAGACGTTAAACTGCCGAGTGCTTCGTCCAACATGACGTTAAACTGTACATCATCCTCAACACACGACGTTAAACTGTACTTCGTCCGGTAAGACGTTAAACCGTCCGCTTCGTCCTCAACACACGACGTTAAACTGTACTTCGTCCGGCAAGACGTTAAACCGTCCGCTTCGTCCTCAAAACATGACGTTAAACTGTACTTCGTCCGACAGGACGTTAAACCGTCCGCATCACCCGATCCCGTGCCCCGCACGCAGGGTCCTCCCGGTTTGGATGTGGCCCCCACCCGCTCGTCTCTGCAGGGATGTCGGGATTGGAGTGGCCTTCGCCCACGGGGGTAGTGTCACAAACAGAATGAACTACGTGGACTTTGATCCCTCTCTCCTAAATATGGTACGTAGGAAGCCTCTCCGAGGTTCAAGCCCACCACCTGGTCGTCCCGGTCGTATTCACGTCGGTTCGTCCATCAGTGGACCCCTCCCGGGTTCACACTCGCGTCGATTCACCTATGAATCCGCCCTTGTGGGAGACTGTACATGTGTATCTCCATTGTGCTTCCCCACTTCCCTTTTCTCCTTTCAGCGTCCAGCATGACGTGAAACTGTGATCCACCTGGCCGTTGCATCCCCCTCTGTGCGAGGTGGTTCGGTTCAATCCTCCGCCCGGCGGCCTCGACCTCTTCGTGAGTCGGCTTGCCGACGTCCAGCACGACGTTAAACTGTATATTCGAACTACAATGACTTTGATCCGCGCCAACGCGCGGTACGTAGGAAGCCCCTACGGGGTCCAAGCTCTTCACTCCATCATCCATCCTGATCCTTACCCGGGCCGCCACATCCCGGTGGGGTCATGCCACTTCATTCCACTCCACTTCACCCGGGAAGCCGCCCATGCGCTGGCCCCAGCGTCGGAGGTTCCCCGCAAGGGGTTCTGTCATCTGATCCACTTCTCGTGTTGATCAGTCCGATGCCGTCCCCGCTGGACGTTAACCTCGCGGCATACCCCCTACTAAACATGGGAAGCTGAGGAAAACCTCAGGTAACACAGTTCCCCGCACCTAGCGTGGGATGCCTCAGGCCATCACGCCTTCGAGAAGCCCTATTAGGGACGGAAGGCAGACATGAAGAGTCGCAGTGTTAAGACACGCCCCCCACACACAGAGCTACCCGGTCTCCTCACCGCAGGTTGCTACCCCGACCAGACCCCTTGGAGCGTCCGGGCGGAAGCAGCGTAATTAACCGGTGTCCATGAAGATATGGCACCGGGAACGAGATTCACGAACATTCTTAAATCTATGAGGGAGACCCGGATTAGGCAACGAGTTCCGAGGAGACGTCCACAGAGGGAGGAGCCGACATACCATCATCCCGGTTTCGATCAAGGAGCAGACTCCCCTAAATAAGGGATGAATGTCGCCCGCCCTTGGAAAGCGGGACTGCGGGGCCACAAGCCGCGCGCCCATCCCCTCGGGTCGACGGGTGCACGCACGAACGCGTCCTGGCGGAACAACGTTGGAACAGAAACCCGACGCACATCCGCACCGAAACAGAAAAATGGTGAACCCGACGTGAATATCTTCTCCTCAATACGAAGACCGATGGCTTTCAGAGGTGTTGGAAGACCAGCATGCTGCTCGACCGAGCATTCAACACCGGAGCACGAAACCCGCCAGGGGCTGGGGAAGGGAAATCGGGCACTCTGTCTCACGACGTCGATGGCCTGGGTTCCCCCCACGGAAGGCGTCGCGGCACTAATGGTTGGTTGTCGATTCCTTTTCCTATCAGTGTTAATGGGTTTTTCTCCCTACTTTCAGGAATCAAGTCGCCCAATCCAGTGCCTGATCGCCGCCCGCCCACTGGCGCAGGGGTAGGGGAAACACCGACGCAGCTACTCCGCGCGGTCCCGCCCGTTCCACAGCCGTTCCAGCAGCCGCAGTTGCGGGGCAACCACGCCCTCTCTCCCCCTCGGAGGTCATCCAGAGAAGGGTGATCAACAACTTGGTGCGGAGATATGAGGAAGAGGGAGTCATCCCCACCAGGGACATGGCTCGCCTAGACCTTGAGGAAGCTGCACCTCGCCACCAACGCCGCCCCCGAGGGCCGCGCAGGGAGGCACCGCTGCCTACCTCGACGTCCAACCGCTTCGGGAGCTTATCCCCGGAGCGCTCCGACAACTCCTTCCCCTATGCGGATGAGGTGGAAGATTTCTGGGACCACCCTGTCCAAGATTCGCTCCAGGGATCCGCGATAAGGTCTCCTGTCAGGCCACGGTGACACCGCCGCCAGGCCTCTCAAGTCGAAGAACGGACTCTCCACCTGCCCGCGCCGCTCATCCCGACTCGTTTGTCCCGACGCCAACGTCGGGCACGAGCGGAAGAGGATGCCCACCTTGGGGCCCTAGCGACAGCGGCCGCGTTGGCTCAAGCCACTGCTGGCTCCAGTCACCAGGCCCCTGCGCATCCTGAGCAGGGGCACTTCTATGCCCGACCTGGATCGAGGCCCCAACCGCCCCAAAGGCAGGTTGGGTTGACTCTCCCGGTTGCTGGTACAGGTAATAGCCACCGCGGACCACCTCGCGGTAGCGCTATTCACCAACAGGGTCTACTCCGCGTGGCTGATCCAAGAGGCATGGGTCACCCCACCTTTCGATCCCGGCCCGAAGGCCTGCCCGGAATCATCTCTCCCCGCGTCCCCTTTGATATCTGTCCCGGTGCTCCTCGCACCTTGGTTTCCAGTCCTCTTGGCCCCAGCACCAGTGCGGCCGGAGGACGCCAGGATAGAGATCAGCCATGCCCCGAAGAACCACCCAGGGGCAGGAAGGTGAGGCGTCGACGCCGAGGGGAGAATGTTACGGAATTCCGGACAGAGATCTGACCGGTTCGTTTCTCTGATACAGAGGCGGAGTATGACTCGGTGACGGAGCCCTCCCCCCGATCCTGCCAGTTAGGGGCAGGGGTAGGAATGCGGTATGTCAGCCTCGTACTTCCCGAGAGCGAGATCGATATGATCCCCGCTTCTCTCCGAAGGTATATCCGGAGTAGTGAGGGCCTGGTAGACCCCCAAGGGCCAAGCTTGTGGTTGGTACCAGCCCCTCCGGAACCACCTTCTGCCTAGATCAGAGAAGCCGGAGACTTTTTCTGGGGACCGACGGTCGAACCACGATCTAGTGCACCCTCGGCGAGCACCGATGCTACGGAAGGATGTTCGCTCGCAGGCCCGTCCTATCGTGATGTGGTATCTGGGGAACCGCCACCCTTAGAGGGCGGCCCGGGATATGGAGGCCAATCGGCCTGCTCGCCGTATTCACCGCCGGCCAGCCCGTCGGCCCGGCGGCCTGCCTCGGCACCACTGTCGGTTCCCCGTCCATTCCCAGTCGTTGAAGAGGACCAAGGAGATCTGGGTCCCGAGTTTGAGTCGTGGAGCTTCTGGACCGTCCTTGCAGAGGGCCACTTCCCTGAGAAGTTTTGGCCAGTCGCAGGATCGGACTTCGATGCACCCGAATCACTCACCCCGGATGAGTTCGAATGCTTTCGCCAAACTCTCCGGGAGACTCACTCCCGTCTTCACCGCCTACAAATGCCATATCCTGGGAGTCAAGCGCACCTGGAGGATATTGGTGAGCAGTGCCATCAAATTGACCTGGCCACGCTCCCCGCGGTTCGGCACCCCGGTTCATTTGGGCACCACGAGGCCCTCTAACAACGATGCGTTGAGTGTTTTCAAGTACTCCGCAAGGTTATCGAGGGAGCCACTCCCCACGTGTATATCCGTGGATGGGGGCAGTACGCTGCCCTACGCTTCAGTGCGATTCTCCGACAGCCCGATTCGCTGGGTGGCCCTGAGGGTACATCCCCAGGGACGGAAACGGTCAATATGGCTGACCTGTCGAGGGAGGGTAACGGCTTGGAACTTCTCGACGGGGGCTCTCCCCCCCGATGAAAAGCCGTTGTTGGATCCATCGGTGAGAGTTACTCGTCACCAGAGGAACCTCCTGGGTCTCCCCACACCCACTGAAGCACTGACGTTGAGCCGAAACGTCAGCAAAGGTAAAGAGCACGGCGGGGCTATGAAGCCCGCCGACCCATCTGCCTCCATGCAGAGGGCGGATGAGGATCCCGAGAAGGCTATGCTACGTCAACAGCTCGCCGAGCAGAAGAAGCTGGTTGACCAGTTCCTCGTCGAGTGCGCTGTAGAGCAGCGGTCTGACTACGGTGATCCTAGGCCAGGACAGCAGGGACAAGAACAACCACCCCTCGATGAGGCTCTCCCGGGCAACCGTGATTATGCCGTGTTTGCCGACAGGGGAGAGGCCATCGCCTATGGCAAGAGGGCGCGGTATGTTTCACCGCACCCTCCTGAGTGGCGTGACTACCTGAGAGACCCCGCTCGGATTCCTCCCGCTGCCCCAAGGGCCGCTCCGCCCGCCATCCCACGAGCTTCCGAGTTCGACGACCCGGTCGACGACCTGATTGAAGGACCATGCAATGCGCTCGTGGTTAGAGATCCTCGCCAGGACTGGAACCCATGTCCGGACGATACGATGGCGGCACTCATCGCCCTATTGGAAGCCTTGGAGACTCGGCAAGTGGCGATCCCACCGGACGGCAAGCCATACCCAGCATGGGTGGATGACATGCCGGCACCTCCGGGATTCGGGAATCCCACTTTCACCCCCTTCAACGGGACTGGAGATCCGCCATAGCATTTGGCCCATTTCAACTCGAGGTGCGGGCCTATGTTGGGAACTCCGGCGCAGCAGGAGGCCGCTAAGCTTCGCTGCTTTGTCCAGACACTGGAAGGGCCATCATTTGTCTGGTACAGCCAGCTCCCTGTCGGGTCGATAACTAGCTGGGAGGACCTTCGTAGACAATTCCTCTACCAGTTCAGTTCCACGACCCGGAAGACGAGTATCGCAGACCTCTTCAAGTGCAAACAGAGGCCTGATGAGCGAGTCGTGGTTTTCGTCACCCGATGGAAGGGTCTCACGTATTCCCTTGACATGCCATTGACTCAGGAGCAGTTGCTGACAATGTGCGTCGGGAACATCAAGACCGAGCTGGTCCCTTCCTTGATCACTCAGAATTACCCCGGAGGGTTTAGGGACTTCTCAGACAAAGCTCAACATCTTGAGGAAGCCCTGCAACAGGCCAGCCAGGCACACCCGCTGCCTCCTATGATTCCTGCAAGGAGAGTCAGCAGGACTGAGCCTGCTGCTGTTGCCCAGATAGAGGCCCCCAGGCCGTTGGAGCTGCTGCCGGTCAGGCCAGCTCCACAGCCTCACAGGAATCTGCCTCCACGGGATCAGTTTCCGGCCCAGCAGCGGCAGCCCCATAACCGGCCGGCCCCTCCGCGTAATGTACCGCCACAACCCAGGCGAGATAACCAGGGTCCACCTCCTCGGCAGGCCCCTCCAGCCCCTCGTCAAGACCACGCTCCCAGGGGCCCGCGATACCTGACTTACTCATTTCACGAGGATCAGGTCCCCGGTTATTTCCGGAGCACCCTGGAGCAGAGGATTGTGCGACTGCCTGAGTGTTGGAGGCCAGAGGAGGCACATCTCACGGATAACCCCCACTACTGCCCTTACCATCGGGCCCTGGGGAACACCATCCGACGGTGCTACGTGTTTAAGGAATGGCTCCAAGACCAGATTAACAACAATGTAATCAGGTTGGGCCCAGCTCCAGCACAATTGGCGGGCGTGTTCGTGGGATCAAATGACGATAGTGGCAATGAGGACGAATGGCAGCTGGTCTCCGACCGCGGATCCCAGAAGTATAAAAACTGGATGGCCCGCAAGAAGATCATTCGCGCCCATGGAATCATCCGTGCGCGCTTGAATCAGCCTGAGCCCCCAGAATCTGCGGGTGCTGCTTCGGCATCGTCATCCCAGCCTGCCTCTTCCGAGAAGAGCAAACGGCGGCGGCGCAAGAAGGAAGAGCGCGCCCCGCCAGTTCCACCACTATCCCGCCCTCTCGGCGATTTCATGCCCCCCGGAAGTGGGGATCCCTCCTCGGATCTGCCCGGTGATGGATGATTCGTCCGATGACAGTATTGGGTACGCTTCGGTTAATACCGTCGAGCTGGTAATTCCTTTTTCGGTTCCCGACGTTGAAGAACACCAGGTGGACCTCCCTAGTGTCCCCGGTCGTCGCCACCGTCGGAGGAACCACAACAACAAGAGTCTCCGGGGCACAGCAGTTGGTACCTCCAGCCAGGACGTGCACGCCACTGAGACTAGGCAGCAGGCTCAAAACCGAGTTCAGCGCGCGCAGCCCCCCCATCCGGGGATGACAGATTCGCCTCCGCCACTGTTTGTGGTGTGGGACCAGGCAGAACCGCCTCAGCCGCGTCGCGATCAGCTCCGCCCTGCCGCAAGTCCGTCCCGGCCTCCTGACCCCAGTACGGTGACTACTTCCCGGGCTTCAACCAATGAACAGCGGGATGCACCAAGCACCAGTCGGCCGCCGGTCCAATCAGCAAGGCCCGTCATGCCTCCAACCGCAGAGCAACCTCCTGCAACCAGGGGCTCGCGCTTGGCCAAAAAGTATGATGTCCTGAAGCACTTGGCCGACATCCCAGCAAGGCTCTCCATCCTTGAGGCTCTGCGCATGTCATCTGAGATGCGTGACTCACTCGCTAAAGCCCTGAAAATCCCCCTCCTGTTTGAGACAGAGGTTGTGGCTGTAGAGGCCTTTCACGCCGAAACGATTGAGGATGCCGAATGTCAGGCAGTTATCTCGTTCTCTGGTAAGGATGAAGACCCTCCTATACAGGGGCACATTCGCCCGCTGTATGTTACTGGCCAGTTCAATGGCCTTGATGTCCGGCGATTTCTTGTCGACACGGGGTCCGGGATTAGCCTGATTCCAACTCGGACGCTCCGGAGATTGGGGTTGTCTGAGAATGACTTGATCCCCTCCGACCTCAGGATCCAGGGGTACGACCACACCGAGCAAACCCCGGTCGGCAAGATACGCTTGAAGACCCAGTTCGGTGACTTGGTTGCCAACACCGAATTCATGGTAGTCTCTCAAGACACTGCGTACAACGCATTGATGGGCAGGCCATGGCTCCACCTTCACGCGGCGGTTCCCTCATCATACCACCAATGCCTCAAATACTCCCTTAACGGTCGAGTAGGCGTGCTTCAGGGAGATGCCTCTCCTTTTGCCTCATGTGAAGCCCGCTATCTGGACGCGGTCTATTACAAGAGCAAGGATAAGCAGATCTTGGCAGATGAGGTTGAGCTTGTCACTGTTGTAAGTGATCCCTGGGAAAGTTTGGATGACGCTTACGTCCTCCCGATTCATCGGTTGGACGTGGCCATGGTCTCGATGGCCTCTGAGTCTCCTGATGAGATGACCACGACCGCCCATGCCAGCACCAGCGGCCCAGCAGGATCTGGTAGCCCTGATGCAGTTTCCAACGCAGTCTCTCCCGTGGACGACCCCTCCCCCGAGTGGAGAGGGCGTGGAAGATGCACCCCCAGCCTTTGAGGAGGGCGTCTCCGCCACGGTCGATGAGTTAGTACAGGTGAACCTTGGAACCGAAGCAGATCCAAGACCCACATTGGTCAGTGCCGCCATGCCCTCTGAGGAGCGGCAGCAGTACGTGGACTTCCTCAGGCAGCACCGTGATGTGTTCGCTTGGGGCTATGACGAGATGTCGGGGCTAGATCCTCAGGTAGCCGTCCACCGCCTTGGTCTCCCAGCGAACCATCGCGGGTTCAAGCAGCCTCCCAGGAAGATGCACCCATTCCACGGTGCCATGGTTGAGGCCGAAGTGGACAAGCTTATCAAAGCCAACTTCGTGAGGGAAGTTCAGTACCCCAAATGGTTGGCCAACATTGTGCCGGTCAGGAAGAAGAACGGGCAGATCAGAGTCTGTATCGACTTCCGCGATCTCAACCGCCACTGTCCGAAGGATGATTTTCCCCTTCCGGTGACAGAGCTGTTGATTGACGCCACGACAGGGTTCCAATCCCTCTATTTCATGGATGGATACTCCGGATACAACCAAATCCGGATGGCCCCTGAGGATGAGGAGTTCACTGCCTTCAGGGCCCCCAAGGTATCTTCTGTTACCAGGTCATGCCCTTCGGCCTGAAGAATGCAGGTTCCACCTACCAATGGGTGATGCACCGCATATTCAAGCCAATCCTTGGCACACTGGTGGAATGCTACGTCGATGACTTGGTGGTCAAATCGCGCCAGCGTCAGGACCATCTCAAAGATCTTGAGAAAGTGTTCGGCTTCCTCCGGTCTCGCTGCCTGAAGATGAACCCGTTGATGTGTGCCTTCGGGGTAACCTCCAGAAAGTTCCTTGGATTTGTGGTAAGATATCGGGGTATTGAGATCGACCCGGAGAAGATCAGGGCGATTAGCCAGATGCCTCCCCCAGGTAACATCCGGGAACTGCAAGGGTTCCAAGGCCACTTAGCCTATATACGCCGATTCATCGTGAATCTGGCCGGCAAGTGTAAGCCCTTTTCTCGGCTCATGAAGAAAGGTGCCACCTATGTATGGGATAAAGAGTGTCAGACCGCTTTCGAGGAAATCAAGCAGTACCTGCTTCAACCTCCGGTTCTGATGCCGCCTGTATCCGGGAAGCCGCTGGTCCTTTATGTGACTGCCCTGGAACGGTCCCTTGGTGCCCTTCTCGCCCAGAAGAACAACGAGGGAACAGATAATAGCCTCTCTTACCTCAGTCGCATGCTCCTCTATGCGGAAGATAGGTATTCCCCCATCGAGAAGAGCTTCCTGGCGCTCGTATTTGCTGTACAGAAATTACGGCACTACTTGCAGCACCATGAGGTACAGTTGGTTTCTCGGGTAGACCCGTTGAAATATATCCTGAGCCGGCCTATGTTGACTGGCCGTCTAGCGCGGTGGGCTATGATTCTCCAGCAGTTCGACATCAGGTATGTGTCTCAGAAGGCCATCAAAGGGCAAGCATTGGAAGACTTTCTGGCTGCTCACCCGACCTCCGCGGATCAGCCGCTGGATCTAGGCTTTCCTGATGAGGCCATTCTCTCGGTCGATCATGTCGATCCGTGCTGGCAGATGCACTTTGACGGTGCCTCCCGGAGCCCCACCGGTAGAAGGCTCGATAATCCTAAGCTCAACAGAGTGGGCTTGGGTATCGTCTTCATTACCCCGGAGCAAGCTGTGCTACCATACTCTTTCCTGTTGTCAGAGGGCTGTACCAACAATGAGGCGGAATACCATGCCCTCATCACCAGGCTCGAGTTAGCTCTCGAGATCAACGTGCCCCATCTGTGTGTGAAAGGGGACTCTGAGCTGGTCGTTAAGCAGATCAATGGCGACTATATTGTCAGGAAGCCGGAACTTGTGCCGTTGCTGGAGTGCACCCTCCTTCTGATGGCCCAGTTCCCTTCTCGGCCAGAAATTGTCCATATTCCCCGGTCGCATAACGGTCGAGCAGATGCTTTGGCCAGCCTTGCTGCGTCACTTGCAGAGCCTGAACAGGATAACCTGATCATCTGCGTGACGCACCGCAGGCTCATCGCTCCCATTATCCCGGAGGGAGATCGCGGCCCGTCGGTAAGTAATCTCACCACGGTTGCCCCTATGCCCGGAGCCCCGAGTACCCTAGATATGGCAGTCGAACCAGCCCCTGATTGGAGGACGCCTTTGGTTGAGTACCTCCAACATGGCATTCTCCCGTCGGATCGGGCTGAGCACGAGCGAGTTCGACGCCGCGCATCGCAGTTTGTCCTCCAGAGCAGTCCCAGCCTGGAGCAGATCCTCTATAGACACGGATTTGATGGTGTTCTCCTCTGAGGCCTTTATGGAGTTGAGATCCCACAAGTCATGCAAGAGGTTCATGCTGGTTCATGCGGTGCCCATCAGACTGGGCCAAAGCTGTCCCACCAGATTCGGAGGTTGGGATACTTCTGGCCCTCCATGATCCATGACTGCATCGAGTATGCCAGGAGGTGCCATGCGTGCCAGGTTCATGCGAACTTTGTGCATCGGCCACCGGAGCTTCTCCATACCACTAGGTATTCTTGGCCCTTTGCAGTCTGGGGGATGGACGTTGTGGGACCTTACCCGCCGGCGACGGCTCGCCAGTGTCGGTTCATTCTGACCGCCACGGACTTCTTCTCCAAATGGGTAGAGGCGATTCCGCTCAGAGAGGTCAAATCCTGTTCGATCACTGACTTCGTGACCTCCAACATCATTCAACGATTTGGAGTGCCTCACGCTATCCTCACGGATAACGGAGCCAATTTCCGAGCAGCCGAGTTGAAGAGGTTGTACGCCAAGTATAACATTCGCTCGAACCATACATCTCGCTATCATGCGCAGGCGAATGGACAGATTGAGGTGTTTAACAAAACCCTCTCTAACATTCTGCAAAAGATGGTTGGTCAGAACAAGAAGAGTTGGCCAGACAAGCTCCCCAACGCCCTCTGGGCTTATCGGACGACGACTCGAAATTCCACCCAGATGACCCCTTATTCCCTGGTGTATGGAGCTGAGTCCGTCCTGCCCATCGAGATCCAAATACCGTCCTTGCGCACTACAGTCTACGACTAGCAAGCGCCGGACAGAGCTACTGAAGCCCGTCTAGTCGAGCTGGAAGCACTGGATGAGAATAGGCTTCGCGCTTTGCACAACTTGGAGAGGCATCAAAGAAGAATGGCTCGAGCTTTCAATAAGAAGGTTAGCCTCCGCTCCTTCTTGTAGGGTGACCTAGTGCTG
This sequence comes from Viscum album, assembly GCA_963277665.1. Classification (NCBI taxonomy): domain Eukaryota; kingdom Viridiplantae; phylum Streptophyta; class Magnoliopsida; order Santalales; family Viscaceae; genus Viscum; species Viscum album. Next base: position 1,603,193,658 of record OY728161.1, on the reverse strand, counting down.
GCCCTAAGAGCACCAATGATCCCCGGCAGGAAGCCACCCAAGTTGGAGCCCAAGTGGGAGGGACCTCTTGTTGTCCAAAAAGTCTATCCCAATGGCGCGTACTCCCTAGCAACTATGGATGGTGAGCGTGTCACTCCTCCCACCAACGCTAGGTTCCTCAAGCAGTACTTTGCCTGAGTGCACTTTCATCCAAGCTGCACGACGTTAAACAACCTAGCATAACGTTCAAGCTGCACGATGTTAAACTGCCTAGCATATCGTCCAAGCTGCACGACGTTAAACTGCCTAGCATAACGTCCAAGCTGCACGACGTTAAACTGCCTAGCATATCGTCCACGCTGCAAGACGTTAAACTGCCCAGTGTTTCGTCCAACGTGACGTTAAACTGTACCACGTCCAAGCTGCACGACGTTAAACTGCCTAGCATATCGTCCGCGCGGCAAGACGTTAAACTGCCAAGCATCTTCGTCCAACACGACGTTAAACTGTACTTCGTCCCGCACGACGTTAAACTGCAGTTCGTCCCGCACGACGTTAAACTGCATTCGTCCTGCATGATGCTAAACTGCACCACGTCCGAGCTACAACACGTTAAACTATTCAGCATCCGTCCCGCATGACGTTAAACTGCACTTCAAGAACTACTTACGGCTTGATTCCCATCCTTATGGGATACGTAGGACCGCCTGAACATTCATGTTTCAGGCCCAGCCTCATCCTTCGGGAATTTCCATCCCATCTCGGGCCCTTGGCCCAGTTGCCTCTAGGTATGCGGCGTACGGTGTGAACACAGGGCTATTTACTCACCACGCTGTACGCCCCCCACGTTTGGGGATGCCTTCTGCTCCCCCCTTTTCTCTTTTCGTCCTGCATGACGTTAAACTGCACTTCAAGAACAACGTGCAGCTTGATTCCCATCCTTATGGGATACGTAGGACCGCCTGAACATTCATGTTTCAGGCCCATCCCCATTTCCCGGGAATCTCTATCCCGCATTGGGCCTCTGGCCCAAGTTCCCCTCCTTTTTGTGCGAGGCGTATGGCGTGAGCGGGGGATTATGTCCTCATTCACGTTGGCCTACTGGCCGCACCGTACGCCTCCCCCATGTGTGAGACTACCTCACACCCCTCATCGTCCTGCATGACGTTAAACTTCACTTCAAGAACTACGTGCGTCTTGATTCCCATCCTTATAGGATACGTAGGACCGCCTGGACGCTTGTGTCTCAGGTCCAGCCCCGTCTCTTGGTTGATCACGGGGATCTGCTGTCTTTCGGTTGCTCTCAGGATGAGTCCTACGACCATTTCCGGTGATCTGTTAACATGTTTTGGGTACTTCGGTCTATGACCCGTGGTGTCAGATTCAATCCCGACAAGTCCTGTGTTGCTTGTCGGGCCGCGCGCTTCCTCTTGTTCGAGCCTTCACTCAAAGGGATCCTCATTAGCGGTTTGGGTACGAAGCCTCAGTGCTCTCCTACCGCTCCGGGTCGATTTACCGGTGGGTCCTGGGCCGTAAATCTATATGAATCCTGCGCTTGAGCGGTTGATGCTCGTTTGCTTTCCCCGTCCTAGGCTGACACGATCAGATGTTTTGTTGCGAATATGGTCAGCGACATCCTTGATCGCCATGTCGTCTCTTTAAGGCTCCGAACATTGGTTGCGCGATCCTCATCACACTCCGCCTTTGTGCGTTGTAGTGGAATCTCGACACTCTCTTCATACTGACCTTCAGTACACCTTTACACGTTAGGCAGACCAACCAGGGTAATGGTGTCTTTCGAGGCTCCCACGATCTGAGCACCAAGGATATATGCTGATGTCCTCCATAAGGGCCATGTGTAGCTAGACCCTCGTCCCCATAAGGAGGAAGGAGTCGCCCGAACAATCGCGTTCTGGGCCCAGTATAGCTGGAGGCTAGCATCTCTGCCCCTCGGGTGATGGACATACGCAGGCCCCTATCCCAGGATCCTTCTCCTGGAATCGTGCGTGACTGCAGGGCTGGGTATCTTCCCACCTCCGCCGGGTCCGCCATATCGCAATAAGCGGATTCCTCCATGGTCCGAAACACACGACCTTAAACTGTGTTGTCTGGTCCTACCACACGACCGTAAACTGTGATCGTCTTGGCCGCCCGACGAGAAATGGCACTGCATCGTGATGTTCTCCTCAGAGGACACTCACGTTGGGCGCTGGTTACTAACCACGCCATTTGTCAATGCCTTTTATGGATTGATTAATGTGGTGACGCCAGGGATTTCCTAATCACAGGCATGTCGCTGCACAAAGAAAAACCATCCATCTTTAAGGACAAACAAGAAATATCAAATGCCGCTTCTTCTGGGTGCGAGTGCCAGACCCGCACCCCTCCCCGCACTGGTGCCCGATTGTGTTGCGCCGCGCTTCCAGAACTATGTGTGGCTTGATTCTCATCCTTATGGGATACGTAGGAACGCCCGGATGTTTGAAACTTCGGGTCCAGCCCCCCACCTCTTAAAGATTCCCCCTTCTCTTGGGAATCCACCGCCTTCGGGTCACCCTCAAGGCATGTCCCTCGACCCCTTGCAGCGGTCCACCGGTGTCAATAGTACTCTGGTTTATTGCCAGGAGGGTCAGGTTCAGCTTGGTCAGGTTCCTTCCACTTTTCAGGCTTCGTGCTCCCTTTCATTCGGACCCATCGCCTACGCCCTAGGTGGAGCCCCCGTGAGCGGTCTGGACACAATGCCTCAGTGCTCTCCCACCGACTCGGGCTGGTGCCCCCAAGGGCCTCGGGTAGCAAATAGATATGAATCCTGCGCTTGAGCGGTTGATGCTCGTTTGCTACCTCATTCCATCAACGGTCAGTACGATATTGATGCTGCTTTTCCGCCACGGTCGGCAGTACTCCCATATCGTTATGCCGGTGCCCCCAGTCCTTGAGTGAATGGCCGCATGATTCACATTACGTTTTCCACCCCCCATTCTGACCAGGCAAGATCTCGACACTCTTGACACTATCCCTCAGTGCATCTTTGCCTATCCAGGGGATGGAACCACGATGTGGCGTGCTTTGAGGTCCCTATGGTCCGAGCTCTAAGACTTTAAACTAAGATCTGCCCCTACGGTCCGAGCTCTAAGACCTTAAACTAAGATATTCCCCTATGGTCCGAGCTCTAAGACCTTAAACTAAGATCTATCCCTATGGTCCAAGCTCTAAGACCTTAAACTAAGATCTCCCCAAACGGGGTTCTACGTCCCGCATGACGTTAAAACTGCACTTTCAGAACTACGTGTGGCTTGATCTCCAGCCTGATGGAGTACGTAGGAACACCCGGGAATCTCGACTCGGGTCCAGCCTCAGGGATCGCTAAGTACCGCCCCTCCTCGTCACCGGCCGTCTGGCCTGGCATCCGGTAGAGTGGTGCGATTGTGATATTCTCCCCGATTCAGTTCGGGATGCCCCATTGCAATGATGGGAAGCGACCGTTTCCTCGTCAAAGAGGTTCTTTCTGAGAATTGAGATGATTCACGGCCAGATTAGTGCATCCGCCTAATACACTTTCCCCACGGTGGCGCAATTTTGAGAGCGTTGGATTCTGTCCGAACAAATCATCACTTCGCCCCACGCTTCGCATGCACTGTTGATCTGGATTTCCACCCTTGTGTCTGAAGGAACCCCCAAAGCGGCATCGATGATTACATGTGATCCGCCTCCTGCAAATATGACCTTCGGTCCGTCTATTGCAGTAGTATGGTCGATTGATCCATTCTCCGCTTGCTGTCTTGGGCATTTCCTGGAAGGCCGACCATCGTGGATTTCTGAATTCGGGACCTGCGATTCACCCTTTCTCATTTCCCTATGTTCGGATAAAATCTTAACGCCCCTAGCGTTGTCCCTCTCATGTGTCGGAACAAGTTGGGAGGATGATACATTGATTAGGTCTGAGGTCTCCTTTCCTAGGGATGATCTCCCTCTTTTCTTCAGAAATCTAGGCCCAATTACGGATGCCTGAAGCTTGGTTAACGCTCCCGCGAGACAATTTGTGGTTGAGCATGTTAAGCCAAAAGATGCAGATAAATATATTGGTTCATACAAATGGATCGAAATATTGAGTAGCGGAAGCAAATGTTCTGGGAGTGGCAAAAACAAAGCCCCTAGGGATTAGCGTGTTGAATTAGTCATTCTAACGCCGCTACCCTTTGGCTGGCGGCCTCCAGAGCTGCTTCTCGCTCTCTGCGTGCCCTCTCCTCATCGGCGGTCGCAGCACGCAGTTCGTCGATCCTGGCCTGTGCACGCTCCCGCTCGACTTGAAGTGTGACCATCTGTTGGCCCGCCTCCGTCAGCTGTACCTGGGCGTCAACCAGCTGGGCCGCTAGTTGCTCCACAAGCTCAGTGCACGTTGCAACGAATGCCTCCTTCTCTGCCGCCTGCCCTTCGAGACGCCGGACTTCCGGCTCCGCCACGAGGAGCGCCCGCGTGCTCTTCGACATGTCCCCACATTGTGTGACGTCGGCACGCCGGCGGCTCTCACGCATCTTTTCGGCCATGAAATCACGGACCGTCAGATGGAGGCGTTGAGCATCAGCTCCCCCGGCACACAGGAAGCGCAACCAGGTTTGAAGGGATCCCATGCGCCCCAGCCACACCGATGGGTCTCGATTGAGGAAGCGCTGGATACACTTCCACCCCCTGCGGCACGTTATCCGGCTCTCCTCGACTGCCTCCGCGTCCGAGTCGTCCATATCCTCGGGGTCGGCAGGCCGGTAGGCAGGGAAGGCAGCCAGCAGGTCTGCTGCAGGGTCCGCCCCTGGGGTGTCCTCAAGGGGGATAGGTTCCCCAACATCTGGGCGACCTTCTTCTCCCGCCCCAGCGGCATTGACACCCTCGTCAGCCCCCGACCTCTCTCCGATGGCAGCACCGCCGGCGTCCGCTGCCCCCTGATCAGCAGTTGGTGGGGCCGGCTCGGTGTGAGAAGTCTGTTCCGGAGCAGGCCCCATGTCTGCCACCGGTCCACTCGTGGATGGCCCGGGTTCGGCAGCCCGACGAGCCTCCAGTGTTGAGATCACTGCGCAGGGCGTGCCGTGGTTAGTCACGGATTGTCAACAACAAGCACCGACAATAAGGTAAGGAGACTTACGGGAATCCAAAGCGTCATCTTCCGCTATCCCGGCCGCCGCAGGAGAAATTGCAGTAGGGGACCCCTCAGCGCTTGTCAATTCGATGATGGGCGTCTGGCCCCTGCCTTGTACTGCTGGCGCCTCTCCTAATCCTACTGAGGATGCCTGACCAACATCTGTGCACTCCTGAGGAAGGTGAAGAAATGGGTTAGAAGCTGCATAAGAGAATGGATGAAGGAGGTTGAGTAGGGATAGAAGCGGACCTCGAGAATCTCAGTGATATCAATGTTTCCAGAGCCGGCCACCTCGCCGCTCTCCCGTGGGCTCCCCTGATGGGGTCTTCCCTCGGAGCCTTCATCCTCCCCCGTCTCCTCCTCTTCCTCGGAGTCGTTTCTACTGTCATCTTCCTCCGGCGGCATCTGTTCTGGAGCAGGCTTTAGACCGAGCATCACCTTCACCAGAAGGGACGGCTCCGCACGCTAACCACGTTGGCGCGCGTACTCGTCCATGGCCATCAGATACGCATACCGCCGGTGGAAGTTCACCCTGTCAGCGACCTGGAGGCGCCCGACCTCTGGCAGATGGATTCCTTCGCTGGTTATCTTCTGCCAGATGATTTCAGTCCCCAGCGACTGCCGCAGGGTCATCCAGGCCGACCACAACGCCGTGAAGACTGCATCGTTGGAGGGTTCGAGAAGACGCCTTACCTACTTCCTGGGCCGCTCTTCGACCACCGCACGTGCCCCCTCTCTGGGTGCCGAGGTCGTAGCGGCAGCCTGCGATGTGCCCGCCGCCGAAGTCCCTGCTCACGCCGGCTCTACTGCTTGGCGCGCCTCCGTTCTCCCCCGCGTAACGGCGCCTCGCCTCCTCCCTTGACGCCCGGTCTCCGCACGGGTGACCTCGAGCCGCCGAACTGGCTTCCGTAGAAGCCCCTCGGGGTACGCGATGGCCCAGTGTTTAGCGTACTCGGTTGCCAAGCCTGCGTCGACCCCGGTAGGAGGGAGAGTGATGACGTCGCCAGAGCCGAAAGCGGCGAACATCAGCCACATCTGGCGAAGGACGCAAGGGTTTGTCTCCTCCCGAACAGCAGTGAATACCCTCTTCGGCATCCGTTGAAGGCACCCAAACTGCCTGGCGAACCGGGTTGGCACGCAAGGCTCGCAGATCACCTTCCCGTCGATCCGAGCCACGAGCACCTCGCCCCGCATGTTCAGGAAGTATTCGTGCTGCTCCAGCGGACCCTGCCCATTGTCGATCATTTGGCCAACGGGAGTGGGGAACGGGCTGAAGTTGAAATTGGCGTGATTTTCAATCCAAATCCTCACGCCCTCCTCATTTAGGGTCATCAGAGCGACCCCCGCGATGTTCAGCAGGGTGGGTCGCAGGCCGTTGCCCGGAGGAATGACGGCGTTTGGAAACGTGTACCCACCGAGGTGAGCAGCCACCCAGCCATGGAAGAATTGAAAGGGCCCACAGATCCTTCTTGGCGCCCCCCCTCGCGAGATGTGTCCCAGGATGGCATACAGCTTTGCCAGCACTGGGACCCCGAGGTTGTATCTTTTGTGGGTGGCCATGGCGCCCGCCATCGCCAGTGTCGCCGGGCGGACGCCCATTCTCGCGTCCCGCACTGGCAGGAGCCACCCACTCAGAAAGGCGGCCAGGAACGCCGCGTACCGGACATTTGGGTCCTGGGCCTCGATGACGCGGTACCCCCATGAGCGGTTGTCGCCCGTCTCCAGGACCCTCCAGTACGACCCGTTCCGGCTCCTCTGAGCTGCGGTCGGGCACCGCATCCCCCTGCCTGGAATCTTGACCGCCGGGTCATGCTCCAAGAACTGGCCGAACCACTCCTTGTAGGCTATGTCCTTGTGGAAGTCCTTGATCCCGAGCCGCTGCGTAGCCAGGTCAAGCAGATGCCATGTCTGAATGGGAGTCCGTGACCTATCTTCCCAGATGTTCTTCGGAGGCAGGAACTCATCGTACTGGTAACCCTCCAGCGGGATACCTCCGATGCAGTGGATGTCCCAGAGACCGATGCCGACCTCCCCAGGGTGAAGATGGAAGGTGTTGGTATCCGGGGACCAGCGGGTGAATAGCTCCGGCCCGAGCTCAGACTGCTGGTAGAAGTGGAACTGTGATGTCCACACCGCCTCAAACAAGCCGATTTACCGTAGCTCCTCCGTGAAGTGATCGCAAGTGTGGCGTACCCAGAACGCCCAGGCCCACTCACTGGTGAAATTGCCCCCAGACCACAAGTCCCAGTCTTTCAGCCAGCCCTTGGTGTCGTCGGTGACACTCTGGCGATATGTGCTCGAGTAGAGGGATGGAGAGTTCTCCGCAGTAGGATCACTTCCGACGATGGTTCGCATCCTCGGGTTCAGGACATAGACATCTATGTATCTGGTCTCCCTGACAGGATGCCCATTGTTGGTGATGTTATAGCGGGGAAGCTCGTCCTCCCGAGTCACCCAGGTCCGTGGCGCATCAATCTCGAACCCTGGCACCAGAACCTCATCTAGGATGACAAAGTTCCAGAGCGGCAGGTTGTCCGACAGCGGATATGTCTTCTGGGCCGGCGTCAGCAAGTCAAACAAGGATTGATTGTTGGAAACAATCTCTTTGGCTCCGTAGACCTCCTCGTTCGTCGCCATCTCAGCTCTGCGAGTGGCGGAATCCCCCTCATTTCCTTGATTCGCGGCCATCTCAGAAGCTCTGGGAGTCGTGTTGGTTAAGGGATGAAGCGTGCGGAATCGGAAGAGGCTGGTAGAGAAGTTTGAGAGTTGGCGTGTAATCCTAGTGGACGATGCGCAATCGGGAAGTCCGTCGCGTAAAACCCCGGGTGTTCGCGCAAAATCAGCCGAAATCCGGAGAGGTTTGCGTGACGAATGGGTGAATTCTGCGCCGGAAAGGGCAATTTCACGCACGAGAGCTCAAATGCTTATCGCGCGGAAGGCCGGTGTACGGTGTGGGGGACCCAGGGCCCCTATTTATAGGCGAGGCCGGGTGTCCGCGCTGCGCGGAAAGCGCTTTGCGCGACCGCACCGGCGAATTTCGCGCCCGACGCCCCTTTTTGCGTGCCACAGTCCCGCGCCACCCAGGACTTCGGCATTCCGGCGTCTCCCTCAGAACCCGATCGTTGCGACCTCTCGTCGATCAGATTCCGAGGGGGGGCTTTTGTAGACGCCGGAAAAGTCTGTTGTTCCCAAACGAAGCTCCGGATGCGGGAAGCGAGGTCATATTTGGAGTCGGAAGCCCGTTTCGTAGGGCTCGGAAGCCTTGCGCGGAATTTTGGAGAGCCGCGCGCAAAGTTGGAGTGCCGCACGCAAACCTCCCGAGATGCGCGCAATGCGTTGGGCCGGCGCGCAATTTTGCGCGCCCGTTGCCCGCGCGACTCCCTTGCGCGTCGGGCCCGATTCCGCGCCCGCGAAGGGAATTCCGCACCCGCGAACCGGATTCCGCGCCCGGGGTTGCCTATAAATATAAGGCGACCCCCGACGTTTTGAGGGGGCCGGAACTCGAAAGGTATCTCGTGCGCGCAATCTAACCCCTTCCGCGCAAAATGCCGATCTTCAGGTAACCTCCTTTCTTTCGCGCAAGAAAGCCTCGGGGTTCGCCTTCGCTCGAAATCCCTTTGGCTCCTTTCCTTTGAATAAATTCTTCACCCAAAGGCATTCGCGCGCAAAAGAAGCCTTTTGCGCGCCATTGCCCCCGGGGTGCGCGCAATCCGGCCCGATTGCGCGCACCCCCTTTTTTAAAGTGGCCATTCGATTAAAGAATGAGCCGTTTCCCCCACGCGCTATCCGAAGCCCGGTGCGCACAATCTCTATCTTCCGCACGCAAAGTGCCGGCCCAATTGCGCGCCAGCCCGCCCATTTGCGCGCCGACCCGCGGTATTGCGCGCCAACTCCTCTTTTGCGCGCAAACTGCCAGGGTCGCCCCCTTTGACCCCCTGAGGGTACCCGCCTGTGTGGCGCCCGATGATCCTCATCCCGGGTGCCCCGCACCGTGCGTTGTCTTCCCGTGCGGCCCTCCAGGCTCGCGCGAAGTGACACGGACCCTTTGGCGTCGCTCCAACATCCAAGCTGTACGGCGCTAAACTGCCTAGACTCCATCGTCCGCGCGACAAGACGTTAAACTGCCAAGCATCTACGTCCGCGCTGCAAGACGTTAAACTGCCGAGTGCTTCGTCCAACATGACGTTAAACTGTACATCGTCCTCAACACACGATGTTAAACTGTACTTCGTCCGGCAAGACGTTAAACCGTCCGCTTCGTCCTCAACACATGACGTTAAATTGTACTTCGTCCGGCAAGACATTAAACCGTCCGCTTCGTCCTCAACACATGACGTTAAAATGTACTTCGTCCGGCAGGACGTTAAACCGTCCGCATCACCAGATCCCGTGCCCCGCACGCAGGGTCCTCCCGGTTTGGATGTGGCCCCCACCCGCTCGTCTCTGCAGGGATGTCGGGATTGGAGTGGCCTTCGCCCACTGGGGTAGTGTCACAAACAGAACGAACTACGTGGACTTTGATCCATGTCTCCTAAACAGGGTACGTAGGAAGCCTCTCCGAGGTTCAATCCCACCACCTGGTCGTCCCGGTCGTATTCACGTCGGTTCGTCCATCAGTGGACCCCTCCTGGGTTTACACTCGCATCGATTCACATATGAATCCGCCCTTGTGGGAGACTGCACATGTGTATCTCCATTGTGCTTCCCCACTTCCCTTTTCTCCTTTCAGCATCCAGCATGACGTGAAACTGTGATCCACCCGGCCGTTCCATCCCCCTCTGTGCGTGGTGGTTCGGTTCAATCCTCCGCCCGGCGGCCTCGACCTCTTCGTGAGTCGGCTTGCCGACGTCCAGCACGACGTTAAACTGTATATTCGAACTACGCTAACTTTGATCCGCGCCAACGCGCGGTACGTAGGAAGCCCCTACGGGGTCCAAGCTCTTCACTCCATCATCCATCCTGATCCTTACCCGGGCCGCCACATCCCGGTGGGGTCATGCCACTTCATTCCACTCCACTTCACCCGGTAAGCCGCCCATGCGCTGGCCCCAGCGTCAGAGGTTCCCCGCAAGGGGTTCTGTCATCTGATCCACTTCTCGTGTTGATCAGTCCGATGCCGTCCCCGCTGGACGTTAAACTCGCGGCATACCCCGTGCTAAACATGGGAAGCTAAGGAAAACCTCAGGTAACACAGTTCCCCGCACCTAGCGCGGGATGCCTCAGGCCATCACGCCTTCGAGAAGCCCTATTAGGGATGGAAGGCAGACATGAAGAGTCGCAGTGTTAAGACATGCCCCCCACACCCAGAGCTACCTGGTCTCCTCACCGCATGTTGCTGCCCCGACCAGACCCCTTGGAGCGTCCGGGCGGAGGCAGCGTAATTAACCGGTGTCCATGAAGATATGGCGCCGAGAACGAGATTCACGAACATTCTTAAATCTATGAGGGAGACCCAGATTAGGCAACGAGTTCCGAGGAGACGTCCACGGAGGGAGGAGCCGACATCCCATCATCCCGGTTTCGATCAAGGAGCAGACGCCCCTGAATAAGGGACGAATGCCGCCCGCCCTTGGAAAGCGGGACTGCGGGGCCACAAGCCGCGCGCCCATCCCCTCGGGTCGACGGGTGCACGCGCGAACGTGTCCTGGCGGAACAGCGTCGGAACAGAAAACCGACGCACATCCGCACCGAAACAGAGATTTTACAAGAACACAGTTTCTGAAAGAACCTGATTCGGAAGCCCGGTGTGCCGGGAATTATTTTCTGAAGTTTATCTCGGGTACGTTCAGGGAACAAATGAGCGGGTTTTTCTAACTTTTGAACCGGTGCTCGGAATTGAAATCTGTGGGCACCGATGGAATCACAGCACCGATAATTGCTTAAGAACAACTTTTCTGGAGTTGCGTTTGCTCCGGTGGAGTTTTACTTATTTGGGATAACTAAAAAATAAAATAAAATATTGTGCAACAGATTTTATTTTTATTCAAGGAAGTGTTAACCTAAGCTAAATGGTTGAGTGGGAACCACATCCTAACTAATCCTATAAGTAGGATATTAGTGGGTTGGGGCCCACACAAGCCCACATTTTCAACTTCCTCAACCCCCTTTTGATTAATGTAACGCACCCACACCCCCTATTAAACGAAGTCAACCCTTGCGTTTAATCTGGTTAATAAACGCCTCATAAATTTGGCAGTTTAAACGTTGCAGTTAATTCACATAATTGATTGTTTTGTTTTCTTTGAAATTCAAAACGTTGGTTTGTGTGTTAATAAAATAAGACAAGTCTTATTTTATTAGAGGTTGGGTTGTGCCAGAGGGTTTGGGGAGATATCACTCAAGCCGTGAAACACTCCTTCCTCGACGAAGAATGCGAAGAACGCAAAGAACGCGAAGAACGCAGCCCCCCAATGAAAGTCAACAAGAACGCCAGATCCTCCGATATCGACGACATGATGCCAAAGAATCTTTTATCCGTGATGTGACGATACCCCTTCCACAATGCCTTCTTCCGCGATGTGCGATTATGTGATGAGCCTTCATTTAACTACGCTTGAGGTTGGGAATTTATTTGTGATTGTTAGTGAACCCTTGTTTGCTTCCTTCTAAATCAAAGAACGCAGATCAACTAAATATTATGTTGATCCGCGAATATTATGTTTTCGGGTTGGGAATTCTTGTTTTCAGGGAAAACTGTTTGGGTTGATTTCTTTTGTTCGTGAAAAATCCTTGTCGTTCTTTGTATTTTGGGCGGCTTGTTACCAACATAACGGGGGGATTTCAGACCACACGAACATGGCCGACTCTCCTCCCCTTTTTTTTCTTCGTTGTGGCATGATCAAAGGTGGCGCGGTGCAACTGCACCGCGCGGAAACAAGAATGAACGTGGTGAAGAAGCGTGACGCCATCACGCCGTACTGTTGAGCCCGAACGAAACCGTGGCTGGAGTCGGGGTCATGGAGGCATTTCAAAGACTCTTCTGGTTGATCATTGTGTGCGGATTGATGGGCGGTGAAAAACAGGGCCACAAAGTAAATTTGAAGCCTCCGCAGTGAGGGTCGAGTCCTGGGAGGACCGTTGGCGAAGGCGGCGAGCAAAATGGAACATCAGAGTGCGTTCGGTGGTCTGTGGAAAACACTGCAGGCGTGCCTCGCCGGCATGGCGGTGCCGGTTGCCGGAGGTTGCGGTCGGCACCGTCCGGCCGCCAGGAGGCGGCGGCAGGCCGCTGGTCCCACGACTGCGCGGGACCGAGGGAGGTGGGACGCGGCGCTCTGCCATGTCTGTTGGCAAGGGTCAGCCCCGACGCAGGGGTCATGGTTTCTTTCAAGGGGGAGACCGCACCCCTATCCGCTCAGCTGGACAGCCGAGTGGCCACGCGGCCGCGCCCAAGCTGGGCCGAAACCGGACCCGGTTCGGGCCGACCCAGGGGGTCTCGGGCCGGGTCCAACCGGGCCCGAACCCCCTATTTTCGGGCAGTTTCTGTTCAAATGCCCATATTTTGGGCTACGGACCTCCGGTCTATGTACCTTCAGTTGCATTGAGGTCCTTGGATCGAGGCGGTCATTTCAATATATTACACTCAGGGTTTTAGAGAACTTTTGGTATGACCGGGTTGGTTGAAACACGAATCCAACCGGGCCATCGGAGCGGAAACACTTATATCTTGAGCTCCAGACGTCCGATTGAATTTTTGTCGACTTTGTTGGCTTTATCTTGATGAGACGGAAATTTTGGAATAATTTTCCTGAGGTTTTGTAGCATTTGGATAGTGTCCAGGTTAGATTGTACCCAAAATCCAATCGGGCCCCTAGAACAGAAAAGCTGATAACTTTCAGACTGGACGTCCATTTGACGAACCGTCAGTGGTGTTGGTGATCATGTTGAGAAACAGTCCCTATGAGTATATACTATGAGATTTCGGGTTACAATTGAGATACAGCTGGGTTGGTTCTCACACGAAACCAACCGGGCCCCTAGGACGAAAAGGCTAATAACTCTCATACCGGGTGTCTGATTGACGCGTCGTCTATTGCGTTGAGACGCCTAGGACGAGGCAGTCCGTTGAGATACTTATTCATGGGACTTTGAGATACTTGGAGTATCAACATGTAGCTCACAGAGCGGACCTTCCCGGAGATGAGTGTATGTAGTACGGAGACCGTGTAGCCGGCTGAGACCTGACGACCGCTTGACCGACTCAACTTGGAGTGAGTCGACTAGCCTAGTGGACGGAGCACTAATTTGTTTTGGGGCAGACCCATTGCCGATGGAGCACTACTGTGTGACAGTGCAGACCCGCTGTACTCATTCGGAGAGTACATCTGTAGGCTATTAGGGGGTGTGAACTATTGTGTTTGGGTGACATTTCCCGGTGGGAAGCACTACTGTGTTTGGGTGGCTGACCCACGTTACTCTATAGGAGGAGTACCTCAGCAGTCTTAGGTTCGTGAGCAGTACCTCGGAGTCGTGATGGGACAACTGTACACTTCAAAGAAGGGGCTCTTCAGCAGTTACGGTTTGGATAAAAAAAATCCTGGTTTGAGCTGAATCTATGATCTTTTTGTTTACCTCATGATTGAGATAGGACACTTGATAACTTAGGTATATATATGGGCATATACATGGGTAGTGGTTATCCATTGATTTTGTAATCTTTGAATTTCCTCATGATTGAGATGGGTTACTTGAAAACTTAGGTATATGTATGGGAACATAACTAAGTAGAGGTTATCTGTTGAGATCTTCTTTGTGGTTATCCATGTTGGTTTTAGTGAGACTTTGAGGGTCTCGGGGTCCCTAATGAGTATCGTATAATCACCCCTGCACAGTCTATTCCTGCACCTCGTTGTGTTGGTTGCAGAAGACGGGCACCGCTGGCATAGGCCGAGTGTTTGAGGATTGGACGGTACTCGGAGGTGGACCACAAGACGTGTCAGTATCCGGAGGTGGACTTCACGGAGAGATGACACTCAGAGGAGGTTGATGGGCGAGAGAACTGTGGAGTCTATCTATACATACCCATCAGGTAGGATCAAGGAGGATGACCCAGGAGTTGCATCCTTTCTTCCAGCTGTTTTTCTTTTTCTGTTGTACTTTTGTTCAATTGTAGCTGTACTTTAGTTGGGTTTGTATTCTGGACCATTTACTTTTATAAAGGCAATGCCTTCCCGATTATTGGGATTTACGCCTTTGGTGCTACTCGCCAGCCCCTGGCCTATGGTAGGTGGGCTTGGGGTAGTCACGACACGGACCCCGAGGACGGGTTGTGACATAGAGCGCCATGATCGTAGGCCTTAGCTGCCAGGTACATAGCATGACCATATCCTCATACTCCCTATAGTCGGTGTGGACCACCTGGTGTTGGTGGTAGTATCATCTTGAATCGTCGACCATCGCCACTACATGGCAGGATCCTCTGCCATGTCCGCCTTCTCCCTACAAACCTCCTCAATCGAACTCATGTCTCTGCATGGGCAGTCCTTCAAATATCTGTTGATCATTCATATGACGGTAAGAAAGTCACGATCCATGTGACCCTGCCCGACGCATGCGTAACATTTCCCGCTCCTAGCATGACTGGCTCTACCTCGAGTGCCCTGCACGACCTACCCAGAATCCTCTGGTTGTCCACTTATAGGTCTGTTCCTCTTGGACCTCGACGACATCTTTCTGCTTTCAGCTTCAGAAAACTCTTCTACGTGATGACTGGTGGTGGGTCTCACTGCTGGTGGCTGCTCAAGAAGGAAACTCTCCTCTAATAGGGCTCTCTCTAACACCCCCGCATACTTCAGGATGCTAAGAGAAATCATCAAAGCCCTGATCTCCCGTATGAGTCCCGACTCAAATTTAATGGCACTGAATAATGGTTCCCACACCATATTAGTGGAGTAGCATGGTAGGCCAGTGAAACTTGTTGAGTACTGAGCTATATTCATGTTTCTCTACTGCAGATGAATAATCTCTTGTATGCGCACTGCGTGAATTGTCACTGGGAAGAACTCTACCCGAAATTGGATCCTGATGTCTTCCCAAAAAAGAGGCACCTCATCGTGAGCCTGGAGCATCAAGTTCCACCATCTTCCTACTGCTTACTATGGAAGAATGACATCATGGATCACCATGAGATTGGATGGTGTCCATACTATTTGGAACAATCTAACTACGGCCTCCAGCCAATCCTTAGCCACATGTGGGTCCGTATTTCCATAGATCCTGGGTGGCCTCTAGAGCTGGAACTCGTGTAATGCACTCAATAGGCATGCACTATCTGCTGTTGGGGTTGCTGGTATTGGTGGTCCAATGGGAAATGGTACCGCTGGTGCCTCCGCTGGTGCCTCCACTAGAAAAGGGCACTGCACCGAGGCCTCATCGGTTGGTGGGCTATCAGTGCGTACTACTCTCGGAACACTAGCTAGGTGGCTACGTGGAGGCATCCTGAAAATACGTAGGTGCACCACTGTCAATAAGTTATAACTGGGGATCTGACTCATAAGATCACAAAGAACGCTTTTGAAAACACACACACAATAAGTGTTTTCATGCACTGAGTCAGAAATCAGATGTTAGGGTCATTGTGTATGGTTACATCAGCCACTGCACAAACACAAGATTCCCTAAACTAATAACCAAACTCACCACACATACTGAAATTTCTATTTAAAAGAAAGTTCAATTTCCTATGTTCTATGATAGAACCGACTCCTTGGATACCAATTTTTCATTACCTATCCCATGGGGCCATTCTGTGACTACCCCAAGCCCGCCTTCCATAGGCTAGGGGATGGCGACTACTGTAAAAGGCATATTCCTGAAAACTGGGAAGGCATTTCCTTTAGAAATTATAATCACACTCAAAAAATAACACAACAATATACAAGCTCATGTAAACTGAATAGTAAACAGAGTGAGTGCAACATATAAAAATGGCTAGAATACAAGCCCAACTCGAAATTACAAGAATTTTAAAGTACAAGTAATCTAGAGAAGATCTTGTGAAAACCCACTTAGGATAATACCTTAAGGGTATGTAAAACTCTTGATAGGTCATCTCTGCAGTACGCCACTTCTATGGTCCACGTTTGGGCTACGTTCAGTCCAGGTACTCTTGTTCTCAGTCATTGATGTCTGTCGTCTACACCGAACACCATGAAGTGCGGGCATAGCCAATGAAGGGGAGAGTATAACAATGCTCAGTAGGGACCCCGAGACCCTCATGGTCTCACAAAAACCAGAAATGATAAACTACAAATAATGAAATCAACTAAAAACCCAACATAGGTATATGCCCATACATATACATATGTTACTAAGTATGCCAAACTCAATCAGGAGAAAACACAAATTCCAACTCAAAATCCCAAAGCTCAAATGATACACAAATGAAGGGACACTATATTGGTAAGTACCACAAAGGTAATCCACACAGAAAAATACCACAATGGAACTGACCCAGCACACACGAGGTATTTCTTAGGTATAGTAGTATAAGTGATTAGATGTAACTACTGAATAATCTTACTCTTTTAGAAGGTAGACCCAAGAATGATCCATAACCACCATTAGACCCATGTAGGATATCTAGGTGCTGACCTATACATGATCGCTTGGTGCTGACCCATAATGAATCGCTCAGTGCTGACCCACAAAGGACCGCTTGGTGATGACCCACACAGGATCGCTCAGTGCTAACCCACACATGATTTCTCGGTGCTGACCCACACAAGATCCCTAGGAGATGACCCACATAGGATCTCTCATTTTTGACCCACACAGGATCGTTATTCATTCTTCATGTAATGGCCAGCTACTGGTTTTCCACAAAAAGATTGCTCCTATACAGGAGGGTCCACTCCTCAATCCACTGGTCGATACTACAACTTCCACAATGTGTGACAAAGAAGTAACCCAAAGGAACACCACATAATAGGGGTCTCAACGCAACATATGGTAAATCAATCAGATTCCCAGTTTATATGTTATTAATCTTTTAGTCCTGAGGACCCGGTTTTATTCGTGCTCGATCCAACCCAACCGTATGCCAATTTTATCCAAATCTCATTTGAGAGAATACCAAAGGGACCGTATCACTCTAGTGTTTTCAGTACCGTAGAGGTTTCTTCAAAAGGAAATATGGTGCCAATGTTATGGACAAAAGAGAATAAGTGGGATGGAGTGGGTTCTGGTCCAGTATGACCCGGTCGGACCGAACCATCCTTGGTCGACCCCATTTGGGTTGACTCAAACAGACCCTCTAGGTTTGGCCCGGCCCGCGGTGTGGCTCAGCTTTCTGGGTGGCCCGACCTATTGGGTTCGGCTCGGCCGATGCTAGAACAGCTGAGCCACACTGGGCAGCGGGAGGCCATAGACGGCGCAAGGCCACAAGACGGTGGAGGCCACGGGCGGTGTGAGGCCTCAGGGCAGTGAGGCCACTGGCGGCGTGAGGTTGTGGGACGATGGAGGCCATGGGGCGGTGATGTCGCGTGTGGTGTGAGGCCGTAGAGCAGCGGATGTTGCAGACTGCGTGAGGGCTGCAAGGAGGCTATGCCACGGGGCTCCAAGAAGGTCGCGAGGCGGTGCAGAGCTGCGGGGCCATCGCCTTCATCTTAGCCGATGGTATTTCGGTCACTGAATCCATTTGTCACAGTGGCATAATATTCCTTCTTCCATCATGAATAAAACACCATTCAAGAAGAATTGTGAAGGGTTCAAGCCATGTTTGTTTGGCCCAGACCCTCTGTGTCAGTGTATTAGCAAGCGGCTCAACATAATCCTTAAATGAAAAATGTCTAACTCTATAACCCTTGGAAAATATTATTTCCAAACCCAAAAAAGAAATCATCTGTGGATCATCTAGTTATAGAGTTGATCTTTGTTCTTAGTTTTATAAAGTAAGATCATGGGAATATATTTCCATACAAAACTAAACTCCTACCAAGAGATTTTTTGATGTAGGTCATGAGGAAGGAGACGTTGTCATTGGGGATTGACAAACATCGGTGACATCAGTGTTTCTTCAATTGTCAGATCATTTTCGTTGAAGACATTCCTTGTTGGCTAGATCATTTTTCATTGGGGAGCATGTTCGTCATTGGAGAAGACATTCTTTGTTGGAGAGAGTAATCCTCTGAAAGGTTCTTCTCTCCCAATTGCATCCAAAATGAGATAATACCCTCTGATAATTTGTGTATATCAAATTAAAATCTTGTCATAATTATTTTTACCATGTAGGCATAATTAATTTTCTCCAATTAATGGGAGGAATGGATTAATGGGGAGTTGATTGTTTTCTCCCCCATTAAGAGGGGACGGGTAGTCCCCGCCCCTAAATTCAAAATGAGGGTTAGTTCAGGTGGTCTGCACCACTAAATTTCCGCATGCGAGGAATAGGATCGGGTAGTCCCCAACACCATAACCCATGTTGAGGGGGTTTAACATATAAAAAAATGTTATCATTTTTATTTATTTCATTATTTCACGAAAAACTCAAATACTAACTATCACCCTCGACCAACTGCCATCGAGGTGAAAGTCTACACAAGCGAATACTGGCATTGTGAGTTCGACAGTGCCATCAGATTCTAATTCCGAGCACCAGTTTAAAAGTTACATAAACGTTCTAACACATTTACTGAAAAAACCGAAAAAAAGTTTATAAATTAATTCCATGCACAACTGGCCTCAGAATCACGTGCCGTAAATTTTCATGGACTCGTAAAATTCCCATATAATTTAAAAAAATTCTTGGAATTTATGGTTCTTTACACTCCACCATTCATATAGAATATATATTGAATCGAAATACATAAAAATATATATAACTTTATCCTTTATCCATTGACAAGGCCACCTTATCATAATACCTATTTCCATTCACATTTCATATGTAGTCTTTTCATCATTAGCAAAGTAACCCTTACATGCCCCACCTACTTAATTAACATTAGGAGCTTCCCTCATGGGACATTGAGTATCATAATGAATATTTATTCCGAACATTAAACACATCAAATTCAATTATACCATAGGGAGCCCAATATCATTATATATTTCATTAACCAAACACATCATTTACCCCTACAATAAATTTCATTGCATCCTTCTTTTATACAGTAAAAAAATCTTCATGTTCCTGTAATACATCCCCTTATGTGATTATTTCACTATTATTGACAAAATTAAAATATTATATTACATCCTCCATGGTCTCTATTACCCTAACTCTCAGTGAAATCTTTTTTTATCTTCTGTGGTGAGTCTAAAAGTTTTCTAAGGTAGATGTTGTTTGCCATTCCCCGTGAATACTTTTTAGGCATGATCAAAACATATATCACTCTGGTTATCATTCTAATTTAATTCTCATATGAAAATATTTCATTACAGTCAAAGTTATTCTAGTTCCATCCATTGACTACAACCATATGAATAGTGTGAGCAATACTTATCATGGTAGAAAACCATATAGTCTTGAAAATAATTACTTATAGGATGTCTAAATTATGCAACCTTCTTTAATCTATGACACCCTATATTTAACCTAGGTTTTCCATATCAATATTATATTCATGTTATTTATAATGGTTCGTGAACATTTTGTGAAATCCTATGGCATATCATATATGATTGTCAAATCGGGTTTGAAACAAGGCTTGTTATCATGTACCAAACTACCCTCAATCAATCTCAGAACATCTTTTCAATGTTTTTAACACTAGTTAAATCTATGACAGATCCAAATCAACTTATATTATATATTCATTAATGAATTCATAGTAAACCACTCACTCTATCCATTACTAAAATTCCAGGGCAGTTTCATAAACGTTAACTCATCGTTACACATATCCTTAATGACATACCTATTCAAATCCTTAAAAATATTCCGAGGGATCTCACTAATGATTTTTCATCCTACTTTCAAGAGGATGACTAAAAAATTCCTTTTATACCACCTACAGAGACCCAATATTAACATATGAATGAAAATTACACCATTTTAAATGAATATTCAATACATTAAAATAATACATGCACAAGGACTACATTAGTTTTGTTACATTGGAAATTTGGAAACAAATTATTCTAAACTAGTTAATGATCTGCAAAATCTCCCATAAAGATCACCACCTTTAGTACATGTACCTAAACCCTTTTTTCATATCATGTGTAAAAGAAACATAATAATGTGTTTAGCTCAGGTGATCATTAAGGGTAAATAACGGAGATTTGTAAGCGTAACATGAAAAAGGGTATATAACATAATCATAAAATTTAATGATCATAACCTGCATATTAGATGTCATAATATATATTGCAAATTAATAAGTAAATGATAATAATATAATTAAAATCATAAGTCATTAACACACACCATATTAATAAAAATGGTATTGTGGTATACCCATAATCATACATCTACCACAAGATCATCAATAATCATATCATTAACCATGAAATGAAATGGTTATTAAAAACCTGTAATAATATCATAACCTATGGAAAATAAATGTTTCATAATAATTTATCAAAAGAATAACCCATGAAAGATAAATGGATTAATAAACATATAACCCATGAAATAGAAACAGATTTCATAAAATATAACCCAAGAAAGAGAAATGTATTCAATAAAAATCCAATGTAAGATAAATTAGTTTCATAAAGACCTTCGAATTGTACATATCACATTCATAAAAATAATATTACGGGAACCTATAAATAATTTATTTGATGGTCATGAGTAACTATAATAGGTTTCATCATAGAAGGAAAGTAATTTACAAATTTCATTCAAAAACATTTGTTGATGAAAATATCCTTCTTTATTTAAAAAAAATCATTATAAAACAATAAATCATTTAAAAATATATTTCAAAAAAAATTACCTTGAAATATTATAAAAACATATGGAATCATTTTGAAAAATAAAATTCCTTTAAATCATATAAAATATGCATCAAACATTTTAATAACATTTTTCTATGAAAACAAATAACGAATTATTGAAAATGTATTGAAAACCCTTTTACTTGAAAACATATGAAAGGGGATTGAAAATTTATTAAAAACCATTTCATTAAAAATAATTGGAAAACATATTTGGAATTCCTGAAAATGTTCTTAAAATATTTTTAGATGATAACACCAGAAAGTAGATAGAATTTGTTTTGAAAACAATTTCTTTTAAAATTCATTAAAAAATTATAAATATGTTGGGAAAACATTTTGAAAATAACTTTTCTTTAAAAATCACTTCAAAAAAAAATTTCATAATAAATAACCCGTTAAAAATGATAATTAATCTTCAAATAAATTGTTCTGGGTAAATCTGTACATATCGTATGAGTTAAAAAGAACATTCCTTCCATGCGGTGAAAAGGATAGAAAATTCATTGTACCAAAAGTGAAATTAATATTCCTATTAAAATCATTTTAATTGAAAAAAAGTTTAATAAATTATTTTAAATATTAGTGTATAATGGTACAGTATTATTTGAAAACCTTTTTATAAAACGTGGCTTTGAAGGAACATAGATTTTCATCTGAAGAGAGGGTAATGTGGGACTTTCTTAAAAATAATTTCATAAATATATTTTGTTCTAATGTGTAGAAAAATGGTAAAAATACATCAATACATCTGGATATATTGGAGTATATGAAAAAAAAAGAATTATATTAATTGGTGTATCATAAGATTTCCTCAAAGATGCTTAATCATTAACAATCATCAAAAGAGATGAGATATTTTAAATAATCACTTACCACATTGTTACATGGGATCATACACTGCATGTAAAAAAAGGAAGTTATATTAAGTTTAAAATATCATTAATGTACAAAAATTCCTGATATAATCTATAAAATTGTAGTATATAAATCGTGAAAATATTTTAGATGCACAAAAAACATGCGTCTCAAATAAGGAATATTGAGAGAAAACTATTTTACCGATTTTGTATCATTTTAAAAATAATACCCATGAATTAAATTCCATAAAACTGAAATGTGAATAACCATTAATTTATGTATATGATACATAAAATACAGTCATGGTATGTACATACACCACAAAAAAGGATAGAGTAGCAAAAATATCACGTATTTCACGAAATTGGAAAGTGAAATGAAATCCACTTACCTTGTGTCTTGACTTTCGTGACACTCTTTCAAACCCCTAGTATAATAAGTATATATTAATTATATATATTTTAATGTATTATATTATTATATCTTATATCATATATCGTTTTACGATTAGCTTATACTACCTGATTGTTAAACATCCTATTTTAAGGATTCACATCAGATAATATTCACTTTGTTCTTCGCATGTGTCTTAACTTTTCATATCACTGGTAATTATAATTATTGCATGATTAAATAAAGAAAAAATGATTTAAATATCATGTATATCCATTATATTTTTTTAATAACCTATATAATATAGAATTATGAAATTCAATATGTCATTCCGGGAGATGGTAAGTCGTACGGACGCGTGAACACTGTTTCTTTTTTTAATGTCGTGTTAAAAGCTAGAATGAAAATGAATTATATGAAAATATGTACAAAGTATCATTAATGTTTCAGAAAAATGTTATATATGTCATATATGTTCACTAAACCCATCCTTATTATATACCATGTAGTGTGTGAACAAATCACATCACTTTGAGGGAGGGGTAGTCTACACTTTCTCAAATGAAATTATCATATTTTCACCCAATGGAAAGTAAAAAGATATGTGTTGTAAAATAAATAAATAATATTAAATAAATAATACATGATAATATACAATATATTTAAATATATTTCCCATCATAATTCTCACCATGAGAAACAGCATGGAAAATTGAATAAATATCATTTTGTGAGGTGGAGGTTTACCGTACACAAAAAATTATGTTCGCTACCAATTAGATGGTGGTGTGTGTAATTTTATGTCAAAACATAGAATTAATACATACTGGTATATTGAGGATATTTTATTGGTTATAAAATAATATAATTTCTTTAGTTAAGAGGGTGGATAAGGAAAATAAAATAAAGGTTCTTGAGTGATGTTTATACCTCCAAATCAAGAACCTCCTTTGGGATTGGGCCAAAATTCATCCTTGGTTATAATTCATACCAAGGGGAGGATCTTCTGAGTAAATTTGGGATGTTGGGATGTTTATGGTGTAGATATTGGCTGATCATATGAGTCATGAAATGTGTATGGAAGATGGATATGTGGTGGCCTTTTATATGGAAGGAGGAGTGATACTCTAGTAAATATTTGAAGAGATAATTTCTCCCACTTGTTTCACGTTGAATGTCGATCCAATAATTATACAAATACAATAATATGGATTGTATGGTACAAATATTCCCATATATGGGATTTTGGACAAGTTTATAGTTTGTTTTGGGCCTTAGTGTTATGGTTTAGTCTCTTATTAAGATTAATTTAACTTTAATCGATGTAATTAATTCTAATCACATCCAGTTATATATTTTTGGTAAAAAACTAATATGAAATTAATAGAAAAATTAAATTTCTGATTCCAAATATGGAATACATTTTTGAAAATTCCAATAACATAAGTAGCAGAAATTAATTTAATATTAATCCTCATGACTGGATGGCATTGTGGGTTTCTAGAGTAAAACAATGATCAAATGTTTTTTATGTTTGTATTACCATTTTTAACATTTACCTTGTTCCAATTAAATTAATTTTTTTTAATTTATAATATATTATCTAATTAAAATTCTAAACCAACCTAAAATATAATTTTACATTATAAATTTATTAGATAAAAATGCAGTTTCGAATTAATATATAACATTTTTAATTATACATTCAAAAATGAACCCTTATAGAAAAATTAAAAAAAATCATCTTATCCTTCATTTATTTAATTTAAAACTAAACGTTTATTTGGAAACATTAAATCTATAAGATCTACAAAATTTGGATATAAAGTGGGTTCACCATTATAATTTGTAAAACTACCTTTATAAAAAATATTGGTTCCTATGCATAAAATTAGGATAGTTCTAATATTATGTATATAAAATCTATTGAATAAATATCAAATATATTTCAGTGAATATTCCTTCATGTTCTGTCTGTTTTCATATTCAATTATATTTAATTGATTACCAATGAATTTATATTATATTTGTGTAAACCAAATTTTTTAATAAATTAGTAAATATTGTTAATATATTCTAATTAATATACTATGTTATATATTTTTTATATTAAATAATAAAATTTTAATAATATTGAATGTTTGAAAAACATGGTCATGCATGTTATGCATTCCATCGATGAAAGTCATTGTTCCTTATATTGCAAGATAACCTTGGTTTTCTATGTTGATAATGAAATAATTTATTTTTTATATAGTGAATGATTAACTAGGTGTTGTTTATAATGAAATCAAATCATAGTGATTTAATATAAAATAACATTTTTTAGTATTATATAAAATGAAAAATATAACCAAGGATAAATGAATTTGAAAAAAATTAATTCAAAAAATACCAGTTTGTTACAATTTTGGAGTTTATTTGTAATATTCTTGAGTTTCGTAGAGAATATTTTTAATGAATATGTAATATCATTAAAAATTATAAAAAGGTAATTGATAGTTTACAATATGATATGTAACATCTGTTTTATGACACATAATTTCACATAGATCAAACTCAAAGCTTATATAATATTAATATTGTGATGCATAATATTAACATAGAAGTTAATATGATTATGTGTAATTAATTTTTTTGATACATAATAGTGAATGAAAGGTTTAAAAGGACATGCAAGCTTCAATTTCACCCATGTAATAATCACTCTAATTATACATTAATGTTTCATGAGGTTTCAAAATAATGCGTATAACCCACCAAAAAATTAAATGAGCTAAAAAAATATGTTCCAGAATGAATAATATTGCTATATTCGAAAAGATTATATTATTTTCTAGAATGTAACTGTAAAAATTATTTGGGATTAAGTTAGGATTCAAATTTAGTGTGATAGTGATATGTTAAGGGAAGGTAAAACATGATTTGTAGCCTCTCACAACAATTGGATTTTTTCATGAGACCATGCATACATAGAGAAGAAGATGTGTATTTTGTGGATATTTGAATAATTAGCGAATAAAATGTTATTTTATGACTAAAATGAGAATAATTTTTATTGATATTGGAGGAATAATTAATTATAATTATATTTACTTTTATTGGTAATTAATATTGTATAATTTCATGGGTTGATATTTGACCAGTCGTAAATATGATGAAGAGAATCTAAATTTTCATATGAGTTTCGATAAAGTTAAATATTAAAAAACTACCTCCTGCTAAATACATATTTTATGAATGACTAAAAGCGATTTAAGGAGATATAGAGGGATTGTTCAAATAAATCAATTATATTGGGTGAGAAATGGAAATTACATGAATCTTATTACATAATAAAAAGTGAATAATGAAACATCTATCTATTATAATAGAGATTCATATTTAATTTGGTGATTATTCTTAATGATGTTATTTTTATGCTCTATTTTAATAAAAAATATTGTACTTTTTTTAAATGGTTGGCATTGGATGAGTAGTAAGTTAAAGGATATTCACTTTCATATAGATTTATATTATTAATAAATTACAATTTATATGTGTGTGGAATAAAAAATAACACAAAATCCAATGATGATTACATACATATTTGATTCCGACTTCATATATAAATGTGTATCACATATATTAATTTATATTCATTGGGTGTATTGACTATAATATAATTGAAAAAAATTAAATTTGGTTTATTTTAAAAATTAAATGCTTCCAAAAATAATTCACCAACCCTATTAGTTTCAGTTATCCATAAATTTGAAACCAATAGGTTCTATAACATCTAGAAATATAATGTGATGATTTCAAATCAATTAATAATAAAATGCATGTAATAGTTTTATAGCCATTCAAAAATGAAAGAACATTTCACTATAATCCTCTTTTTGATTCTTTAACAATCCTTAATTTTTTTTTGATTCAGTACTATTAATATAACTCTTATTTTAAATCCAAAAAAATTTAAAATAACTTTTATACCATATTTATGAAAAACAATTTAAAAGATACCATGAATTTTTTTAATGAAAATAATACATAATATTATATATTTGTTTAACCCTATTGATTGGTCCTTATTTTTCACTTTGGTTGGGTTTGGGGGCCATTACATTTATTTTGGTTTTTGGTTTTAGAGGTCTTAGAGTCTATTCTCAATCTAATGGGATTTTCATGTGTCCTTCTAATTTATTTCTCTAACTGAATAATTTTTTTACAATTTTTTCTTAATATAATCCATCCATTATTTAATAATGTTTTTAGAGAGTTTAAATCAACAGATGTATTAAATATTTGGTTTTCATAAACACATTATTGTATTTTTGTGACATTATTTTAATATTAAAATAATATTTAATTATTTTATTGAAGGGGTATGGAAATTAAGCAAAAAATATATCCTTTTTTGAAAACCTAAATCTAATATTTAAAACACCTCCATTGGAGTGATATGTAATCCTTGGGGGTGTGTATTTATCATACAATATAGACTCAAGAACATGGATAAAAGGGTTTAAATTGAGATTTGGCTATGTTTTTTTTCAATGGAATATTTTTTGGGAGTATGGAAAACTTTTTGGAAAAGGGTTGTATTTATAGATAAAGAAGAAGGGTAATTATAAATAAAATGTTTAAAAACATATTATCATGGTTCAGAAATAAGAATAATATTTTATCAATACTGTAAATAATATATAATTTTATAATATATATCATATAATATTTTTTTAAAATCCATAATTTAGTGGAATATCCTAGGAAAAGCCTCTCATGATGATATTTAAATATCATTATGTTGTATTTATATTGAAAATGATGGTTATAAATGTTATATTATTTACCTCAATGAGTAGTTGAAGATGTTTGTGATGTTTCACATTTTTACCATATTTTATAACACAAAAATATGGAATATAGAATTTTTTTTACAATGTATGTATGTGGATGACAAGGAAAAGTATACCAATTGTATGGTCTTATAAACATACCATAAGGGAATGTGTCTTGGTTAGGATGTAATTTCACAGTGCTTAAAATTATGTTCTTGGTTATTGGAACATGATGATAAGAATATGGAATGTGAGGTAATGTTTGCAAAACACAATGTAGGGCTATGGATTCCTTAACCGAGTACATTGCCATATGATATTATTTCTGGGTTAGCATGTACGATATACCTGAACCATGAAATTGAACCCTAAATTGAGAAGGGAGTTTGTGGTATGCAACACAATGATATAGAGATGTCCACATATGATTTTTTAATTAATGGTGTTTATAGTACCAATTTGATTAATAGTTTTTAGAGTGATTTTCCTATTTAATGGACCGATCATCGCATAATTAATGAGGTAAAAAAAATTAAAATTGAGTGGATAATCACCAAATAATTATATATATAAGTTTAAAATCAGTCCACATTGTACAAGACACAAAATGGTTTAGTGAAGGGGGGTTCATGGTGAAAGATATCCATAATGTAGATAATGTGGTTAATAGTATCCAATATAGGTATTTTAAGAGAACAATACCTATGAGAGGGTGTACATGGGGAATAATACTCTGTAAATTCATGTTTGTAGTGAATAGTGTTCTAGGAAGTAATGTACATCAAAGATTAGTTTACAAGGAAGAATATGTAATGAATGAATTTTCAAAAAAGTATAATTTATATGATTAATTTAATGTCATATCTCATTTGAAAAATGATCTTCTTGTAACACCTATCAAATATAAACCAAATAAAAGATTATACTACTCATCGTGAGAATCGTCATGTGATGTTGTACATTTAATTCAACATAAGTATTGGGGATATTTCATGTGTGATTTTTTGTAAACCAATTGGAATGTGAGTGAACTGTGATAATTATATTAATAATGTAATTTAGTGATTCAAATACATTTTCCCATTGTCTTTATATGTTCTTTGTACTATCCTTGTTATAGTGACCCATGTAAAATCATTGGGTCATATACATGATTTTTTCTTTATATTTACATTCCAATAAGAAGAATAGAAACTGTAGTTTTCATAACAATGAAACATCATAAATAGTGGTGGTTGTTTTAATTAATCGTACCTTGATTCAGAGCAACTCTCATGGTATTTAACTTAGTGGGTCTAATTGAATCTATAAAATATTTAATTATGTATATTAAATTAAAGTTGATTTTCAATAGAATAAAATATTACATAGACATTGAAAATAGATATATAACATATGAAAATTATGTTCATAAAATTTAAAACATTATTTTAAACATTATATAAATGTTTTAGTGAAAAATATTTTATGAATTCTTAATTTACTTTCACAGTGTAATGATGGTATTAAAAATACTATACGAATAAAAATTATATTTTTACTATTAAAAAAAAATTCAATTTCCATTGGAAAATAGTAAAAAATAACCAAAAATTAATTTCAAACAATTTATTCATAAAAATGAAATCTATTTTATCAAAATAAATTTATTTAATAGGTGGTTATTATATTTAATATTTAAAATAAAAAATAATATTTTACTAATTACATTAAAATGCTACATATTAAAATTTACACCTATACATGATTTCAGTTATAGGATTGTGTGGTTTTCATGTTCCATAGTGATATTGAAATTCTATTTTACTCATAATGTAGCTTAGTGTATGACTAGGGTTGTCTCTCAAGGAAAATGTTTTTGGAGTCTCATTGTCTTTGTACATATTTATTTGTTATTGTTTTCTATATTCTAAAAGTACCTAAAGATGATTATTTATTTATAATTATATTAAACTAATTGAAAAATACCAATTCAATTCAATATAAAAATTGGTGAAAGGGGTTGTATCCAGAGTTTAACACATAAATCCTTTATTATTACTTTATTTTCCTCAAAAAATTAAATCAATATCATTCATTTGTTACTATTATATATATAATATTTTGTTATAATCATATAAATTAAAAATATACCCTTATACATATAGTTCTACCTCCTTGTTTTGTTATAGTAAATTAGCACATTCTATCTAGATATTCAACATCTCAACACCCAAATTCATCTTATGTTTTTCATCTACCAATCCATTATTCTCCACTAGTATGAACTGTTACCCATGTGATGGATACAAAGATGAATTAATAGATTATACGATGTAACATCTCACCAAAAAGAAAAGATAAGTATCATCAATATGCAGAGTTCTTTTTTCTACTGTAATAATGATGAAATCCAAAAATAATTAATGAATAGATTATCAATGTTATCACCAATGGGGACATATTCCTTAGGTTAGTTCTAATTTATTTGGAGACAAATAGATCATAATAAAGACACATACAACCAATTTATGAAAAATAAGATAAATGTGGAAGAAAAGAATAATACAAAATTTAAATATGAATAATATAATGGAAATATAAATTAATATTCTGAATGAAAATACAGAAGGAAATTATTGCTAGGTTTGGTGAATTCCAAATTTATTGAATGGGGGAGAGAGTAAAATATTTCTGGTAGCTTCTTTCTTATTCATCGTATACATTTTATAGGAGGGATTCTGAGATGAATGCCACTTTTTTAAAATTAATGTTTGGGATTAATTATTTAAAGAGAACCACTTGACAAGATCATGATCTTTTTTATTGTAGGGTCATTTATTTTTGTATGTCACAACGTAGTGGGAGTTATTCTATGATCTAAATTTTTAACATTAAATTTCTATTGTCCTTGGTAAGTGTGAATAGAAATCATTGATAAAATTGGGAAGAAATTTCTTCTGAACAAGATGTAATGGGATTGGTGGTGCCCTGGTCATGGAGTTAATCATGGAATTAGTGGTTCGACTATAACCACAATAGAGTTTTCTTCTCCCTCAATAGTAGAAGGTTGTAGAGATCATGTGATCTTTAGCAGGGGAAATATCGATGGAAGTATGAAAAATTACTCTTCATAGGTGAGGGAATAGTTTTGTAGTTTGGTATTACATATTAGAATGGATTCATGGAAATGTGGGAGCATGATCATTATGATGGTCAATATAGAGTTGGAGATGCAACAAGGGAATTTATTGAGGTATGATGGATTGTTGTTGAGGAAACTCTTGATCAGTGTAGTGTCCATGAGATGGGGGTCGAAAGGGGGTCATGGTAAGGTGCAAATGAGATGCTCATCGTCAGTATAATTATCATGAGAGCTGGTTTTGGTAGATTGATATTGTTAGCTAGAGTCCACTGCAAGAATGAATCAATTTCATTGTGGTGATCATACAACCCACAATATCTTCCTTTGATTTTTTCTGAACTAAAAAATAATAATAATTTCTCTATGTGATCAATTATATTTCAATTAATTAATTTCAATTCATTTAAATATAAATTATCAAATTTTTTATTTTAAAATTATTTTAATTTATGTATATTCATTGAAAACGAATACAAAATATTTTGAGAATTAATACATAAAAATTTAATAAATTTATGAAAATAATTCCAAAAACAATTCCACGCATTTTATTTCAATTATTATTAATTAATTATAATTTATGAATTTATGGACAATTAAACTCCAAAAAAAAATTAATTCATTAAAAATGATTTTATCCATTTATAAAGAAGGTACCAAATTTTAAAAAAATATTCCAAATGTCATATATCACTAAGGAAATTATTTAAATAAGGGTTATTCTTAATGAATGGTTGAAATAAATACTGAAATTATCAGATCACATCATTACCCTAAAAAAACATTATTGCACTCCTGGGAAATATTTCCATTGAATTTTAAATTATTCAAAAAGAAAAATAATTTCATCCTAACTATATCTATGTCATCCATAACTGAAAAAAATCTTATATTCCTCCAATGTTTGGAATATCATGAAACATATTTGATTCAAACTGCTACATCAACTCAATTCAATCTATAATTTTTTTAGGATTAGGTCGTTTTAGATTTAAGTGGAATCAAACTTTTTTTTAAAAAACTAACACTTTTCCCACATTCCTATAATTCCTCAAACCAAACATTTATTTCTATATTTAAAGATACACATTCAATGAATGTGGGTCAGTTTTTATTTTTATGGGTTCAATATTAACCTCACCTAAATGATTTTTTTTTTTAATTAGAAGCATTATATATTTTTATTATTATGTATTAATTTTACCCACCATGTATGTGCATAAAACTTTGAAAAAGAACATAATGATATATACAGAGTACCAATCACAAAAATTATGTCATTTTTTAGAGATCCATTGGGGTTTCTCAATCACATATTTTAATTATAGGTTTGAAAGACATAAATATCTTCTAATTGAGTTTTCTCCATAAGGATTTATTTCACATAGATACAAAGTTACCTCAGGGTATGATAAAAAATCTATTTATGTTAAGTTATAAAATTTATTACATAAAAATTATTTACTCAAACTTCTTTTCCCTAGACTATGTCCAAACTTCCAAAAATTTATTAATGTATTTCACTGAGAAGTCAACTATTTATCATAGTTTCATAAATAAGTAATTACTAAAATTATAACATAGTTTTTTCAAACTAGGCAGCACATCAATGAAGCTCAATAAATATTTGAAAAATAATAATAAAAAATTAAGAAAATTGTATTTTTAAAACTATTTTTATAAAATAAATTTAAAATATAAAATAATAAAATCATATATATTCAATAAATACATTACTATTTTTTGTATATTTATTATATTTATAAATTAAAGATAGAAACAATGTTCAAAAGAAAAAATAATTTTATATATAATTATAATAATTTTTTAATTATTTAATGATTTATAAAAAAGCTAATAAAAAATAGTAAATAGGATTTTATGTTTATATATTCTAGAATAGTTATTTAAGAAGCATTTAAAATTACTCTTATACTATTATTTCTATCTCCCCTACAATTATTCATCACTGACCATCAAATATTCAACTATAATAGACCTGATTAAATTTAATGAATGATGAAAAGCATATATAAAGATTGTATTTATTTCCAATTAGGATTGACTAGAGATGTCCCTTGGTGCTCTATAGAAAACATTAGTTATTCTCTTAGTAGTATCTCATTTATGGAAAATATATTGAAACAACATAAACATTAGAAATTTTGTATTTCTAATTAAATTACAAAATTGAAAAAAAAATTGAAGGGTTATGATTCATTTGTATAATCCATTCCCCAACAAGAGGATCTACATTTAAACTATCTGTAGCTAGATAATGTTTTTACTCTCCCCAATTTTTAGGGGGACGAGGTTTCTGTGATACACACCACAACATTATACTTATTCCAAAGTATCCCAACATCACTTCTAGGAGCTCCACTTGAATAAAGAACTATAGTGGGTCCATCACCTTGGTAATGGAATACATGTTGAAATGTGGGGCTATAATGATTGGGTATGGGTCCTCCACATAATTTTTAATAGATAATGTGGAATCTTCTAATAAGTAATCATCTACTTTTGGTTCATGGATAGATTCAACTAATGGAGATTTAGTAAATAATTCAAATTTAAAAAATTAATAACATTGTAAGATCGTTTCATGGTAACTCCCTTAATATACGATAGATTATAATTCCATTTATTCATTATAAGCTTCTATTTATTCCTCTTATATTGTGTCTACCTTTATATATTTTTCAATATTTATTTGTTGATTTATTTTTAAGTCCATAGGTCTTGGCACATCTTCATCTTGAATAGACACAATTTTAGGGTATATTTAACAAATTTTTCTAGAGAAGATTAAAAAATATGTCATTTTAATCTTCATATAGATCCTCCTTTTCAACATATGTGACATCCTTTTCCAAAAATTTTAAATCTCTATTTTCACTTCTACTATTTCTAACTTTTGATTTTCTCTAAGGGATTCTATGGTAGGTTCTTTATCATCTTTATCCATATTGGAAATTAGTGGTACTAAGGCTGTAAAATTAAATGTACTGTGATTAACATAAAATCCTTATTGATGAAACATATTATGAAAATAATGTAGTGAAGTTTTATCTCTATTTTTAGTCTAACTATGTAAGTATTTTTCATGGTACAATGACTTATTGAAATTTCCATTAATGGATTGGGGAAGTAGTGGGAATTCTAGATTATCTTCAAAATGGATTCCATCCATTTCCTCATTATGCAACAAGACATTTATCAAATATTCATGTCCTATGGTTTTCTTTACAATATAATGTAGATAAATAGAAAATAAGTATTTTATAAAAGTAGTAAAATTAATTTTTGATAAAAACTCTCACTCATAATTTCTAATATGTACATTCTTGGCTTGATACACTAGTTCTGGGTAGATAGTCTTCAATGTGAATAGTGGATGATATTATAATTCTATAAAATATTCCTTTTCATATTGAATATTTTATATTTAAAATACCTAGGGATCTAACTGTTCAGATTCTTATTGTATCTTTTTCCACATAATCTCTAGAATATCTGGGGAAATTGAATATGAAATTCTATTAAACACCTTAGTAATTTTGGTATGACCCTCCATTTTTTGGTTTTATTTCACTCTATTGTCCACCAATATAGATGAATAGATTTTAATTTCCTCTAGTGTGAAATCCTAATCAGTTTAATGGTGTGGGGGAATGTTTTGTTGATAATATGTAGGTTCATTAATATACTAGTTTCCATCTTCCCAATCATGGGTATATACTAACATTTGTTATGGTTGTTTATTGTGAGATCCAATCTCATAGTAATTTTTTTGGTTTTTCAAATAAGATAAATATTCGTGATACATTATAGTTTGATAATACCTTAGTGATTATCCAATTATATGAAAAAGTGAAAGAAAAAAAAAGAAAAACCCATGAAAGACAGCTAAATTAAAAAAAACTATCCTCAATTGTGTTAATGATAGTGGGAAGTCATGATTTATACCAAATAATGGTTCCATGATTTTTCCATATATTTCAATGGGAACATTAAAAAATAAATTCTATTTAACTCATAATCCATTCGAGTGGCTAATATGAGACATCCCTGAAGTAGAATATTTTTGGAGTCTCACAACCCTAATAATTATGTATTATTTTATTTTTTTTCTTTATAAAAAAATCATGAGATAATGATTGATTTTTATTTTGTTCTCGATTAAATTTATTTATAACTAATGAAATTGATTTAAAAAAAATAATTTGTTAAATGGGATTGACATATGAACGAGAAAAATTGTCCTTCATTATTCTATGGGCTTCATCTGAAAATGGTTCCAATATAATTCATCAATTTATATTCTCTATCCAATTTTTTGTTCTGAACATGTCCAAGATGAATATTCCCTATTACAACTGATTCAACATCATCCATAATAAAGAGAAAATAAACACACTCTGTTAAGGAATTCACAGTCTCAACACCCAACTGTATCGAATTGTGTTCATCCATCAATCCATAATACTACACTATTATTCAAAATAAACTGAGAGAGGGAGAGTGAGATGTTTTTATATGTTCAGGGATACAACAACACATTCAAATGATATTCTGAATTTCAATTCTATTCTATTTTCCTATTTGGTACTTCATCATGGATAAAACCTATCAATTGATAAAGAATATGTTTGAAGAGATCAAATTAAGTCCAAAACCAAAAATGAAATCACATTAATAGATTAATAATTGAGAATAAATCATATTAGGAACACATCAAAGTAATTTTTATAAAAAAATTAAAAATGGGGAAGAAGAGAAGAAAACACAGTTAATAGATGAATAATATAATTATGTTTGAAATTAAAATACAGAATAAAAATATGGATGGAAATTATATCTAGGGTCAATAGATATTGAATTTCATGAATGTGGGAGAGAGTAAAATATTCATATTTATAACGTACTTCTTCCTCATATTCAGTGTCAAGATGAGCTTATCATATTGATGCCATATGATCATCTCCAATGATTGTGTTAATTTTTTATAAGAGTGTCTCTATCCAATACGATCATCTACTTATTTTTAGTGTAAATATTTTCTATACATTGGAGCACTATAGATGCTATTGTATTCCTAAAATGTTGGACTTATGATTTTAGTTGGCCTTGGGAAGTGGTAATGGAGGTTAGTGTAAAAATAGGGTAGACTAGGCCTATGATCAAGATGACACTAGATATAACAAAACCAATTTTAAGAGTGTATCAAGGATTCAGTTGTTTTTATTCATTAGTGGTGGTATTGTCTCCTCCCTCGATGGTGGGAAGCGATAAAGCTCCTGAGATCTTCAACGTTGACAATATTGTTCACGACACAAATCCCAATGCATTTAGAGGTGATGCTTTTATATAAGGTTACTGGATTCTCAACTAGAATTGGTTCACAAAAAAATGAGAGGATAGTCATTATGTTTTCACTGAGAGGGATGGATATGTCGAATGGTAAGTGACCATGGAACAATAGGTAGTTGGTGAGGGAACACAACATTTGTGTAGTGACCATGAGATGGGGGTTGATATGGGGGGACATGATAAAGTGGATAAGGGAAACCCACAATTAGAATATTGGCCATAAGAGGGGGTTGTAATAGGTTGGTACAATCCATTGGCAGTTACTTAAAGAAGGAATCATGGCCAGTGTAGTGACCATGTAAGGCACGATCACCTTCAGCCTATTCATTTGTTGGCTTGTATAGAAAAAATAATTTCATTAAGTGGACCATTTTTTTCATTTGATTAGTTTCAATTTAGTTAATGTATAATTTAGAAAAAATATTCCATAATCAATTAAATATTTTGATTTTAATTTAAATTTAACTGAAAATTTTTATATATTTAATACGCATAAAATTAATTCATTAATTAACATAATTTCAATGTCAAATCCAACCATATTTTTTCATATTCTAAATACTAATGTCAATTTATATATGGTTTAAAAATTACCCTAAAAATGAATAAAACATTAAAAATACTAATTTATTCCAATTATTAATAAATTTCAAAAATCTCAGTGTAATTTTTTTTTCATATTTTAAATAATAATTAAAATAAATTAGTTGTATTTTCAATGAAAATATGATAAAATACTGAAATTATAAGCTCACATCATTACAGCATTTCATAATTCAATTTCTAGTATATTAATATTAATATTTAATTATTTTATTAATTGTATATATTTATTATGATTTTTATCACTCTCAACTCCCATATTATTATTTCTAGGGCTAGTTTTTATTCTAATGGTAATATAATCATTATAATTCCTATCAATATCATTAGTTTTATTTATTATTAATTAACTCTATTTTTCACCCAATGTTCTTTGTATTTCATTCACGGATTTGAAATCATGTCGTTAATGTATATTTTTTTCAATTTATTGATCATAGTTATTGTATTTCTAGGAATCCATGAAAATTTTATATTCAAAATTTTTAAAAATATATTACTTTGGATATTATAAAATTATTATATATCTACTATTCTGAAATAAATTTAAACATTATAAATAAGTTTCATTGGGACTAAATACCAGAGTTATCATAAAAGTAACAATATAGTATTTTTATAACTTTAATGTAATAAAATGATATTTTTTTTGTTATGAAATGTTATTTTTTATAATGGAATATCTAGTAAAAAATTCTTCCCCCACAAATTATTTTCTTCTTCAAAATTTTGGGGTTTACATCAATCAATGAATCAATGAGAATAATATCAACTTTTTTCTTCCCCTTGATCCCATGTCCCTTCCAAATACGTTTTATTCCTCCAAAATACTTTCATCAACTCAATTATGAGGTTCCACATCACTCTAACTCTTTCATACAATGAATCTGGAGAGGCTCTTCATCATATGATAAGTCAAGCTCAAGTAAAATTTCATCCATCGTGTTCGAATGCAAATTTTCTTGAATTTACATCCATTAACATAATAACTGCATTGCTCATTGTACTTTAGAGCGGTTTAATAGCATGGTAAAATTATAATACACTACACCAATTACTTCCAAAATCTAAAAAAATCATATTTTTTCCATTGGTATTCCATTCCCCTCTCAACAAACATATAATTCCATTATATATTGAAAACATTAAAAATTCATGGCCTCATACATGAAAAATAATTAATTTACACTGATTAATAGTATATAATTTCTATCTACTTTAAGATATATTATTAGGTTTCTATATAACTCATAATTTCCTAGTATCCTTCAAAATTAGATGTAAAACACCTATATTTCATTACGTAAAATTGTCCCAACACATTGATGTATGGAATATTCTCCCTTAGAATGCTTCATGTAACAATATCCTTATATTGGAAATAATTATATTATTGTATGTGAATCCCACTATGGGTAGATAGTAGACCCAATTTCCTTTTTCTGTACAGTAATATTAACGTTATCATTACCACTAATGATTGAGTTATATTTTAATAATTGTCATCAATTTGAGTATGATATGGGATTTATAAATATATATTCATTATTAAATGCCATATAATTAAATGAAAAAATTGATATAAAATGAGAGGCATAATTAAATACAACTGATATAGGTGTTCACAAAATCCGTATATCTTAATTAGTATGTTTTCATTTCAGTCATTTGAGTGGAATACGACCACTTATTTTCATAAAATGATCATAATATTTATGGTTTTCCATGATATCATAAATTGTTTCATTACTCGTGGATTTAATAGAAATTCTATTAAAAATTCCATTATAATATTATCTTACATCCATATTTGTGTAGGAAGGGGTTGCATGAATCCCTTTGTTTGTTGTCACTATAAATTTACATATGGGCATACCAACCATCTTATATCAAATTCATCATTTTCTTTCTTCATGTTATCACATTTTTAGAGGTTTTATATGGAAATTTGAGAACTGATTTTAATATAGAAACTAATTCATTAACATGTGATTGTTAGGTACACATATTCCTTAATAAAAAAATGTTATTAGTTGGTAACATATTTAAATTTACAATAATCTATAGATTTAACCATTTGTTCTATAAAATTTTCATTTTGTTGACACTTCTTTACAATCTCTAGTAAATATTGTTTTTAAATTATTTGAAAAATTAAAAATAAGTACTTTTCATAAATAATTTCAATTTTTGAGTAATATAATTCCATTAATTTTAGAGACTTTTCAATTTTGAAAATGAATATTACTCTATGGTCATTTCAACTCACACCATATCCCACCTTAGATTCATTCCTATGGTGATATTATATCATATAATATTAGACATGGATTAGTTCGGCCTATCTCTTATACATTTTGTAAATATCTGTTGATGTGGTTATATACATTAATCTCCTGTAATATGTAAATATGTCCCATATTTAACCATATAGACGTTATCACTATATATTGAATTGGACGTTTTATACATATAGCTCTAAAAAATGCATTGGATAATTAGGTTTTAGGAAATTAATTTCATTTTTACAAAATTAAAAAGAAAAAAAAGATTAAAAAAGACATCAACCAATCATTTATTTGATACATCGCAATATAAAATAAATATTTCCTTCCCAAATAATAAAGTTAGTATCATTTAATTAACTAAAATATTATTTAATAATTTGAACCATTCTTCGCATTCATTAGACTATGTGAATTTAAACCTTGTACATGTTAACTTGGTAAAGTGTTGTCTAATCAGATACAATTTTTGTAAATAATATTATAAGTAGATTAACTAATATATATATATATATATCATTATCATTTATTATTTTTTGACATTCTTCAAAAACATTTGTCTTTGAAGGGTTAAAAAATATTTCTTCCTTGGATACAATATGTACAATAGAATAATATTGTTAAAACTAAAATTCACAATTACAGATGTCTTCGAATGAATTATTCTCTCTCAATGACTGTTGAATAATATGTATGTGGTTCACATGATCTATATTATTTATATATTATATCAATATATCATCAATAAATACCTCACGAAATTGATCAGGGTAATCCTTGAATACACTACATAAAATCTATTAACACAAAGTGCGAATTTGATAATGCAAAATATATTGTAGTAAATTCATAATACAAATTAGTCTTATGAAAATGTAATTTTTCTATATAATCATTATTAAATTTTAATTGATAATTTATATAATAGATAAAAATATTTTATAATTATCATCCCCATTTTATTTAATGAAATTTTATTTGTTGATATTGTATTTTTTAAATTGTAATAGAATTTTATTCCTTATAATTTAGCAAAAACCACATAGAACCATCGCTCAAATTAAAAAAATAAATAAATTTTTAGACCTAAGGAGAAAAAAGTTGTTGTATGAAATATTTATCACACAACTCTTATAGTTTATTACATAATTCATCCAAAAAATATATTAATTAAATCATGCACAATTAATACATCTCCAATTCATATGATACCCATATCCTTCATAGATTGTAATTTATCATCAACTCAGGGATGAATATCAATAATATGAGACACTCTATATATTTCTACAGGTTACATGTGAAATGAAGCATCTCCTCTACAGACAATTTGTTTTATAACTTATTTCAAGGTTGTAATATAATTCCCATGGTAAAAATTTTTTTCATTATACTTTTGATCAACTAAATATTAATAATTATAAAAAAATTATCAATATGTATTAAATTCATGATTATAACTCTTTAACTTTAATGAATTAAAATGTAAATAGTAAAATATTATTCTGTTTCAATAATTATATTAATTTATTTTTTAAATTGAAAAATTCATATATAAAATATCTGAGGATGATTCATTGTTCTTTAATATTTTTAATATTATAGATTTTTTATCCAAAACTAATTCGTATTTTAAAAAAAAAATTATTTTGCAGAAAAATCATATTATTTGGTCATTTGTGACATTAAAATATATTTTACTAATTCCCTAAGAAAAACTCTAATCCCATGGAAACTTCTAAGATAAAATCCCTTGATTATAATGCATATGAATATATTAGGGTCTTATCACCATATAGTTATATCATTAGACACTGGAAATATATATTTTTCTTTTTATGCCAACGAGATTTATGGAATTTAACCCCACCTATAATACAAACTCTAAAGCCCATAAATAAAGATCTATATGGGTTATTCCTATAATAATTAAATTTTTAAATCATACCCCTATTTATTATAATTATTAACTATTATTTATTCATGAAAATCATCTATATTTTTCTTCTGATTTTTTTATTTGATATTTAAGACATGGGTATATTCTTCTCAGTCTTGATGGAAATTTTTATCATCTCTCCATACAATGAAATGTTTTGGGAGTATAATTACTATTGAATACATGCCTTTAGTCAATTAATGAAATAATTGATCTAACTTTATGGATCGCATATATAATCTATTGTGTGATATGGTAATCTTATTATATTTTCATATATTATAAAACTATTTAATTATTCTGTTTTCTCATAAATTCATAAATATTGATTCTATGTTAGCTTATTACCCTTGAGGAATATAATTTCCAAAATAAATTTCCTTAAAATCATTCTATTCAAGTATTTATATCCCCTCTATCTTTTAACTCTTTTGAATCAATGATGACCAATAATAAAAATATCACATAATATAATATTCAACCATGAAATATCATTCCCATAAACTTCATCCGAATGTAACAAATACTTTCCCAAAAGACTTAATCTATTATTCTTGAATTAATGGATTAGTGGTATCATTGAAAAATAGTGGTTGTTATCTCATTAAAATCTACACAATTCATAATCCATATTAAAGGAAAATTAATTATTCAATATGGGAATGCTTATTTATCATTAGTTTAGTATATTTTCAAAATATATTGATATTTTACTCATTTTTATATAAATAATAATTAGTTTAATAAAAAGAGTCATTCATAAACTAATTTTTATTCTCAACACAGTTTTATTCCTCTATTTCGGAAACATTTCTTAAAATTCACAAAAAATATTTAGTTCATTATTAAAACTATGAATTTTAAATAATAGTAGGTAGTTCATATGAATTTACTAGTATATGTGATCAAATATACTATTCTATCTAGAAAATTTTCTAAAATTTTAAACATATTTATCAAA
Source organism: Viscum album (assembly GCA_963277665.1). Classification (NCBI taxonomy): domain Eukaryota; kingdom Viridiplantae; phylum Streptophyta; class Magnoliopsida; order Santalales; family Viscaceae; genus Viscum; species Viscum album. Next base: position 1,603,152,307 of record OY728161.1, on the reverse strand, counting down.
AAAATTTAATGGATTTATAAAACTATTTTGTTCTCTAGATTTTTTTCAAAATTTAGCTGTTAAAGATTATATTAACATTAATTTTATAAATATAAAAAAAATTAAAGCTCCAATATCATTTAATAATTATTTTATTAAAGATGTTAAAATAAAAGATAAAAATAAAAAATTTCCAAATGTATTTTCAGGAAACTAGATTGAAAATTTATCATTTTAAAGCAATAAAAACATTAACTGAAACAGAAAAATAATTGAAATAATATTATTCCTTAATATTTATCCATATGTAATAGTTAGTACCCTTAATAGTTTCGTAGAGAATATGAAATGAAATATAACAGGTGAACATAAATACTTAGTAATGGGTAGAGTACATTAGAACCCATCATGTAATAATTATGACATATATAATATAGAATAAATAAATAGTCTAATGATATCATATATTTGATAATAATAGATAAAAATAATTCCAAAATTAAAAAAATTCAAAAATAAATATATTTCAGATAATAATAATAAATGATCTCAATATGTTGGATTGTATAATGTTTGACATTGTAACCACATAGTTACTACCACAGAGAAAGCCGTCATATATAAAAGGGTATATGAGGGGACCACTTATGAATACACATAACATTGAGAGGGAGTGGTGAATTAGTGTTGGGAACTTTATAACATATTATTGTTAGTTATCCCTTTACATCATATACCTATTAGAATCTTGAAAATCTTATCCTATTTTTCATTATCACATACATTTACCTTATTTTAGTTAAAATGTGGAATGTGAAATTTTTAGAAGGTTTTCTACACAATAGTAGTATATAGTCCTTTTCATTTATGGTGATGACCAATATATGGATTGTCCAATATAATTTGATGTAAAAAAATTTGGTGTGGATTGAAACAATCCTTACCCAAGTGTGAGTCCATACACTATATAAGGGGATGTGTAAGAAAGTAATTCATCTTCCTTAAAATGGTAATAACCTTAGACAACATCCATCTCAACAGTAGTTCCTTATAATACATATTAATGTAGTTTTGACATTTTTTATTAAATAATTTATAACACCAAAAATTATTCAATTATATAATAATTTTATAGGAGTTTATATCCTTGTTCAGTTCTTCCCTTTTTTCCCATTTCCCTTGTTACATTCAAGACAATAGTAACGAATGTTTTATTATAATTAACGTCATCCTGAATATTTATACTCCACCTAATTTTTGATCACTTTCCCACATTCATTTTTGTTTGATGACATTCATCTGGTAATGTTGTGGCTAATTAAATTTAGATGGATACTTACTTTAATTCTACTTTTTCTACACTTGTTCCTGTGGAACTGTCCATTCAATGTATGTCTATTCGATGGAATATAATCTAACTAATTTTCAATTATATGTCCATATAATAAAAAAAATGTGAAATCTCTATCTGATATTTGTTATATCCCTTCTATTATATATTTTGTTCCATTTAATTCATTGTTTCTTCTCTATTAGAGACTATCCAATCAGCCCTCTTCCTCTACGTACAATTTCTTATTACTTTCCTTCTGCCAGTGCAGTAATTTCTCAATCCATTTATAATTATTATGATGATTTTAATAGATTATAATATATATCATGTTTCATGGTCCTTTATTTGATATATATCATCAATTGTCCAATATAACACCCAACTATAATTAATTTCATATTTATCAATGCAAAAAAACTCTTTTTTATAGGCTGTCATTATCTATTTTTTTTTGTGAGGTGTGACATTTAAATTTAAACTTCCCACTTAAACATTGATATTACCATTAAAATCATTCTATTGTTGACAACCATTATAATTTTAAAATTATTTTTGTCAAACTATATTTGTAGACATTTTTTAGATCTCAGAGTCATCATTCTGCATTATCTTTCATGAAAAATATCTGGAACCAAAATTATTATTCTTCGTTATGAAAACATTGAAAACCCATATAAAAGATAACCAAAATTATTATATTTATCAAAAACCCATATTGACATTAGAAAATTTTTTCTTATGAAAAATTGCAACATTTCATATGTTATTCTTTATATTATTCCTCTAACTAAGGATGTTCTTGACAAACAAACCAATTGATAATATATTTCTTCATAACACTCCACCTAATTTTCCATTTTATTCATTACATCATATTTTCATAATTATTATATTATTTTTTATTTGTTAAAGGATCATTAATATATTTCCTCTATCTGGTGATCACTCAAAAATATAATCTGCTCTTTATTTCTTGTCACCTCATTGAAGTCAATCAATGTATTTGTAATACTATGCTCATGGTTGTTGTATCACTTTTTCTACTAACACTGTGTGGAATAATTTAGCAGATATGATTTTTTATAATCCTCAACAACCTATGTCTAATAAATTTTCTTGGAAAATTTATTCTATTGTAAGTCACCCAAAAACATCTCTCTGATGATTTTCTATGGAATTTTCTATCCAATCAAGCTTTTCAGACATATCAACTACCTCTAGATAATTATATTCAGGTGATTCTTCTATATTTTTTAGAAAATATATGTTTGATAATTTTAAATAATTTTTATGATATCTCCATACCAATTATTTCATTTAATTATATATAATATCTTACCTCATTATACAAAATTAATAATCTTTATACATGTATGTATTATAGAAATCTTATATTTATTTATTAATCTTTAACATTAGTTAGTAATTCAAAAGGTTAAGGATCCAAAGTCCCATGGAGTTTTACTAAAACCATATATCCATAATAAGTGAACATTTCATAGAATCTCGTTGACTTTCCCTTTGAATATAATCTAATCAAACTATCTTTCACTGACTTTTATCTTTCTCATAACATTATCTTTAATGAAAACCATAAGTAATTCAGATATTTTATCAATGAATACTACATCATGTATATACATCTAATATATCGGTATGGTAATTATTTTTGAAATGAATCAATTAATGTAACGGTTTAATCATTTATTGGAACCTTTTATATGATGTAATTAGTTTATTCACATTAGTTTTATGCCACTATGAATGTTCCTTTGGATGTCTCCAAATAATTCCTCTATCCATTTGGTCTTTATATCTTGATAACTCTTTTGAAAATTTTTAACAATGTATTTATAATATTCCCTATTTTGAATTATAATATTGATTGAACTACAAGTAATACTATATAATTGATCAACATATAAAAATTAACCCAAAGATAATATTTTCAACTAGTATGTAAAAACATTTATCAATATGTGGTGGTAAAAATCTCATTGTATATTTACGTAATGTAGGTATTTCATTCTTACATCATGATAATCTTTTTTATAATATTAATGTTCCATGATATATTGTATTATCAAACTCAGAAGTCTTTGTTTGATGATGTTTCTTATAAACCTCCATTTTATGTATCATGGTTTGACAGACTTCATTTATAACATCTATATGATGTCCTCTGTCCGATCATATAATCTAAATTCATTTTATTGTTTTTACAATCTTATGAATGAAAATTCATCAAATATTTAATGTTGATAATTTTTTAAAATACTACATGTTTGAGAGATTTAAAATATATCATCTATTATCGTAATTTATCATAAATACTTCAAAGAAAATTCCTATGATAATAAGACCTGACCACTTCATCCAAGATCCACCATATTTATTTCCATTTTGGTTACATTAGCTAAACCTTCCATTATATGGAATCATATTCTTTCAAACCTCTTCTAAATATTAAAATTAATGAAATATTTTTATTTCAATGACATCTATTGAAATCTAATTACATAAAATTTAATTAAATATAACTTATATAAAATTGTTCTCTTCAATACCCCATTCTTAATATGTAGTTAACACCGTCGAATTTCATTCCATGTTAGTATGTACATAAGTGAATAATTCTGTCCTTATTGGAAAAAAAATTATCTCCCCATTTTCTATTTAAAAATATTATTAATCACATTCTCTCTCCCTTAATTATAATAAAAAAATGTTCAATGGAAATCAGTATAAAATTATTTTAATGTAATTTTCCATCTATCATATCACATGATGTGTGAAAAACCTAGAACTAGTAACCCAGATATGGTGAGTAATTTATTAAATTGGAATAGATCAAAGGTATTTATCCATTTAGTATTGATCAGTTTATAATTCTTCAAATACTATATATATTAATACATGAATAACATGTTATATTGGTGAAATAAAAATGAATAATATAAAATAATTCTTTCATCATGGAAATTATTCAGAATATCTTTATTTAAAACTTTGTGAATGAAAAAATTAAAGGGAGAGATCATATAATGATTTTGAGTTACATATATCAGATATTTTCATGATTAAAGAAATCATGATTAATAATTAAAAAAAATATGTGAAGGTGAATATCTAAAAACACGTCCCATTTAAATAATAACATGGGAATGAAATAAATCCACAAATAATATCAATTTGAAAATATCATTGAAAATAATAATAAAAAAAATTATTATGGAATTAAATGCTTCATATCAGAATATCGCTAAAACCCATTTTAACTTGGCCAACTAATTTGTCTCAACATACATGTCAATTCATCAAGGGTTTATCTATAACTAGACTCCACCATTATTTACATTTCCAAATAAATCATCATATATTGAAAGATCAAAAAAAACTTATAAACAATATACCTTATTAAATACTATCTTTATTGAGTAATGGATTAAAATTTATCAATTTTTTCCAGAATTAGTCCAATAATTTCAATTATTAACGGTCTTATGTTAAATTATAGATTTTTTATGAAATAATCATATGCATGATATAATTTGTAAGGATATTCAATTAAATTTTAATTTTTAATGAAAAATAAAGTAATGAAAATAAATGTTTATGGAGAAGGTAAATGAAAAAAATTATTGATAGAAGGATTTCAATTTATCATAAAATTAATTTTTATTATAAAATCATGCATTTTGGAAAATGGAAGAGAAATACTGAACTAATATTTTATTATAGTTTTTTTTTTCAAAAAATGGAATTCCTATAGAGGATTCTGAATAGTATAAAACAGTTTGGTGGCGTGATATTATTTTCAAGCCGTATATGTTAAAATAACACAACTAATTTATTTTTTTCAAAATAATTACCAAAATTGATTTAGAAAAAATTATAAATATTTGTTTTATAACTTCTAAGAAGTCAGATATAGTTTAAAATATCCATAATAAATCATTTTAGTATATACAATGACTTCTATAAAATAGTTTTCAGTAATATGGATATGATAGAAAACTATAACTGATCAAAATATAAATACGTTTACTGTTTCATTAATCATAGAATAACATGAATTTATTCATAAATTTTAATGACTCATATTTTGTAGATTTTATTTATTTAGAAATTTTTTATTAAAATTCTAAGATTAGGCATTGTGACAGTGTGCAAATATGAGGCCAGATGTTCCCAAAACATTTGTTTCTAAAATGTAATGTTTATAATACCAAGAATGAAGAATGTTTCTAAAAAAATTGAAATAACTCATAAATGATTTCTTAGATTAGAAATCTAATGGATGTGATTAGCTCAAAGTAGTGGTTTTACCCTAGGTGCTCCTAACATTGGTCAGCCCATGTCATCTATAGAAAATGTCATGGGGGTAACTATAAATAAAAAATAAATTTTTTCATTTTAAAATCCTAAAAATACATAAACGTAAACTCGGATTAGAATCTTAAGAGTACCTATGAGTTCATAAGTGCGTGTTTTCCTTCAGTGGAGCCTAACCTCAATCATAACTCATCGAGAGTGAAGTTAGATTTTGGGTGTATATGTCATCAAAATATCAAATAAAAATATTTTATCGATCATTACATGTTAATAAAACAACTATTTTTTAATAATAAATGTCATAAGAATATAATGTTATAGCCAAAAAACTATAATTCAACTAATTCTTGGATAAGGAAGCTCTCTCCCGATGACAAACATTGACAGGTCAAGGATTGACAATGACACAGACCTCCATTCTTCTTCAACGATTGATCCAATCATTGAGGTATGGTGTTGATGACATCAATATTTCATTCCACTTATTATATTCAACGAAGAACACAGACCAAACCATTAATATGATGATATACAATTTGATCATTCTAATGTGATGTTTTTTATTGTGGGAATTAAAGGGATGATAGATCCTGGTGATTATCCATTGATTGTTCTTTGTTAAAAAAATATAAAATGAATGGATCATGGAAAACATGAAAAAAATACAAGATTCATCCATTTGGATTTTTTGGTTTGTTTCTTCATTCCACCAACATCACTATTTCCTTGCTATTTACGATGATGGGATAAGTGTGCCATCGATCTTTAGCACAATAATATAGGACGTGAATCCAATATCATAGCAGAGCATGTTAGGGGGAGCTCAAGGTAGTGTTTGGAGGTGGTAGCTCTGGATGTTTCAGGTAAATAATTGCATGAAAAAAAACATATAGGGATGTTGTTGGTAGAGGCATAACCATCCCAACATGGTTTGTCCGGCTAGGTGGAGTTCTACTGGATGTACACTATCAACAGTTGTAAAATGTGATCTGGCTGGACCACATGGGTGCCCACAGCCGCGAAGGCTGTGATAGGAGGCAGTGGTGGCTGCAGCGGGAGGCATCTTGATGCCTAGTTAATGGAGGAAACCATGTATGTGAGGTTGTGGGACTAGGAAGATGAGGTGTTCCATCCTCAAAACATGGTACAGAACTGCATTTTCTAGGGTTTCCACCTGGCCATGCCATTAGGCGACCGCATGGGCCAGGGGGACGTAGCCATGGTGGACCGCATCTGGACGAGTAGAGACATCTTCTATGATGCAGCAAAGGATTGAGAACTGGGATGCTCTAGCAGCCCATCAGGCATGTTTGGGACCATATGGGTCAGTAGGACAGGGTCGGGTCAGACCCATACCTGGACCAAAACCATTTTAATAAATTGGTTGTATCATTCAAACTGTGTGTCTGTTTGATTGGTTTTTTACTATGTTGGGACCCTTTTGATGAGAAGGTCATTTTGAGATACTATATCAGAGTATTTGTGGATATTGGGATACGACCTAATGGATTTAAGAGTATGTGGTCCTTGAACAATCTTGCTACGAGCAGAATAATGTAGCTGGCTATGACTATGTAGTCTTGGTGACTTTGTGACTTGGGGTACTTATTGACCCATCAATACTCCATGAAACATTATGGATTCATGTCAAACTCTATTAAACATTAATTATTTTTGTGTCATTGATGCTCAATTCACTAATGACTTTAAGAACACCATACATACTCTGAGAGCCAATGACACTCTATGTGCAACTAACACTTTGTACTCCATTGTAACTCTGTGCTCCATAAATGCTCCCTGCATCATCGATTTTCCAAGTACTACAAAGACTTTTAGTGTCATATAGACTTATAGATCATTGTAATATAGCATAACATACTTCTCTTATTGTTTATACTTATTCTTATGTGAGTTGATCATATTTACTATACTTCAGGTGTTTCCATTGTGGAATAATTCATTTATTTCTTATGTGGTAAACATTTGTGGTTCCAGGGTCCCTACTAAGTATTTTTATACTCACCCATGAACGGGATATGACCGCACATGTCATTTATTGTGTAGACGATTAATGATTTGATAGAGTTTTTGGTGGACTAGAGCCAAGTGGTTCTTAGAGAGACTCCTGACAGACGATGCGTGCTTCAGTTTCATCTAGAATGTTGTTTTAGTACCCATCCTTTATGTAGGGTTTTCTACGGAGATGATTCTGGAACATGTGCTTTTTTTGGTTGGTCTTGTATTATCGTGCCATTTTATTTCCAATTTTGGTACTATCATACTTTTTTGTTGTAATCTTAGTGGTATGCATGTTTATTTACTTAGTGTTATCAGTTTAGAACTTTTGGGATTGGATATGGGTGTGTGTGTCCATGTACATAGTTAAATGTCTCCCATTTGCGGGATATGACTACCCATTGAAATTTTCCTACTACAAGCCTATTCGAGGATGGATTGGGTTAGTCACGGCATGGTCCCCAGGGGATGGGTCATGACAAACTAGTATCAAAGGAGTCCAATTCTACCTAACAAATCAAGAGAATTTGAGATTGGTTTGGGGAAACATGGTCGATTGTTTCTTGTTTATCGTTCAGACCAGGGAATCCAGTATTGGTGTGGCCGCCTACATATGCATACACCAGGACTCCGAATTGTAAATTCAGTCTTTGTACATGAAAATACTATTTTTAGGGAACATAATAGTATATGAATAATATAGAATTGAGTGTGTTCTCATATCCTTCTTGAGTTAGTGTTAGATCACCAGTTATATTATATTGACTATGGTACGTCATGATATATTTCAAGATTATCTATATAGCCAGCCAGCCAAGGTTACAATGCGTTATCACGAGGATTATATACAGAATGACGAGACATTAGTACAGGGACTAGTAGCAGATATAGAACCCCTGGGTGGTGTACCAGTTGTACCACCACTTGGAGAGCAACAATTACTACCAACATTACAAGTAGAGGATGGATGTGTTATGAGAGCATTAAATGATTTCAAAATGCAGCTACCTCCTATTTTCAGGGGTGATTCATACCCTATGGTAGGGGAGGATTGGATGGAGGCAGTTATGCGTGTCATCAACCTAGTGAGGACACCTATCAACTAGATGGTTGTCCTAGAAACGAATTTTCCTCAGGGCTCTACAAGGAAATGTCGGAGCATAGTAATATATACTGAAGAGGATACGATGATCACATAGAATGAAAACAAAGTTATCTTTATGAAGGATTTACTTACAATAATGTTATACTACATTTATATATATGATTTGTTCCATCTATAGTAGGGAAGTAAAATACTGGATGAGTACTTAGTGAGATTTACAGATTGTTCTTGCTACTCTATAGATGTGGTGAAATACCCATTATTCAAGGCCTAGAAAGTCGAGAATGGTCTATACCATGAGACCAGGGATCAATGATATACCTTATAATCCCTACGTATGATAGGGTACTAGAGAGAAATGTTATACTGAAGAGATTCCAAGCAGAACTGACATTGTTAGTGGGAGCTACCACCAGGCATTAGGTAGTTTAATCATTAGCAGCAGGTAGCCAATTGATATCACAAGGATCCAAAATGATTAGTTATTTAGTGGATGAGACCATCACATGAGGTCAGTGGAGTGAGGCTCCCAAGCAGACCATGATAGATAATGGATAGGCTATGTTACTCATGTGGTGGACTGGCCCTATGAATTATTATTTTACTCACCCATGCACATGCTATGCACACTTGTGTTGTGTCATTAGTAGTAGATTGATAAATTGACATAGTCATTGGTAGACTAGGTCCAGGTCGTTCATTGATTGAGGATCGATAGGTGTTCTGTGATTTAGTTTCTTCAGATAGTTGTTTTTGTACCTTCCCTTCATGTAGGTTTTTTTGATGATGAGATTTATATGGTTGTACATTGCCATTTGGTTGGGCTTATATAATAACAATGTTTACTTTTTAGAATTTTGTATTGTCATACAATGATGCTGGTATCATATAGATATGGATGATTCTTTACCTATTTTTTCAATTCATCACTTATGGGCTTGGAGATTAGTGTGTGTATAGGTACATAATAAAATGCCTCCCATTTAAGGGATATGGCTACTTGGTGCTAGTCACCAGTCCTTACCCAATTGGTGGTGGGATTTGGTTAGTCACAGAATAGGCCCTGAAGGATGAGTTATGACATAAATATTCATGAATGAGTATATATTAATGTCAGGTAAATCAAATGGGTAGCATATACACCACCTTAATTTAAATATTTTCATAATTCCAAATAAGTCATAATGAAGTGGAAATTGAGATTAACTCCCTTACCTCAATTTCATCTTTACACATAAGTAATTTTAAAATATTATATAATAGTTTTATAATTATTATATGTACATAAAATACCCAAATAAATATCTATAATATCATATATGATCCATTTATAACGTTTTGACACCTTTTTGTTAACAATTATTTATTATAATCAATATTTTTGGTGTTAACTACTTTGTTTTTAATTTATGATATGATTGAGTAGTTCTATTCCATGTAATTTTATTATGGTTCCATAATATACATAATTTATACATATAATTAAATTTAAAAAACAATTAATATATATATATTTATAATCATCCATAATGTATTGAGATAAACAATTAATTACACTATTTATGGAAAGAGTAGTTCGTACACACACATGAAAGATATTTTCATTTTTTGATGGATCAAATGAATGAAATGTAAAAAATAATTCAACTTTAAAGAATAATAACTATGTCATTTATATTTTATATACTCATTAGTCCCATATTTATAACCATCTATGTAATGTGGTGATGAAAAATAAATTGCACAGCTACATGTAGACTGTATACCGTATGTACGCACGAGTGATCATTCTATTAACAAAGGATTAAAAAGATATGGAATAAGTTTACCATAATAATAAAAACACATTTATATATTTATGATACTAGATTTATTATTTAATGAAGAGTAAAGCACATGATTTGGAAGTATTTGATGAAACAAATTTGTAAGAGTCAGTAAAGATGATTACATCTTCATCAGGGGAATCTATTTGTATCTCAACAAAAAGTACGGAGATATACAATTTTAGAGGGTCCAAAACCTCAAGAACATGGATAAATATTTTTATAAGTATAATGGTAATGTTTTGATTGAGATTTATTTAAGAATGTCTAAATAAGTGTGGCAGGCGTTTCCATTTCAAAATTGAGTTGAAGGGCACTTGCTGATTTTTTAAAATATTAAATTAATAAAAAATAATTTTGATATCCAAATGGATCCAAATTTAAAATATTAAAATATAATATTGTTATTATTAAAAATCCTCTCAAGCCAAAAAAACTTGACATGTTTGGATCGCATTTTAACCAATATATATTTTTTGTATTCAATGGCCCTTTTTGATAATTATTTAATACTAATGCTTTCCACCCATTAATTGTTATTAATGATACTATAAAATAAGAAATGACCCATAACTAGACCATTTTTGTTTTTTAAAACCTTATACAATTAATTTTTTCTAAATATATATTTTTAATGAATTTTTATATCCATCAATTAAATATTATTTTCATTATATATCATTAATGTCAACTTTGAACTATTCATTTACATTGACTTCTATAACATCAAGACAACAAATTAATTTAGAAAAAAAAATTAATACATATCTAAAATTTTATTTTTATCTATAAAATATATTATTCACGTAAATTCATTAAAATAATAATAATTTTAGTATTTTTATTATAATTTATTTTATTTTTTCTTTAATAAAATAATTTACATGTCAGCGTGGTGTGATAATTGAACATAATTATTTATTCTGTTAAATTTAAAAATATAGTACCATGATAAATAAATATCATTTAAATTTTAATTTAATTTTTTAACCAAACATATATTTGGGTTAAACCCATATTGAAATTACTGTATTTATAAAAAACTAAAGTGTGACATTTTATATTTTTCCTTACCCAAAGCATTATAAATGTCATAATCTCATCCAAATGGAAAATAATATCATACAACTAAATCCTGGAAGATTATGGATGAAATTAAATAATCCAATACAATTATGGTATGTTTAAAGGTCATTTTCAGTCCTTATCAGTTTATTTTTATCATTAATTACACGATTTACCCTCACCGTATTAATAATTACTTTCTATTGTTACTATTTATAAGGTGAAAAATAAAAGTGTTCTATTTGATAAATATATAAATTCTTAATATAAATATGGAATCCATTATTCAGTATTAAAATTAAAGTAGTAGTATAAATGAATTTAATATTAACGCACAAAATTCAGTGAAGAGTAGTTTTTTAGAAATATTGCTTTTTAAGTACAAAACTTATTTAAACCAAAATTGAAAAATATAATTAATTAAAATGAACACAATTTAATTAATAACATAATTAAAATAATAATTTTTATTTAAAACTATTTGAAAAGAATATATATCTTTGTTAATGAGATAAAAATACATTATCCAATGACAAATAGAATTTTAAACTATTAATTAGAAAGTCAATATTTTTAGAAAAATAACGAAAAATAACTCTTATTTAATTTTTATATGAAAATATAAAAATTAACGTACATTTTCTAAAATAAATTTTATAAAATTTATAGAAAATTATTATAATATTTTCTCAAAATATTAATATAAAACATTTTTGGTGAAAATATATTTTTGAATAATAATCTTATTTAACTAAAAGAAATTTCCTTATTTCTAAATAACTAATTAAGAAAATTTCATTGAGTATGAACTTTTTATTTATGTCAAAAAAAAATTAAATCCTATTCATCCAAAAAAATTTAATATTTCTGATAAAATGGTCATTTTTAAATAATATGATTTTATTTTTTGTTTCTGCTGTATATTGCATGTAAAATAGGATCTTGAACATGATATTCTTTTCATAATATGGGATATTACATTATACCACCCTACACTAATTTAATCCATCAATGTTTTGTGAATATTACCTTTCAAAACAATTATTGTTGCTTTTCAGCACTATTTCCTATAACTTAAAAATGTCATATAATGTATGAACATTCCTTTTTTATTGTACATTAGTTTGAGGGAGATCTGTGCTGTTCAAATTATGCTCAAGATATATAACCTTCTAAAGATATAATTTTTATTTAAATCATGTTTCTTAATTTGACCAAATTTAAATATATATTCCATGATGTCTTCAAAATTCGTTAATATGGAGTCATGGAAGGTTATAAATAAGTGAATCATCTCTTATATAATGAAAATTTTCATATTTTGTATGCCAATAAACAATAACCCATAATGCATCTTTTGTTATAACAACCCTTGGTTATCTAGTGACGTCGACGGTATTAATGTAATTCAATTTCCATATACGAATATGTAAAGCTAGTATGAATCATCGAATATATTGTCTATTAACCTATTCCTTATGTAAAATTATGGATCTTTATACATATTTAGAAATTTCCTACATCATATTATCAAAAGAAATATGTTCCCTCAAATCCCTAAATATATTAAAACTACAAAGTTGTATACATTTTTTGATCTTTGGGCATCATCCAAAAATTACCTTTTTTCTTAGTTATAGATAGGGAAAATGGTATCTTTCAATTTTAGTATTTCTTAATCCCAAATAATGTGTACCAATTTTATATTATTTATGTATTTAATTTTATTTTTAAATTACAATCACTATATTGAGAACTATTTTCAATTTCTAATACAGATATTTTGGCATTCTTTTCAAAAAGGTATGATGTCTACGCTTCATTAATTATCTCTATACCTATCATTATTATATTTATAAATATAGGATCCCATTAATCATCATTAAATATTTGATTCTATGAAATTTCTAGCTCAATGAATCCACAAACATCTTTTTCTTCCCCCAATTTCTAGCTAATTGAGAAATCATAATCCTTCAATACCTCAAGCTGTGTTCATTTAATTATATTGAACATGTTATGTGAAAATATATATTTTATACTCATATATCTCACCATATAGATAATTTCTCTATATCATCAAAGAAAATATTACATCTTCCAACACATTATCCTGATCCGCATAGTGTTTTTCATTTATTTTCAAAGCCGTAATGAAAATGAAATAAATTTTTAATTCTATATAATGAAAAATAGAAGTCCCTTATTTGATGCATCACTATACATAAAAAATACATAATTTATTGATGGTAATGTAATTATCCCTGCATTACCTAATCAATTATTTAAGTATATGAAACATAATTCACATTCCTTTGTCCATATAAACTTAACACCTTTATGTAATCTTGGATAATGGGTTGGACAAACATGAAATGTTTTGAATAAATCCATGACAGTAAACTACTAATCCAAGGAAACAATATTCATCCATTATAATAATTTGAGTAATTCATTGTTTGAAATATTTTTCCTTTGATTGATAAACTAATATTCCATCCTTGGAGATTATATAACCAATAAAATAATCCTTTTGAGTCTATAATTCATTCATTCAAAATTTATTATATATCTATATTATTTTAAGTGTCTCAAGAATTATTAGAAAATGATTTTCATGATCCAAATTTCATTTATATTACACATAGATGTCATAAATAAACACTAAAACAATTATCAATATATTGGTTGAATACTACATTCATTGTATCCAAAAAAATAAAGGATGCATTAGACCATCCATATGGAATTAATGAAACATGTTATATTGATAGAGCCTTTGAAATGTTTTCTTCTGAATAAATTATTTCATTTTTCACAATTGATGATATCTAGAATGATGATAAATATTTGAAAAACATATATCTCTATGAAGGTTATATAATTATACATCAAAACAATTTTAAAAAGGCTAGTTCTTTATAGTGATAGTGTTCATTTCCTTGTAATCAATCCACAACATCATAGATCTACATTCCCACATAACAGAAATTAAATACCACCCTTAGGTTAAACTCTAAACGATATAAATACCTTATCACCCAAATATTGTATTTTTCTCTTCAAATACACAAATTCAATAGTGTCCATTCAATATACAATCTTCAATATTGATATCATATTAGGGATTAAATCAATAAAATGCTAAAATTCACTTTTTGTGGATGTAGAAGTTATTATTCATGAAATATATCCGTATATTCATATAAATTAGGTATATACTCATTTTAATGATTAATTATTTAATCATCGATTTGGTTTTACTTTTTCCCAATAATTCAATTCACAAGAAATATTGGGGGTGTGTTCAGGCAAGGCATATGTTTTGGAGTCTCTGAAATAAAGTAATGTAATTTCAAAACATCATAAAAAATCAAAATTTACTTCTTTTTAAAATAATAATTTTCATGAGATTTTGAAATTCAATATATACCAAGGATTATATCAAATTAATCCATATCTATGATAATATAGTTAGCAAATATAGTATGATTATGTTTCATAATTATGATAGTATGTCACTTTCTTATCACCATGAGATTTTCACTAAATGTTTTATCAACATCTCCCTTCTCCAGGGATAAAGAAAATATATATCATGATCGGAAAACATGGATGATATTGAAATTGTGAGGATCAGGAATGAAATAAATCATTATATAATATTTAAGATATAATAAATTACATACCTCCACATATTAAGAAATTTAACCATGGCTATTTTGATTTTATATTCATTTCCTTCTATCCTAGATATATTCTATAGTATGTTCCCTTTGAACATTGAACATTAGTTTGAATAATTCATTGGTTTATTTCAATTGAATTAATAAATAGTAGTGTTTTATATCAACCCCGTACATGTATTATCCCAAGGAAATTTATTTCTTCACTTATATAAAACACCCATGCCCTTCAAAAATAAAAAATGATGATTCATTACATAGTATTCACAACAAAGAAATTAATTTATTCTATTGTCTTTTTCTAGTGTGATCCCAATCCTTATAGTTCAATAAGACACTAATTTTTTTTATTTACCTGGAACATATAGGTTCTACAAATTTCCTTTAATATTTTGGTGGAACATAATATTATTTCATCATATGATGAAAAATAATGAGAAATAAGTTCTCTTTTTTAATTTGGCATATTTCATTTAATGAAATGACAAATGGTACACTTTGGTCTATGTATATAATTTATAGTATAAATGGACACTATTGAAAAGGTTGTCTCATACTCCACAACACATTCATCCACCAAATGTTTATGTTGAGAATGTTCTCATCATTTAAGTTCATTTATTTTGAGGATAATATTTATCAAACACTATTACTTTAAATCTTATACACTCTGTATGTTCAATTTCATCCTGATACGTAGTATATTAGATCTAAGAAAACATTGATCACCATCAACTACAATAGTAAACCATTACATCAACCCCTTTTCTATTTCACTAAATCCTAAGGAAAAAATATATTTTCAGGATAAGTGATCCACTTCTTTGTACCCATTGGATTTTTATTTCCACTAAAATATAGAAGATTTTATTGAATGAATCAATATAATATAGTATTATAATGAAATTAAACACAATTTTGATCCATTTTAAAAGGATATTAGACCTAAATCGGGTTAACTACCCTAATATGGTCACGAACTAGTCATCTCCAACACCAATTATATTAAATTTATCTGTAAATAAATCCTTACAGTGACAAAATTTATTGATTCACACTTTTATCTAATGATATATCAATAAATAATAGCTCACACTATCATATATCAGAATCATCATGAATATAGATCCATGAAATAAATATACCTCTAATTTTAAAAGATTTCAAATAAAATAATGTATTATCATAATTTGGATGTTAGTATTATTTATTTAAAATCATGTTCCAAATGCTTAAAATAAACATCCTTTGAAAAAACTGTATCAATGCCAAGTCCATCAACACAGGGATGGTGTTCTATTTAATAAATTAGAATATATTAAAGGTATTTTACCATACATTATTGATCATTTTTGAATTCTAGGATAACTAGATATATAAATGATTCAAAAATTACATTGTAAATAAAAAAACATATCCTAAATTTATTGCCTCATCATTAATAGTATTCCAGATATCATTCTTCATAAAATGGGAAAATGAAAAAATAAAGGGTGATCTCAAATACTCAATAAGAGATATGTATTATGGAAATTATCATGAGTAAATAAATCATGATCAATAATGCATAATCAATATTTTATGTTAGGTAACTAAAGACACATTTCTTTTAAAGGAATAACATGAGAATGAAATGAATCCTTGGATATTTTCAATGAAATAAAATCAGGTATAATAATAATAAATGAATTATCAATAATGTAAATTCACAATTTTGGATGTAATGATGTCAATAATCATGATAAATATATCTTTAGTACCTTTCATAAGATTGATTAAAACTATCAATAAAAATCTATTTAATTTAGCCAACTGGTTTGTTTAATGAGTCTTATTGATGGATCGAGTGGCCATATTTAATCGGGACCCACCTATGTAAACATTTACAAATCATTATTTATATATAGAATTCTTAAATAAAATTATAAATAATATGTCTTATAAAAAACTATTTGTATTGAGTAAATAATATTGATTTATCCTTGTTTCCCATGTCAATAAAATAATATCCATCATGAAAAACTGTTTATAAAATGTAATACAGTTTTGGAAATAATAATTTCAATAATACAATGAATAAGGAAAATATAGTGAATTGTAATGTTATATTAAAAATGGTCTCATGAAAAATAATGTTTCAAGGTAATGTAAATAGTCAAGAAATTATTGAAAGAAAAATATTAATTTATCTGAAATAATTTTTTGCATTGAAATTAAGTCATTTCTAATATGGATGTAAAATACTAAAATATAATTTCATTAAAAAATTATCTTTTGAAATAATTGAAATCAAGTAGAAGAATTTAAATAACATAAATTATTTTGGTTTTAGGAATTACTATGAGGAACGTTTATGTAAAAATAAAACATTCAATTTAATTTTTTTAAATATGGTTAAAAAACCATTTTAAAAAATAATTTATATTACTTTAATTCCATTTAAAAATTAAATTCTATTATAAAATTACATTATAGAATATTCTAAATTAAATGAAATTTTTAATCAAATTAAAATTTTATGAATATGGTACAAAAATATAACCAATCAGAAGATAAATAATATTATTTTTTCATCTAATGATATAATAAAATTAATTTAATAAAATGTTATAATTAATAATTATATAATCATTCTAAATTCCTCAAATGTTCATTGTATACACCACATAAAAATTAATTGGTCCATAATTCCAAATAAGTCTCAATGTAGATGAAATTGACATGAAATCCGTTACCTAAAGACTATATTTCCTCCCATGTACATTTATAATATTATATAATAATTTTAAATTTATCAAAATTATATAACATAACCATATATAATATCTATAAAATCATTTAATATCCCATTATAATATTTTATGACATTTTTGTTAAGAATAATTTATTTTTATCATAATTCTAGGTGTTTTTAACTTTGTTTTTAATGTAATTCATGATTCAGTAGTTTGGATCCTTATACATTTATTATGGTTATATCATATCTATAATTTTATTAAAATTTTAAATATCATATATATTCAATATATGTATATATATATATAATCATAAATTAAATATGTAGGTGGAAAATTGAATTACACCATTTAAGTTGATGGTGTGCCGTATGTATGCATGATCATTGTTTATAATTTTTTATGAATATAATAAATGATATATAGAGAAAATGAATCTTTTAAATAAATTATTTTGTAAAATATATCATATATATTCCTTATTTCTAACATTATGAACATCCATGTAAAGTGGTGATGAAAAATGAATAATGTTTATAATTGGTGATGATAAGTCATATGTTCGCACAAGACATGTTTTTTTATGGTTTTAAAGGGAAAGGAGTAAAGTCATACCATAATAAGAATAATATATTAGAAAAAATTATGTTATTTTTTATTATTATTTTAGGATAGTTTAAACACATAACGATGAAGTATAATAATAAATAAACATGAATGTGTCAATAAATATGATTACCTTTATTTTAGTGGGATCCCATTAGATCTATTCATATGGTACCTATAATTTCTATATTAGAAGTTCCATAACATCAATAATATCATTAATTAGGTTTATAAGAATAATGATATTGTTTTGATATAGTATGATGTCACCCTCTGGTGTAAAAAAGTGAGGGATGTGATGTCCTTTTATAATTGTTGTGAGGGGTGCTACTGGAACTCTATATAATTTTAGATTAACAAAAAAAATTGATACCGAAATGGATCAAAATTAAATATATTATTATACAATATTGTTATGAGTATAATTATTCTAAAACAATAAAATTTGGATATTTTGGGATCGACTACATGTAAGGGGCATTTTATTTAAATCATCAATAAGGATATATGGAATACATCAAGTACATGAGAATGGATAGGTGGGAGTGGTAGTCAATAATCCACTGCTACAATGTAATTAAGGACTCAATGAGACTGATTTATATTATACTGAGCATTAATTTATTCCCAAATCTCTTAATGTTCTTCCATAGAGATATGAATAGGAATATTGTGTCTCTAACATTAAACTATGATAATTGTCATAGAACCTATCAATATGAGGATTCCTTTATGTGTGGCTGAATTGTTTTCCACTTTTATACCATTTATTAAACTATTTCAGGTCAAAGTATCTTACATTCATTGACTTCATATGATAATTCTTGTGTTATTCATCTGTTTCGTTAATGGGCTTCATATTAATCCATTTGGATGCTTGGGAAGAAACAATTTTTATATGAGAAATAAACCAAAGGCATATGTTGGATTCATCCTCCTTTTAATTAAAAATATAATGCTACCAATGTTTCTTCTAGGGAATAAATAGTCTACTCAAACAAGCCCTCTATTTAAGGATAATTGGCTATTCTTATGATCCATTTAGTGTTTAGATCATGTTAGAGTTTTTTCCAGATCATTTTGGTAAATCTTTGATCTTGATCATATACAATCAGTAGTAATACTACATATAGCCTCAAAACTACTTTGATGTATATCCATTCATGTTGGTTGAGGTAAAATTCCACTAAAATTGTAATGAAGTGATCCATATTTGTAAGAAGATCCAAAAAACCCCAAATAGAATTTTTTCCCCAGGATGTATTCAAAAGTATAGTAACAAGTTCCATGGTTATGTTTTCTCATTTAAATGATGGTGCAGATAATGGTTTCATCATTCATTCATAATATTTTCTTTCAACCATCAAATTATGATATATAGGGATCTTTTATGTTTAATATGAAATATCTTTCTTCATATTGTCTCACTAATAATGACCTTATAGATCATGATACGTCATTTTATTTCCTAGGTGGATGGAGAATGTCTTACTATGCACATCATCCAATAAACCATTTCATAAACTATTATTTTATGAAATATTGTGTCAAGAACCAAATCATAAAAATCATTCCTCATTAACATTTAATTTTTATGATTTCAATTTTCTTATTGTTTCCACCCTTTTTAATTTCTTCATCATTTATTTGATCACCAATTATCTTTTCTATAATAGTTGGTTGAGAAATAAATTATGAAAGGACTGAAAATGTACCATCCTTTATTATTAACATGTCTAACATATTCATATCTATAAAAATCAGATCCCTCTATGTTCTTATCAATTATATAATTTCAGTATTTTTTATATAGTGCATCTACTACATTATTTTCCTTACCAGGATGGTAGTGGATTGAGAAGTTGTAGCACCCCTAACATTTTATGGTACATTTCTCTTAAATAAATTTTCATTATTGCCTATATTTCATGAATCACTGAGCCTATATGGAAAAAAACATGGTTACTCATAAGAGATATCCATAACATAGCCATAAATCTTAAATTTGTCAGCTCTTTGATTTGAATTTAAAAAATCTAACATACACTGTTGTGATAAATTTGATAAGTAGAATCTGATATAATTTACATACTTTTTGGGGAATAGTATCCAACCCTTATGAATATTAACTTATCCTTGTGGATAGTAATATGAATCTTAGGAATGGTATCCATTCCCGTGAATGTATAAATGCATTTAGACACCTTAAAAATGATAATGAATATTATAAGTGATTATTTTTTTAGATTAAAAAATTATTTTAATTAAATATAAGTTTAATCATATTTTCAAAATAATATTTTAAAAATAGACTTCATTTTTTTATTCTACATGTCGAATAATTGTTACGATGAATTTTTGTGATTTTTTGGAAATACATAAATTTTTTAAGAATTGTAAATTCCGATAATTCACAATAAATTCTAAATATGGATTAATTGAGTCATTGATGAAGATCTAATGATGTAAGCCCAATTGATTCTGATTCAAAAGATAAAATCACTATTAATGGTCATGGAGGACTCACTATTCCATGTCTTATGGATAAATAATAAATAAATGTTTTTTTATATTATGAAAATTCCTCTCTCCTCCACAAAACCCCCCCTTCACTCCACCTTCTCTTAACTATTCTCAAGCCTTGTTCCTTTAAAATATTCTACCCAAATCTCTTCCAAAGATCCTCCCCCACATCCAAAATCTCATCGACTATTCAAATCACCAAAACCTCTCCCCTTAAGAGGTTCTCAAAGGAGGAAGTCTCAAGAGGTAAACTCCTCTTTCCAATTCCTTAATTTCTCTTTAGTTATTTTCGATTTGTTTTCTTCCTAACCACCCTTCATCAAATGGTATGATAACTCCAATAACATACATTTTCTGGAATGTATTTATGCTAATGGGATATTTTATTATCTTCTTTCCATTCCCCACCGATTATTTGGAAGAAATGAAAGCACCATTTGAGATGTGCTAATTTAGTAAATTCAAGTAAAACTGTTTAACAATTTCTATTATAATCATTAATACTGTTAATGAAACCATTTCTGTTATGGTTGAACCAGATTATTATATATGTAATATATCTTATTTTTTTCCGTAATGCTTTTGTAAAAATGGTATTATGTTATAAAGAAAAACATTTTCATCGTAATCAAACCCACCATTAAACCAAATCTGTTCTCACAGAGGTTATATATCTGTAATAATTTGACCTCACTCTATGTAACCAAATTAAATTTAAAACCATGTAATATCATGGAAGATAACTAATGAAATATAACATCATTTATGTACAACCACTTCCATATTTTTTATTTATCCAAACATGAATATAATTGGGAAAATCTTTTAAAAAAAGTAATCAAACGAGCATGAACGATGAAATTGAACATTATAACTAATCAAAAAGAACTTGAATGAATTTAAAAGGGTTTTAATAAATCATTTACATATATAATAGGTTCCAGAATTTTGAATTAATAAGACTATTTTGTTTATTCTGGTATTTAAAAAAAAGTCAAGAACACATTCAATAATAAGGTAAGGGATCCTCTCTCTCACTTTTGTTCAAGAATCTCCCCTATGTTGTGTTCTTTTATTTTTAATTCCTAATGATGGGGTATGTTTTTTCACCTCCCCCAAAATTCCCTTGTGAAATATAGACAATGGAATACCCCTTAAACTTTCATTATGATGACACAACATTACTCGTTACCATACCGAAATGTTTGTAAGGGGTTTCTCATCTCAATTTCATTTCTATGAGATTTTTATTGTTCACAACTTATTTCATGTATGTGGTATATTTGTACAAAAATTTGGTATATAATAACATGATTCTATTTATATTCATGTTATTTAATTATTCATTTGAGGGTTATTATGTTCTGGTAATATGATTCAACTGATTACATTGTGGAAATAGACTTTGTCTCAACTACTATTTTGTTGTGACTGACATTTTATTGTGCACCTAATAATCCTTATTTAGTGTACCTACTACCCATTTTATATCACTTTTCATTTGAAATTATATTTATATTAAATATCTATAATATCATATCATGGATATGTTTGTTGTCTAAATCGTATACCATTTCACATACAGTGTTTATTTGGAATTTAATTTTATTTATGAAAATGTTGATAAATCTTTATATTCTACTCTATGCAGATATTGAGAAGGAATATTTCTCTTTTATTGAATCAATGTATAAAAAATGATTTGGACATGCAGTGGAGGGTTTGGCTCGCTATAACCCCTCGATGCAAAGGTAGGTCTCATGAGACAAATCAGTTGGCGACAAACCCTTAGAGTTGGTTTCCAAAAATCAGACGGGTTTCTGACCACATAACTAAACTATTTTAACCATATTATGATTTCATGTGCTAGATAAATTACATCCAGTTAATAAGAATTATCTTTATTCTTTATCGGTTATTATTATTATCCATGAGGTTTTGACTATGTAAAAATCTATGTATCCAGATTCATTCTCAATTTTTTAGTGGAATTAGTTTTCTATTTATTCACAATGCCATATTGATTATTTCACATTGATTATGATTCACTGATTTTTTTTCATTATTCTACTATTGGTTACCCTTACAGAGAATTTGAGCTTACACCTTTCATTGTTCACCTACAAAAGGTGATGAAGTGAAGGGCATTTATTGAGTTCATGTGGTTGCATTTTTTAGTTTAGTTATGCATTGTATCTTGTAAACTTTTTCTATGTAATTTGTGTTACACCTATGTATCTAGTTTATTCAAGAATACTAAACTGATCGTTCCATCGGGATTTTCATTACTTCAAACTATTCCTATATCACAAGTAATGTACCGGCTCTAGTCTATAGGGGTAGAGGTGTTATAGATGGTATCAGAGAATGTTTAGTAGAAAACGTGGAAACAATAGTTGGAAATATATAGCAGGGAACAAATCCCGAATGTAGTATTTGAGGATAAATGTACAACAATGTACTGGTATTTTGGTAAAGAATAGATTATGTGAATATTTATATTTAATATATCCCTGTCTAGATACAAGCAGGTAGAGGTCGCTCTGGCTAGGATGTATTTAGGGGTAAAACATGAAAAAACTACTTTAAGCTAGACTAAAACAGGAACTCGTGCACGAAAATGTGGCATTCTACACTCTTGTATATGAAACTACTAGGGGATATTATTCGGATAATTCACATTTTTTCTTTACAATCCATTATAAAGGAGTATAATTTAAATTTTTCCTCAATGAAACCATGTTTATATGATTAGCTATGCATATAATTTCAATCTATTTTGTGTGATTCTCCATATGAGATTAATATACTAATCTAGTGTATCCCATTATTTAGAAATGGAATCTTACAGAAGAAGGGGATTCAATACTCATGGGCAAGGTAGGGATCTCCCTACCAAGAAAGTCAAAACAGTCAATGTTGGAGCAGATCATATCATGACCATATTGGGACAACATACTCAGGTTGTAACAATAAACCATTCCAAACCTATTCTAGATCATTTTATATAGATGAAAACCCCATCTTTTAGTTGGACTACTATCTTAGTGCTTGTTGAGAAATGGATCTAGCCCGATGAAAAGATATTCATGGCATTAATATGCAATAAAAATGAAAATGTAGTACTAGGAGTATATTTTCTCAAGGGCGATGCTAATAAATGGTGGTCCATGATTCAGAATACCACGGAAGAAGAAGAAATAGAGAATATGGAATGGAATAAATTTAATGTAATATTGTTAGAGAAATATTTCCCTTGTGAGCAAAGAACTGAAATGAAGGTGAAATAATGTAGATTAGAATAATGGGAAGAAGACAATGTTCCAGAGTATGAGGCAACATCACAAGGTTGGATAGGTATTCCCTATATTACATACGTGACTTGGAAAACAATATTGATCATTTCATTGATGTTCTTAAGCCAACTTATCTAAGGGAACTATCTTCTCAATCATTTTCATCATATGATGAAATTGTATGTAGTTCCTTCAAAATAGAGAAGGAATTTGGTTGATCACAGATTTGTAAAGGAAACCAAGATATGAAGTGGTACTCTCATAACAAAGGAAAAATATAATCACCAAAGAAGATAATGGGAACAAATCTATTCCCATTAATTGATAACTATGGAATGAATCATCTTGAGAAATTCTTGAAATGTGTGGGAGTCTTCTATAACTGTGGAGAAAAGGGTCATCGATCTTATTAATTCAAGGCGAAGAACCCATTCATTGATATTCAGTGCTACAATTTCAAAGATATGGGAAACTATGAAAATGAGTATCCTATGCGCCAAAGGAACATGCCTTTGAAAAGACCTAGAGAACAAGGGAGAGCATATGCGATTACAAACACAGAAGTTGAAATTCCTAATAATGTGGTGGAAGGTACTTTAATAGTTTCCTCAAACATAGACAACACTTTATTTGATTCTGGACCATCATATCCATTTATATCTTCTCAGTTTCCCATGAACATTTTATATGTCCAATTTGATTTAATAAAGGATTGGTTAGTCAAAACCCCCAAGGGATTTATCATTGCAACAAAGGCATGTCGACTAGTCCCCCACCAGACACAAAAACATGCTTTAGTATCTAACCATATCATCATACCAATGACTGAATTTTATATAATTCATGGTATGGATTGGCTGTCAAATTATGATGTGAAGATTTATTTTAAGAAGAACGATGTTACGATTTTTGAAAATGTTGTAGAATCCCATTTCTTTTGGGAAGAAACTTCACCACCTAATTTTTATCTAGAACCACGCCCTTATAGCTCTAAAGAATTCAATACATGGAGAGGAATATAAAACAATATCAATGGGAATGGAAAGAAATATTCAAATTGAAGATGTGCACATAGTGAAATAGTACATTTATGTATTTCCAGAGGGTTTACAGAGACATCCTCCGAAGCGGGATGTTGTGTTCTCTATTGATTTAATTCTTGATGTAAGACCTATATCAAAGACTCCCTATAGAGTGGACACTATTGAATTAGTAAAGCTAATAAAAAAACTTGAGGATTTTAGTGAAAAAGGATTTATTTGACCTAGTGTTTCTCCATGGGGAGCCCCTGCCCTCTCGGTCAAGATGAATAATGGATCCATGAGACTTTCCATTGATTATAGGCGAATGGATTCTATTACAATAACGAATAAGAATCCTATTCACCATATTGATGATATAGTTGATCAACATCGTTGATCATACGACTTTTCGAAGATAGAACTTTGATCCAGATATCATCATCTATGTGTTAGGAATGAAGATATTCAGAAGACAACATTTTGAACCCGGTATGGACCTTACGAGTTTATAGTGATGCCTTTTGGACTGACGAATTCACCATCCATTTTCATGGATTTATCGAATAGAGGTTTCATGGAATATCTTGTTAACATTGTTGTGGTATTCATCAATGATATCCTCATGTACTCAAAATGTTATGAAGACCATGAGAATCACATTTGGATTATTCTGCAAGATCTTCAAAGCAATAAATTATATTGTAAGTTTAGAAAGTGTTAATTCTGGCTTTAATTAGTTTCTGTTATAGGCCATATTTTTTCTATTGATAGAATCCTAGTTGATCCTGCAAATACAAAGGCAATCAAATAATGACCCACGCCAACAAAAATAACAAAGGTACACTGTTTTATTGGCTTAGCAGGTTACTATCGGCATTTTGTTCAGAATATCTCCCAACTGGCTAACCCGCTAACAAAGATCACAAGTAAACGAGATAAGATTGTGTTCAAAAAAGAATGTGCATATTACTTTGACGAATTGAAAAGAATATTTTACAATTCTCCAATTTTGACTCTTCAATCTAGATGTGATGGATTATTAATATACTATGATGCATCACTGAATAGACTGGGTTGCGTCCTTATGCAAAATGATAAAGTTATTTACTATGAATCAGGATAGTTGAAGAATCATTAGAAAAATTATCCAAATCATGGTCTTTAGTTAGTATCCCTAATATTTTCTTTGAAAATATAGAGGCATTATCTCTACAGATATAGATGTGAGATTTATATCGACCACAAGAGTTTGAAATACATTTTCACACAGAAATAACTCAACCTGAGGCAAATAAGATGGCTTGAGTTACTCAAATATTACAATTTTTCAATACACTACCACCCAGGAAAGGATAATAAGGCGGTTTATACATTATGGAGGAATGATCATGGCCTTCTAACACAAATAAGGACTGAAAGAGAACTTAAATTCATAGATCTACTTAAGATTGATATGAGAATTTTTATAGAAGGGGAAACATAGATCCTATGTGAAATTAATGATAAACCATATTTACTAGAGAAGATAATAAGCTCTCAATCTGATGAACAAAATCTGCACAAGGAAATCAATGCAGTTAAGGATGGAAGACATGATATCTTCATGTATAAAGAACTGGTTATAAAATTTGGGAAGAGGTTATGAGTTAGATTAGTACATGAAATAAAAAGGGAACTATTACATGGTCCCCATTGGTCAAATTTTTATTTACACTCAGGTATCACCGTGATGTATAGAGATCTGAAGGAATATTTTTGGTGGGATAATATGATGCAAGAAATTGCTAACAACGTGTCAGGATGTTTAGTTTTTCAACAAGTGAAGTTAGAGAGGCAACATCAGAAAGTAGTGATGCAACCTCTTCCTATTTCTATGTGGAAGTGGGATAACATTACGATGGATTTTGTCATAGGACTACCGAGGAAACCTAGAATGAATGATGAAATTTGGGAAGTTGTTGATCATCTCAGAATATCAACACATTTACTTCCAAGAAGAGATGATTTACTGTTTGAGCACATGGAAGGAATTTATATAATTGATGTTGTAAGAATTAATGGTTCACTAATATCGATTGTGTTCATTCGAGATCCATGGTTTACATAAAAATTATGGAAATGTATCCAATAGGATTTGAATATTGTGCTTCTTTTGAGTATTTCTTATCACCCCCATACTGATGGATAGTCTGAAAGGACTATTCAAACTCTATAATATATATTGAGGTCATGGTTTCTTGACATCCAAGGTATGTGGGATCAATAATTTACTTGGTGGAATTTTCATGGAAAAATAGTTTCCATTCATGTATTCAAATGGCTCCTTATGGAGCATTATATATATAGATATTTCAAACTCCAACTTGTTGGGATGAAGATGGTGAGAGGAAACATATTGGCCCAAAACCTATTGAAGTGACCACGACAAAGGTGAAGAAGATACAAGCCAATATTAAAGTAGACCAACATAGGCAGAAGAGTTATGCTGATAACCAGAGAAAGGACATGGAATTCCACATGGGAGATCATGTATTTCTGAAATTATCTCCAAGGAAGGGTGTATTAAGGTTCGATAATAAATGAAAAACTGGACCCCAGGTACATCGGACCATTTTAAATTCTTTAATGAATCAGATTTGTAGCTTACAATTTACTTATGCCACCAAATCTATCCAAAGTTCATGATGTGTTCGAAGTGTCATTATTAATGAAATACATGCCATACCCAACAAATTTACTCAAATATAATGAAATTGAACTTGAACCTGACTTGGCTTTCAGTGAAACGCCTATCGGGATTCCTAAAATAAGGGAGCAGGTATTGAGAAATCATAAAACTAATTTACTAAAGGTTCTTTGGAGAAACCAGAATATGGAGGAAGTAACATGGGAACCTAAGGATGTAATGGAAAAGAACCACAAACATCATTTTGTTGAGTTTCATACCTAAAATTTCGAGGACGAAATTTCGGAAGGTGTGAATAATGTAGCACCACAAACATTTAAGGGAATGTTTATCTTAAATACATTATAGTTATAGCCTATACTTCAATAATCATTCACCCCTGATGGAACAAAACATGGTTTCCCATATGATATAGCCATAAAAAATCCCTAAAATGTAAATTTTCACCCTCTATGATTTGAATTTTAAAAATATAACATACCCGGTTTTGATGAAGATGAAATTAGATTCTGATAGAAATAACTTAATTTTTGGTGAATATTAACCTACCCTTATGAATATTAACCATCCTAATGAATAGTAACATGCTATTTTTTATTTTAATATGACTCTTATGAATGGTATCCATTCCCTTGAATGTATAAATGAATTTTGGCACCTTAAAAATGATGATGTATATTTCTAGAGTTTATATTTTTTCAATTAAAAATTTATTTTAATTACAATTTTTAATTATTCATATTTAAAAAATTGTTTATGATAAATGGACCTCATTTCTGGATTTGACATGTCGAAAAATGGTTAGGGTGAATTTTTGGGATATTTTTGAAATACAAATTTTTTTGATGAATAGTATAATCCAATAATTCACAATAATTGCTAAATAATGGATTAATTGAGTCATTGATGATGATCACCTGATTTCAACCCAAATGATTCTGATTCACATGATAAAATTTGTATTATTGGTCTTGTACGACTCATTATTCCTTCTCTGATGGAGAAATAATAAATTACTGAATTTTATATTAAGATATTTCATCTCTCCTCCACTATTAAAAACCCCCTTTCACTCCCACTTTTGTTCATTCCTCTCTTGCCAATATTATGCCCAAATATCTCCCTATGATCCTCCCCCACATTCTAAATCTCCTAGCCTCTTCAAAATACCAAATCGTATACCCTTAAGAGGTTATCAAAGGAGGATGTCTCCAGAGGTACACTCATCTTTCCAATTCCTTCATTTCTCTTAAGTTCAATTCTTTTTGTTACTTTCCTCACCTCCCTTCACCCAAATGGTATGATAACTCCAGTAAAATACATGTAATATAATTTATTTTTTCTAATGAGATATTTCATTGTCTTATCTCTTTTCCCCACAATTTATTTGAATAAATGAAATCACCGTATGAGATGTTCTTATTTAGCACATTCAAGGAAAATGATTTATCAAGTTCTATTATAATATTTTATTATGGTCATGAAACTATTTTTGTTATGGTTTAACCAGATAATTATATATGTAATATATCTTATTTTTAGTTCTTTAATATTTTTGTAGAAATATTATTATGTTATAAAGCAAAACATGTTAATTGTAATCAAACCCACCCTTTAACCAAAACAGTTGTCACAAAGGTTATATATATATATAATTATTAGACCTCCAACTAAGTAACAAAATTAAATTTAAAACCATTTAATCTATTGGATGTTAAATAATTTAATGTTTCTTCATTTCTGTGTAGCCAATTTCATCTTTCATATTTATCCAAACTTGAATATATGAGAACCGATCTTTTAAAACAGGTAATTAAACGAGTCTGAACAATGAAATTAAACATTACAACTATTCAAAAAGGCCTTGAATGAAATAAAATGTATTATAATAAATCATATACATATATTATTGGTTCTGGGATCTTGAATTAATAAGCCTAATTTTTTTATTCAGGTCTTAAATAACAATTCAAAAACACCTTCAAGCATAACGTAAGGGATCCTCTCTCCCACTATTGTTCAAGAATCTCCTCTATGTTGTTAACTTTTATTTTAAATTCCTAATTATCTGGAATGTTTTTTCACCTCCACCATACTTCACCTGTGACATATTAATAATTTAATACCCCTTTAATTCTCATTAAGCACTCTCTATTACACTCGTTACCATACCTAAATGTTTGTAAGGGGTTTCTCATCTCACTTTTATTTCTATGAGATTTTCATTTTTCATCGCTTATTTCGTTTATGTGGTATATGTGTTTTTCCATTTGATATATAATAAATTCATTCTATTTATATTCATGTTATTAAATGATTCAATTTAGGGTTATTATGTTCTGGTCATATGATTCGACCGATTACATTATGGTTAGAGACTTTGTCTCAACATTTATATGGTTTTGACAGAATTTTATTATACACCTAATAATAAATACTTGGTGTACATACTGCCAATTTGAGATCACTTTTCATTTGAAATTATATTTATACTAAATATCCATAATTTAGTATCATGAATATGTTTGTTGTCTAAACCGTATACCATTTTACAGAAGGTGTTTATTTGTAATGTTATTTTTATTATTGAAATATTGGTGAATCTGTATACTATACTCTAAACGGATATTGAAAAAGCACATTGATCATGTATTGAATCAATGTATATGGAATGATTTTGAAATTTCGTGGTGGGTGGGGCCCTCTATAGCCCCTCGATGCATCAGTATGTTTCATGAGACAAATCGGTTGGCGAAAAAACCTTCGAGTTTGATTCCAAAAATCAAATGGGTTCTTACCAAGAGAACTAAACCATTTTAATGGTATTATGGTTTCATGTGCCAGATACATGACGTCCAATTAATAAGAAATATCTTTATTAATTATCAGTTTTTATTATTATCCTTGAGGATTTCACTATGAAAAAATATATGGATGTATTTTTATTCTCAGTATATTAATGGAATTAGTTTTTCATTTATTCACAATGCCATATTGATTATGTCAGATTGATTATGATTAACACATTGTTTTATTCCAACTTATGCTATTTTAACCCTTACTGATAATTTTATCTCACCTCTTTCATTGTTTACCTTCAATAGTTGATGAAGATAAGGTCATTTATTGAGTTCATGTGGTGGGAATTTTCTGTTTTGTTATGTATTGTATCTTGTATCCCTTTTCAATGTAATTTGTTTTACATCTATGTATCTAGTTTGATAAAAACTAAAAATGTAATCATTCCGTTGGGATTTTAATTCCTTCTAACTGTGCCAATATCACATGTAATGCATCAGATCTAGTCTAAAGGGTTCGGGGTGTTACAGAAGCTATATTCCTTGACCATCTTTAACCATTATCGACGACACATATTCATCTCTTTTTATGTAGATATATTCTTGTTAACTGTATAGTCTCTATGTATCTCACACAGCAGACCGAATATATAATACTGCATGATTTTCAATATAAATATCAATATAGAAAAATTCCCATCATGTTTTGGGAATTTTTTATTTTTTTGATCATTCAACTTGCTTGAAGCATATGATATCACATTTTCATTTTTCATTGACACACAAACCAATTCATTTTTCAAAGAATGTTTAATAACTCAATAATTCCTACAATTGTGGGTAGTGTGAGTATAGGTGAAGTGATGAGACTCCATTTTAACTCCTTGAATCTCTCTTCAGATTATTCATTCCAAGAAGAATTGACTCCCATATGAATTATCTTGTTTAGTAGGATTGAAAATTAATATAAATTTATAACAATTCGATTGTAATACCCAACTAATCCAAATAAATATTTGATATATGTCACATAAGTATTCCTTGTATGCCTTTAAATTTTTTATTTTGTTAAATTGTTCATAGATATCCCTTTTCTTTTGATGATATTCTATAGTAATGTAACTTTCTTCAGCCATAACTCACATTCAATGTACTTGGAATTAGGTTTATTTTTTCATAATGTCTTCAGATTAGTTATTATATTCACATCATCATCCTCCATGATTTTAGAGTATATTTACAATAACATCTATAAACACTGCCAAATTTTTTTGAGGTAATTACTATAGGATCTATTTATCATTTTTGTTATGATTTAAAAAGAATTACTGAGTCTGCATGGTATTACTATAAACTCATAGTGCTCATAACTTGTACGAAATTTAGTAATGGGGATATCCTCCTTCTTCACCATAACATAGAAATATCTTATCCATAGATCAGTATTGGAGAAGTAATCTTCACCACATAGTTTTTCTAAGAAATCATCAAATTTTGGTAGAGGATTATTATTATTTATCATGATATTTTACATCTCATGATAATAAATTCAAAGTCTCATGTACCCATAATTCTTCTCAATTAAGAGTGATTGTTCTACCCATGTTGAATCACACGTGTGTATGAAACATTTCTACAAATTATCATATAGTTCATTCAGTATCTTCTGAATTTCCAAAGAAACCATTATATGTGGATTCATGGATAATAACAACACCCCTGATATTATATCTATTAAAAATTAATCCTCTTGGTAAGGAGGAAGGCCATACAATTCATTGGGATTCACATTGGTGTATTACCTCATAATGGGTATGTGTTAAGGGATGATTTTTTTCTTTTATGGAAATAATATCCATGCTTGTGATGTTTTTTCTAAAAAATATACTTCATCACCTTTTCACTTTTACAAATCAGAGGACCATTCATGACACAGGGAGTGACTTCTTTCCCATGGAAATTTATGCTGGCTCAAGATCGGGAATGCCAATTCATTCCTAAAATTGAATAAAATTCTACTTAAGGGTGTATGAAAATGTTCACTAGGTAGTTCATACAATGAATATTGATATGGGAGGATTTATACAATTGGGATTAATTAATTTCCCTATTTTTATTTTTCACCGATAACTCTACTTTAATGCTTTGAGGTGTATTAGAAATGTTATACTAATGTTTTTTGAAATAAAGGAACATGTAAAACATTAATAAGAAAGTATTTTCTCTATTATTAAATGAATAACAAGAACACAGGTCACCACTTCGTATTGCAGATCCACCTCACTAGTTGTGAGCGAAAACACACAATATTTTTTCCTTGGAAGTTATTCATTGCCTTCGATAACCCATGTCATTGAAAATTTGTTTGAAATGTGCCAAGGTTTCATGAATTTGAGGTAACAAATAATGTGCTTATGGTTGACTGCTACATTCTTCACTTCTAGTTCATTATTTGGGTTTCCATTTAAAAAATCACTTGAAAGGTTTTTCCCCCGTACTCCTAATGCATCTTCTCTTTCCCCTTAGGAAAATTTTAAGGAGCTTCTTGGTATACATATGATAAGTGGGAGATTCTTGGTACACATCAGAAAATTTACGCATAGATTTCATATTATAGGAACTCTATGAATTTTTATAGACTATGTTTTAACCCAAAAAATAATTTGTAAACTTTGTATTCTGGTGTAACTCAAAATTTGGTGGTGAATCAAGAATCACATGTTATTTTTTCGTCATATGTCCCGATATATTCACCAATTTTTTCTCAATGATATGGAAACCCCTTTTCAATTTCCATTCAATGAGTGAAAGGAAAATTTTTATCAAATTTTTTTATGTAATTCCAACCTTCTCATCACAACGATCACTTCATCAGTATTTGTATTCTTGACCAACGTCCACTATTGATCATCTTCTCCCAGTATGTGATAAACAACAAGTATAACATCACCAGTTTCAAAATAATGAATGATGGAGAAGATCTTCTTAATGGAGTTGATCAATTGTTCCATGATTAAGGGATCATATGACCCACGGAAATCTAGAGCCATTTGTCACATAATAGACTCAATTGTAGCTTATTCTTTATTTGGTGGACTTTGACTATCCTCTTGATATAGTTTTCTATTTACAACATGTGTATTATAGGAAATTATCTTTATGTTGATTGCAATCCCCACTCCCATATTTTTGGGAAACTCGTTGGGGAATCATTACACATACCTTTACAATGGTTGTTGAGGGGATTCCTCATATTTTGGGCAATTAACTAGATTAAAAGGAATATTTGGAATGATTATTTTCAAATTGTTAAAGGAATAATGGTGGGATTCAATGATATTAATTGGATAACTTATAAATTAAATTTATTTATTAACTTATTAATATAACGTCTTGAATAATTATTATCCATGATCTATTTCCTAACATATAACAATATGTGAATTTTATGTTCCCTTAATAATGGTTCATAATTATTTTATGAATTTACCGAATCATATATACTAGGAATGTCAAACCATGTGTGCATCAAGGCTAGTTGTTGTGCACCAGTTTGTAGTCAAGTAAAGGTCATCACAGGGTTTTAAGTTTTTATTCATAATTTCAAATATTCTAGATATACATCCAGTTATATAATCTAGATAGGGATGTATTTAATTGATAATCTAGTTACTCTATGCATAACAAAATATAGAAATTTTATTAATACTTAGTGACATCACTAAACCAATTGCTGGAGTTTTCTATTCCTAAACCAATAAAAAAATAAATTTTCCCTTTGTTAAAAACAAAAAAAAAAGACACAAATTAATTTATTAATTACTTTATAATATTACACATAAAATAACATAGAATATAGAGATATCAAGTGTATATTCTAATTAAGTATAGTAAATAAAAACATAAAAGTGGAAATACATTATTTTTATTGAAAAAATACTTGTAATACTCGCTATAGGAACTTCATTGTATATTATGGGGACATGCATAAGAATGGGGAGAAATATAAAACCCATTAAGGAAATAAACGCGAAATAACATGAAGTATATAAAACAAGTGAGACAATATGAATATCAATAGGGCATAAAAGAGGTAGAGTCATAAACATGAAAAATGAGGCATGATATAGCATGACAACCATAAAGTAACCATTAAAAATAATGCAAAAACATGAAACACTACATCATAATCATAGTTCAAGGATAATTGGAAATAAATCATAATGAAAAAATACTCATAAATTTATCATGTTCATTCCCTATATAAACATGAAATACTATGAAACTGGACATTATCCAATGCATTGGAGTGATATATAATTATGGGAACACCTGTCACATTCATTTCATACTCATGCATAAGTGTACCATGTAGATCCTAAAACATTGATTAATTCAACATCATATTATATTACATGATTAATGTGTCTTGAATAAATGAATTTATGTTCCAAATAAAATAATAATATATGTATAAAGTTGAAAAACCTTGATATAAAATGAGAATGGTATTCAATACACAGTAGTTTGTGCATGAAATTGACTATGAAATTTTAGAAGCATAATGAAATCACTTAAAAATTATAAAATATGTTTATGATAGAGATAGGGGACTCTCGGAATCTAAAAATCAAATATCAATTAATATTTATATGGAAATATATATATCCCAACTTTTTAAATTATAATATAAGAGACATAATATAATAAAGAATCTATAATAATGAGGAGAATGGGGGGATACAGTACTTGATTGTGTTATTCTGAATTATTGGGAGTATCTTCTTTAGAGATTTTATGTACCTTAGGTGGACTCTATAGAGTGGGGGTCACAGTAATGGAATTTTTAAATTATTTTATGTGATGAAAAATGGTTGATTGGGTTGGTTTATATAGTAAATGAGTTGGGATTTCATTAATATTTCTCAAACATAGGTATTGAACTATATATAATAGAATAACCAAAACAAAAAATTTCCCTTTGTTTTCTCCTGGTTTCTAACAAATGGTTGAGGTTTTAATTATTTCATAATTCCATGGTACTAAATTAATTAAATAAATCCATTACTTACGTGGAAGTGAGTCATACTCTTAATGAAAGGATTTTAAAACATTAAAATATATTATTTGTTTTGATGGTTTCATAATAGAATTATAAAAATGATTAAATAAACATAAATATGTATATTTAAAATTGAAAACAAATATTTGGTCATGGATTCATTTTTAGTATTCATTACACAACTTTTGGGTCATTATGTTGGTATAATACTCACTCTATATTTATTATATTTAATTTTATCCTAAAAACAATTTTATCTTATAAAATTATAAAAAATACACAATTGGATAATTTCAAAATTATTATTACAAAAATAATATTCTATTTATCAAAATTATTGTCTAAATATGTTTATTTTCACTTATAACATTTTAATCAATATTTATAAATAATTTTTATGGGTTTTTGAAAATAATAGTTCTTGAACCCTCATAAAATTCAAATTTGAAATAATAGATATTATATGATCATTTATATTTGATTATTTTTTAAATAATATTTTTTAATGTATTATTTATTTCAAAAATTGCTTAATTTGTTAAAATAAATTCCTTAAAAAAATTAAAATATTACCCAAAAATACAACTTTTGTTTTAGTGTATCAAAATTTCAATAAAATAAAATGAAACAAATATTAGATGGAAATATATTCATTAATATATTAAAAATAATTAACATCCTCAAATTTATAGAATATTTATACATATCACTTCAATACACCTGTAAATTCTATAACAGTGCGATGGGCGATAATGAGACATTCCTGGGGTGGTTCGGTGAACATGGTTTCAATAGCGAACTCGATGATATTTTACTTCTCTTGTGAATAGTTTATCTCATGCTTAAGTTGTTGGATATTAAATTTTCCATTGTTAAGGGAAAATACATGTGATTATATATACCTTGGAAGCTTTAATTAATGGGATTCACATGGTATGATCATAATTGTTAAGGTCATCACTTCCTTTTTCTATATCAACTAGATTTGTTAAAATAAAACATTTATACTTATAATATGATCATTGTTTAATGGAAATATCATCAACATTAATGATTCATAATGGTATTTTGTGTCTGATAAGATATAATAAATCCCATAATGGTCATTTTTTTCTATAACAATTTTACATAATGATATATTTAATTAAATTAAAATCCAAATTTTATTTATAATACTTCGGGTCATTAAACTATTCATGGAATGGGTAACTGAATAAAAGAAGAAATTAATATATAAAAAAATATTCAAATAGTTAAATACGGAAATAATATACTTTTTAATTAAAATATTAAAATAGAATATGGAAGGATTATTTTCCATGTATAAGTTAGGTTTTTCATGACTCCTAATATGTGAGTAATATAATTATATCATAATAAATAAATCATAATCCATTAAATTTATTTAATAATAAAAATGATTATTAGAAATTGGTAGGCCATAAATTCTGAACATATTAATAGACTTAATGAAACAAGACTCTAAAAAATACAAAATCTGGTGATATTTTCTCTATTCAATTTAAAAATATATATGTTCCTTTAGGATATATCATCCATAAAAAAAATTATTTACAATAATGACCATGATTTTATATGATGTTTCAAGGAATAGTATAAACTCTTATTGAGTCTCATCCCGACTCATCAATTATTTAATTCAATGGGTATTCGGTGATGTAAATGATATTTGAGGAATGATAAAATGAAACTTGATAGACACACCAGGACCTAGAGTATATTTCACATTAAATTTAAAATTAATTTTAATGGATAGGGAGAAATAATAAATATTTCTATTGATCTATTTTTTATGAAGATATTAATCATCTATGACCCTTTTGATCAAGCGTTGTAGTACATATATGATCCATTTGTAGAATCACTCTATCAGTGATCTGCACATGCTCTTTTGATCTATGAAACAAATTATTGATTTTAGGGTTCTAGAATGGATTATCAACCATCATAGGATATATTTCTGGATCCCTATAATTAAGTATTCTGTCATAGATAATTTTACTTACTCTATCATTCATGATAATATCGAGGTGGTAGGATAATACTATGGTCTTGAGAGAAGAAAATCAAGATCATTATTTAGTCTTTAGAGAGCGAGAAATTAGTATTTCACTATAATGAACAAATATCCAATTCTGTAAACTCTAGAACAGTATAAAAAAAATAAAATTATAGATTTTTATATTAATGATAAATATTATTTAATTTAACATTGGACTTTTTGATATATTAAACCCATAGACAAAATGCCTGGTAATAATAATATTTTTACTATTTTCTCATTCATTGCGCTTATTGACATAATGTTAAATATTATTTTACCCTCTTCTGAATAACTAATATGATAATATCTCACCTTGGACCACTAATTCTCCATAGAATTTTTCAAATACATGAATAAATATTTAATTAAAAAATTATTAATTCAATAAATAAATAACGATTATATATGATTGTAATTAAATTATTACCTTGAGAATTGATTTTTATTAAATATATTAGATAAATTAATAATGAATGAAATTATTTCTGAAATTGAGTATAATATTTTAACAATAACGAAAATCAAATATATTTTAATTTTGATCAATGGAAATAGTTAGTGTGTTTTTCTCTGGGATTATGCCTCAATGTAATTAATTTGGCTTCCATAAATTTCAAGATTACTATTGATCAGTGATTGGATGAATCTAAGAGTAATAAATGAATTTTGAAACAAAGACAACCACATACGAGTACAGACTGTGTATTATAGAATATTTATTTCACTATCCCATAATAGAAGGTTCCATTCATGTTTTATAAACATTAATTCTTTATATATACATATTTAGTTATCTATAATGAACATGTGAATGTCACTATATCCATGGTATTTATTTTAACAACTCTATTCCTACAAATGTGAAGAGAAATTAACTTCCTTAAATGAATGGAATAAATCATTCCTCGATTTATTCATTTATAACATATCAGTCATGATGAACCCAACACATCTTAATTAGTGGGATATAGGGTTATATGTATTCTGTTAACACCACTATGTATGTGATTTATGGTACATATAAGTGATAATATTAATGTAAAAGGGACATTACACACATTAGTTGATTCAAATATCTGATGATTTGAATTCAAATAGAATTATAATTGGAGGATTGTCCCTTTAATCTACCACCTTGGAGATCACTAAGTGAGAACATAATGAGACAAATCATTTTCCTTTTATAATCACACATTCTAACTACCAAAAAACTATGTGACATATCATATTTCATCATTATGTAAAGGGGATAAGTATTTAACTAAAATTATCATTGAATATGAAGGTTATCATCATAGTGGGGAACTACTATGACCTGTTTCGATGCGACAGATAACCTAGAAAATTATCTAATAAAATTCATGATAATAATGAATAATATGTGATAATATATATTTTATAGGAAATAATTTTAATTTAATCAGTAATATGAAGTAAAAAACAATTGGTTCTTGCAAGACAACTATTATAAACTCCCTCTATAACTAAATCCAACTCCTAACAATGTTTTTCATGCTGGATCTCACATGAAGATCATGTTTTTACTAAAATAGGGATTTTTTAGGGAACTTCCAAATTTTCATTTGTGGAAATGTATCTCCAAAAAACATCAACTCGTTATGAAAAATTCAACGTGAAAATATTCTTTCATAGTTTGTCAATTATTCACTGATTTGGCCTTAGTTATTTAGCGAGAGCCACAATTGCAGTAAAGAATCCAGTAAAGATTCCATAATAATATCTGGACCGATATTTCATTTGTAATTCTATATCCATTATAATTGAATATTAGTTTATAAAACTACAATATACTATGAATCTAGTAAATAATCCATAATAATTTCTTTCTTTGAGATCATCCAACTGATAAATTTCTTATTTATGATGAATATTATTCCATGAAATGATTTATGATTCTCTTGATGTATTTTGAATCTTGAATATAAAAATACCCTAGTAAGTATTTCCTCATCTACCCCATATATCAAGAATATATCCTTATTTTTCCATAGTTAATTATGGATCGTTTTGAAAACCATAAAATAGTGTTCCCTTGGATGTACCTAATTTTTTCCTAATATACATATGGAATAAGAAACATATAGTTTTTTATACACCATTTAATACCTTATATACCCAATACCAAATATATATGGAGTAATTTCCCTTATCAATCTCTCTTTATGTTTCTATGAAATAATTTTATTAGAATGATAAATACCATGTGAGATATGAAATAATTCCTAAATGGATTGTTCCTTGCTAAATATCATATGTATCATGTCAATATATACACACTGACATAGACCAGGTAGTTTTTTGGATCTATAATGACGAATATTGACCCAATGAACATATGATGCTTCACATAATTCATTCATGGAGAAGATTTTTTTACCACTTGATAATAGTTTTTAAGACTGAAACATCATTTTTAATATGAAAAATTTCTTCGACAAATAATAATACGAAAACAAACACAATCCCATTATAATATTTATAGATAAAA
The DNA here is from genome assembly GCA_963277665.1 of Viscum album. Lineage (NCBI taxonomy): Eukaryota > Viridiplantae > Streptophyta > Magnoliopsida > Santalales > Viscaceae > Viscum > Viscum album. The sequence continues at coordinate 1,603,111,657 of OY728161.1, read as the reverse complement.
GGCCCATTTTGATTTTCTATGAATCTAAATTTTATTATGTATAAATCAAAAAAATCTCTATAACCTAGACTCATTATTTAAACTATACATAGATCAATGTCACTTGTATTCTTTAATAAAACCACCTAGTCTTAATAATACATCTGGTTATGTCATATAGACATCATCACGAATGTTCCCATTAAAGATGGTTACTTTTAAATCCATTATTCATAACACATAGTTATGGTATTATTCTATAGAGAGTATATTTTTGATTGATTAATACATGGAGAATGATGAAAAGGCATAACCTTAGTCTACGCCTTGAAAATATTTTTACCATTTTCTAACTACTCCTGATTTATATATACTATTTTCATCATAAATAGGTATATTCCCATTAAACACTCATTTAGGTTGAATATTTTCTATATCAACTATATGTCCACTAAAATCTATACATGGTTTTGGTAAATTAATTTATTTTAGAATGTATGGCTTCATTATATTTGGATGTTTCTACACCACATACTTTTTCTTCATAGGATAAATTATTATTATTAATAACTAATAATTATTAACCATACTTAGTAACTAGAAATCCATATCCTTTAGGTTCTCTAAAAAATCTTGTAATATTAAACTGCAATTGTTTTGATGGAACAGTTTCTTATTTGGGGATTTTTTGTACATATTCCAATACCAATTCGAATGTATCATGAGTCTAGACTTTATCAAAGAATATTTCACTCCCAATATCACATTTAGAGATTAAACCCTATCAAGTAAAATAGAATTTCTTTTCAATTTTATACATTTATTTGAGTAGTCATATACGTAACATCTCCTTGTTTTCTATGGGTATCCAATGAAGATAATATTTGGTCCGTTTTATGAATGTTTGTTTCTTGAACATGCCATAATCATTTTTATAAAAAAAACTTGTATGGTCAACAACACGAGCTTATGTATGCTACATATTTGGTAAATGATATCATGATCTGCTTTAGTTAGTACTTGGTTTAGTATAAGATATTGTATCAGTAATACATATCACCCGAATGACCGGGTATTTTTTTAAGAGTCATAATTAAACTAAAGATGACCAATAAGATATAGTTCCAACATTCCCAAACACTATTCCACTAGGGGTATTAAGAGAGGTGAGTAGAGAAAAATATCATATTTTGTAAGTAGTATATGAAGTCCATGTTATGATATTCCCCACTATGGCCTATAGAGTGTTTTATAATATTCGTTGGAATCTATTTATCATATTGAATATTTAATTTATTGAATTTATAAAAGGAATTTTACCCCTACATAATTAAGTACATAAATTCATGCCTACTAAAATAATAATTAAATTTTTTGAAATAGGAGTACCCACTACTTTCTTCAATAGGGAAAGATCCACACAAATCATTGTGCATCATCAATTGAATTTATATTACCCTTTAATCATTTCCACCAATTGGATATTTAGTTATTATAAATTCTAATCATTCATTAAATAACCCATGAGGTTTTAATTGGGATGATTCTAAATAACCATGTTTATGAAACATAGTCCATAATGTTTCATTTACATGACCTAAGCAGTGATACCATAATGGGTTTTTTTACCAGTCAAGTGAATTGAATTTCATATATATTTCCAACACATGGTAATAATAACCTAATGCACAATGACAATTTTATAAATGTTCCTTACCATAAAATATGATTTATTTTTTAACGAATCAACATTCATTACAAAATAGAAAAATAAGTCCTTACTTATATAATTTAAATATATAATATATTTTTGGTAATTAAAAACACCTAGTAATAATTATGAAGAACCCATATCATTTCCATTGACTATTAGAGGAGTTAGTTTACAATGGCTAGTAATTCAATTTTATATGTAGTTGCTACTAGATAAACTACCACACCCTATGTAACTTTTCAAAATAGACTTGGATTTTTTATCATTATAAAAATGTGACTACCAGATGAATTATAAAAAAAATTTAGTTTAAATTATAATAATACACTAAATATGATACATATTTTACGCATTAAAATTCTTCCATCCCACTATACAGTTTTCCTTCCACTGGCACTTCTTGGAATATCATTAATATACATCATCATACCCCATTATATCCCCCATGATCTTCCTCTAAATGGGATGGTGGTTCATATATGTCTTAGAAATTATATTACTCTTGTTTCCCTTTTTTCATTCCACTATTCATGATAAAGAAAAAAAATACATTTTAGAATATAGTTTCGTTTAATTCTAGTGAATTATGGTGAGGATACCTTACTACAACGTGTCTATATTAGTCATGTTGAAAATCATAATAATGTTATAGATGATATGAGAAAGCGTGGTGATAATGATATTAGTTCGAAATTATTATGTACTTAAACCACAATAATTTATAGAATATCAATAGAGCTAATCAATTTGACTATGTGAGTTTCAGTTTGTGAACATTCTCTAATACTACATTTGAAGGATTCCAAGAAAATTTAAATGAATTCATTCATCGTTATCTCATATAAATATCATAGTGATGAAATTCCAATACATATGTGGTGCATGCTTGTCTTGGGGGGTGGAAATATTTTTTATATTCTCTATGTTTGTTATAGTGATTAACAATAGGAAGTATTCCACCGACTAGTGTATATAAAATAGTTGGTCACATTAAATTATATGGAAAATTGGTTTTTTAATTTATTTTATTTTTGAATTAAATGAATATGAAAAAATATAAATTAGTTATGAAAAATATTAAAAAAGAATTGATAAATAAATAGATTGAAAAATATTATATGAGAAGGGTGATCAGGTCACGAACTATTTTCTAATAGAAATGTAATCCTTATACTATTTTAGTCAATCTTCTTCTACTATATTGATTAAGGTGAGATTCCACAATGGTTTTGTCTCACTCATTTAGAAACTTTTGATAGTGGGATACTACCATACAGAGAAATAATTTGTCCCAACTCGCATTCCATAAGAAATAGAGTTTCATTATATATCCTTAATTGACTAGGTCATTATCGGGTTGGGTTGTTTTACCCTAAATAATGAAAAAAATTCAATAACCATTTCAAAAATAATGTCGATCATCATGTTCTTCACCAATAAGTCCTAGAATATAAATTTTTATATACATTATTACCTAGTAGTGGAAATAATTACCATCAACCAAAGAGAAAATAAATAACAGAATAAAAAATTAAATATAGTCACACTTGATAGTAAAAACCACTCAATGAAATTGAAAACAATGTTGCAGAAGAGAGATGTAATTTTTATTCAATTAGAAAATAAAATAAAGCATTAAAAAATAGAAAACCTACCCTTCTTGAATAACTAAAATATTTACCCCTACATTTTAAGGGTAATATATATTTATAGAAATGAATAAGGAATTACAAAACTATGAAAATGAAATGAATGAGAATAAATTCAAAAAAAAAATTCAAGTGTATTTTTTCCTTCGAATGTTTGTTCCTATTTGGAAACCTTTTCCATATAATCAACTCAGGTTACCTTATTATAGATTCCATAAAAATGATTTTTTGTGAGCATAAAATCTAAAATTAATTGGAAGTTTATCGGAAAAGATAATTCAAATTAATGAGGATAATATTTTTTGGACCATATTTCCAAAAATATTCATTGAATATTAACTATCATGTATCTATCTTATTTAAACCAAATCTCAGATATATTCAGAAAACTATGAGTCTCTGAATTGGAAATCCGTTCCATTTGAAATAACCTTAATTTGAGATTTTATGACCGAATAATGATTTATTCACCGAGGTGGGGTCCATAAGGCTGTCCATAATTATTCAGCAAATTGATTGATTTTCTAAGCCCTTTATATGGAAGAATTAGATCATGTCCTAGAAGGAATAGTTTTAACCCATGAACCATGATTTCCTACAAAAAAAAATTACCAAAATTGTATATATATTATAAATTATATGATCAAATTATTAAAACACTTATAATCTATTAAATTTCAAAAAATTACGCATCTTATTAATTTTTGCAAAAAATATTACAAAAATCCAAAATTGAAGAAAATAAACTCCAATTGTTAATTTTCTAGGGTTTAAATATTTGGAAAACATATAAAAAATGTTGAAAATATTTACTCTATAAATTCCACCGCACTTTTTATTTGGAATCCTTGATAAGTAAGAATTAAAATTAAATCAATGAAAATTTAATGCACATGTCCATGAAATCTACCAAATCCATACTCTGAAATTAAAAGATGTAACGTCTAATCAACAAAATTATTTCAAGTTATCCATTTAGAATATTTGATATATTTACATGACATTTCTCATCCCATTTACATATGACACCTACCTCACAATTATTTTCTCTCATCTCACAAATGTCAATTTTGAGAAAATATTTTCTCATCCAAACATATGATAGAGTAACCATTTCTTTTATAAATTTTTACATCTCCACTAAATGTGATTAAATGACATGTGTTTATCATGAGTAATTTCCGGGGTTGTTCTCTGGTTTTTGGTTAGTAGGATTTAAATGGTAAAAATTACGAGGCTGAAAAAGGAGGGATTGGCTCTTTTTAGAGAAATTTAAAGATTCTAATTTTTATTCATATATTGTCTCTATCTCTTCCCCTTTGTAGAAAATATACTCCATCATCATTAAAACACAATGAATGTTCATTCGATTTTTCATTTCCACAGAAAAATTTTCAATCTTCTGAAACATAGTTTTTCATGAAAACTCTAGATAGATACAACATTATTTATAATTTTGATGTTATAAAAAGGCATAGCTTATTTTATCAGGAATTCTTAAGAAAGGAATTGCTTTTAAATGAATTAATTATTTATTAGAAACATTTTCACATCATAATTTCATTTTCCATCCAATAAATCACCAAATGAGTTATCACAGTACAATACAGTTTCCCCAACTTTTATGTTCTACAAGATCATGAAATTTTACTTAAAGTGAAGGTTATATAGAAAAAATTCGCTTGTAAGTTGCTAACCTAAGAGGTTGGTCATGGAATATATGAGTTAAAAGGATTGAAGGTACATTTGTTTCTATAATTAATATCATTTTCATTAAAAGGAGTCTTTATATAAAATAAATTCATCAAATATTTAAGACACATGTACCCCAAACCCTCAGGTTATGACAAGAATAAATCAAATTCTAGTCAAAGAATGCATGGTATTGTTCTCTCACAGAGTGAAGTGAATTTAAGAAATATGAAAAAAAATTGTTTATAATCCTCAGATAAATGTTATTTATAATATTAATACAAATATATGTGGTATAAGATTTATAAATCAGAGTAATGTTCATAAAATATCGAAATATTTGAAATTAAAACAATGTCATTTTCATTATTTTTTAATGTTTAGTTTCACAGAATATATTGGTTCACTAATTTACATGTGTATCAAAAAATGGAAATTATATTCATTTCACCTCAAATTTCTTTAAAACACACAAATTTATAAAAATAAACACACATATATCTATAAAATGAATATTGTTTTTTTAGAAATATAGTATAAAAATACAATGAAAATCCTAACCTACAACAGTTCCATCCCCCACACAGAATGAGGAACTAACCTCCACGAGATCAAATGGAATTAAAATGTATTTAGATTTTAAAATGAATCATAGAACAAAAGAAAATTTAATGGATAGGTACAACCTGATATCTTTTATTGATAAATGGGTTGGTAGAGCTTGATCTTCTCTACTGAAACTAATGGTAGGGTCCTATGGAATATTTTAACTATGACCATTAATAGTGAATCGATCCTACTATCTATCCTTCATAATCTGTAAATAACCAAAAGGATATACATGAGTAACAATAAATGGACCTTTACATCTCAAATGATGTTTACCTAGAATCTGATTGTGTATTTAGAAGAATAACATCATTTTGTCTCCCGGATAGAAGTGTTCCAATTGGATCATATTTTCATGGGCCACTATTGTTCTATCTTTGTAAATGATGGAATTTTCAAATGCTTCCCTAATAATTTACTCTTGATCCTTTAACATAAATATCCTCTCTTTATTATCACTTTTAGGATCCAAATTCATCTTCCTCACCGCCCAATATGCCTTATGCTCGAATTCCATTATAATTTGAAATAATTTACCATAAATCATATCAGATAGACACATTCCAATTATTATTTTACTGGATTTATTATTAGGCAAAAATGTATCTTCTAACCTTTGGCTCAAATCCTTCATGTTTGTAATAACAATATATTCTGAAAATCCTTTTATTTCCCTATTGGACACTTTATATTTCCCATTATTTTATGGATGACAGATAATTTATGTTTTTGGATGCACCTCATAATTCTTAATCAAATCCAATATTTTTCAATTGCAAAAATGAGTCCCTAGATCACTAATAATGTGTATATACAATATATACTACAAAATATGTTATCCCTGACTAAATCACAAACAACATTATCATCGTCAGTCCTGGTGGGTTTTGATTGCACCCATTTGGAAACATAATAAACTAAAATCATGATTTAAGAATTTATAAAAGACACCATTAAAGGTCCCATAAATTAAACCCCCAAGACATTAAAATTTTACAAAACATCAATGGCATTTGAGGTATTTCTGGTTTCTTTGAAAATATTCTTGAAAACTGACATTTTCTACACATTTTACCTAATTCATGAGCATCTTTAAAAGGGTGGTCCAATAAATTCCAGATTCTAAAACCTTCATTGTGGTCATTTTAATTAAAAAGTGTCATACCAAAGCTAAACTATGACAAAACTCATAAAAATATTTAACTTCACATTAATGGAAAAAAATTTATTCTTATATGATCATTCAAAATATTCCAAATAAAAGGATCATCCCAAATTTAATATCAATATTAGATTCCAGTATTTGAATTTCGTGGGAATTGAAATGATAAGGGTCCTAATATTTTACTATATAATGAAAAATTTCATCATACAAAGTCAATTATCCTTTAATCAAGTTCAATTTATCCCTTGGAATTTGATAATTTAGTTTACCTTTTTCTGGAATTTCAATTTTAGTAGTGTTTGGAAGTCTACATAAGTGATAATCGATTTGGTTAATAGATGCTTTATTGTTATTGATTTCAATATTTAATAGTTGTAGCATAAAAATCCTTCTCACTAGCCTCAGTTTATCATCAAGATTATTCATCAGGTACCAAAGAGCTACATGATTAGAAAACACAGTGATTTTAGTTCCAATGAGATATGATCAAGAATTTTTTAAAGGGAAAATAAATCAATGAATTTTTTTCCATGTATGATTAATTTAATTGGAAAAAATCTATGGTTTTCAAGGAATATTAAATGAATTCTGTCCTATACATAATTCATTGAGAATGTACTCATCCCACTACTTGGGTAAAAGCATCAAAAGTTATCTCAAATGGTTCATCCCAATTTGGTTGATCCATCACGGGTGGGGAAATCAATATCTTATTCAAATCGTAAAAGGATTACTTACAATCTACATTGAAATAAAAATCAGTATCCTTCAAATTAAATATAGAGGTAGATAGAGAAATCTTACTGAAATATTTGATAATCCTCCTGTATAATCATTCTTATCCAAAAAATAATCTAATAAGATTCACACAATTAGGTTAGGGAAATGAATTTTTAATTTTAATTTTTGATTTATCAACTTAAATGCCATTTTTGGAAATTACATACCCATGTAAAATTACTCTGTCAACCATGAAATGAAACTTTTCAAAATTCAATACATATTTTTTTCAATGCAGATTGTCAAAACATTTTCTAGATTTATTCAACAATCATCAAAATAATATCCCAAAAATTTCAAATAAGATAACAAAAAAATCTAGGAAATTAAATTTTTTATATGAAAATATACTTACAGTAAACCTCTAAAATTTACCAAAATATTTAGATAATGAAAATGGAATCCTTTTATTTGAAAAAGTCCTAAAGGGACATGTAAACGATGTCTTCTCTTGATCCTCAGGTAATATGGGTACCTGGAAGTAACCTAATTATCCATCTAAATGAAATAATGAGTCCTACTTGCCAATATATCTAACATCTGTTTAATGAAGGGAATGGGGAAATATTCATTATGGGTGACCTAATTAAACATCATAAAATCAATGCACACACTCCGGCTATTTTGAATTCTGATAGGGATTAAATCATTCTATTAATTCCTTACAGTGGTCAGGATTTTTTTAGGGACTATATGAATAGGGGTATCATACTAGGAATATATAATTTGATAGATTATTCTTGCCTCCAAGTGATTATCAATATAATTCTTCACTAACTCTACCAAGGTGAGATTTTTCCTCTATTGGGGTTGTTTAATTGGTTTGGAATCTCCCTCAATCCAAATTCAATGTTGGAATATTTTAGGGTTTATTCTTGGGATATCACCTATGATCCATCATATTTCTTACACATTCTCTCTCAATGATTTATCAATGATTTTTCTTGGGATTTAGAAGGATTATCTGAAATAATAACTTGTATTTTTCTACCCTCCTAAGGTAAGTATATTTTAAATCATTGGGGACTTTTTTTAATTCAACTTCATGGGGATGCTCAATATATAAAATTAAAATGATAATCCCCAATTCAATAATTTTGTTCTCTTGCACATACGAATCCATATCATTATCCTCATCACTCAAAAAATCATCAATGAAAATATATTTTACCTATTCTTCCCACATAAAATTGGAATCTCTAGTGTTTTATGCATTGGCATGTTCATTACTTGAGAAAATCTCGCATAAGAATAAGAATTCATGGTTGAAACCGTATTATTCAATGGTATTGGTAACAACATCATGGGATATTGAAAAGAGTTATTGATCGTCTGATGGGAGCCTCATGTATTAAAAAATGTTGATGTGGACAATGCTTTCTCCAAATCGAATAGTGAGTTTACCTTCATGGACATTGATGATGCTTTTGGCCATCTTCTGTAAAGGTCTCTTAAATTGATGTATAGTTCTGATGAGATCATATCTTTTTCAATATTCAACACATAAAATTCATATATGAATAAATTATTTTTTAAATTAACCCAAACATCATCCATAAATACTATATGGAAAACTATAAATCTATTTTGTAGTTAGACCACCACTATGTTGAGATTTAGGCCTCTCATATGAAAATAAGAGTATACTGAATGAGGAAATAAATTAATTTAGGAATAAAGATCACAAAAAATCATTAGTTTAATTTATAAACCCAATGGTTTAGGGATTGGGAAACAACGCTATATCATGACATTTGTTTTGAAATTATGTTGTGATAAGGGCAAAGAGAGTTCTAACAAATTCAATCCTTACATTCCCATGAGGTATTCTATTTTCGGTGCATGGTTCATTCAAATATTTCACATAACATTTAATCTTTTTGACTATTTCATGTAGGGGATATTTATTTCCACTTTTGAAAGGTGTACATTTTTTGTTTAAGAGTTTAATAATAAAATTTCATAGATTCAATAATCCTTGCTAGAAATGGTGTTTGTTTGTGTTTCTTATCCCTTATTTTCCCTTTCATAGAAATTTCTTATCCCTTATCCCTCATCTAACCCTTCTCCTTTTCCTCATCCATTTACTAATATCATTGGATTTTTATATAATTTTTTGAATTTTCAATATCATTCTCCTTCAGACCAGGTTATAATGTTCAAGGTTCAAAGTAGGATAGAGGTGGGAGTTATTTTCAATTTATTGTTATGATTTCATTGAAATTCTCGTTCAGGATTTGGCACTATTTAGGATGGATAATTCCTTGGATTATTGGTGAGAATAAAAAAATAATTTTAATTGGGTAGATAGGTATTTCATATTTTCATTAAGACCCTCAATATATGACTATAGATGTTGTTTCTGAATTGATGGTTGTGTACTAGTGGATGGTTTCTCATATGTATTTCCTTCGAATGGTGGTGGATGAAAAGCTTATTTTTTCTAAAAGGTACATTTATAGGGATTAATTAATATAGGGGGTCCTAGTATTGCTATTGAAAATGAGGTCTATCATAGGACTATTGAAATCCATGTCCTAGTTTGGTATGGGTTTTACATTGCTGATTTGGTTGGAATTGCCTTTGTTGATAGGTAGTAGAAAATCATTCAGTTCTACTCCCATAATGACATTGGTCAGTGTAATAATAATTTTAATATCATAAACAACATACTTTATTTGGTCCTTGTTATTCCTTCACAAGGTTCATATCCATTTTTTTACTAACATGGCTATTTTACCAATTTTTCATCTAATTATTTCTATTAAATCGGATGTTCTATCCTCACGGATTGTTCTATTTCCTGACTCTCTTTTTCCAAATTTCTGTGAGTATGGAGAAATCTTATTTATTAGTAATCTGATATGTACAGTTGACTAGTCAATCAAGGATCCCTATATGTGTCAATTAGAGTATATCGATCATTATCTAGAGATCTTGGTAGAAGAACTCAAGGAATTGGTGTTCCTCCTTTCCAAGATGTGGGTTTCTAGAACATAGATTCTTGAAACACACCTAATAATCATAGAGGGTTTCTCTAGTTAATTGTCATATGATGTAAAAATCCTTTTTGATGGATTTTCTACTAGATGTGGGGAATAAAATTTCCATGAAACTTATTTTTCGTTATTCTCAATCACAGATTTCCCTTGGTTGTAGATTGTACATCCAATAATTATCCACACTTTTGAGTGAGAATCAGAATTCCCTCCACCGAAATTCATTTTCAAGTTCTCCTCTCGACCTGAGGTTTGTGAAGATGTAGTTGAATTCTAGAATATTCCGGTTAGGATATTCTCTTACAAGACAATAAAACTATGGAAGCTTGGGAATCATATTTACATGTAATTCCAAATCATTTGGTGTAGTGTGTACAATGAATGGGTTATTTTTAATGGATCATTAAGGTTCACATAGATCACACATGGTTGGGTTGGGATTTACAACCATGATTTCAGGTTTAGACTGAACACAAATAGTTTCACAGGAATTCGAGCATTTTATTTCCTAAAATATTCTAGGTAGGTTTCTTTTTTATATATGGGTAAATATTATTTCAATTTCTGGATCAAATTCAATTAATGGTTCTTTTGGGTTAGGGGTCTTTTAATTTGTAAAATATTTTTAAATGTAGCATTGCCTCTCCGGAAATGGAACCATGTATGATGCATTGCTATCATGGGGCGTGGGAAAACACTTTTTTTATATTCCCATAGTGTAGTATATTGACTAACCCTACGAAATAAAAAGAATAAGTGTGCATAAAAAATAGTTTTTCACATAAAAATTGAGCAAAAATGTGGTAGCTTCATAATTGATTTGATTATAGAATCAAATGAATGAAATGATAAAGTAATTAATTAAGAAAATGATTTAAAATAAATTGAAAAAAATAGAGATTGAAAACAATGATATGATAAGGGTGAACATGATGATGTAATTTTCCTTATTTAAATATTTTAGTTGTTCTATTTTATTCAATAATCTTCTAAAACGATGTTTAAAATGAGATTCCATGATCATTTCCTCTCACACCATTGGTAAATTTTGATGCTAATATAATAAATTACCAAGATCTCAGTTTGGTCTACCATCCTTCCATGTGCAAGAGGGTTATAGTAAATATCCTCAAATGACATGGGAAATACCCGATGGGGTCTTGTTTCTCCCAAACAATAAAAACATTCACAACCCCTTTGTCACATTATGATGATCACCAAGTACATTACAACTATGTTCTGGACTGTTTCATAGTGTACAAAAAAACTCAAAGTGGGAGATAATGATCATATACCAAATTGAAAAAAAATAAAATAATTTAAGGTCAAATATGATTGAACATGATAATAAAAACAGCTACATTAAATTTAAAACAATGTTGCATAGGAGATATATAATATTTATTTCATAAGTGAATGAGCTCAAGCATAAAAATAAAATACCTACCCGTCTAGACTCTCTCAAATATTTACCCCTCTATGGTAAGGGGAATAGATATTTATGGGGAAGAATGAGGCATTACAATATAATGCAAAAGAAAATAAATAAAAGAAATGCATAAAAGTAATCAATAAGATCATATACATCAAATGATCGCTCTTATTTGGAACCCCATGATCTTAAATCACTCCGAGGACTCGTTTTAGACCATGATCCAAATCAAATTTTCTTTCATACCTCCAAATCTCACACCAATTGGACGTCTTTAGATGATGACATTGTATTGTTATTTTGGATAACTTTTTATGGTCAGGTTTTCCAAAAACAATTATTTGAAGTTTGTACGTCCAATATATGCATTAATGAAAAAAATCTCCATCATATTCAACAAAAATATGATTCCTTAAATTTTGATTCAATTAAAATTTGAATCATCTTAATTAGATCTTTGATAACCAATAATTTATTAATTTAATGAGGTGATATCCCGGAGGACATCCAAAATAATTATGCAAACTGAATGATTTTTGCGACCCTTTAGATGTTAGAATTGGCTCATGTCCTAAAAAACAACATTGTATCCCATAAACCATTGGATTCTAAAAATAATAAAACAGAAATTGTATCTATATTACATCATATATACTTGAATTACCAAATTACATAAAATCTGTTAAATTTATGAAATTATGAAACATTTAAATTTTAGTCCAAAACATAAAACAAATGAATAATTAATGAAAATAAAATAAAATCAATAAATTGGAAGGGTTTAAATATTTTAAATATATAGAAAATGTTGGATATATTTATATTATCAATATGAATCCATGGTCACATAATATTTTTATAGTTCACTACACATAGAATATAACAACCAAAAATTTACCTCTAGCACATTATTCATGTGTTTCCCATAGACAAGTAACTCTTCCTCACTCACCTCTACAACAGGTAGTTCAAAAAAATAAGGCTCCAACCTATAATTGTTTTCCTATCATAGTATTATGTGATAGTAATTGTACCATTACTGAAATATTTTACTAGAAATTCTATTATTTTTATCTAGTATATTCCTTAAGTATAATGTATTTCCCATTAATAATTCCATTTGATTCTAAAAAAATTTAGATCATATTATTTCTTATTTTTCTAGATTTCAAATATTAAATATATATATATATCCTCCACTATTTTATAAGGTCACAATATCCAATACAACTAGAATTGACATTCTTAGTTTTGTGGATAATATATTTGAAAGGATATGTATTCCTTTTTCCATAACCCAAGAAAGGGCTTAGTCCATTACTCAAAGAAATTTATATATGAATGTCTTTTTAGAATACAATCTTGTAGCTCCAAGATCTATTTAGTGGATCCTCCATCCATAAACCCTAACAAAGTAATACTCAATACCAACCTCCAAGATACATAAAATCTTGATATTGATACAATACAAAAATTAAAATGGTTAATTTAAACCAAAACATAATAAGAACTCCTCTATAAAATATGATTCCCCACAAGGTTTGGACCAACATTTAGTTCTATGGTTTCATTACAAAAAAATGTAATTGAGGGATTAATAATAATAATATTATGTTGAGGGATTTTATTTATTACATGTATAATTTCTTTACTTTATCCTTTATGAGTGATGTTAATTTTAATTATATTTTAATTTTTGAATTAACCATTTTCAATGAATCTTTTATTTAAATTCTAATTATTTTAATTACATATTTATATATTAGTTAGGATATTTATGTAATTGAAGTTTAGAAATGATAATACAAATAAATCAATAAATAAAACATAAATAAATATATAAATTAAATTGTCATTAGCATAATTTAGTTATTCATTTCTTGATTTAACAATAAATCAACCTTTTAACCTTGGGAAAAAACTCATTGTTTCAGTATTGGAATGATTTACCACATCCCACCTATACATCCATGTATTGTTTGGGTTGGATTCACCTCAGTTAAATCTTGAACTACCTTCACCCTAACTATACCTCGAACCAAATCCATAGCTCATTAGATACTTCTTTATTTATATATGTTTTATAACTCAAATATAGGTGAGGGAAACCAAGGATTGGATAAGGTAAATTAAAAAATAAAACCATGGAATCATATATCCTACATAATAATGGTGAGATGGATGGAACATATTCTATCATACTGGATTAAAAAATAAATAATTTTAGACTCATGTAATTAAATTAAATTAAATTAACCCAACACATACATAGGTCTACTCAATTATCATGATTTTAAATATGCATACAATGACTATGATTTTAAAACAAATATATAAAATTCATTTCAATTCATTATTCAATATTAATAAAGGTTTGCGAATTAATCTGTTTAATCATATTTTAATAAATTAATTCATTTTATCTTATTCCATCTAATAATCATATGGATTTATATCCGATTTAATTTTATTTAAAATAAATTATTTTATATTATATTATTTTTAAAGAGAATATTGCATAGCTGTTCACATGGAAGAAACTCGTCAAATACCTATCAAAACTATGTTGTATTATCCTTGTTGTATTCAAAGTACTCACATGTCTTAATGCATGAAGTGAATGTTTTATAATTTCGTAGTATGTGCTATGAAATTAATGGAACATGAAATAAAATAAAAATACATTTCTTATATTATTTATTCTATAATGAGTCTTTAGTATGAAATTACCCTACAAGACATGTAGTTTTAAATAATATACTGAATTAATAAATAACTTCATATAATTTAACACATAAATAATATTATGTTAAATTAAAAAAATGTATTCTTGAACTAATATTTTTTAATTTTAGTAGAATAATTAATTTTATTTAATATATGTACATAAATAGGTAAAGAACATGATGAGTGCAGCCTGGCCATACATCTTTTACTTTTCTTTTCCAGATGTCTACAATTTATAATATAAGAATCATCATGGACTTCCCACGGAAATTTGTGATGTAAAAATATATATGAATGATACATAGAATATAATTCCAGTATCATGGTTATAATCCTATCTGTGTCGTGTATTAAATGAAAATGATATATTAATTAAACGACACATCACGACTCTATGTTTTCATCCCAGAAAACACAACACTTCAATGATTTTAGGAAATATAAATGAAATTTTTCATAAAAACCATGTTCCACTCGGACTAGTGGTGATGTGTTGAATTTTATATATGCAATATGTATTCATTACACGAATTCTAGGTGTCTATGTGGGACTATTGGTGTAATAAAAAAGTTACATGATGTTTGATGATGGGGATAAACGACGTGTAACCTTATGTAAACCTGAAAGAGTTCCCGACACCTCTGCAGGGATTTTTTCAACGATTTCAACATTAATTAATAACAAATATATTTTAAGTGATTGAGATATGGATATGAGGAAGAGGATATCATTTTGGTTGATCAATAATGAATTACAAATATAAATAACATTAATTTTTTTAATTTTTAGTGATCAATAGACAAATAAAACATTAAAAACACGAACACAAATGATTTCATAACACATAAAGGTTCTAGGATTAATATATGTTCCAATTGATGTATTTTTCAACTTATTAACTACCAGATTAAATGGATATCTGATGACATACATGACTTGATATTCATGAACAATAATTTATTTTGAAACATTACAAACATTCCAAATCCAATAGGTAATTTTATGATAAATTAATAATTTATTTAAATGGATGAAATAAATTTATACCTTAGTGTTGAGATGTTTCATAAATAAATATGATGATCATCTGAAATCCTTTAGGTATACCAATATTATGTTGGGCTAAATAATGTGTTTCCATAATATATCCATATTTTATAAGTTTTGATGCAAAACAATCCTCATTTATTTTATTGTTCTATTAAAAATAAGTGTTTTAGTAATGTATTTTATATTATTTAATCATTTTATTTACATGATTTTTATCTAAAAAATATCATATGTAATTTCATTTACATATCTAGTATTTATCTTATGAACCAAGGAATTCACTTATGGAAAATGTAAATTTCAATTTTTAGTATAAGATTTTGTATTAATGAAGATTGTCATAAAATAATTATCCTAATGTATAAGTATATTATCTTACAGAGAATTTAAATTATCATTGGAAATCAATACTATCTCATAATGATATGTTAAATGAATTCTCAAATAGTGTAATTTTTCTTACAAAATTTTGATTCATCATTAGAAAAGGAACATAAGAATGAAATATATTATTAATTGAAGATGTAAAATATATGATAAATATTTTATCTTATTGATGTTGTATATATGAGGACCTTGAAATTTTAAAAATAAAATAGTAATTTTATTGCTTTAAATTACACAAATGTATCTATCTTTTGAAAAATGTGATTCCCCATTATGAGATTCCACATAAGGGTTCCCTAAGCCTAATTGGCTGCATGTACTCAAGTGAATATCCCTGAACACCCAAGACATATAACTAGCTGCAAGGGACATGGGTGTGTCTGTGGGTAGACGATGAGCACATTACCAAAGGGCAGCATAGCAAAAATAAATAATAAAAAAAGGTAAATTCCATAAAAAAAATTAAATAATAAGACACCACATCAAAAAGGATAACTAATTATAATAATAAAAAACATTGTGCAAATGAAATAAATATATAAAAGTTGATAAATATATGTTATGTATCTATAAATATATAAAAAATGAATTCAGTGTAGCAGAAAAGCATTCTATAGAAAAGTATAAAAAGGAATCCAAAAACAATCCCATGAATCTTAATCTCTAACATAGTCATCTGCTTCCAGCACCATCCTATGAAATGAAACAATGAATTTTATGAAGTAGTATGATTCTGTTTATCTCCACCTTCATACATATAGTCTTCTATGGTACCAATGGAATCCATAGAGGGTGTGAGATAAATATTTGTAGGTCACTACGAATGATGTCTGTAATATCATTTCCATTTAATAAAAACTGAACCATTGTGAAAGAATGCATATAGAAAAGGAAATTATTATAATAATGTAAACACCCATGTAGCTAGTTCATCAGTCAAATAGAGTCCAAACAAATAACCTGTTTATTAATTAATTATTTGGGGTAATGTATTTAATTCACATGAGGAATATCCACCACTAACATCACCTCATGAGAGTAATAGTATAGGTTCCAATATGTCACAAGGAAATCATGATGATAATAATAATTAAAAGTTCCCAGGTAGTGACCAAGAAATCCTAGACCTAAAGCCTTTCCAACTCCGTAGTAACAACATACATTATATACCGGTAAGAGTGTAATCTACGATGCATCATTTAATTCATTCCGCAATATTTTGATATAAACTCGTCTACGGAGTACATACATGTTAAAATTTTATAAGTAATTTCTAGGCTCGAGGGTATATACTTTTAATGGAAACACAATTCTGGCTTTAACTACCCAGGTCATGCAAAAAGTTTCCCATTCAAGCGTTGTTGGCCGAGAAATTTGTTCTATACTAATTCAGATGGTTTTCTCTATGTATACATTCTCTAAAATGAGATTCATCTATATGAACATAGAAATGTCATGTAAAATGAGAGATAATATACCAAATATTATCATATTTAAATACTCATTTATTTTAATACTTTTGTGACATATTTTATGGGATAAACTATATTCTTCATCCTCAAAGTGATACGATTCATTCAGATAGTACATTGAAATTAATAATTGTGGTTTCTGTCTATCTGTCTGTTTCAAATTAAACGACATAGTTTAATTCATTTATTTTATCCTTGTGTCTTTAAAAGCCTCAATGGATCCATGGAGTGTATCTAAGTAATCCTATAAATGTAAAGGGGGGGGGGGTCAATGATTTCAATTCGAGCATCAAATAATGGATGAGGATTGAGTTCCACAGTGGGTCTCAACCAAGGCAACCAACATCCTTGAATTCAGATGGTGACCTCGAGTGCTCAAAGAATTCCTTCATATATCCAATATGATCCCAAGTGAAACCACTCCTATAATTATTTCTAGTTCCATATGCAATTACAAACCTGATATTTAATTCATTTATTTTATTAAGCCATGTAATGGTTAACCAATTTAATAAGTCATTTGGTTCAAGACATACCTTTTATTAGTGACATAAGGCCAATGTACAAGCATGTATTTAAGTAATTTCATATATAACTTCCCTGTTCTCACCTATACCTTTTATATCATTAAATGGTTGTGCGAAGGAAAAGTCCTAATACTATATTAATTTAATATAAACTAGTCCAAGTAATATTAATATAGTATACATGAAAATCTACCATTTAACAATGATTAATCATGACAAATCACTTTCCATAGGTGGGTCAAGTGAAAATTAAAACATGATATAATCCATTGGTCAATTAAAAAATCATTCTATATGGAACGGAATACCACTATAAGGGTGATGCTATGTCACACTGGAATGGTCATGCAGACACACATGTCAATGTTTAAAAGACCAATTATTGAAAATACCAAACACGAGGTAATCATTGTCTTGGACGTAACCACCACTGTTGAATAAAATAATTAATGAGACTATTGTAATATAGTTATAATTAATATAAATAAGGTATATAAATTTTATTGATGATGCCTAATAAAATCAGCATGTTAATGTGATAGTTTACAGAAAGATGAATCGTGAGGAGTGAGTTATACTCTAGTAACCTCATACCCTTATGACTCTCCTCTTCCAGAATTAGCCTATAATTTATCTTGGATTAGAGTAGATCTATGTAAAAAATCAATGATGTGAAAATTCTCGTATAATACTATTACTAAATAAAATCATATATAGTAATAATAGAGAAAAATATTACAATGGAATTGAGAACATATTGGTGCAGATCCCATGAGACAGATGTCGCTTTGATTGGACTCTAGATGGATGTACAATGTCTATTCCTATAATTGGATTAAAAGTAATTAAAAATGGAGAGGGGAGGATTTTCTATATGTTGAAACACGAAAATTCAGAAGGGTTTTATGTAAAATATCATTTATAGTTAAAACGTTGAATTCAACCAAAATTACCCTTCACATGGGTTTTCTACACTTTGACCCAAACTATGGACAAACCGTGCATATTCTACTATAGAAAGGGGGAAAAATGGTTA
Source organism: Viscum album (assembly GCA_963277665.1). Taxonomy (NCBI): domain Eukaryota; kingdom Viridiplantae; phylum Streptophyta; class Magnoliopsida; order Santalales; family Viscaceae; genus Viscum; species Viscum album. The sequence goes on along the minus strand of OY728161.1, from coordinate 1,603,092,438 downwards.
GGCCGTATGGTTATGAAAATCATGCTCTAACCATGTGAAAATACATGGTCAAAATTGAATACATTCTTACATGGTTGTGAGACCAATTTAACACGGTTTGTGTAAAGCGTGCACCCTCCTACTGCTCACTATATATCCTTGAATGGTTAAATCTAACAATCTATCCAATCATAGATGATTTACTATAATAATGATTCATGCCACATTCCCCCACTGGCTAGGTTTCCATGATCCAAACTATCTCTAATCTCAGAGATAATTGTCACTAACTCATAAGGAATCCATATTATATCCATAAAAGTAAATTAGAGAAAATTTTGAAGAATACATACCAATGATAAATATCAGGCTCTTACAGTATATCCCCTTAATAGAACTCATCATCAATTTCACCATTAATGGTCAGATAATCACTATATGAGAAAAACAATGTCTATTAGGCATGAACATCACCCTCCCACTACAATGATTATCCTTGTACAAGATTGACTACAACAACACCAATATTAGTGGGATAGACCGACCTCAAAAAACCTTCATGCTATCGAAGATGATGTGTATAGGATACTCCACAAAATAACCATCAAAATTTATCTGAAACTACATGAGATCAAATGTTTGAGATGGGTTTCTGTGATACTAGAGAAGCTATGAAACAAGGAAGGCAGTGTGCATTGAATGGTACCTCAAAAGCAGTAAAAACCTATAATATATCTACTTAACTCTCTCAAGAATCTCAAGTATCCCAATTAATCATGAATCCAACTTCCATTGCCTCTATATCAATCTATGAACTATCATGGGTGATACCCAAAGGAAGAAACTATACCTATCATTGAACTCCAGAGGTCATCAGTGGAAATGGGAATAATATTTATATCTCAATTGTGCAGTAGAAATACACTTCCTAATCAACTAAACCCACTCCAAAATCTCTGACATGAGATGGAAACCTAGTAGGGATACCTTTCATTCATCTAGAAACCAGAAGGGTGAATTGGAGGACCTACCATATAAGGAATCAAAAGGAGCCATATGAATGATCTCATGATATCTATTCTTATTGTATAACACAATGAAAGAGATACGCTTCTCCTAAGAACCACTAGAATCAAGGACGCATGATTAGATAATGTTCTGTAGAACTTGTATCTTCTATTCCAATTGTCGATATTTTTATGGGTAAAATTTTATGCTCAGAAGCACATGTGTACCCATGGATTTTTTAAACCCATTCTATAACTGTGCCGTGAAATGGGAACCCCTTCATGAAATGTTATTAGGAGGGACACTGTGTAGTTGAATGATCTGAAAAACATATATTATTCCCATCTCTTGAATAAAAAATTTATTCCAAATAAGAATGGAGTTTGATATTATCATAATTCTATCAACGAAAACCCATAAAACATCACTACTTCTATGCGTCCTTGTTAAAACAACTACAATGTCTGTGGAAACATCTTCTAATTTACATTCTAGAAGAATATGTTACTATTATAGGACAACATGTCTCTTGTGCTCATTCTTCACCTATTGACAAGTGGAAGAACACATGAAAAACATGTCATCTGAAATTTCATCCAAGGACACCAATACTGTTTTCATATGTCTTGATACTTTTTGGAGATGCCCGGATGAAGTACTTAAGGAAAATTGTGGGGCATGTGCATCTAATCTTCTCTCATAACAGTAAGAACCCAGACATGTTCATGTATATATAAGATTTCCCCCATATTCATAGAACAATATGAAGGTGGGAAACCTCCGACAACACTATAATGGTGAAAAAATCCATTTGGATATGAAAAATACACACCCCTCATCTTATCATGGGTGGAAGAGGTAACTATCAAGGCTAAGAGGTAAGACTACTTGGGAATATTGGGAAACTCCAGAAGAACCTCAATGAATATATCCATAAATTTCCATTCATTACTTACATCCCATACGATATGTGCCTATGTTTTATGAATCTATACATCAGCTACATCATTATATATTCTAGGCGTATAAGCATTCTCAAAATAAAATGACTGAAGATATTATACCAATATTCACAATATAATATTCTATTCACACTATGTGGGGATATATTTGAGGATATATGGGTCTGTTTAAATCAAAATTTTCTCACCTAATTGATTATTTCTCCATCAATGTAAGGAATGTTCAACTAATGCATGCACAAGGTGATGCATATGGTAGATCCTATCATGAGGAATCAACTGCGAATATTCATAAATAATTTCTTTGTCCTCTTAAATGATCATTGATCATATGATATTGCTGGATTCAGCATAAGGTTCTGTATAACAACTTCTATAATCTATTTGAATCAAAATAGGTTCCATGTAAAATCCCAATTTCTTCTATTGAAAGTATTTCTTACATTATTATGACCACATGAACATAACAACCTTCTACATATGAATTATATGAGTTGTATAAAGGCTTGAGAAGTCCAATATAAAACCCATGTAATATCAATCTATCCCTAATAAACTATTTATATCAAAAACCTTCTTCAGATACACCAAGGAAACTTCAATACTCAAATTCTCTAGGTCAAAAGTGACCAATGATTTTTAGATAATATAACCCAATAAGTGAAAAATATTATAAATCACTGGGACATATAAATAATGGAATAAATATGATGCTCTATCACAGTACTCATAATGATGTCAAGGTGATTATCATGGTCACAGTGATTGGGATAATACCTCATGACCCCATCAACATATACTATTGAAGATAAATCCAGATATGGGTGGAACACCATATTTATTTGACTCCTGAAAAAAACAAGGTAGTTCGAATGACAAAAAGGTATAACGTGGTACTTATAGAGAAGATAACTACTATATGAATGATGTATGAGGTATTTCTAATGTCCTGACATAGTCTTGATGATAACCCTATCTCATGTAGATCGTACAAAACACCCTAGATCATTAGATCTGGCCAAAGAGATCTTCTATACGAGGTAGTGGATACTAATTCAAGACTATAAATTAGTTCAACCATATGTAATCCACACATATAAGAAGGGTACCATAGTCTATCATGGAAAAATACATGCGAAATCCCCATGGGGATGTTCTAGGATGTACAAAACCTTTGGCCTATAAATATTCTAACATACATTTGCGCTCCTAGAGATCTAAAGGTGTCATCAAGTATGGAGGAATGGAAACCAGAGATTCTCATGGAACGAGATCAATTGAAAAATCTACCTCTCCATATGGATGTAAGTTAGAAATTATTTTATGAAATACATCTTTAAAATAACTTACTATCATAGAGAATTCATCCTTATGTAAACCCTATTCCTTAATGGTGATATTTCCAATATGATGATGTAAATGATACTCTACGGTGATAGAAATCTATAAATATGTGATACATAACTGACCAATCCGTCCCGATAATGACATCTAATACAATCATCTAATGTAACAAGAGGTCCCACAAGAAAGGTAAACTACCTAACATAAGGGGACCATCCCTACATTATCATATATCCCCTAACCATAATTTCAAGGGTGTATATAGTGCCTTTAGAACATAATAATACTATATTTCCAGCTAAAGGATTTCCAAAATTGATAATTATATAAAAGAGTGAAAATCCCCTATATAAAAATATTAGATAATATAGTGGAGTCTACTAGAATAGTACCTCATTCTATAATGGTTATGCAGCCTGATCCTCAAGTTTTGGTTGTAATGCATGAAACTGACCTGATCGACAACATTTTTCTATAGCTGGACTACAATGATCTAAAATACTCTGGTAGAATTAATGGAGATCATGAGTCTATTGGATCGAAATGAATGAAAGAAACTATATGTAGTATATAATGATGATCAATATACAGAAGGGGGGGGGGTGAATTGTAAACTTTAACAAATTCCATTGGAACTTTTTAATATGGTGATGTTTAACAATGGTAAATATTGTAATTCACAAAATCTCTAGTTCTACACACTTGCTTCATTTCAAAAATATAATTCCAAGAATGTAGTTCTAGACAGTGGTTCTGATAATGAAACAAAATGTTTTTTAGAAAGAAAATGATTATATCTTAAAGCGTATAGCCTATCACTAAATCTGAGTATACTAGTATAAGAATGTATAAGACTATTATACTTTCCCCAACAACAAAAATGTAGTGGAAAACATGAAACAAAACAGGTAACAATTAGTAAATATTTTAACCCTAATAGATGGGTATCCAAAAACCTAGGTTAAACGTCCCTTGATTTATACTTTCAAGAATGTCTGTCTTACCCACACTAGGGTAAGCCCTCGAAATGAAGATCAGAGTGTTTCTTTCTATCCCCACAAGACCTTAACATCAAGGTAGTTGGCACCTCTGTCTTCCCCTACAAAACATTCATCGATATTTAAGGTAGTCGACACCTCAGTCTTTCTCAGAAAGGATGTTCTCAAACTTTATGGTAGTCATCACCTATGTCTTTCTATCTATAGAAGCCCTTGAATGTACTCAGCAACATTCAATATTGCACAATCCAAATTCTGAACAAGAAGTTCAGTACACACTAAACATGATAATCTCTCTCTAGAAATCCCTTCAATAGTATGTAATGTCTAGATTCATAGAAATATTCATCAATGTTTTGAGCTCATTCAAATGGGATTCTATTTATAGGCACAACTCCCACAGTCGGCTCCCTCCTCCAACAATCATATTTTTCTTTGAATATTGGAGGGACCTATGCACGTGTCACTAAAAAAATGGTTAGTATGTAATATAATGCACGACATTGTGTTATAACCAAATCATGAGTAAGAAAAAATATATTTACATAACCAAAATCATTTGATGGAGTATAAGGAAAAATTAATGTTCGGAGTCTAACAAAAATGAAATTTTGTATCTATAATACAAGGATATTCATATTCTGTCATTAGAAGAATTAGGAACCTGAATTATATAGAATTCATGGAGTATGAATTTCAAGGAAATTTGGAGTCTTAATATAGTAGAATTTGGAGTCTGAATTCATAAGAATTCAGACCATGAACAAAGAAATTTAGGGGTTGAATTAATAAGAATTCGGAGTCTGAACATATAATGTTCAGAGTCTAAATTCATAAAAATTTGAAACCTGAACATAGAATATTCGGAGTCTGAATTAATTAAAATTTGGAGTGTTAAATCGTAAGTGATCGGAGTCTGAATTCATCAAAATTTGATGTCTGATCTCGGAAGAGTTCGGAGTCAGAATTCAGAGAATTCAGAATCTGAATTCCGAGAACTCGGAGTCTGAACGTAGAAAAGTTCAGGTTCTGAATTGCATGGAAATACAGAGTTTGAATTCAGATAACTCAGACTCTAAACATCGAAATTTTTGGATTCTGAATTCAAGGAATTTGAAACCTGAATACATATCCTGAAAATAGAATGCTCTATATCCAAATATTATATGATTCTGAGGTATTTGATATGAAATCGAATTTTACACTTAGAAAAAATAATGACCAATGAGAAATATTTGAAGATTAAATTTCCATGGGGAAGGAAAGTTTTCCTTATCATGATAAAACATTGGATAAAATAATTTTTCATTCAGATAAGGTAATTGTAATTTTCAAAAGTAGAATGAATGGGAAAGTCAAAAGGAATCGTTATTGACTCAACAATCTCCCCCTTTTTGGAAAGCACAAACATCCTTATAAATAAGAATATAAGGACATAGAAAAAAAATTCTTTGAAATTAAAAGTAAAACATATGGATCTTAACTCATGGGCCAAGATGAATATTACATAACTCCTCTAAGGAATTGGAATACTAAGGATCATATTCTAGATTTTTAGAATTAGATTTTTCATTTAATTGCATAATGAAATAATCTTGGAAAAGAACTCCCCCTTAGATATACCCCCCTTATATAGGGACATTTCATATTCACTTAGTCTTCTTTTTCCCTTTCTCCCCTTTTGTGATTTTCAAAATGGAATATAGGGAATTTAAAATAAATTATAGTACCATAAAAATTAATAAAAAACATCCAAATGATATACGAAGAGCAACCAATCATTTCATTAAGATTGGAAAAATTTATAAAAGGAAGGAAAAATACAAAAAAAGATCTGATTTAAACAATATTATCCTTCATTTTCCTTGGGAATAAGCTTATTCAGTATTGTCTATAGATTCTGGAACCCTATATTTTCTTCCCCTACTCGCTTAAGAATTTGATCTTGATCCTTTTCTTTCTTCTCTAATTCTTTGATCTTTTCTTCCCGAACCTTAAGAATATCATCCAGACACTTCAAGACTTCTTATTTCTTTAATAAATTCTATTCATTCTCAATCTTGTGATCTCTTTCCATATTAATCATTTGGGAAACTGAATAATGCTTCCCACTCAAATCCTTCACTTCTCAAATCTAGGAATTATGTTCTAGAGTTAACATCTCTTAAAAACTTCTTGTGAGAACCTTGATATTACTATCTTCATTGTCATATTCCAACTTGACACTATCAAAGAACTCATCCATATTTCTCATGTCATCAATTTTTTCCATGACCAACTGGTCATCTTATTTCGTGATCTTTTGTGGGATTCGTAGTTAATGAAAAAATTCATGGAGTTTTCCTCAAGATTAACACACTTATCTATCACCATGCATACTGAATCCGATTTCTTATTCATGGTGCGTTGAATCATCTGACATATCGAATCAATTCTTGGAAATATAGTAATTGTTCCATAAATCTTCTTCAAAATTTTTATTATCAAATCGTGTCTAGGTTATGATGATTCTGAATCTGATACTTTACATGGTGGGGGCTCTTTCTATAGCTCAGAAAGTATCCTTTTCAATGATCCAACAACTTATTTTCTCTTCACAATAGCTTTGGTAGGTGTATCAACTAGAACATGTTATCCCTTATATAGCATCAGAATGGCTTCCTCATCCGGAGATTTATGTTCAGTTTAAGACCGCTGAAAACCTTTATCTTCATATATATCTTCTTTCCCTACCCTTTCCTCATCATCCTCTAAATGTATGAAATCATGATGAAAAATTTCTTCTTTAGAGAGCTTATTTACTTCTTCTTCAACCTTGTCAGAATCACTTTTATCATCTTTCCCAGGGGTAGCAAGCTTTAATGACTCAACATCGGATGATCAAATTGATAGATTCTCAGATGGACACTCCTTCTCATGAAAATATTCTACTTGTTTAATGAGATCTTCAGTATCACCAGTGCATTATTATTCTTCTTCTTCGTTCTCATCAACAACTTCTTTTTGGCTTTTTATACAGTCACATACTTCTGTCCCGGATTCTCAGGTAATGATTCTATCAAGAAATATTCTGGTAGTAGAATCTTCTCGGATGCCCTTTCAGTATCCTTCAAATGTTATTGAACAATTTCATCTTCAGATTTCTTATTCTTCTATTTTTTTCTTTATTTTCATGTTCATCTGTAGAATTATCCCTTAATGATTTTTCTTCAGAATGATCCCAACCAAAGACAGGATCCCCTTCTATCTTGTTCTTCTTCTCTTCCCTCCACTTATCCACTACCCCATCCAGATAGGATTTTTTCTTTTTCGGCATTGGTGGTGCGGATTGGGAGTCCTTAGCCTCAAGAAATTAATATTTTTATTTTACTTCCTTCCACCCTTTTAAGAGGGTTCAAGCACCTCCATGTTTCTTCGATATGGAATAAATATCTTCTTATGGAATGTAAAATAAGTCACTTAATTCTTTAGAAAACTCTAGTTTCATTCACTTAAAAGTATCACCACTTACTAGTGTGACTTTTCAATTTCATGGATTAGAGCAGAAAGGGATTTTAAATGATTCTAGACGCTGAACAATCTGCTTTATGGGAATGTCTAGATATATGATAATCTGAGCCTTCAGATTTCAATTATTTATATTCTCAATTTTTTAAACAAAATATACTTAACCGTGCTGATCATCCTTAGATTCACCAATAAATCCATGATATACATGTAACTTTTCATCGATGTATCCTTGTCACCTTTTCATGGAATGACGAATCCTTGAACCCATAATTCGATAATCTTAATATTTGTAGAAAATTGAACAATCTTTTGAGTCTTAACATCAAAATTCCGAGGAAATCCATAGCCTTCTTCTTATCAAAACATCCTTTAACTTCAGGAAACTTATGAGAACAAAACTCTACCTCACCCTCATAAGAAACTCCAATCAAATTTGCTGCCTTTGTGTAAGAGAAAGCATATGTCTTCCCATAGCTCTTCAAAGGGAACTTGTATTTTCGTTTTTCTATGAAAAAACATGATGACTCGTAGAATTCAATTGTCATGTCCTAATACAGTAGATCCTATTCTCCTGGTTTTGATACAGAAACACTCTACCATCCATTCAGATTGATGTTCAATGGTATTATTGAATCATACTTAGAAAAAAAAATTGGATGTACCAACCATTCTCTATATATCTGCCATTTAGAAATAGTCTTGACAGTTGACATGTCATTCTGGGAAGAGACTTCAACAAACATTTGGAGTGGAGAAAGATTGTGAAAATCCAGAAAGAGAATCAGAAGAAGGGAAGGTATTTAACATGAGAGAGCTTCAGTTTCGATGTGGTACAACAATAAATTCCTTTAAATAAGTGCTTGAGGCAACAGTTCACCTTCAATTCTCAATAAAACAGTTGAAAAACCATCTGATCAGATCTGAAGGTTGAAATGATAGCCGCATGGAAATCATGGTATGATCTGATCTTTTGAAGATTTTAATAATCACATTCGGATTTATGAAAAAGAGAATCCGAAAAAAAATCAAAACCAATGAAAATACCAACAAGTAAAAGGTGATTTCAAAAACTCAAGAAAGGAAACATGCCTTTTTGGACTGCTTAGGAAGATTATTCGTATTGACAGAAATTCTTATTGAGGAACTATAGATTCCGAAAATTTGATTACGTATTTTTTTTGAAAAACTGGCTAAGAAATTTTGAAAATCATCATTATAAAAGATTTGGAAAATCTTCATTACGAAAATATTGAAAATATTCATTATGAAAATTTAGAAAATCATCATTTTGAAAATTTAGAAAATCTTCATTACAAATATTTAGAAAGTCTTCCTTACAAAAAATAGAAAATCTGCATTATGAAAATTTTGAAATATCTATCTACAAAAATTGTCAGTACGAAATATGTTTTAACATTCATACAAGAAAATGTACCCCCCTATGAATAGGATTTTGTTAATATAAGGAGATTGTTTTCAAAAAAAAGTTAATAAATATGATCCCCTAATGGTTATCAGTCCTAAATTCTGTTTAATGTATTCAAATCTATTGGAGGGTAAATATTTTTTTGAAGATATCATCAAGTTGATCTTGTGATTCAAATTAATGAAGAATGATATCTTAAATACCAAAAATTTCGCCCTTAGCATTATCTCTGAAAGTTACTTTTCTTTTTTTATGTTTATAATATTTTAATAAAAGTTTATGTTCCCAGGCATCTGTCGGAAACATCCAATATCCAAGTACCATGTATTGTTGTTGGTACATTCATTATTTTCTAGAAAATAAAAGACTTAGACTTTTGGAACCCAAACATTCTTGGATCATAAATCTTTAGAATGAAAAATCAAAAGAATCAACATTTTCATAAAAAAAGGAATTATGAAAGCCTAATGAATGAGTATTGTTTAATGAACAATTTTTCCCCAATGCCCACCACACTAAGAATTAGTAAAGAATGGAGCTCTTTGAGGAACATAATATTTGTTACTAATAATCATTTAAGAACTAGTATAACCAAATCTAGAATTATTCATTAAAGGTCAAATTTGAAAATACATCTTATCAAAATTTTCCTTACCTATGGTAAATTTTGAAAAAAACATCCCCAAGGTAAATATCTCTGACTTTAGTCTTATAATTATGTTCTTATCTTCAGAAAAAGTATCTTTAGAACTAGAATATAGGATCGAAATCATTTTTCTTAGAAATTAGTTTCTCTAGATCCTTAAATTTTTTATCCTTCTTAGAATTTAATTCCACATGGGTTTTGGAAATAATTTCTAAATAAAGACTTTTCTTATCATGATATGTAGAAATATCTGTTATTTCCTTAGTAATTATAGAATACAAGAATTTTCCCTATCATGATTTATGTTGCCTTTAGAATTTTCATTCTCAAGAAGCTTAGAAAACCTAGAATCATCTTCAAAGATAGGTAATGTATCTTCTTCATCAGAATAAGACTATTTATCAGATGAGTTATAATAATTACTTTCACTACAATGAGCATTATAGGATACATTTGTTGTAGATTCAAAATTGTGTACCTTAGATATTAATCAATGATTTTCAATAGGTAGTTGGCTATTAAATCAAGATTCCTCTCCCCAAAAGATTCATAATCTTAGGATTCATTTGATGAGTCACCACCAATGGAATTCCAGAAATCATTAGATTTCAAAACCTTTGTATCTTTATCATTGTAGTACTTTTTTCTATTCCTATCAGAATGCTTTTCCTTTTTTTAATTTCACTTAAGTATAGTACAATCATGTCATATATTTCCAGCTCTTTTCCATTCATAACAAGTAACTTTAGAATCATTCTTATCTTTCATTTCTTTATTCTTGTATCTGGATTGAAATTTCATCAGTCCAACTACCTTTTTCATCCTTCCAGCAAGATTAGATAGTTCATTTTCTGAAAATTCACTTCCACTAGATTCTGATTGTATAACAACCTTCATGGATTTGTATCTTGTCACTATATCAAGAGACTTAGCCTTCATATGATTTGAAGTAGTTGTAAAAGAAACATATCCATTCCCATTCTTCTTCATAAAATTATAATCATCTCACATCATTCTAGTCTCATGTTGAAGAACAACTACAAATGTTGATCATGAGAAATATTAGTGACCTTTCTATTTTCATCAATAGTTGTTCTCTTGGATTTCCACTCACTGTGCATGATGTCTAGGATCTTTTCCACAAGAGCTTCATCATCTATTATTTTATCACCCATATATTGTAAACTATTAATAATAGTCATGAATATCTTTAGTACCTTACATATGGGTTCTCCATAAGGAAAGAAAAAAACAGGGTATTTAGCTCTGAGAAGGGCACTTATAGGTTTAATGACTTTTGACGTACCAAAATGTGTAACTTCAAGAATCTTCAAAATAAAATTTTCTACTTCATAAGATGAAATTTGGATATATATATATATATATATATATCTATTTATGGAACAAAGAAATGTATTACATACCTTATAATTCAGTTGATGTTCATGCTTTTCATGATTGGTGAAAGTACAAGCTTCCTTATCAGGGATTTTATATCCTCCAGTAAGCATGAAAAAATTGTTTACTTAAATGTTGATAATCAATGTCTTAATGTGATCTCTCCAACATTAGTAATCATTCCAATCAAAAATAGGTGGTCTAGTTGGATTCAAGATGTCTATGGAACCATCATTTATTCAAGCCATCTCAAACAAAATATCATTCCACACAAACTTGTCTGTAATAAAAGTTTGTAAAAAAGGAAAATATTTCTCAGTAAGGAAAAAGTAAAACAATTAAAAAATTAATAAAGGAAAACATATATATAAATATATGTATTTCAAAGACGTCATCAGATACCAATCATGGGATCTAAATTAATGAATGATACTATATGTTGTATCCAATGATGCTCAATATACAAGAGGGGGGGGGGGGTGAATTTTACACTTTTAGAAAAACCATTTTGAACTTTTAATGATGGTGATTTTTAACAAAGTTAAACAAGGTAATTTATAAGACCTCTAGTTCTACACATTTTCTTGATTCCAAAAATATGATTCCGAGAATGTAGTTTGGAAAAATTGGTTCCTGAAATGAAACTTCAAAAAAGTTTATAAAGATAAACATTCCACATTAAAGCGTATAGAATCTCACTAAATTAGAGTAAACAAGTATAATAAAGTATAAGACAATTATACATTCCCCAAAAATCAAAATGAAGTAGAATACTTGAAAAAAACCAGTAAAAAGTTGTAAATATTTTAACCCAAAGAGAAGGGTATCCAACAACCTTGGATAAAGGTACTTTGATTTATACTTTCAAGAAATTCTGTCTTACCCACACTAGGGTAAGCACTCAATTTAAAGAACGAATTATGTCTTACTATCCACAAAAGCCCTCAACTTGAAGGTAGTCGGCACATATATCATTCGCACAAAGGTAGTCCTCGAGCATTAAGATAGTCGACACCTCTATCATTCTCCGAAAATAAGTTCTCTAACATTAAGTTAGTCTTCACCTCTGTCGTACAATCCCCAAAAGCCCACAAATGTTCTCTCCAACATTCGGAGTCGCACAAAGAAAATTCTAAACATAAATTTCAGTATGCACTAAGCATGAGAGTATCTATCTATAAATCACCTCAACAACATGTAATCTCTAGATTCATTGAACAGCTCATCAAATTTAAAAGTTCATTCAATTGAGCTCCTATTTATAGGAACAACTCCAACGGTCGACTCCCTCCTCCAATGGTCATATTTTCCCTTGAATTTTAGAGGGACCTGTACACGTGTCACTCAAACAACGATTAGTTTTTAACAGAATAGACGACATCATTTTATAATAAAAACATGAGTAAGAAAAAATATATTTACTTAACCCAAATAATTTTTCATAGTGTAAGGAAAAATGAATGTTTGTATTCTAACCAAAAACACATTCGGTATCAATAATATAATGATATTCAGATTCTGTCTTAAGAAGAATTTGGAACCCAAATTCTATATAATTTTTGACTCTGAATTTCAAGGAAATATGGAGTCTAAATTTAGTAGAATCTTGAGTTTGAATTCATAAGAATTTGGTGCCTAAACATATAAATATTGGAGTCTAAAATCATAATAATTCAACGCCTGATCCTAGAATGTTTCTAGTCGATATTCATAGGAATTTGGAACTTGAAAATAGAAGGTTCGGAATCTGAATTCGTAAGAGTTTGGAGTCTAAACTTGAAAGAGTACGGATTGTGAATTCAGATAATTCAGAATCTAAATTCAGAGAACTCAACATCTGAAAATAGAAATGTTTGGAGTCTAAATTTCAAGGACATTCAGAGTCTGAATTCAGAGAATTTGGAATGTGAATCCAAATCATGAAAATAGAATGCTCTATATCTATGTATTATAAGGCTCTGAGGTTTTAGATATGAAACCAAAATTTACACTTAGACAAAATAATGAACAATGAAAAACATGGTAAGGATAAATTTCCTTGGGGAAGGAAAAATTTCCTTATCAAGATAAAACATGGGATAAAATAAATTTTCCTTAAGATAAGGTGTTTGTGATTTTCAAAACAATAAGGAATGGAAAAGTCATAAGGAAAACTTATTGAATCAACAGAGTCTAGATACCATCGTCATGACATCCTCTTTGGCTGGTCATACTAGTGAAAGTATAACATCTCACAATGCATGATGTGAAAGAACCTTCCACTGAAGATGGAGCTGGTATAGTAAATTTTCCACCATAATTTCATTTAATTGTATGACATAATCTCTAAAGTTTCCACATAAAGCTACAAGACTAGAATTCTAGAGGGTCTCTATCACACTGACGCTTTTGTATCATCTATCATCTGCACTGATGTCAAACCATAGAACTACTAGCATAGATACCATGGCTACCACATTCCTAATATAAAACCTCATGGGATCACTTTGGTTTTCTAGAGTAACTATTACAATGCCTCAACAATTGTCCTTTATGCCTAATATTATCCCCATCCCTCAGGTTGGAATTATTGTTAAGAGCACAATTGACTATTTTAAAAAAGGTCGGTAAGTAAAATAAATTCACCTAAGTATAAATGGAATACATGATCCTATCATCAATGTGTATAGCACATAAAATCATATCTCTAGATATAAGTGGAAAAAATTTCTATATCTTAATGAGACAAGATGAATAATCCATAACTAACATAGAACCCTACTTGAGATGAATTAACTATCTGGTTCTCACATCTCTCAGTGTCTGAGGAATGAATTGATCATAGAAAGTAGTATGGAAATCAGACTATACCATGCCCTGATAGTAACAATCTTGGCTAATTATATCCCACAAATACTTTTCTAATTACAAATCATGTAACCATCATGATTCAAACTCTTCTCTATAGGTATCTTCTGATGATAAAATATACACAATGTGGCCTATATCTAGGACACATAAATCTATGGACCACCATCCCCTGAAAAGGTTGTAGGATGATTCTATTGAAACCCATGTCTTAGATTATCCTTTTTAGGTGAAAATCATGGAGAACCATTCATGGAAATAATTAAACATCATAGAATATCTCAAAAATGAGTTTCAGTATCCAAATCAAGTCTAGTAGGTGGTGCTTCATGTGGAACTCCATGAGGTAATACTAGCAGCTTATGGACCACCACATTTTAAGAATGGTGGTCACCACCCACATGGTGCATGACACAGGGATGTTGTGGCGGTATTGTTCGAAAAATGTCATGAAAATTCCTGAAAAAAAGACATGGGATGATAGATAGAAACAATTTTATAACAGGAATTTATGAAAGGGATCTCTAAACATGGTACACTACCCCAACTACCTGATTATAAGACCTTATATTAGAGAGCTCTCAAGTATAAATTTTTCGGATTCTTGTATATGAATGATCAATGGTACCGAGAATCATAATTTACTTGAAACCATTTCATTAATTTTATACTGAATTTCTAGGTTCACTCCATTATCTATCAGAAACATGAAATTGTGGGATAAGGGAATGAAATAAAATCATAATAGAAGTAATTTTTCACTTTTATAGTTTCTATTTTCTTATAAACTATATAAAATTAAATTTAAAATGGATCATCATTCCATGTGAATCTGGTCCCATAAACTTTTTCACTAAAAACAACACCCATTGATTTTAATCTAATGTCATGGCTCGATAAATTACCAATCTCAACCCATGAGGGCCCATAAAAACTCAAGAATAGAAACCACGAACAAATCAATCAATGCAATGAAAAATCATATGCATAATATAACTACCACATAATCACTCAACAATAACTGGAATATCATGCAATCCAAATATTTAAATGATCCAATATAGAATGTAAATATTCATGACATGTGAATTCATAGTTCCTATGATGATGAATGCAACATTGTCCATTGACCTCTTATCATTGGGCTATGAATAAAATTAAATCTCATTAAAAATAATAATTAACAAAACCACATAGCATCTGATTCACATAATGGTGAAAAGGTATCAACTGTAATTGGAAAAATAAGATCATAAATTTAAATTTAGGAAACATATAATTTGCACAAAAAATGGGTTCACGATGGCCATGAACATATTATGACAATGTTAAAAGAATTCTTAGTCTCTAATAAATTGTCTCTAAATATTAATGAAAGAAAGGATCCAACAATAATACTACCTTTTGATGTTTTAGACCAAGATTCCACATAGAGTCTCCCTAATCCAAGTTTTTCATATGGTCTCAAGTGCATATCCCGGAATTCTAGAGGCTTCCAACTATTAGGGGAAACCATGAGAGTGTCTGTGGGGAGACTATTCCTACATAACAGAGTACAAAACATTTGATAGATATACAAGATATGGTAAATATATGAACTAATGTAAATAATTAGAAGTCACAACCGATGTAGAATGTAATGTAATAATAAAAAATAACATGTAAGTGAAAAAATATAAAAATGATGATGAAGATATTTTTAATATCGATAAAGCATTATAATATAAATACAAATTAGATGAAAATAATTCTATATAAATGTAGAAAAACCAACCCAGAAACTATCCCATGCATCCCATGCTCTAGTTCGGCCATCTGTTCCCAGCTCCAACATTAGATATCAAGAATACAAGCTTCTAAAGTAGTATGCCTCCCTTTTCCAACCCCTATATGCATATAGTCTATTAGGTACCAATGGCTCTTGAATAGTATCTGAGATAAATCAAAGTAGTCCACTGCCAATGGTGTATATAACAACCAATCAATTAAATATAAAATGAATCATTTTGAATGTATACATATAAAAAATTAATGTTGAATAGTAATCATAACACCAATGTACTTAATTAAACCCTCAAATTCATTCTAAACATGTAACCAGCTCATTAGTTAATAAATACAGTTTATATATTTAATTCATGTGAGGAATAACTATAGATGAATTCACATAAAGATTGTAATCATAAATCCTCCAAGATGAAAAAATGTAACCATTATGAAAATAATAATAAAACAATCCAAGGTAGTAAACAAGGAAACCTAGACCTCAAGGATCAACAAATTAGTTGTAACTAAATCTTTGATATAGGGGTAAGAGGGTAATCCAAGGGGTATCATCCTAGTCATTCCACAATATTCTGATCTATTAGAGTTTAAGTAGTACATCAAAGGGTTAATGGGATATGGAATGGTTGGTCTGAAAGAAATAACAAAGGATCCTCATGTCAATCAAAGCCATTCTCGATCCAAGGAGTGTATCCAAGGAATTCCTGAATAGTAATGAAGTGATCCTATGTTTCTATACTAGGAATCCACTAATAAATGAGGATCAGGTTCCACTGTGGGTCTCAACTAAGGAAACCGACATCTTTGAATTAGGATGGAGTCTTTGAGTGCTGAAGTAATTCCCTCTAAAATCAATGGTGATCTTGAGTCAAAACACTCTTTAAATGAAATCACGGTCTATATGTAATTAGACACAAATATGTAATTAATTTATTTTATTAATTTTGTTAATTTTCATTCAATTTTGTATGAAATTTGGTTCAATAATTTTCTTTCATTAGTGTAATAAGGCCAAAAGACATGAATAAATTTAATTCATTTCATATATATTAAATTAGTTATATCCTTTACCTGTCACAACATTACAAGGACGACCTAGGGAGGCGAAACCAAATTCAATTCATTTAATATTAAATAGGCCAAGTGACATCAATACCATATACATTCCAATTTAATATTTAATACCAATTAATCTTGTGAAAGTTGTTACCTTATGTGAGTCATGTGAAATGTAGATCATGGTACTAGACATTGGTTAATTAAATTGTCATTTAATATATAAAGATTATCAATTATAATGGTCATGTTCAAGAAAACATGTATGGTGGCACAAAAACACATGTTAAATATAAAAAAGGCCAATTAAGGAAAATACCCAACATGGGGTAATCAGTGTTGAGGACGTAACCACCAATATTACTTTACATACATAATTCATTTCACAGAATAATGTTGTGATGACTATAAGAAAGGCATATGAATTTCATAGATAATGTCGTATAATATTAGCATGACCACATAATAATTTAAAAATGATAAATTTCGAGGATTGATTTATAGACCACCTACCTCACAATAATATGACATTCCTCGTTTAATATAAGCCCCTCATTAAGACAAGAATGGAGTATATCAAAAGAACTGATTAATTAACTTAAATTGGGGTATATGAACCTACATATGAATAAGATAATTGATTTGAATAATAATGAAAATTATTAAAAAGAAATTTGAAATCTTCATTTGTGGATACAAAAAGATAGATGATGCTTTGATCAGAATTTAGATGGATGCTCGTGGTCGGTTCCTAGAATGCGCATGAACAATCATAAAAAGGAGAGGTGAGGTTGTTTTGTCTACTATAAAAATTAAAAGAAGGGTTTTATTTAAAATACCGTATAGGGGTAAAATTAAAATTCTTCCAATGTTACCCTTTAAACGGTTTGGATGCATTGTTAGCCAAACCATGAACAATCCATGAATGGCCTATTGTAGGAAGGGGTCACCTACATGGTTAGGCAACATAGTTAGGGAAACCATGATTGAGCCATGTGAAACACAACTATTAAAATTGTAGACATTTTCACACAATTATACGACCCATTTCACATAGTTTGGGTTCATAGTAAACCCTCATGTTTCTCACATTCTTTCCCATTACTATTAAATATAACAATTTGTTCTACCTTATGCGGTTTTATCTAACCAGATGTTCGGCCAAAAACCTCTACACGTTGCAGTTTCATGCTCTGAACAAGACTTGAACACCCAAAACCCCTTCACCAGCCCATAAGGCATCCATATTAAGTCTGTGAAACATGATTAGACCAATTTGTAATGGATGTATATAGAAGTAATGAAAGTGTTCTTAAAAACAATAAATATCTTATCTCTATAGCCAAAATATCATTAATATTTTTTATTAAGTATTTTAGTAGATTTTTTTAAATTTAACCACTTCATTAATGTGTAATTCAAATGAATTTGAATATATAAGAAACATTTTATTTTTAAAAATTGTATTTTTTTAATGGAAATATCAAAGGAAGATGAAATCTACCACACCCCAGAATTTGTGTTCATAATATTTATTGGAAATTAGGAAAAATTATAAATAAGAGTCCATAAATTCAGTTTTAAAAAGAATTAGTCACATGAATTAAATGATTATCTATTGTTCCTATATTTTATTCAAGGGAACAGATTTATCATTTTGATATCATGGTTGCATGAAATAGAGAGAGGTGATACTTAAGGGTATATGATAAAGAACATGAAAAGTTACACATAGTATTGCTCATCTTTGTTATTTGGATTCAAGGATTATATTATGAATTGAAAAAACTCTAGATCCAATTTATAAATATATTCAAATTATCTTTCATTAAATTTGTCTTCTATTTAAATATATTCATTTTTTCTCGATGTAACTTTATTATATATGTGTTTTTACAGGAAACATTGTGTTATAATGATATCATTATACATTTTCATCTTTTTTTCTATCTTATATCAATATGATAAAGAGTCTTAAAACCGTAGATATGTCCTAAAAAGGTGGAGTATATTTTCATATCTTGTACCTTGGTATTCATTAATATCTTCCTGTACTCATCTAGGAATCCCCTATAAAAGGTCTTGTATTGTGAAATTCACCACACTCGACGAGTAGAGTGTTGTGGGAGTTTAAAAGATTAAATTTATTCCATAACCACAATAATTTCAATATTATATATCTTTATATTTTTCTTATATTTTTTAATTGGGTTAATAGATGATTAAAATCATTCAATTCTAGTGAGTGGGTGTTTTCCTGAGAATAAAATGTTCGAGAACTAAATTCAATCCCCCCTTCTTAAGTCCTTGTGTTACATTTATATGGCCAACAATAATTATCATAGGTTGAGAATCATGAGTTATAAAGTATAAAAATATGAATTTGTAAAGATCATATTAAAATGGATGTAATGGTTAAAAACATAGAAGATATCTCTAAGGTGAGAGCACCATACATGAATTCTGAAAATTGTGGATGCTTGAAGGATGGAATGATTATCTATTTATAGAATATTAGTATAAATATTTATCTAATTTCTGATAAGACCAATATATATCCCAAGACTAAACCTAATACATGGGATTCTACTGTTGAGGAAAACAATGATCTTAAATCAAAATCCATGAAAGTTATCATATAAGGTTTTAATATAGATGTTTTTAGTAGAGTTTTAAAATGAAAAATTATATATGAAAGGTGGTATATCATTCTAATAACATATAAAATAAATAAAAATGTTTTAAACATCTATATAATACATCCATACTGTATTTTTACACTATTTGATTTGTGGATGGAGAAATCATTACATAGTTGAATAAAATTTAAACTAAAACTGTACATGATTTTTGTTATTTAAAAATTCATATTTTTGAAAAATATTATGATATGAAAAATCTATGAATTTTATCACAATATTAAAATAGAATTTTTGAAACTATTAGGAATTATACTATAGTGAAATAATTCAACGTAAAAGATGTTTTTGGTATTTTAATGATTATTAAAGTAAAAAATGGAAGATGATGATAGATATAATGAGTTTTTTTGTAATTAAAATGTTTCTTTAAAAAATTCAACTTATTTGGATGAAAATAAAAACAAATAATCTACTTTCTTATTCTCATGTGATGAGTGAACTTCAGGAAATTCAATTTAAAGTGATGATATTACTTAGTTTTCCAAAAAATCATAAAATAAAAAAATGGTAGATGATTTAAATAACTATTCAAAAGGTATACATTTTATTATTTAAATACTAATAATTTAATATGTTATGAATTTAATAAGTATAAACACATCAATAGAGACTACCCTTAGTTAAGCCATAATAATTACCCGAGAAGAAGAATTTTACAAATTTAGTAAACAATATTAAATCAAATAAAGTTATGAAGGAGGCATGAGGTTCCTCATACGAATCTACTAATGATTTTAGTTATTATTTTGAATATAAAATATCTAATCATATGTCGAATATGTTCTTCATACCACAAACTAATGAAGAACAGTATACTTATTTGACTTCTTCTAATTATAATCCAAAAAATGATCATATGATAAGGTATATGATTATGGTTTGTTATTATTAGAACACAATGAGTGTCTAAATTAAAAAAAGACTATAAAGAAATATTAGGATATAATTTTCAACGAAAATAAGGTTTAGTAAACTTATATTTTATAACATAGTGTTAAACTCGATGAATATGTTTTGAGATGCGTTTTCCCTGCAAAAATATAAAAGAAGGTCATAGTTAAAGATATGAATAGTGGATTAATTTTTAATCAAAATCATCATTAAGAAAAAATAAAATATTAAAAAATAACTCATAATATGTATGGAAATAAATTCATAGATATTTACATATATCATTATACACAACACCCAAAATAAAAAATGTCTAAAATTTTATACTTTCATTATGGATGAAATGGTAATTTTTAAATTATTATTTCCCGTGGAAGCCTTTGGTATGTTGAATAAAAAAAGGCTTTTATTTCTACATAGTTATATAAATATATTTTTAGTTATGAAAAATGTTATCATATTTGGAAACCCATAAATTTTATAGCTATCACTATCAGACCAAAGATATTTTTGGAACACAAAATTTTTCTTACATAATTTTATTTTATAGGGACCAATACACAAAAATATAATTTAAAAATGCTTTATGTATTATGTTTTTTCAGAATATATGAGTAGATATTTCCCCAATAATCACCCAATATCTAAAATTAACAAAGGACTTATAATATTTAGTGGAAATTATAGAATAAAGATAACCAGTATTTGATTAGTTAGAATTCAAAAAAATCAAACAAATAATCGATGTTGATGTATTATTTACAAACCAGACAATCATTTCTTCGAATTGTGATTATGGATATTTATTCTATTTATATAACAAGACAAATTAAATTTTAATGATTAATACATTATTTTTAAATAACAATTATATGAAAATGTCTATACCTTATATTTTAATTATTTATGTTGTAAAAACAATAAATACTTGAATAATTACATAAATGAATCATATATTTATCATAGTATACTTAGACATTACGATGTTTACTCATTGATAATGTTTTTCCAAAGAAACATGATTTTGGAATTTCCTAATATTATATTTAATAAAAATAAACTCTATGATGCATGGAAAAGGGGAATGAAACGAATACCATATATTAATTTTTTAAAAAAAGTTTTCCACTGTTATACCCTTAGAAATATCCACATGAATCTAGTTATACTAGATTAAAAATTAAGATTTCGTGGTAAATCTATTTTTTATATATCAACTCATGATTTCCTATGATTCACGTAGATATATTTTTGGACTCTTAAAAAGAAATCACGGGATATCATTATAAATTTTTTTAGATATCAATAAATTTAAAAGGATTCCAAAAAATGAGACATTAATGAGTGACCATAACAAAGAATTTGATAATCATGAATTTAATTTATTTTTATCAAAACATGACATTAATCATAAATTTTATTCATCTAGGCCACCTCAATAGAATGGTTTTTTATATGAAACAGAGATAATGGATTTTGAATTTTGATTTGTGTTGGAAAACATGTTCAATTTTCTCCATGTCATTCTCCACTTGAATATAATACCATATAATAATCTCCAGTGGATGAAAATTACCAAGATTCTATAAAAGAAGAGTTAAAATAGTATAATAGAAACAAGTTGTAAGAGTTAGTTTTTAAACCTAATGAATATAGTGTTATTGGACTTATGTGGTTACATTTTAACCAATTGAATTATCAGGATATGATATCTTTAAATAATGCTCGACTACTTTACCATGGTTATATCCCATGAGAAGAAATAGATTATAATGAAAACTTTGCATCTATTTCTATTTTAATACCCACTAAAATATAGTTATTTTATTAATATCACATGAATCTTAAATTATATCAGATGTATTTTAAATCTTCTTTTATCAATATATTTCTATATTACACAAGTTTATATTGAACAACCTCCTGATTTCAAAGACTATCATTCTCATTATTATTTTTTAAAACTTATCATTAAATTTTATGTTCATAAACATGGTCTTAGTGCTTGGTATGAAAGATTTCATTCTTGTTTTTTATCTAATGGTTTCAACGTGGGATTGGAAGGCACAAACCTTTTAAGAAACCATTTTGAAAACATACTCTTCATGAGTTAGTATATATTAATGATATTATATTATTCTTATATAATCAAAATATGTGTAATAAATTTTATAAACCCACGAAAAATGTATTTTACAGTGAGCATTTTGGGTGGATTAATCTATTTTTCTTGATTAAAATGATTTGAAAAATATTTTAGAAATATTTTATATAAAATAAAACACATAAATTATTTACATAAAATATTTAGACTTTAAAGTAGTAAGATATTTTCAACTCCAACGAGTTCCAATATTATATATTACCTGGGAAAAGATGGAGTAACTGATTAAATCAAGATTTATAGAGGAAGTTTTGTGTTCTTACTTTATCTCATTTTATGTAATTGAGAAATTATGTTTCACTATTTGTTTGTGTTACACTTCAACAAAACAAATATGAATATCGTTTTATTAATATAATAAAATTAAAATATATTTAAAAGGAACTTTGTCTCATTGTTTTCTTTTTATAAAAACATAAAATTTTGATTTAATAACATTATAATCTATTGATTTTATTGGTTTGAGGACTAGATATAAAATTACCTTATAAAACATCCTTTTTATCAGAAATTTTCAGCATTATGGTATCGTAAGAATCAACACACTATTTCATTATCAAATGCTGAAGATGAATATATTATAGTTTGTACTTTCTGTGCGCAATTATTATGGATGAAATACATACTAATTTATTTTAGATTAAAATTTTATAATGTACCAATAAGTTATGATAAATAATTTTCTATCAAAACTTTCATAAATTGAATGATCCATTTAATAATAATTCACATAGATCTATAGAACCAATTTTATTAATATCAATTTCAAAAATGGTGATATATATATAAAATTCATATGTATATATGATCTATAGGAAGACATATTTTCTAATAAACTACATTCTGATTAATTTTATTTTTTCAATTATGAATAATGATTATTTTATTTCAACTAAATATTTTTATTATATTATTTATGATTTTTAGTGTGAATTTTTTTGTTAATGTTTTTATTTTCCACTAGTAGATAACATTTTAGTTATCAACATGTCACAATATGACATGTTGAGTATTATTTTTCTGATTACATTTTTACAACAATTTATGTGAATTTTTATCAACCTCAAAATAGTGTTTCGTAATCATAAATATGCGAAAAAACATTGAACACTTGTGAACCTCAATTTTTTCTTTATAATATATCAATCCCTTATAGTCCTCAATACGTAATCCTATCATTTCTTTCTCCATTAGATTATGGGAAATATGAAGTTATATTTATGTTATAATTCATGTATATCGAAGAGTCTGATGTAATAAAGAAAGTATTTTAGTGTAAAATTATTTGATTTTTCTTGATTGTACATGAAATAAATTCCATAAAAAATGGTAATATATCTATACGGATGGGGGTATGTATGAGAATAATAGTGACCATGATTTTTATTTAAAAATTATGGCTGTGAAGTCTATGTGAATTTAGCCAATAATTAATGATATGATGAATACCTCATCACATCAATAGTGAATCAGATAGAATTTTCAATGTCTCAAGGGGTGATAGACACTATTTTATTGTGTCCTCATTAGGGGATTTTATCAATAAATACCTCAAATTAAACTATAAATGTATAATTACTTCTAGAAACCATGAAATATATTTTTAATATTTAATATGCTGATAAGAAGGTGATAATGGAACTGGAACATGAGGAAAAGGTTCTTGAGAATTTTATTCAATTAACTATCGATTAGTGTGTGGGTATGTATGAAAGGATTATATTTCATGATAATGTGTTAATGTATTTTTCTATAGAGGAGAATATTCATTTTGAATGATTTATCAAGTGATATATGTGTCATATTACCAAAAAAACTATGAAATATTCTTTATTTATAATGATTTTGGTGGTAGTTTTTTTTAAACATGGTTTTCATATGAAATGAGGCAATAGATAGTCAATTATAGGGTTTATGGATATTCAAATATGTTTTATTAAAATTAATTTTTTACTTATAAAGTTTATCTGAAAATAAATTGCTACAGGATGGAGCTGAAGATTATATCATAGTTGACCCAACTCATGTTGAGGGGGAGCATACTAAAGGAATTATTGTTGCTATGATTCCTGAATGAGAAGAATATTCTAGTGTACATATTAAGGGTAACTTAGATGATTTGAATTTATCTAATAGGATACGTGTATTTTGAATAGTTATCTTGGATGAGATTCAATTGGAATCCATTTTTTTAAACTGGTGGTGAGAGTGAAGAAGAGGATTTCATTATGCATTGGTTTATTATTTAGATGCTTGTGATTGAATGCACATTAACTCCAATCCCATTAGTATTAGATTTTTTGGTACCTTTTTTTTGATCTAGGGGAATTATTTTCTACCAATATTACCATACTAGTAACAATTGAACCAGAGAGAACCATATCTACTATATTTGTTGTGGTTCTATTATTTAAAAACTCATAACCTGTTGATATTTAATAAACAGTTAAAATAGACACAATTATATTTATTGTAAATGAATATTTTGTTTTTAAGAATATGAAGAAAATATATACAAGGATAATTCCTTCTTAGTATCCTTGAGAATGAATAAGAGATGATCAGTTAATCTTTAAGGTGTTGATTAAAATATGGATGTTAAATAAGATCTATAAATTAAAAATAACATAGATTCTATTTATTATTTTCATTATGATGTTGATAATAGAATAATTTAGGTGGATACAAATGATGTTGTAAATTTTGGAGAGAAAATTATATCTCAATTTGACATGTTTTTAGGATAATTAATTTCATTATATATTTTTTTGGTAGATCCTCAAGACGAATTTCAAATGCATCAAAATAATTATTTATATAAGGATTAGTTGAATGCTCTTACAATGAATTTTGAATCCCAGTATGAGTTTATCATATAAATTCACACTAATGAAAATAATCTATTCATTAAGATAGATATAGATGGTTCAAATAGAATGATATAATATATTTTTGATACCTCTTAGAGAACTCATTTTTTTGGAACTTGTATGGAAGGATATACATATCATGTAGTTATGGAAGTGAAGATGAAAGAATTCTCAAGTTCCCGTAACATCTTAGCTGAGAAAATTTCATCAACAAATTTGTGTTTTTCTTTCAAAAGGATTTTTTAAGACATCTAGATATTTTTAGTTACTGAAATATGTAGTATACCCATCATTCATATAATAATTATTCACGGTTTGTATCGGCCACCAATTTTTTTAATATAGTTTATGAAAATGTTCCTCAGATTAAGGTAACATGTTTGAAGACTTATAATGAAAAAAACATCTTTGTAATAATAATTGTTTAGATGGTTGGTTCATTTTCTAATAACACATTTACTCTAGATGATAATCTCAAAAATATTCACCAATTTGTTCTCTCGTATCAGTGTTTTTACATATCCTCCTAATAATGAAATATGTTTTTTTGAACCTTCTATGAAACATAGAGTTATGAATGGGAAAAAATTTCCTATGCCTTAACATAACCTTACATCCAAGGTGTTTTTCTAGATAATTAGTTTTATATGTCGAATAGGATTATCAACTGTTGTTCGATAATGTTTTAAATTCATTGATGTTTTACTAATTTTTATCAAAATACTTTTCAATGATTATCTATTATTCTATACTTTTAAAAACATGAAATTTTGAATTAGATAGATATGTGTATGGATGAACTATTTTAGTTTTGTGGTAGATCATCTCTGGGACACAAAATTTTATATCACCCACTTTTTGCCACAATGTTCATCGAGAAATTTTTTTGTCCTACTAATATCAATCCTAACAATAATTCCATATATTTTTTCCCAAATAATGATTATTTTTAATTTTTTTAACTTATAATTTCTTGAGAATACTTGAATTGTGTAATTATTGTTTTGTTGGATGTTTTTTTTATATTAGTTGAATTCCTTTCAAAATTTTTATTATAATTTTTTTTGAAATATATATTTATCATGTCCATATGAATTTTTATTCATTTTAGTGATAAATTTTAAAACCATTAAAAAATTTAAATGTTATATAGTGAATGTTTTTCCACATAATTTCACCATCCTTTAGTTATATTAAAAATGAGGTGACATTTTATAATTATTTAGGGAGTATTTATGATTATATATAAAAATATTTAGAGGAGTATTTTCTAAAATCATTCATTATATAAGAAAACATTTTTCAAAAATATAGTGCTTATAAGATCCTTTTGATTATTTATATTATAATATTTGTGATCACCAAATTGGGATAGGCTGATTGTCTCACTAATTGTGTTCCAATATATCTTAATATTTCAAAAGTTTTGGTGATAAAAAATTCTATTTTTTATTCATCTGTATATCTTATGTTTTTAAGTACCATATTTTATATTCATAACTCATTTAAATTACAATAGGTCTCATCAAGAAATTTACCAAATAAATTTCTTTTATGTGATTAAAATTTATTATACAAGACAAGGAATTCACTTACAAATATTCTATATTTCAGGTTTCACTAAAGCAAGTAATCTTATGGAATATTGGTTTAAACAGAGCATCCTATGATATATGTTGGTTTTATTATTGAAAAGATAAATTATCTTATAAATAGAATACTATAAAAAAATTTAGGTTATATTGATGTTAAGAAAATGAATCTTATCATACACAATTTCAATGTATCTTATTAGAATGGACATCTTAAATAAATTATCTTCTCCATTGAATAACTCAGAGATCAAAAAAGAGTTTTATCATATAGACATTATTTATCTTATTAAATTGAAAATATATTAAGAAAACTATGGTTCTTAAATTTTACCTTTCTTAGATCTATATATTTTATGGTGAATCGATATTTCATTCTAAGATATATTTTATAATTTGGATTCTGTATTTACTATCTCCATATCCTTTGGAAATTATTCTTAATATTTTAAGTATATTATTAATTTTTATTTCTAAATAAATAACAATTTATTGGGAAATAGTATATCCTACCCAATAATGTAAAAGTATGATGAAGATGAAATACATTACATCCTATAATCAATGATCATTAATTATAAAAAAAATTAAGGAAACATGATAATTATTATCATATCTCTTCATATTTAAAAAGTATAATTTTCTAAAATAAAAGTATTATCATGTGTTCATAGTTAAAATTCACTATATTAGGTATAAGAAATAGAGATCATGGTTTTATTAGTGATATTGGTTAAACATGAAGTTATATAATGTGGAACAAAAAAGGATATGATTTTACATCTAATATTTTTAATTCATTAGGTATTATCCTATTATATTGAAAAATCTCTAAATCAATTCTTTGAATTTATTCATATTTTTATGATGTATATTAATCATAAATTAGTTGATTATTGGTACTATGAATAAAAATTTTCTCAGTATTTATTTTCATCTTATTCTTTATCTGAAATTCTTGTGATCAAGTGTTCTAAGACCATGGGTAGGTCTTATAAAGGGATAGCCATGCAGAAAGATCTTGGACCTTTTTAAATTGTAAATATTTCTTGTACTAAGATGGGAATCCCCTAAAAAGTGGATTAGAATAGAGAATATTACTAGACTCATGGAGTATAGTATTGGTGGATTAGACTAAGATGTATTTTTACCCTAAATAACTATAAATTATCTATGTTAAAAATTTCACTCTTTGTTTTTCATTCTATTTCATAAATAATTATAAGATAAAATTAAAATTGTTTAGAAATAAATATATATTGTTTCCAAGAAAATATAATTTTCAATAACTTAATTCAGCCATAAAAGAAATTTTTAATTAATTTAATTGATCAGAAGAAAACATATTTCTTTCCTCAGATCATTATTTAGTGAAGATATTTATTTTCCAATACCAATTATTTCTACCATAAATTATTAGATAAAAATCATATGTAGAATACCTCTAGTGGAGATATACAAATTATCATTTTATCTCTAAACAACATTGATGGATTTTATGGTTCTAGGCTGGTATATAAATCATCTTGTGTTGTTCACCTTGATCTCTAATAATATTCCATTGGGATTTAAGAATCCACCTTACAATCTCATTATTCAGAAGATGGTGGTGAAAGGATAATAAATTGTTCTTGATAGAAGATACTTAATAAAATTCTTTGATCTTGAGATAAAGATCCCTATATTTCATTATGCACAACAATTCTCCAACTCGTTCATCTCTAGCACAACAGATAAGATAGTTTATTTATAAAATTATGGGGTTGGGTTAAATTTTATTTAATTTCATATAGTCCCTTAACAAAATATTAATCCCTTAAGTGACCCCATTTAATATAGTAATAATTTTATTATTATTTTTTCATGGTGTGTGCTTATTGAAATAATGATATATATTATTTTTCTATCCTGTAAATAAATGTTTATTTTCAAACCTCACCTTTGTCTGATCATCCTCAAAGGAATATAATGAATTCCCAAATAAATATTTAACAAAAATGTTTACTCATTCAATAAATTAATAAATGAATACAATAAATCATCAAAAAAAATCTTACGACTAAATATTTATTAAAATTATTAAGTCAATAAAACTTGAATGAAATTATTCTTAATACATGAGAATACTTTTTATTTCTATAACTTGATTCATATATAATTTTATTGAGATCAATAGAACCAATTTGTGTGTGACCCTAAAGTATTATTCATCATTATAATTCATATTCCTTTCTTAAATATCATTATTCTTATCTATAAATTGTATAAAAATTCCAAGAAGAATAAGTTAATGTGGCTTTGTTGAAAACCATATACATGTATGGAATATTTAATAGAATCTATTTTTCTAGATATCTCATCAAACTGGTAGAGAAATTATTTCATCAACCTTAATGACTGATATATTATTTTGATTATCTATAATGAACATTTCTACACCACTAATTCCATGAAATTTACATTGATGGTTACCTTCCAATCAAAGCATTTAGATATTAACTTCCATAAATAAATCAGATAAATCCTTCAGTGAATATTTATTAATATCATATTGATCATTTAATACATAATGTTACTTACTTAAAGTGAACTAATTTTATAATGGGATTCATCAATAAATCCATGTATGTGAGTTTTGATATGTATTAATAATAATCATAATGTCTACGAACCATCACACACTCTCACAAATTGAAATATCTGATTACATGCAAACTCAAATAATTTTAATTGCTGGGTCTGTCCTCATATTATCCAATCAAGGAAAGAAGTAAGGGATTACATAATAAAATGAATCTTCAACCTCTAAGGAGTAATCACTCATGATAGACAACAAACATGGTTCCCAGCTATATTTTATAATTCTAGCAATAACAGAAATATTAAAAATATATTTTCATAGTGTGTCATGGTCCACATCATATTGGGGAACTACTCTGACATATTTTGATATAATCGATAACCTAGGAAATTCGAACCTTTGTGTCATTTAAAATAACGAGCAATATGTGATAAGATATATTTAATATTCATTTCATTGGTTATATTATGTAATCTAATATATAATCTAGATGGATCTAGGGAACCAACTCTAATAGTCATTAGTGTCTCCAATTACATTAATTTCCATAAATATATGATAATAACATATTTAATTCTAGAATTAAAATACATCCATTCCCTCTATTGTGGGGTATCTTCAAGAAAACATCATGTCCAGTTCTCCAAATAACATGTAATAGAGATATTAATTTTGTTAAATATAATGTTCATACAATCGCATCAACATTTACATCCTATGTATAGTGATAGTGGCCTTGAATATGGATTCAATGGAAAAATCATTCTCATATACACTATAAAAAATTCCACTTTATGGAGTGTTTCCCTTTATTATTGCTAAAAATCAATAAAATGGGGAACCTTTTGTAAGGTCTAACTAAATGTTCTATTTGACCTTTATGAGTGCTAACAATACTTCATTATGACTAATTTGATTTTTATATACGTATTTATGTATTTTGAAAATGATATTTATAAAAATATATATATATATATAATATATAATATATATATATATATAATGATTTGTTTACAATACTATAATAATTATATTATGATCATTGAAATATTCAAATTCATTATAATAAAAATGTATATTTAAATATAATATATTTATATGTTGTCAAACAATTATAAAAATATATAAATGAATTTATATCCTATTGTATGTGTCGGTATTTGTATATGTGTGTCTACATGTGTATACACATGTTTACACATATATATATTTGTATGTGCATGTATGTGTATGAATATGTATTAATGTGTATGTGTATGTGTGTGAATGTATATGTATGTATGTATATACGTGTATATACGTTTATATGTATGCATAGGGATATATATGTATGTTTATGTACATAATGTGCATATCCGGGTATATGTATATGTATATATCATTATATAAAAAGAAAATTCCTTTTTTTAATTTTAACTGTCACATTATATTATATATATACACACACACAAACATATACATATAAAAATCATAGGGAATGTCATTTTCCTATTCAGATGTCATTAATGTAATTATATAAATATATATATATATATAGTAATTATTTTTATATTTAATTTTAAATATATTTTTATACATTTTGTATGGATATTATTTTTAACATGTTTGAAATTTATGGAATTTTTTTTCATTTTTATATTAATTATAATTGTATTTAAATCTTGATACAATTGTTATTTATTCATTTTTTTATTATTAATCTATTTTCTCTACATTATATTGAAATTTAAATATAAATATATATTCATTTTTTAATATTTCTTGTAATTTATTTAATTTTAATAATTTTATTTAATTAATTTTTCTCTTCTGTTAATTTTATATAATTTATTCAATTTAAATGCTGCTCCTTTTATAATATTCTATCTAATTTATTCAGTATTAATTTTCATTCATATTTATTATTTATTCAATTAATTATTTCATTGTTTTTATTCTGATAGTTATTTACAAATTTTTAAATGTTAATATTCATTACATTTATTATGCATGTTATTTATATAATTAAAATTTGATCATTTTAAATATATTTTAATTTAAATCATCGATCATTTATCATTTATTAATTAATAACTCGTACATTATTATAATAATGTTTTCAAAAAAATTATTTTTAAAATTATTTTTTATTTAATATTTATTCATTATTAATAATTAATGGAACTATATAATTTATTTAAATACTTTATTAATTTAATAGTTTAATAAGAAATTAATTTTTTGTTATTAATGTTTTCTTTACTTTTAATCATTTAATATTATAAATTCATTTTAATTACTTATTCAATTTGAATATTTTTTTTAATTTATCAATTTTTATGATTTATATGTTAAATAATTTATAATTCATTTATAATACTATTTATAAATTTTTAATTATTAAAATTTATTAATTTTATAATGCTTGTGATTTACATAATTAATATTTATTCATTATGATGATAATATTTTTTTATCTTTATACTATGATTTTCTACTAATTTTTAATCTATAATTTACATTAAATCATTTTTATTTGAATTCAATTTTTAGTATATTTTTTATTTATTTTAGAATTTATTCATATATATTATTTGTAATATATAAAATTTAAAATATATATTTATTTTTAATAATTTCTTACAGTCCACATTAATATTATTTATTTATTTATCATTGTATTCATATATTCATTTTCTTATAATACATTATGCCTCATGTTATAAAATTTATTAATAGTTACAATGTATATAATATAAATAAATTATTTTTTAAAAATTTATCTCTTATTTGTAATTATGTTATATTATTTTTTCTTATAAATAAATTTTCAATATTAATTTATATATAAGTAATAATTGATAGTAAGTTTAAAAATATATTTTTATTTTTTAATTTCTAATGCTATTTATTTATGCTATGTTAAGCATTGGTAAAAGTTACATTTATCAGAACATCTTATCTAGCACTGATAAATGTAGTGCTTATCACTGCAAAAAAAAAATAATACCATTATCAGTGCATAACATTTTAGCACCGTTAAATTTGTATTTTATGAGCACTTTTTTACAAGCATCGATAAAACTCCTTCCCCTATTTTAAAAGAACCCTCATCAAGATCACCCCTCATCATGTCATTCAATATATCATAGAAGATAAATCCTATTGTCACCCCAATAGAATATTTTGGATGATTCGACCACATAGATTGAAGGTATATTATTCCTCACTCATTTTTATTCGTTTATTCATCATTGTCAATCTATTTTTTTAACATTCAAGTTTTTTGTTAATGAAGAATTTATAATATAACAACCATGCTACTTATTACACACTTAAATATGATTTATTACATAAACTATTCACAAGATTCAATATGGATGATTGAGTGGTATAGTGTATTTGGGGAATAGGAAGATTACATAACGACTTAAAACAAGAAACACAATATCTTTATTAAAAACATCCTTTACATGACCACTACATTCCCTCGTACATAGCATTACATAGGATAACCTAAGGACATGCATAAGAAAAGTGTAATCTATAAATCCCATTAAGTGTGTAAAAAAACATAACATAAAGAATACAATACATGTTAAGAAATAAGAATATCAACAGAGCATAAAGTAAAAATGAACATAAATGAATGATATAGCATGATTGTCAGAACATGGAAATGTGTCCATATCACATAACATGGTATTAACATGTTCCAAGGCTTATTGCACATGGAGCATGAGTAAACTCAAATTACACTTCAATTAGAATGAGAAAACCCTCATTGCACTTGAATTATACTATGTAAACCCTCATTCAACTTGACGTGTCATGATACAAATCATTTCCCAATACATTAGAGCGCTATCAGGGAACACACTCCTTAAACATTTCATTTCATGCATAAGTATGGCACATGGATCATACAACATGGAACCGTTACAGATCATCATTTATTTCACTCTAAAAGAAAGTGGAATTCATATATTAGCCTCACCCCAGTGATTGCGGACTCTTTATGTGCATCCAGGAGACCCGCATTCAAATCCAACCAGAAAAATATTTTTTGGGTACCATAACAGTACTGTAGTAGGCAATGTAGCAGTACTGTAAGAGGTAATGTAGTAGGTATTATAGCCTAAACTGTAGCAGGTAATGTCTAAAACATTAGCAGCAAAGGATATTGTATTGTTTGGGCTTTCGGGCTACCTATTTGGTCCCCAAGTACTTTAAGGCCTTTGGTCCAATCAGGCATTTGGGTCTGTAAGTCCTTTTGGCCACCTCAAGGCATTCCGTCCACCTCATGGCCTTTGGGCCATCTCATGGACTTCAGGCCACCTCATATCCTTTGGGACTCCTCAAGGCCTTCAGGCCACATCAAGGCCTTCAGGCCACCTCATGGACTTTTGGACACCTTCTGTATAGATGTAAACGATACAACCTACAAGAAAAAAATCTATAGATAGATGATGAGTGAGAAGAATTCACCGTAGTAGAATCTAAACAGATTGAATGAATGAGAGTGTATGTAAACTTCCATCGAGAAAATCCTCTGCATGCACAAGAAATCCTAACCTAATATCCATGTAAAGGTGGAGATCTTATTTCACAATATAGATGATGGGGAAGAGTAGTTCTGTGTAGTTAGTCAGGGATGTATGTAATTTCAGAAGCCTGCGGGAAATGAAGTCTTCTAAGGCCTATGGACCATGTAATACTTATGACTATAGGCCATGTAAGGGTTCCATATCACCCCTTGAAATAAGGACTATAAAAAATAATTAAAAAAAATTGAAGGCCATCAGGCCATTGTAGAATAATTAAACGTTCATAAAGGTGAATACCCATGATAGAGAAATGGGCACGGTATTCACAAACGAATGACTTTGGCTTGGAAAATCCCGGTGCAATTTCAGTAGAAAAACAACATGACATAAGAATTCATAAAAATTATTAATGAGATAGAAAGGGTTGTCCCATAAAATTTACATGAAATGGAAATTAAGGTGGTCATATAGATTCATTTCTCAAAATAAGTAATGAAAGTTTAGATTCATAATACTAAATAATTGAGTGAATATAAATGAGGAGAGATGAATTCCTTACAGAATTTTGGCATGGT
Source organism: Viscum album (assembly GCA_963277665.1). NCBI lineage: Eukaryota > Viridiplantae > Streptophyta > Magnoliopsida > Santalales > Viscaceae > Viscum > Viscum album. The sequence goes on along the minus strand of OY728161.1, from coordinate 1,603,057,578 downwards.
AATGGGTTTAAAATGAAGTCATTCATGTAAGAGAAAGGGGTATCTCAACATTTAATCATAAAAAGGGATGTTTGGGGGGAGATGTGAAGCCATAACCCAAAATTTTCAATTTAAAATAAAAGGGTATAAACATATTATGAAACTTGGAAAACATGAGAAAGGAAGAAATCCCATACTTGGAAGTGTGATCCCAAAGGCTTGGGAGAGGCTTGAGAGAGGTTTCATGGGAGTTTGGGGTGACTTTGGAGGATTATATAGGGAGGAGGACAGAGGATTGACGATCTCCAAAGGCTTCTAGTAAAGAGGAAGTGGGAAGTTGGGTGGGTTTATAAAGGAGTGGATAAAAAATTCATTATTATTTAGGTTTGGGACAGAAAACATTAAACTAATCAAAACCACAAACCAAAACATTTTATTTTCCCATGGGTTTTTTAATAGGTAGTGGAAAACATTATTCTAGAAGTCCAATAGCCTAAATTCTAAAAATAATATGGATGATTATGTAGACGTGAGTCGCACTATCAAGTAATTAAATTTAAAAAGTTAAAATGTTTTATAAGTCTTAAAAGGTCCTCTAAAGAATTGTAAAATAAATCAAACAAACCTAAAATCACATTATATTAATGGTAAAACATATATTTTGTAAACATAATGTTTATATTATTTTATTACATCACTATAAGGATATTATGATGTCATAAAACACACTTTATATTTAAACGGTATTTAATTGTTACCCAAAACTTTAGTTGTCTCAGAAAATTATGAAAAAATTACAATTTAATATTTTTGACATCCTGATTCCAAATATAATATTCATTGCATATATTTTTTTAAAATATATCAATTTTTAATTTTAAAATAAAAATCGATATTTATAAAAAAATCATGGGTTCTGAAAAAAATAGCTTTCAAACATTATTAAAAATCACAATTGAATTTATAAAAATTATACAATTATTTATAATTATTAATAAGTCATTTATTGATAATATTTTATTAAAATATTATTTAATTCAAAAATCCATTAATTCATCAAAAACATATTTCATATAAAATGTTATTTTTTATTTAAAACCCATTTACAAAGTAACAATAATAAAATAGATGTATATTATATATAGAAAAATAAAGTACATAATTATGACTCTATGGTATTGTTACATAACCCCATATAACATCCGCATAATATTGAAGGGTATGGTGTTCGATGGTGATAGAATATTGCGGTGGCTCAGATAACATCTCTCTGTGATAATATCTATCAACTTCAACTTCACTAGTAAGCGGTTCTGTTCGATCCTATCGTGTTGAATCTCGGATTGGGCTTGGTCAAGAGAAAATATCAATGATGCCACATACTTTTTGAGTTATGAAAAATGGGATTCTTATGGAAAAATTTTACTTGATGAGTCCATATCTTCCGTTTTCAGTGTAAATTGGATTTGTTAAAGCACTAAATTTATGTTATTCATGTGATCACTGTTTAATGGATATATTAACAATGGTCAAATTTTATTTTGTTATTTTAAAATCCAAAAACATAAATCCAAGGAAGTGCATATGTTATATAAACATTTTACATATTATGTTACTTAATTAGATAATGAGTAATTTCCATAAATAATAGTTTGGGTCATTACAATCTCCCCCCCTTTATGAAATCTCACCCATGATATTTTCTTTTTACCACCCAAAATCATATGGGGGTAACTCTTCCTCATCACTCCTCTGATTCCCACATTGCCTCTTCAACACATTTTGTTTCGCCACAACACCTTTATGGGGGATATTGTCTTATTTCGTAGAACTTTTCCCCTATGATCTATTATATTCACCATCTTCTCTTCACATGAGAGGACATTATCTAATGGTACCGCCACTGGATTAAGTAAATGTAATGGTTTGGCTATGCACGTCCTCAAAAGTGATATGTGGAATACATAATGTTATTGAGATAAGTTTGGTGGGAGTTCTAGTCGATGGGTCATAGGTCCAATGACATCAAGAATCTCAAAAGGGCCAATGTACATTGGAATAAGTGTTCCCTTATTCCCAAATCTTATAAATCTATTTTATGGTGGCATGTATATGAATACTGTATCACCAACATATAAATATAGGTCTCGTCGATGACTATCAGCATATCTATTTTGTCGACTCTGAGCAGCTTTAATATGATACTGGGTGGTCTTAGCCTTCGTCACCATTTCTTCAACCTTCTATATAATTAAGAGTTTTCTCTCTACAAAATCATCATACACGTCGGTGTTATACACCTCTTTCCATACATAGCTTTATAAGAATCCATTTGGATGCTTGAGATGAAACTTTTGTTGTATTAGAACTCAAAAATAGGGAGATGCTGATCACATCCTCGTTTTATGTCTATCGAGAATGCTCTAAACTTGTACTTGGGTGTTTGTATAGTCTCCTAATATTGACTATTAGTTAGAGGATTACAAGTCATATTGATGTTCAATCAGGTATTTAGATAATTTTGAAGACTCTTTCAATACATAGAGTTTACCACGTCTCTGATGTATATTTGTTCCAGTTGATCCATTAAGAAAACCTCCCGAATAGCAATAAACTTTGCAGTCTTTGTAAGATGATCCATAACAACCCAGATATCATTGTTTCTATTGGATCTCTTTGGAAGTCTAGTGACAATGTCCATGGTGATATTCTACGATTTCCATGATGGTATGGTTAAATGTTTCATCATCCCCTAAGACTTCTACCTCCTAGCCTTAACTTGATGACATTCGAAGAACATTGATGTATACTCAAGGATCTCCTTCTTCATGTTATCCCACCAATAAGGATCTCGAAGATCTTGATACATCTTTGTGATTACTGGGTGAATTGAGAAATTTGAACACTTTGCATCATTCAGAATTTCCTAATTCAGCTCCGGACATGATAGAACTCATAGCCTTTTCCCTAATCTCACAATTCCTTCTTCATTAAAATTAAACTCCGAGGATTTACCTTTTCTTATTGTTTCCACCTTCTTTTGAATTCCCACCTCATCCTTTTGGGACACATTTATCCTTTCAAAAAAATAAGATTGAAAATCATTTATGAAAGGATTGAAGATATTTTCATCTTAATGATTCCCATGTCCATCGTCTAAAAATATATGAATATTCGAACCTTTTCAATTCTCATCAATTATTTAATAGTTGGTTCCTTTATAAATTACACATCCACCACCTTTTTCCCTTTATCAGGGTGTTAATGGATTGAGCAGTCAAAGTCATTGATACACTCTAACCAACTTCAATGTTGCATGTTCCACTCTTCCTGTGTGAATATATACTTGAGGCTTTTGTGGTCTACATATTTTTCACGCATCCCCCGAAAAGGGGTAATACTGCCAAAATTTTAAAGTGAATATCACTACATCCATCTCTAGATCATGTGTTGGACAGTTTTTCTCATGATCATTCAATTCCCTTGAAAAAATAGGTAATGACTTTGTCATTCTGCATCAAGACACAACCCATGCCCTTCTTCGAAGCATCACTAAATACCACAAAATGTTCTCTCTTTGTGTTTAATGTATGGAAAAGAACGATTATAAGCCTCCTTTTCAACTCCTTGAAGCTCTCTTCACTTTTACCAATCTAAGAATAATTTACTCCCATCAGTGTTATCTTTGTAAGAGGGATGGACAATCGTGAGAAATTTCTCACAACTCAGCAATAATATCCAGCTTACCCCAAATATCTACAGATATCCCTTACCAATCTTGCCCTTGGATATCCCTATATTATATCAGTCTTAGAGGGATCCATAGATATCCCATTGCATTGAATATATATCGTAATAATAAGACCTTCTTCAACAGATGTCACACTTTTTGTACTTTGTATAGAGATTCTCCTTTCGCAAAGACTATAGTACAATGCTGAGATTCTCCTCATGTTCCTCATTGGTTTTGGATTACATAAGAATATCATCTATAAAGACTACCAAAAATTTGTCGAGATAAACTACAAAGACTCTATTCTATAATTCAAATATGGTTGGTGGAGAATTATTTTCTATGAAAGGCATTACTATGAATTCATAGTGCAAATACATTTGTACGAAATGTAGTCTAAGGGATATCATTATTCTTCACCCTTACATGGTAATATCCCGACCACAAATCCACCTTGTATAAGTATTTTTCTCCACCTAAATAATCGAAAAAGTCATCAATTATTGGAATAGGATACTTGTTTTTAACTTGTTTTTATGAGATCCCGATAATAAATGAAAATATGCCTTAACCTATCCTTTTTCTTGACGAAAATGACTATAGCACCCCAGGGTGAAGCACATGGGTTTATAAACCCATTATATGGATTCTCCGGTAGTTGATTCTTCAGCTCCTCAAGATTCACAATAGACATTCTATATTGAGCCTTGGATATTTTCTACACCCTAGGTATAAGGTCAATTGAGAATTCAACTTCTCTTCTATAAGGAAGACCATGAAATTCATATGGAAACACTTCAGTGAATTCCATCACAATATGCATGTCTTCAAGGATGGATGATTCCATGGACTCAATCATCTAAGCCAGATGTAAATTATCATAGGTTAGTAATATCTACACTTGATAAGATGTTATACATGACGATTCGTCCTCCTCCAATAACTTGTAATTAATCAGGGGTTTGATTCTCCATATGTGGAGTGATTTTTCTCTCATGGAAATTTATGTTGCATTTATATAAGGAAATCCAATCCATGCAGATAATTGCACCAAATTTCACAAGAGGAAGTATTATGAGTTTTTCGAGAAGTTCCATCCCCAAATTTTGACATTTGTGGATTTATATTCCTAGGATTAAATGATTTCCTCATTTGTCGTACTGACTGAAATCTTCACTTAAATGATTTTTGGTGGTGTCGGGATTGTTATAATAAACATTAAGGATATAAAAAACATTCATAGAATTAGAATCACAAAGTATGTTCACCATTCATGAATGAATAACTAGCGTACCTATCACAACATTGTTTTTAGGGTTCACTTCGGCCGTAGTGATGAAAAAATCTCACCCTTGCTGCCGCAACGTTTTTTGGTTTCTTTCGAAAACCCTTTCCTTAGGGCACTAATTTGAAAGGTTCCCTGGTTCTTTGAAGTTGATGTAATAAACAACGTATTGAATGTCAAACAGAGCATTCAGCTCATCTTTCGTAGCTGTGGGTTTTTCATGTCAGCAGTTAAGGACTGGGTTATCTTAATGTCAATACCTAAATCATTTCCTCTCCCCCTTGAAGAAATTTTTACGGTGCTTCTTTCCACAACTTTTGCAATTTGGGTGAAAATATTTTCATAGAACCATTGGATTTATCCATCTGACCACCAAAATTGATGTCCACCTTATGCTTCCTATCCAAATAAAACTCTTGAGATTCTCCGATATCCATTTTTCCCTTGAGGGAACATAAAACAATTTTCTGATAGCTATCGAAGTCATGGATCGCCAGGGCGTTCTTGAGGAGAGGTTTTATCCCACCAATGAAGTGGTAGACATTGCATTTGGGGGTAACGACAAAGACAAAATAGTATTGTACCAAAAATGTGAATTTTTTCTAATATACTTCGATGGATTCGTCATATTTTTCCGGAGTTCAAGGAAGTCCCTTTCTATATTAAGTTTGAGGGTGCAATGAACTTATTTATCGAAAAATGATTTCTGGAAATCCTTGCATTTCAATTACTTAATCTCCTCCTCAGGTGCTATATTATTGTTATCACTTTCCAAAATTAATCAAATTCACCCTCTATATGATAAGCATCCAGAAGAAAAATTTCTTGTTTAGAACACTGAAGGATGGATAAGATCTTTTCAATGAAGTTGATCCATTCTTCAGAAATTGAGGGATCTATTGTTCCATTAAAAGTAAGATGACTTTTTCTCATTAATCTATCGATTGTGACCTGTTGTTTCAAGGGGGGGGGGGGGTGATAATGTTCTTCTTGACCCACATTTCAATTTAAATATTGAGTCAATTGGGAGATTATAATGAAATATTTCATGATTACTCCTCCCATCAGATTGGGAATCACATTAGAACTGTCATCAAATTGATCTTTGAATTATTTGATAGCCTGATTCCTCATATAATCGGCCATTGCTGGAATAAAAAAAAAATAGGGGTTACACATAAAGGGTAATCGATGTAAAAACTGATGACTTATAAATAAATTTTATTTCCTTACCTTATGAATTTATATGCTTTAGACTATGTTATCTGTGATCTACTTTCTAAAATATATTCTTAGGGGATTTCTTGTAATTCAATTCATAATGGTTCATACTAAGCTACTGAATTTACCAAAACATATCCCCTTGGAGTGTCATAACCAAGAGTGAAGCAAGGCCCATTGTCATATACCAAGATACCCCAGGTCATGCCTGAAACTCCTTGTCATAGTTTTCACTCCTACGTACATATGTGCTAGATCTGCCTCTACCTGCTCGTATCTAGACAAAGATATATTTTCTTGATAAGCCACTTACTCAATACACACCAAAACGTTGGAATGTTTTTATTTTACATAGTATTATCCTTAAGGCCTTATCATGGGTTTTCTATTCGTAATCCCATACATAACTAAACTTATCGAATAATACCAACTATAACAACACTTCTCTTTATTACAAACATAAACATGATTTATTACATAAACTCATAACTTAATAAAACAAGGAATATAGAGAATTATAGTGTATTTAGGTCTTATGAACCATACATAATGACTCCAAACATGAAAGAAGACATAATTATAAAAAACCACTTTTACATAACCACTACATTCCCTCATACATAGCATTGCATGGGATGACCTGAGGAAATGCATAAGAATAGGGTGAGCTATAAAGACCTACAAGGGAGAAAAATAGACATAAAATTAAGAATAAAACACATGTTAGGAAATAGGTAGATCGACAGAGTATAAAAGAAACATGAACATAAAGGCCTGATATATCATAATTATCAAAACCTGGAAATATGGAAAAAACACATAACATGGTATTAGCATGAGCCAAGGCTCTTTGCACATGGAGAATGAGTAGACCCTCATTTTACTTTAATTATCATTATTGAAACTTATTTTATCATTATGTAGGAATTATTAAACCCTCATTTCCCTTGACATATCATGACACTAGTCTTTACCCAATTCATTGGAGCGCTATTTGGGCGCACCCTCCTTAAACATTTCATTTCCCACATAAGGGTGCCACATGGATCATACAACATAAATCATTAAATATTATCATTTATTCCATGATAAATTAATGTGGAATTCATAAATGACACAATATAAAAAATATGTAAATGTGCATCAAGTTTATTCCCCTTGATAGAGAAATGGGCATCGTAATCACAACACTATGACATTGCCTTGAAAGATCACAGTGCAATTTTGGCAGAATAACGTCATGACATAAGAATTATTAAAAATTATTGATGAAATCGAAAGGGAGACTCATCATATGTGAATTAAATTGAAATTAAGGGGGTCATATAAACACATGTCCCAACATGATTAATGGAATTATAGATTCATAATACTAACAAATTGCTTGAATGTAAATGAGGAGGGAGAAATGTTTTACGGAATTTTAGCATTGTAACCGGTACACATGGGAGGCATTAATGAGAGAGAAAGGGGTCTCTCATAATTAAAAAATATATAGAGAATTATTTGATAGGTGATGAACCATTTTCCAACATTTACAATTGGAAATAAAAGGGCATACCAATATCAATAAACATGGATAAAATATGAAACGAAGGAGTCCCTTACATGTAAGTGTGATCTAAAAGGCTTAGGAGGAGCTTGAGAGAAGCTTATTGGGAGGTCGGCGCACCTTGGGAGTCTTATACATCGAGGAGGGAAGAGGATGGATGAACTCCAAAGCCTTTTAGTGAATAGGAAGTGGGATTTTGGGAGAGTTTGTACATGAATGGAGAAGAAATTCTGTATTATTTTGGATTGGGACACCACACAATAAACTAATCAAACCTATAAAACAACCCATTGTTTTTTCCAATGGTTTTTTTTCAAAAGAGAGTGGAAAAAAATATTATATGTGTCCAAAGGCCGATCTTCCTAAAATAATATGGTTTCAAAAGTGGGGGTGAGTCACACTATCATAGAAATAAATGAAAAAATTTAAAATGATTTATATGTCTTGAAGGGTAAACTAAAGCATTTTAAAATAAATAAAACATTCATAAAATCAAATTATTTTAACTTTAAAACATATTTTGTACAATCAAACTGTTTATAGTCTTTTATTACATCACTATTATGCCATTATGATGTCATAAAACACATTATATATTGAAACTGTATTTAATTTTTACCCAAAAAAATCGACTATATCAGAAAATTATAATATATTAAATGTTAGATAATTTTTAATTCATGAATCCAAAAATAATATTCATTTAATATAAATTTTCTTTTATATAGTTTAATTCTTACTTTAAAAAAACCGATATTTATAAAAAATTCATGGGTTTTTACAAAAAATGCTTTCGAACCATAATTAAATCATAATTTCATTCCTAATAATTTGATGGTCATTCATAATTAATAAAAAAATTAGTGATAAATTTTTTAGAATATTATTTAATTATAATATATATTAATTAATCAAAATAGATTTCTCAAATAAATGCTATTTTTTCATTGAAAGGCATTTACGATTTAAGAATAATAAAATGGATGTATATTCTCTATACAAAAATATTGTACATAATCCTGGTACTATGATCTCATTAAAACCCCCTTATAACACCCACATAAGACCGAAGGGTAACGTGTACGATGGTGACCCACTCTTGGGGTGTCATAGATAACTTCACTCGAGTGGTAATCTCTATAAACATCTACTTCTATCGTAGGTAGTTCTATTCGAGCATAACCTATTAAAGCTCATATTTGGATTGGTCAATAGTGATTCCCAATGAATCCACCACCTTTCCGATATCTGATAAATGGTCTTCATATGGAGAAACACTACTGGATGAGTCCATCACTTCCTTGGTTTGAGTAAATTGGATTTGTTAAATTCCTATATTTATATTAATCATGTGATCACTTTTTAATGTCTATATGAAGAACGGTCACAATTATTAATTGTATTTTAAAATAAAAAAACATAAATCCAAAGATGATCATATTTTATATAACCATTTTACATAATAAATAATTCAATTAGATCAAGCATAATTTCAATTAATAAAAGTTTGGTTCGTTGCATTGATTGGCATTCCTGTTCAAAAAACCTATTACACTAAACATTCTCTAGCCTTCTCAACCTCACTCCAAATATCCTCATCCTCATCAAATCTATTTAGAATACTTGAAATAAAATCAAAATACTTTTATAACCCCTAAAACATATCATTGTAATTTTCATGAAAAATATTTTCTTCTAAAAGGATTAGTTGACACTTTTATTTTATGATACTGCATTTTTTCTAGTTTTTTTCTATATGATGAAAGTTGTTGTGTATAAATTAAATCTATTATATTTTAAATAAACTCAATATATATTCATAACATCTCTATACATTTAAAATCATATGAAATAACTTTAACAATGTGGTAATTTATTTTATAGTATTTATTTCAATGAAAAATAAAATTTTCCATGATTTCTAAAGTTCCTTAACATCCTTTAGATCTTTTATAAACACAAATAATCCTTCAATGAATCTTAAAATAAATGTTGAATCTATATCATTTTATTTTAATTAATATTCATCATTTTCACAATATTTATTTCATTTTATATATATTTCAAGAACACATATGATGAATTTTCACCTATACACCCAACTAGCTTTTCATTTTCATAGTGATAACTAATTTAATAAAGTAACCTCCTTTAATGAATAAAAACCCTAAAATATTTATCATCCATAGTTAAATAAGGCATATATGAACATCCTTGATAAACAAAGGACATAATCATCTCATTTTCGTCCCCAATCAGGATAAAAAACATATTAAAAATAAAATTTCCCAACCAATATTTTCATAAAACTCCCCCTTTCACTGAAAGAAACATTAAAACACCTAGCATAAACCTAAAAATGAAAATAATCACATAATTTCACTCTATCTGAAGAAAAATACAAAAAACCCCCTTTAACACATCTCCAAAAAGTGAAGATTCACATTAGGAACAATTTTTAATCGATATGATTCACATAAGAAAACCCAATGAATGAAATATTACATTGGGTTAATTAGATTCACAATAAACATTCGAATAAGAATCAATGAGTTTTATAGATCATATAAGATAATAATTAATATCAATTCTATCCCCACATTCAACCCATCCCAAAGTGAACTATCTCCCTTTATTGATCCATTTTAAAAAAATATAAATATTCATTATTGTGATGTATGATAATAAAAAATAAGTCTTATAATAATTTATATTAATGTAATTATTAATCTTTATATGTTATAACATATTTTCGATAAAATTAAAATTTTATCAAATAATTTGATAATATATGTGTGTATATAAATAATTCATTTTCAGTATTCAAAACTCATACATTTTTCTATTTATTTTTTCAATAAATAAAAATATTAAGGAATATGATAGGAGGGATCAGAATTAAAAAATCATAGATTCAAATCATATGAAACAATAAAATGAAGGTAGGGTTATACATTTCAATATATTTTCAAAATATAATACAAATTACCTTTATCAAATCCTTTGTACATGATTGCATTTGTATTATTATTCCAGTATAATTAGTCTACAGGAGTTGTTAGAACAATTAATATTTTCCATGATAGATCTATGTTATACATATTTGGATAAATACGCAGATGAACTAAATGTTACTAGTGACTGGGATAACATTTTGTTTATTAGATAATCTTATTTGATTATAAGTGTTATCTATGAAGAATATCATATCTATGATATGATTACAAGTGAAAAATATGACGAATATATTATTAAAAAAAGATAATCATAGTTTATGATGAAATTCATTATTCAAAAAACGATTTATGATATTAAAGATCTATGTGGAGAACCATTTGTTGATTTTTTTAAAATATTAATCATCCAAACATATAGAAGCTATAAAATATAAAACATGAAATATATTTAGTAAAAATACATTACCTAACTACTTGTTCTCCAAACCAGTATCATAATATATGATAATTAGATTCCTTTACAAACATATATGACTAAATGAAACATATATACCATGAATATCATCTTTGAATGAATAAATGAATGTCCAAATGACCATGTATTATTTCCAAAGGGCCATGAATAAAATATAAAATATCTATTCTGTGGTGCGGATTGATACGAGAAAGATTAATCAATTTGGTGAAAATTTATATTTTACTATCAATTCATTCAATGGTTAATGAGGCTATATATAAGTGAGAATACTATATGGAAACTAATTTGATATACTGATAAAAGAAATCAAATCAGAATCATTATCACCCTTTAGACTCTCTTTAATGGGTTTAAATTGACCATGAGTGTCATGAAATTTGAGATGAGTCGAGAAATCCCTGTCATGGTCTATCTATAGATAGAGTAAATCCATTTGGGATACAAAATAGTGGTCATATTACATTTCCCGTTGTGTTTATAAATTATAAATTTCCACTAAGGTTATAAAAGCAGCAAAAATAAATTGTTTTCTCTTTGCATATATTAGGACCAAAACAACTGAGTATTGAAATTGATATTCATTTCTAACCATTGATCAATGATCATAAATTTATGTCTTTTTAAGTGATATGTTTTAAAATTCTTATAGAATGTAATATTTCACATTCATATCCATGTTTTATAGTATAATAAATGGACTTACTAATTATAGAAAATTATAAGATGTAAAATTTAATTAATTCTAGGGTGTATCATTTATGAATAAGGTACACACTCATATTGAAACATTCATCAATTACTAAATTTCCATGGAATTTTGTTTACATTGATATTGTAATGAAATCTTTTATTTGACATCAATTAATGGGGATTATGAAAATTTTACAACATCATCTCTAAAAACTGGTGATCAACAATTTGATAAAGTAATGGATATGAAATCTACATTTTGTAAACATTCATTGAAAACCCATATGAAAAATATATTGTGGAAAACAATCGAATTTTTAAATTACTCTAATTCATCTATTTTTTTTTTGTTTTTAAAATTTATTTATTTCATGCATGTTGAATAAAATTTATGTAATAAAGTCATTCTCTTATTAATATATGATTCTAAAAACATGAATTACATTAATTCATGGTTGTATGTGATTCACATGAGGATTAGTGAATAATTGGAAACCGTGGAGGTTTAATAGTGAGCTTTTCTTCCTCTAATCTGTTATAATGATCTATGAAAAGAGAAATACCATATATAATACTTCATGAATGTGGTATAGGTTATACCGGGGTAATAAACTAATTTAAAAAATTTCTTATCAATAATTGATTTGTAGGTTAAGGGCATGAAGTCACAGGACAATAAATTTTATAAAACATTTCATACATATTTCACTATGTTTCTTTTTTAATAAATATGTTTTTTATATAATAACAATAGTTTTTTCAATTTTAAATCTATATTAATTAATTTCATAGACCTAACTATCACACCCTACCCACAGAAACAATTTTATTTTAACTTTTTATTAGTCATGGGTCTTTTGGTCATGGTACGAGCTTGTGTCCCTATCGATATTTTTTTGGATTTTGGGGTTTTCCGGTGGTTTTTCAATGTGGATGACACTTACCACACAGTTAGTAGAAACCATGCGACCCGATCATTTGATAGGTTTAGGTTAGGATAGAACCAATTGCACGACCAAAGCACTACCCTGTGGTAGGACCTAAGAAACCGTGCACTAGTTCTTCTATATTCAGTGACTTATTCACAGTTACAACAATGAATGAAAAAACATGTAGCCAAACAATTCGGTGGTTCCATGTCATTAAAACATAAACTCTATTTTCCCATCACTCCTCCCTTTACCCAAAATCACAACCTCTTCTCGAGTTTGTTTTTTTGCACCATAGTGTCCCATTACCCTTTATCCCATGTATCTCCTCTATCTATGGTTCAATATTAAACCTTCCAAGGTATGTTTTTTGGGTTTTCGTCCATTTTTTTCCTTTCTCTCATCCCCCCTGGATTACTTGGTTCTCCGTTGGTGAGTCCATGTTTGAAAATACCCTAATATTATATTATTTTGTTCTGTCGTGTTTCTTGAATTTTAGGGTATGTGGTTTGTTATTATGAAGCATATTCTACCTCTTTTCGAATTTTTGATGTAATTGAACCCCTTTGATGTAGTTGTTTATGAATTTTTTCATTTGGAGTCATTTCATGGATAGTTGAGTGTTTTAAATTAATTTTTAAAATGTAACAAACACCTCTATAATAATTATTTCTATATTTTAATAGTTGTTTCATGTAAGTATAATTCACTAAAAAATGTGTTTCAGAGGGATTAGTTTGTAGTGTCTAGGTTTATGGATCCTATGGTTTTGGTTGAAATTCCATTGTTCTTTTATTGTGATGTTAGGGATTTCAATGGAAATTTATTTCCCTTATTTATGTTGTGATGGTATTTTTTGTTTATGAATTTTGTTAAGTGCATATAATTTTATAATGTTATATCTTTATGGTTGTGTCAAAATACCTTGGATGGGTATTATGATTTTAAGTGGATTATTTGTGATATTTTTAAATAATGTGAGATGTTTGATTTGGTTTCAATGTAGGTGTTAATTTTGTGAAAATAGTTTGTTGATTTTATTATTGGTTTTAAGGATTTCTATTGGATGTTGACACATCCAGGGGTTCAATATATGCACCCATAGATGTGAACTCAAATTAAGATGGCACATTTAAATTGGGGTTATCTTAAATCCTTGGTTTCATTAATGGTTTTTTTATTTCTAAAGGATGTGGGTAGTATTTTAAAAAATCAAAAGAATTATTTAAAAATTAAATCTCAACGGGGTATTCCTGTTTTTTAGTTGGTGTGTGTTTTAGTGAATGTTTGGCCTAACGGTCCATTTCGTTGATTCATAAGATTCCTTGTTTTCCCAAAATCTGAAATGTATTCATTAAATACATTGAAGTTATGGTAATTCTTGGGCCCATTTGGAATATAAAATTCAAAATAGATATTTGTTTCAATTTTTTAAAAGAATCTGGTTAGGTAAATGTGAGCGGCTGACTGGCGACTCAAGGTGTTTTTTTGAAATGGTTTTATATTTTACATGATCTGAAGCCTTGGTTGGAACCATAAAACTGTTTTATATATATATATAAAGAGAACCTCTATGTAGGGAATTTCCCACCAGGGGTTAATGTTGAGTGTTGTCCGTGTTTGGGGCAGGCATCTGCGGTGATGACTGGTCAGATGATTAATGTGCTCATTGGCCTCCTACTTACATATATATATTACCACCTTGGGTTCCAGGGTATCTTATGGTGGATCAAGTTAATTAAGATTACTATACACAATTAAATGGGTTGGTACCCTCCTGAATTTGTAGACATTCCCTGAGAGTTATTTTACTAGTGAGGCTATGATAGTGAGGCCAATTTATTATTGATATAGGGGCTTCACCATAAACTTGCAAGAGGATCCGAACCATGTTTTCCATGGTTCTTCAATGTATGTTTTGGATCTCCAATAGTTTTTATGTAAATTTATTGTTTCCATTTTGTTTTTTCAAATTCTAGTTAATGCTGTTTATTTTTATTATTTTTAGCATAAACCTAGTATCCCTTGTTATGGATTTTGATGATAAAATGGAAACTAATTTGGGAAATGATATGTTGCGTGAGTTGGATTTTAAAAGGGGGAAATATAGTTTTTTATTAAATGTTAAAACCCAATTTTTATAACAGTATTTCAAATAGTTTTGATGGACTATTTGGGGAATGGAAACACCAGGATTTCTTGATTTATCATTGGAATTATTACTGAGACTTTCAATTCTCATTTCAACTACATATTTTTAGTTGTAGGTTATGTTTTCCTATGGTTCTCCCATTTTAGTTTCTCGTTGTTGGTGTAAAGCTTGTATTGTGGTTGGTGATGACCAAGAGGTAATTTGGGTATTTCATGAAATGGAATATTATTTCTTGATTTAGCTTTTAGTCTGTTTACTTATATATTGGTATTAAATCTATTTTTTATTTAGTTAACATTTATTTTTTTGTTTTGATACATTAACTATTTGTTCAATTTATTTATTTTGTCCGTTTTGTTCCTTTTATGGAAGAATTAATTTCCACTTGTATGTATTGATGCCTGACACTAGTTGCCAGCCCGTGGGGATTAGGGTCAACCTTCAGACCTTGTCGTGGACTAGCTTCGGTAACCGATTTAGGGTTTACCATAGTTAGTTTGCGTAAAATTGTAATCAGAGTAGGCCCTTGATATTTCGGGTATCTGGTATATGGATATTTGGACTTTTGAGACATGGGAGGTTGGTGATGGAAGAGCATTACAAACTCTTACTTGAAAAAATATTTAAGTTACCATGGGTAGTTCGAGATTTGAATCTTTTGATTCAGGTTGTTTTGGATTGGGGGATGATAATGGAAGAGAACCGGTGTCATGTTGTGGCCCCTGATAGAGTAGTGAACCATGTTGAGTCCAATTATCCAGACACGTTCCTCTTATTGTTATTCCTTACTTGGGTCATGGACCACTACCTTGTCACCACCGAAGGCATAGAACTAGTTCCTCATCCAGGTAGTTCTTTATTAGTTTTATTTCATTTTGGTTTTTGTTGTTGTAAGAGTATGATAAAAACAAAAGTCGATTTTGGAATAAAAATATATTAAAAATTAATATTCCTTCCCACAAATAGATTTAAATCAATGAAGTCTGTTTTTAAATTTAATGAGTTTTTGGTTTCAGTGTAGGGATTGGGGGCATCCCATGGTGTTCCTCATGGACATTTTCATGTGTGTGGGTATGTGCGGAAGTGTGTGTTGGAAGGCATGGATGGAAATTGACAGAAACACATGTGAAAACTCATGGGAATATCTATATGTTCTATTGAAATTGACGGTTTGACTTTGTTTTATTTTATTAAAGGATTCTGAAAGTGGAAATGATTTTGAGAATTTAATTTGGTTTCAAGAGAGTGTTTCAGTATATAGAAATTGTCCATGGAAGAAGGAATATTTTTAATATATAAAGAAATTGTTGTTTTTAAAAATACATATTTTCAAGGTGTTTTTATATGTTTGAAATTCGAACCAATTTTATTTTCCTGAAGGTGTTCCCTTCAATTGTGCCTCAGTCTGATGTTGTATTTGGATTGTGTTTTTTGTGTGGATCAGGAAATTTCAACAAAAAAGGTCCCAATGTTTCTGATAAGTCATTCCATGTCTGTGGTCCATCATGAGTGTTGCCTATTTATCTGGTGACTATTTCCCATTCAAAGATGTGGTGTGGATTGAGGAAGTCGAGGGTGTTTTAGGTCGTTGGGAACTCTCTAAGCAGTTTGAGTCCATGGAAATCAGTTTTTTTTTCAGGGTCCATCCTCAAAACTATGAGTGTTTATTTCCCCATAATAGATGCATGTTTAAATGATATAAGATATTTCTAAGGAAAAATTCTTCCAAAGGATCATACTGGAGGAGGTTAAGTTGAGAAATGTGGAAGAGTTGTTGGATGTTTGGCATGGCCAGCGGCCAGTAACATCTTACATTGACCATTTTAAATAGATGGTTTCATTTTATTTGGTGGATGAATGAGATTATTTGATGACAAACTCAATTTTTTCTGGGGTATTGATCCTGATATAATAAAAAATTGATCTCATTCGGTGATACATATTTTGAGAAGTTAGTGGATGAGGCATTCATGGATGAGATGGTTTTAGGGTGAATTCAATGGTGGTTGGTTCTCGCGATGGTTCCCTATCCTAGGAGGAGCACACAATTGAGAAAATTGTTTCCACGATGTCTTCATCATTAGTCCAAGATTCCTGTTTTTCAGATCGATCACATTTATATTTATGATTCGGTCAATTTGGAAACTCGAAGCCATATTATCGCATGCCTCCGAAGGCCTTCCATCACTATGGTTGTTTGGATAATTTGTAGAAGTTATATATGAAGGATTTCATGAAGAATGGGATAAGATTAGGGGATTCTCATGACTGTTTTTGAGGAAAGAAATGTTTCTTCCATAAAATTCCCAACCACATGTCTCATGGTGAATCCCAGGCACGTTCGAGCATTTCCAAGGATTTTTGATTCATTGTCCTTATTTTTTTTAAGTGTTGTGATGGGAATGTTTAAATATTATTGGTTCATGATTTTACCGCTATTGAGAGTTTATCATTTCATTTTATGGTTATGATGGGTTTTTTATTGTTAGACAAGTAGTTTTAACAAATTGAATGTGGATTTTGGAATTGTTTGTAACCTTAAGGGATGTTTGACCTGGGGATAAAAAAGATCAATTGGGTCATGGTTTTTTTTTGTTTCAATGGTCCATGTTTGGGAAATTCATGGGTTTTTTAGAAAAGGTTGATTAGTAGTTTTGGTTTATTATTTAGTTTGAGGTTGATTTTTTCACAAATATTTTCCTTGGTGTTTGGTAAATTTTCCAATGTGGGGAATTGTAATTCTGGATATGATGTTGTTATCCCTTGTGTGGAGGGTTTTTAGTTCTTGTAGGAAGTGTCCCTATTTTGGAATCCTAGTTTTTTGGGTTTTTTTGTAGTACGTTCCCTATTTGAGACCTTTTGGTGGAGTTGTTTTTCTCATGCTTAGGATCTTGGATGAGTTCGGGTGAGAAGTCCCCTAGTTTTTGGTTGTGGTAATGGTGTGTTAGGTTAATGTGAAGAGGTTGGGTTGGATACTAGCGATACTTATTTACCCATTTTTTCAAAAATGTTTTCTAGAAAAATCCATGCGATGTAATCAAAATTTTTGAAGAGGTTTGTTTAGTTTGTGTAGGGAGTTACAACATTTCCCCCAGGGGTGGTGCATTTGGGTATTGAGGATTTTCATGATAGTTGAATTCTTAGGGTGTGGAGAACCCTATCATGTTCTCCCCTCATCCTTGGTATTTGGTTTCTCCTTCAATCATTCGGGTTCAACCATTTGAGAGTAATGTCAACTCAGGATTCACAGTTTGATTTTTTCTGGGCATGGACCCGAGTTTTGCTTAATTATTGCTGACATTATGGGGACAGAAAGTGTTTTTTGGGGATTTTGGTACACAATATCCTTATAAATTCATTTATTTTATCCTTTTTTAGTATTGTGTAATTTTTCGAGGATCAAGAATGAGGTCCAGCCAAATGTTTTGGGATTTATTATTTTTCAGGCAGCTTTATCAATGTGTTTCTAGTTTACCACACAGTTAGTATAAATCATAAAGCCTGGTCATGTGGTAGGTTCATCTTCAGATAGAACCACCAATGCAACCCAATCACGTCCATGTAATAGGTCATAGGATACTGTGTGTGAGTTCTTCATTGGGAAAAGAGTCTCTTATGGTTATCGTATGGTTGAGAAAATTGTGCGGCCAAATTGTGTGGTTGTGCCAGGTCATTGAAACCTAAAAACTATTTTCCCTCTCTCCACCCTTTTAACCCTAAATTACACCCCTCTCCTACCATTAATTGTTGGCACACCATGGGGTACTAAGACCACTTATCCCTTATCTATCCTCCCTCCATTGCTCAATCATCATGCTTCCAAAGTATTTTTTGGGGTTTTCGTCCACTTTATCCATGTTCTATCATACCCTCTTGATTTCCTGGTTGTATTTTTGGGAGACCATGATTTGATGAAAAATAATGTTAAGGGTTCTGTTTTAGATTCTATTTCATGGATTTTAGGGTATGAGTTTTATTCTTAGAGGCATATTCTCCCTCCTCCAAAATATTTTATGCAATCAGACCTCTTTTATGTATCTGTTTTTGACCTTTTCCCTTTCCGGCACAATCCATGGGCACTTTTCTATTTTATAAAAAAAATTCAATGTTATTCAAAACTAAATAATACATATTGATTGATTTAAATGGAGTTTTCATGTTGGTATAATTGATTGAATGATTTTTTAAGGTGATTTTTGTTCAATGATTAGGTTTATCGATCCTATGGTTTTTGATGAAATGTCATTTTTCATCTAAATTAAAATCAACGGTTTTAATGAACTATCATTCCCCAATTTATGTTCTGATAGTATTATTTTAGAATCTGGTTTGGTTCATATAATTTTGTGATTTTATATATTGAGGGTTTTTTAAATTCTGTGGAAGGGTCTTACAGTTTTATGGGGATGATTTTTGTTGAATTTAAATAATGTGAGTGCTTGGATTTGGTTTGAAAGAATGTTGTCATTTTTTGAAAATAGTTTTAGTCTGTCTTCTTGGTGGTTTGGTGTGCCATTTTATTTTTCCACAACCATGGATGGACTAGTTACATGAATGGATGTGCCCTCAAATGAAGATGGCACCATTAAAATGGGGTTTTCATAAAACCCTGGTTTCTTGAATAGTTAAATGGTTTCTAAAGGATGTGGTTTCTCTTGTGAAACATCAAAAGAATTATATAAAAATTAAATCTCAGTGGGAATTATTGTTTTTACCTAGGTGGTTTTTAGTGAATATCTTGCTTATGTGGCCATTTGGGTGTTCTATAGGAATGTGTGTTTTTCAAAATTTTGAATGCTTTTCCTGAAATGAATTGGAGACATTGGACTGAAGGGACCATTTGGCACTTCAAACTCAAAAGTTATGTTTGTGTTAATTTTTGAAAATAATGTTGTTTGGTTAACATGAGAGACTGATTGGTGACTCAAATAGTTTTCCAAAATGGTTTAATATTTTACATTATGTGATGGCCCAGTAAGAAAAATAACGATGTGTTGTATGTGTATCAATATATATATAGGGAATCTCTATTGAAGGGATTTTAGTCCATGGGTTATCATATAGTGGTGTCCATGTTTGGGACATGTAGGTGGAGTCACGACAGTTCTGATGAGTCACATGTGCATTGGCCTCCAACTTACATAGTTCTAATAAAACCATGGTTTCCTAGGTGTCTTATAGATGTTCATTTGATGGTAACTTACCAGCCCTGATTAGATGGGTATGTACCCTCCAGGAGTGGTAGCCATTACCTGATGTTTTTTCCATTGGTGAGGCTATGAAAGAGAAACTGGTTTGTTATTAACATATGAGATTTATCAAACGACAAAAGGTGGTTTTGAACCGACTATGTCCAGGGTTCTTATAGTGATGTTTAGGATCACCGATGGTCATTAGGTATATTTCATGTCTACATTTTATTGTACCTATTTCCAGCCTGAACTATTTATTTGTTTCTTTTTTACAGAACCCTTTTATCCATTGTTATATATTTTGATTCTAAAATTGATATTGATTGTGGAAATTTTATATATCATGTGTTGGATTCTAATATGGGGAAAAAGATTTGTTTGATTAAATTTGAGAACCATATTTTTTTCAATTTATTATAAACTAGTGTTAATGGACTGTTTTGGGAAAGGAAACACTTCCATTTTGGTTTTTTATCTTTGGAATTCCCACTGATCATTTTGGTGATCATTCCTATATTACCATTTAATATTCATGTGTTTTTTCTTAGGTTCTCATGGTTTAGTTTCCATTATTGGAGAAAAACATGTATTTTGGTTGGTGGGGACTAAGTGGTCACATGGAGATCATGTGGTCGCAGTTTAGTTTTGATTTTTTTTTTGTTTTTAGTCTATTTAGTTATATCATTTGATTGATTCAGTTGATTATTTAGTTGATATTCAATTTTCAGTTCTGTTGTGTTTCCAATATGATCTATTTATTTATCTTGTCCATGTTGTTATTTTTTGCGATTAAATCATTCCTTCTTGTATGTTTTCATTCCTGACACTATTTTCCTTCCTGTGGGGATTGGGTAACTCATCGGAGCTTGTTGTGGTCTTGCCCATATTACCATTTTAGGGTTATTCAAGGTTGGTTTTGGACACTAACACTGTTACCAACTCTGGAAAATGTATTTTTTTTCAAATTATCTAAATTGGAGATATTATTCCCAGATTAATTCTATGATATTATTGTTCAATTTGATAGACAAATCTAGTTATGTTATAATATAATTTAAATATAGATTCAATCTATTGATGAATATATATAGTTTTTGAAATGGTTTGTCCAAAATTGATGTTTTCTTGATTGATTAGTTTCATACTAATATACTGTTATGGAAATCATTTAATTCTATACCGACTAACTATTCGATATAGAAGGAAAAGGTATAAAAAAAAATCATTATAGTTAATGGCATTAGGGTGATGGAATTATAGGGGAATAAGGTAATATAAATTACAATTAAGTAGTCGAAACATGATCATCCTTTAATTTTATAAAAGAAATATAGAGATTGAGCCATATATTGAAACAGAAAAAGTAATTTTTTGGGATTTGATTCTATAAAGGGAATAAAAATGGATATCAAATAAACGTAATCCAGTTTTTATATTATATTTTCATAAAAAATCTTTTATGATTCATTTTTAAATTTAAATTCAATTTTATAAAGGCTTAACTGGATTTCTAGGAGACATTGATTTTTTTTGAATTGGTGTTATAGAACTATCTTGTCATACGTAAGATTACTTTTATATTAAATATTTTGAATATTTACAAAACATATTAATTTATATTGTACAGTGTTATTCGTAAATTTATGATAATAATATCCTATAGTATCTCAATTAATGATAATTTAATATTAGTTCACCATTAAGTTGAGAAACATAAAATTACTTGATGACATTATAACATATAGTTCAATGGTAAAATTAAATTCTATGATGGGACAAATATAATGATTACAATCATGTATGAGTACTAGTATTCATATAATACTCCTTCACATGAAGTCGACACATTGTAATTTTAGATATGGGAGACTATGAGGATAGAACCACATGTTAAAATTCATCTTGTTATTGTGTCCAAAAATATTCCTATCATCAAACATGTGTAACGGTCTTTAGTCATTAAGAATATATTTTATGCATGTGATTACTCACATACGTTGATTAATTTTAAAAACCATGATGGTATAGTTCATGGAGAAGTTTGACACATTGGGTTACTCAAGTGTGATTTTTTTATTAATTAAAAAGTTGATGAATGAATATTCTCCTCCATCATTATGGGAGTCGATATCTTGTCCCCCTTATTGAAATTGAACCATAAAATTAAATTCCATGACCATTATGTAATGATGAGTTTATTTCAAATAGTCAAATAATGACATATCAAGCATATAGTTTAATGAAATGTGTGTTCACCCTTCTTAATAAGATATTCTAAAAAGGTATTCTATTAAATAGTATGTTCTCATGTGTGGTTTTTAACAGTGGATCATTTACTTTTTTTTAATAGGTTCTTGAATTATTCCCAGAGAGTAATCCTGAAAATTAGACAAGACTACCCAATGCCAATGAAAATGAATCATAGAGGGTCACAAAAATTGGGTTTCTATTGATCTTAGTAAAATTCAATTTGAATATGTTATTGGAATACAAATTAATCCCAAAACAAATAAAAAAATTTATTTGAGGTTAAATGATCAAATAAATTAAATAACTATTTATTCACAATGTATCTTTTTATTTACACAGATATTTAAAATAAGTATATTTATTTTATTTATTGAGTTTGTTTTAAATATTTATTCATTAAACTGGGAAAATAATATTTATTTATGAATAAATATTTAATTATATATTTATTCACGAATTTTACTAATGTTGAGGATGATTAATAAACAAATATTATGTCTCGTGGTAAATATTAATTTACAAGGTAGTAAAATAATATTTTTCACTGTCCCATTTTTCTCATGCCACTAAAAAATATTATTATTATATTACATGTGGTCAAATAAGGTTTATTATGTTATTTAAAATCAAACTATGAAATTAAATAATATTTTTACCCTAACTGTAACACTATATATAGATGGCTTCATCTATTGTGTATGGTTAATTGACATTAAAGAATCATTATGTACAAAACATTTCTCTTATGATTATTACTTCACTAGACCCCTCATGATTGAGAATAAAATGGGGTAGCACTTCAAGCCTGAAGTGACATGAAGCGATCACGATGAAAAATAAAATACAATCAATTTGCCTCACTAGAACTCGGAAATCCATTGGAGTTGTTCAGTGGTTAAGGACTACGTTTGGATCACCGAAAGAGGGGATCAACTTTGGGTCCATCCTATAAATTGATAGTAATCAAAAAAGGGTATTGAATGATCAAAAATATCATTGAATAATTATTTAATATTGTTTTATTATTTTTTACGATATATTTAAAATGATTATATATTTAATGATAAAATTAGTGTATCTTGGTTATTTATATTTCTGGTAAATATTTGATGGAAATATTTCACGTGTCGTAACATTTATGACTTACAAAAGATGAGAATAATAAAATAAGTCCCATTAAATCCTAATAGTTATTCACCCAAACGCTGAAACACTACATATAAAACCATAATGTGGTATACGAGGGATCACATTTAATTTCATTATAATTTATTTGATCATTATTTTATATACACAATTTCATTCAGTTTTTATTTCTATAATATTTGGTCAGTAATCATATGTTTACTGGTTTGGAAATTTAAATATTATTCATTCATGGTCCTAATTTTCATAAAGTCATAAATAAATTGATGAATTATTGAATATTCCTTCAAGAGGTACCAATGATTATAACTATTCTATTTGGTTACGCGATGTGTAGTCGGAGTACAAGATATATACCGAAGTTCACTACACATGCACATTTCAGGGGATACACAATGCACAAATTAGTTATTACATGTTGTGTGTTTATTTTACACTGCATAATGAATGGACCAACATGGAGCATGGGTTTCAAATTATATATTGTGTTTTAGGAGTATACATCATGCAGACTACTTAGTTTAATGGAAAAAGTCATTCTAATAATGTTGTCAAAAACCCATTTTATACTAAGGGTGAATCATACCCAAGAACATTAATGAAACACACAGTGTGTATCCACTGCAAACATAATGTGAATAGTCAATCACCATTTCTAAATAACACACCAAGTCAATTAGTTGGTTTCAAGGACATATAAAAATTTTACAACATGATGTGTAGCTTGTTAGTACACATTGGGTAGTCTGGCCATTATAAATATCAACTCCTTTAGATTTTATCTTGAATACATGACAAGAAAAGTACATGACGAGTAACTATTTATTACAAATCATGTAATTTTATATTAATGGATTGAAATAAATTACAATAAAATAACTTATTGTAGCTTTAAAATCAAATTACACTACTCTAACTGGAACAATTTTCTTATGTAATAAATGTTTTGACGAAATATTAAATGATCCATTATTTATTTTTAATTATCTATAATTACTGGTCATTTCATTTATTTCCCGAAATGCATTTATTATTGGTAACTATTGATAATTTTGAAGGTCATTATGATATAATGAGTAAATAATTTAATTTATTAATTATTTTTTATGAGAGAATTTATCTAAATAATAAAGATATAATTTTGGTGAATTCTAGATTTTGTATTATTGAATATTTGTTGCATGTTTATAACCAACCATGTGTTTTGAACATACAATTTTTTATGATTTGGTTTAAATTAATTTTATGTGTTTCATGGGTTTGTAATTTTTTATTATTAAAATAAACATAATGGCATGTTTTTCCTCTGTACCTCTTCAATTATGTAGGACCAGAATATCTAAGGTTGTTTATATAGTTTCCCTTAACCAATCCATTTGTTACCCTCACCATAATTTCAGTTGTGAACATATGTAATAAAGTGAGGTTCCCAAGGTGCATAGAGGACTCTCAAGACCAAACTGATACAACACCCACATGGGTGATATACAAGTGGAAGAGTAGAATATTGTAAATCATGACAAGATGATCACAAAGAGATTTCTCTTAGGTTAATATTTTTATTTATTATTATCTAAATAAATAAACCACTATATAATATTATGACAGAGTGATTGTTATTTTTATTTATTGTCTTCTTATGAATAATTTATTTTGTTAATTCAAGATGATGACCACATAAATAAATAGAAAAAAATTTAAAGTATAAATTTAAATAAATATATTATGTGTATGTGTTTTATCATTACATGGATAATAAATAAAGTTAATGTTACTTAATATTAACAAGTCATATTAATGGTAAAACAAGAAATTTTATAAATAATAAAAAAAATCCTCCAGGTTAATTTTAAATCGTTATTATTTCATCTAAATTAAGATGAAGAAATAATATAAATGTTGGTTTATGCTATAATCATGGGAATGTTAAAGAATTGGGGATTATTAACTATGATTATTTGTAGACATAACAAAAATTATATTTAATTTAATTTTCATAGTCTCATTAATACAACTTTGGAGGAATGTGTTGAGTAAATCCCTGTTAATATTTCAATATTTAGGAGTCCACTCATAATTTCATGGATATTGTAGTTTATAGTTGAAAGATCATGTACCTAAATACCATATTATAATTTTCTTGTCCATATTATATATCATGTTGGAAAACTCATTTTCTATATTGATATCCAAGAAGATATATGATATAAATTTACATAATATTTTTATGTCGATATCATTACTTATTCACTTACTTGGAGACTCTCCAACATTATCATAAATTAAAATATTTAACAAATGTATAATAATATTAAATATCTTCTCATACTGCTTCACCATGTTGATAAGGAGAAAAATCATGAAAATTATTCAAAAATTATGGTGAAAAAAATGAAAAACATGATGAACATATATAAATAAAACTATTCCTTACAATGCCTTTCCAAAAAGGAACAGATCAAGGGACAAGAATGAGAATGTTGTTATATCAATTTAAAATGTGCAAATAACACCCACAAGATGAAAAAAATAATCCGAGAAAAGAAGCCCGGTGATGTTTCATGTTTATTTGTTATGAAGTGATATTTTTATATTTAAAAAAAATATAAGAAAAAACATGTGGTACTCAAAAATATAATCAAAATATTGAATAATGTACAATGTAGAATATTTTTTGAGGGTGAGGTATAATTATGAAAATTAATAGTGAAAAACATATTGTTATGGAAATTGGGTACCACTACCAGATGTTTTGGATACGAATGATCTTATTTTAAAAATATTATTACTAATTTATATGTATTTAGAGAACCATTATTTCTATATTGAGACATAATATTTATGGGTTTATTTTAAAATTGGGGAATAAATGTTTTTTATTTCATAATCATATAATTTTCTATGGTAGGTACCTTTAAATATCTATCTTTATGTGTTAGATTAGTAGAACCAAGTATTGGGGATTGATAAAAAAATAGTTCAAAGGACTCATTCCAAACCCCTCTATGGAATAATCAGATAGTTTATGTAAATCAAAATTTCTTGAAAATGTAAAACCAACATTGATATTTCGATTATTTTTAACTAAATCCACCAAGTGTAATTCATTCATTTTTAAAAGAAAAAATGTACAAATTATTATTTAGTGAAAAATATGGAATGGCCAAAAAGCTTATTGAATAATGTCATATATATATGTTTGAGGACCATTTCCAATTGAATCATGGGTACAATACTCATACATAACTAAATTTACTAATGTTTTATGTCAATATGGATATGTCTAATTAAATAGGTAAATGTCGGATTCTTTTGAATAATATAATTAATATAGGAATGAATTCGAGAATTGGCATGGTAAAAATATTATGAAACTCTTCTTAGAACATGGTGGGAAAATACAAAATCAAGGCATCATTGGTAATTTATGAGATTTTGGGATTTTATCCCAAATCACTCCTCTTTATAAACTCTAATAAATTTTTTGAGAAAATAGACGAACTATACTTGTAATATTTGGTGAGATTAACAGTGAGTCATGTTAGCCTTCCATGAACGTTTTGTGGATATTCATTAAAAACAATAGTATATATAGTACACAAAGTTCTTACTAAAGTATAAACCAGCATTCCACATCAACTTTGGAATAGAAATAAACCAATAGTGAATCATATACATGTGTGGGGTTGAAAAGAGATTGTATAGGCTATATTTGTAATAAAGATGATCCCTAAAAAACTAAGTGTATCATTATAGGGAATCATAAGAAAAATAAATTATATTACATATATTGAACTATTTAAAAAATTGGTCAATTGAAATAAAACCATTATTTAACAGTATTCAATATATAAATTAGATAATTTTAGTGATAAAAACATAGATGAATTATTTTCTCAAGAAACACAAGACATGTTCCAAAAAATGATTCCACAAAGCCCCATGGAAGAAGAAGTTATAGAGAAAAAACTATTGTATAGGTGTACATGAGAGGTTATATATTCTGAAAGATATGTTTTTAGATTCATGGAGGATTTTTAGTCAATATTAGTTGATAATAATAATAGTGAAGAATACATTGAATATGTAAGTGAGATCAATGTTTCCAAGTGGGATGTATTTTTGAATTATGAAATAGATTCCATTTATCAAAATTAATATTGATATTTTGGTATATTCTATAGTGAATGTAAATACTATTGGCTATATATGGTTATTTATGAATAAATAGGACATGGATAGATAATTCAGTAAATATATGAAATTACTAGTTCATAAATGGTTAAAAATATTTCAAAAAGATGACTATGGAAAATACTATTAAACAATTGATTTGCTAATGTATATTAGAATTGTACATTACCAAGTCTCGTAAAATTACTATGGGATTTAAAAAATTCATGTTAAAATAGTTTTCTCTAAATGGATCCTTGATGATGATTTCTATATGACACAAACTAAAGTGTTTTTGAATCCAAAGGATTCCAACAAGTAATGCATGTTGAAAATACCTATCTATGGATTAAAAATTATTTCAGATAGGGAAAATGAAGTTTAATAAATAAATAACGGAACTAGGTTTTATAAATAATGAATGGGATCCTTGTTTCTATATACTGTTTACTCAGCATGTATCCACCATCCTAATAGTTCATATATATGATATTCCACTTATTGGAATTTAAATAAATGTCTTAAATCACATTAAATCTGTTTTAAACACAATATTACCCATAAAGTCATTATGTGAAGAAACATATATTATTAGGATTGAGTAACATCATGATAGATCCATGAGGCTTCTTGGATTATATTGGTGTACGTATATTGATAAGATACAGAAGATATTTAGTATATAATAATCTAATATGGTTTCATATTAAGTGTCCAATGGAAATCAAATTTCTCTGAAAATAAATCATTATACACATGAAGAAATACATAGGATAGTAATCAATTTATATGATTCAATGATCTAGTATTTCTTGTATGTTATAATATACAATCAAATAGATGTCTACAATAGCATAACCTTGGTTAAAATATATCAATTTTATCTAGGTGAACAACATTGGATTATAATCAATACTACACTTATGTATCCAAGGAATACTATGGTTATGTTCAAAATCTATAGTATAGATGAGGAACTACTCATAAAAGGATATGTATATTCTAAATTTACAATAGATCCAGATGAACTGAAATCCTATTTTGGATACATATTAAATCTCAATATTGTTATTGTGAGTAATAAATAAATAAACTCGTAATTTGGAATCATTCATTATATTCTATGTATATAACAGCTTCTGATGTAGCTAAATAAGTTGTTGGGTTATAGAACTTCATCTAACAGTTTTATGATTTGAATATTAATAATACATGTCATCACAAATTATTACTTATTATAGAAGTAATTAATAAAATAATTTCTTAAAGTAGCTATTTCACTGATAAATTCATAGAATATCCACGATTTGATGGGAACCATAAAATACCATGGAGATATTCTTTAATAAAGTACTACATTTATATACCATTCTAAAATGGGACATAAAGAATGTGGACTGTTAGGTGCACTTAATCATAAGCGTATAAGACTACTTCTCATGTAGTTATCATTTGGTAATTTACAACATGGAATATTATGTGAAAAAAACACAAATATGAATTCATCACGTTTAAGTTTTATCATATATATGTATATTCAATTGTCTGTAATAGTCCTTATATGTTATGATTATTATCAATGCATGTCACGACTCATGTACATTTATTTATATCTAAATACATGATTATGTAGGTAATGGTGAATATCAATATGATGGGTTTTTATGAGTGAGGTGTTATTAACTAATAATTCATGGTATGATTTTTCAATTCCATTATACGGGGAGTTAATATCTTGTCCCTTTGATTGAAATCGAACCATTTTATTAAATTTCAAATCCATAGTGTAAGTAATATTTAAATTTAGAAATTAAATCAATGATTTATCTAGAACATAGGTCGAAAAAAGGTTGTTGATTCCTACTTGGGTAGATATTATGAAAAAGGTATTAAATTACACAGTAAGTAATTATGTAGGGATATAGATGTAGTGGAATTAACATATTTATCTTTGGTTCCCTATTATGTTTCTAAATAGTAATATCATTTTTTAGGAAACCCCATGAAATTCAAAAGACAAATAAACCTAGAGGTTCAAAAACATATTGTTTCTATTTATCACAATTAAATTATATTTTAATTTAAAATTTGGAATAAAACTCATTCTCAAGATGAAGGAAAATATTTTTCCATAGTAAATTGATAGAATAAATTAAATAAATATATATGTTCATAGTAATTATAAAATTATATGGATATAAATATTATAGTTATTTATTTTATATATTAAATATTTAAAAAACATTATTCAACAAATTGTGAATAGAGTAATTATTTATGAATAAATATATAAGAAAATTTTTATTCATTATTTGGTAGATGATCACGAAGAGGTGTGTGTTAGGATTATGTCACATAAATATATTAATCTGTAACATGGTAATATAATAGCTATTATTGTGAATGTTTGAAAATTCCATTTAAATAGTAATATTATTATTATTGTAATAAATGGGTTTAGATAATCTTTATTATATTAATTAAGTGTGTTTTACAATTAATTAATATTTAATCATTAACCATAACTCTATAAATTGATGGATACTTCTATTTTGTACACTTAATCGATAATTTGGAATTATTATGCACAACACATTTCACTATAGATTCCTTCTATCATGCTGTTAATAATGAGAAGAAAAATATAGTATCAATATATTATTCTTTATGTCTAATGGAGCATAAATTAATTAATATGAACATTCCAAGAGGTTCAATCCAACACACAAGCACCCGAAAATCCATCAGTGTTTCTTAAAAATCATAGTGAACTGTGTGGATCACTACTAGATGACATCTCATTAAAATCATCCCTACACAATGATAGTAATCAGAGAATACATTCAGATGACAGAAAACATCCTCTATGAAATATCCTAAAATTATGTACTATTTATTTCAATCTATTTAGAATCATTATAATTATATAATGAAAAATATCAACTCTTAGTTCTGATCATTCTATGTCAGTATTAGATGGAAAAATATCATTAATCATGACATTTATTCCCTTCTAAATATATGAATTAACTATAGAATTTGATAAAATCCTAAAATTTATTCTCTCTAAAGGAACTCCTACTAGGATGGAACAATCTGCGTGTTCATTTTATCATATAATGGTTATGTAATTAATTTTTATACATTCTATACAAAAGAATGAGATAAATACGGTATAATGAAAACTATTGGAGATTCTAATAGTATGGGAGCTATCTATGTATCTGGTACCAATGATAGATATAGAATTTATGTGACTACTTCATTATTTTGCATCATTAAATATATTTTAGAGTTGGATTATTAAACATTCGAAATAATATTTTTTAATTGAATGTGGTCTAGTCAGAAGAGTAAAGTTTAAATAAATGAATTTGGATTCATGAATGTATATTTTATTATGGAAGCATATATGGTTGATTCCATCATAATACTGTCATATTAATTATAGTTATTTTATGTCCTAGATCATTTAAAAATACATTTTCAATTGTTCACTTATCAACCGAAAAAATTGTGATATCATATTTTACCTCAATGTAGGATGACCAATTATTAGGGATGTCACATTTACATAATGGTGATCCAAATATAGATGGGTTCTACTATGTTAGAGTATACAGTAAATATGGGTCTTACATACTCAATAAGGGATTCAAATTACATTAATATTTATAGATTAGTTTTTTAAAAACTTGGTTAATGTCTTTTTAATATAAATTACATTACATCATAATTTTATGTGTTCACTACTGCATTTAATTAATCTAAATTATTTGTTCAAATGAATTTTTAGTATTGTATTATCAATATTATGAGGGATCCAATCTCAATTAAAAACATTTTTATCTTCATACCTATACTCCAAATCCTTACGAACAACAATTTTCTTCAAACGATGATGTTACCAATCCTGAAGAAAAACATATTGAAAATGTTGAAACTAGAATAATTGTTGAATGTGAAAACCATATGTCTGAGAAAAAATTAAAATTATCCATTCCTAATAGTATAAGAAATTATAAATGAGTAAATAAAAGGAGACTAGGGTATCCTTACAAATTACATTATCTACATTACAAAATGTAAAATAATTAATTGTTATTTTATTTGTCATTATCCTTTAGTGAATGAATTTATATATGGTGGTTGTAAAATGAAATCCCTTTTTAACGGTAATCAGAAAGGATCATAGACCCTTTCAAAACATTACTATGAAGAATCATCTCATGGATACGAAAGGGAAGGTAAACCTGCATTAACAACAAATATACGAAAACCTGATAAATCAATAAACAAAGAATGTTTTTTATTTGAAATTGAGAGTGGAATAATTTCCATAACATTATATTTTTTAATACATTAAATAAAAATATGTAAATTAATAATTTTTATTAACCGTTTTAAATTTAATAAAAAATAAATGAATGTTGAAAATAAGTAGCGTTGATTATATCCAACATACCCCTACCATAAATCTAGGATTTTTTATTATTTACAAGAATAAATTGTATGTATTTTAAATTGTTATTAATAATTTTGTATGGAATGAAAATGTAACACAATAATACTCTTTTGTTTGTATGCATATTGATGAATAATGATCCAAAGATACTTTTATCCAATGTTATGAGCTATGGATGTGGGATTTTGTTATATAAGTAAAAAACTAGTATATTAAGACACAAGAATAATTTAAGAATAATGTTTAAGTATTCCATAATATAATTTCTTATGATTTAAATCATTTTTACATGATAATGATTACTTATTTTACTATAATATTATCATGTTTAGAAACAATAGTTTTTTCCATTTGTACCCAATGAATTCCAACTTTTGGTGTAATTGAAGTATCTAGAACATTATATCCATAATAGCGGTTCATGAATTTTAATTTTTTATAAAAAATATTTGAGAAATGGAAATCCAAAGATGATAAATATAAGAAAATGTGTGAGAAATTGGCATGAATAATTATTCAGAAAGAAAATTTTAATTGGTAGACTGGTTTGTTAGAGAATTTAAATGGAAGGAATCCCTGATAATACATGACATAATAAAAACCAATACCTGAAGATCCCACACACATTCAACACCATTTCATATTTGAGTCTAGAAATTCATCTAAAATATCATTAATACCATAGGTAATTTTATTTTTTTAATTATTTCTATGAAAACTTAATCAAGAATACATTGATACATTTACTATAAAATTATTCAATATTTTGGAATTGATTTTAATTTGTATTTATCATGACACAACCATATTTTTATAGGGACGAGTATAGAGTATAATATCGAAGGAGAGGATAAACAAAAGAACTAATTCCGAATAGCATATAAAAATAACGATTCATATATCTCATGATCTAAGCACGGAGTTACAAATTCTCTTTCATAATATGAAATTTCCCACAATAAAACATTCTATTTTTTACTCTCATAACATAGTCATTTGATCTTATAAAAATACATTTTGATACAAATGTATTCCCTTTCCAAATAATTTTGTATAGAAAACCATCAACAATTAAAAATAAACTAGTAAACCAATGAATTATTTTTCAAATTGATAGAATTAATAGGAATCAAAATGTTTAATAAAAAATTATCAATGATCATACAATTAATCAAAAATACCATTAGATAGTACATTTACCTCATTATTTCAACTATCACATTTACTAATATTACATGTTTTGGAGGATAAAATGATCAGTGATAGTAATATTTTCTTCATTTATATTAATGTGAAAATATATGGACACACCTTGATCGACTATATTATTCATTATAATGTAAAAATATTTCTTAATTAATGAATTTTTGGAGTTTTAGTTGTCAATTTATACATTAAGAACATTTTAATAATATATCTGTCTAAAATCTAATATACTATGTTAATTATTGTTAAATACAACTCATAGTTTTTATAAGTATATATTTATATGTACTATGTGAAGCGAAAACCCTATTTAAATTTTTTATACTCATTAAACTTCACATCACATATAAAGAAATATTTCATGACAAGATGATTAATATTTAAAAATAATGAACCAATTGGATGCAATGTTTGAAAGGAATCTTATATATGGAAAAACATCTTAATACCCATGATGTAGGGGTAAAAATATATAATATAAGAATACCAAATATATTATCACGTATTTCATTTATTATTCATTTTTTGGTGGCATTGGTCTCTCATTGTGATCATTTGGGATACTCCAAATATTTATTTCTTGGTTCCAATGCATGGGTTACAAAAAAAACAACCATAAATGATGATGTTTATAAATATTAAATAGAATAATATGACAATTGTAAAAATTAACTTCAATTAATATATTTTAGATTATGTTGTAATGAAAATTTTTTATAATTGGGAGGTATTTAAAAGTAATAAAAATCATTAAATGTGGATGATCAATATGTATAATAAGAATATTGATTTTAAAAAATAGATAAGTATGAGGGAATATATATTAATATTTAATATAAAAATATAAAAAAATTAACTATTAGTTCTTGTAAATGTTTTTACAATTTCCAAGAAAAATTTTCAATTCGTCATAAAATTGGAATCTCTAAAGAGGTACATAAATTGATCATTAAAATATAAATTCAAAAAATAATTAATAATGTATTTATTGATAGTTTTTTTATTATTGTGTTTATAATAAATCAATATATTTAATAGATCAAACAGATTTTTTTTAAATGAATATGCATCAAACATTGTGTTAGAATGTTTAAAAATATCATGAAGATATTATTTAATATGGAATATAATCATTTCATATACTTGTTTTTAGTTAATTTTTTGATCCTTATTATATATTACATATTAAGTCAATTTTCATAGAGATCATAAAGAGTTGAATTTATTGAGATCTGATTTTTTTCAACTATTTTTGATCTATGAAGTGGAAAAATATCTTGAGGAATAATAAATTCTTGAAAAAGGATTCTATAAGGATGATATTAATAGGTAGTATTTTTTATCTCCATATATTTTTTATTTTATCAATTTATTTTTAGTATTCTCACTTTACAATTTACACAAAGTGCATGTTTTCAGTTTGATAATGAAATTTTAGTTAAAAGGTCTCTGATATGCCAAAAATCAATGAAACATGCCCATGTTATATAGATAGTTTAATAAAATGACCCATAAATGGTTGGTGATGTGTAAGAATCAGTTTCATGTCAATATGACACATGGTGTACATGGTATGACTCAAATTTCCTGATACTATTTTTAATGTCACATTTTTTTTAAAACATGAATCCCCCGCTGCAAACAATGAAAACACACATCATGATAATTTAGAAGAAGTAAACAAATATACCTCATATAAACTTGACCCTAGATGTGGCTAGTATGATTGAAACATTATTTATTTAATTGAGTACATTTTTTATTAAAGAACATGTCACTCACTAAAATATAAAAAAATATTTCTTGCAATTTATTGATATATTTGAGAAATAATACATATTTTTTATTTATAGTAATAAAACTCACATCAATTTAACTATCATTTTTTCAAGAATGACTCAAAGTGTGTATTTTTAGTATAAATAATTATATTTTAATTAAAAACACATATCAACAATTGAAAACTAATCACACTCACTTGGATGGTCTTGGTAATTTTCAAAAAAAAATATCTTACATTATTTTTTACACATAGTAATATACCTCTCATTAATGAGATACCTGATGACCCTTGTATGACAAATAGTGCATGATTTCTGTTTAAAATCGATTACTTAAATAAAATGTGTGTCACTAACTAGAAATAATGAATAAACACTCAAAATATCATTATACATTAGAAAAATTCTCAATACATACTTTTTTTAATGAAATAATTGGCCACAAGTTAATCTAAGACATTGTGTTCTAGGTAAGACTCAAAATGACGGTTTCACATTAAAAATGAAATTTCATTTAAAAAAAGATCAAACATTATGAATATTGAAAATAGAATTGAATTCTATTTATATTTTAGGAAACCGATATATAATTTTTTTGATACACGTGTTAATTGACCACACATTAATCAGACACATGATTTTTCTTTTTCTATCACCATATTCACGTTTTCAGTTTAAAATTTACCTTTTTCTTAAAAAAACATTAATCACATAATCAAGATGGATTAAACAATTTTTATTGACTATAATTTTAAAACATTATCCATTAGTCATTTCTTACATGTAGAAAATTTCTATACATCAATCCGTTACAAAAAACTATTACAACACATAATATTTTTTTGATTATTTATTAAAAGGATACATAAATAATTAATGGCATATTTAATCATCCAAACATCACTATGACACATGATGTGGCCATTAATACTGAAATAACATGTTTTAATTTTAAAATCAATTTTTTTTTCAAAACACACCTCCCATGTATAAAATGAAAAAAACCCTCATATCATCTTCACACATTATGAAAATAATTCATTAGTCATTTTTCCATGTAGCAATAATGAACATGTAAATATAACACATGTTTTTCCTATTAAGACTCAATGTTTTTATTTTCCATTTAAAAGTTACATCTTACTTTAAAACCTATGCTACTTAATAAAAACAATGAAACCCACTGATGACTCTCTTGATATTGTGAAAAAATGATTCATAAGTTATTTTTTATATAGATGAATTGTCTTCACATAAATTTGACACATTGTGTCCCCGATATCACTCAAAATGAATATAATTAGTTCTAAAGTATAATTTTAGTTCAAAATGTGCTTTAATCATAAAAAATAGAGAAATAGTTCTGTTATTGTATTAGTAATATTGGAAATGTTTCTATAAGACTTTTCTATCATATGGTAATTGGTTTCACATCAATCTGACATATAGTGTAGATATTTTATTCAAAATGTATGTCTTTTATTTAAAATATACTATTTAATACAAAACACACTTCACATTCTCAAAAAAAAAAATTTATCAGAATGTATTGACATTTTAATAAAATCAACAATAAGTAAATTATGACATATAGAAATCATCTAAAAGTCATTATAACACATCATGTTCCTATTATGATTTTAAGTGTATGTTTTTGTTATAAAACATAAACTTTTAGTTGAACACATGTTTCACATAATTAAAATAGAGGAAAAAAACTCGAATTGTCTTTATAATTTAAGAAAATGATATATATTTTATTTGTAATGTATATGGATCAACGAGAAATCAATATGAAACACAATATAGCTGGTATGATAGAAAGTGTATGTTTTTAAATAAAAAAGAATTTTTTTTGAAAAGAAACATCACATACACAAAATTAAGAATAAACTCACTCATATAGGAATGATATGTTATAAAAATGATCCATAATTCACTTTTGACATTTACGAATTATGTGTCCATCAATCTAACTCACAGTTAGACATATGTAATGAAAGGATCATGTGTGAGCTAAATAGTGGAATTTTAGTCCCAAACATTAATCACTAACTAAAAATTGAGAAAACATTCTCAGGAGGTCTTGATACAATCTTTACCATAATCCATAATCCATTTTTGACATATAAGAATCAATTTTTCCGCAATCTGACACACGATGTACCCAATAGGATTCAAAGTGTGTTTTATAGATTAAATGTAACATATTTGATCAAAAAATTTCAATAAATAATAACCAAAAAATCAAACTCAAAATTTCCCTATAATTTTGGAAAATTATAAATAATTCATTTTCGATATATAATAATCATCCACACCTTAATCTAACAAATGGTGTGACTGTTATAAATAAATGAGTTTGTTTATTTCTAAAATCTATATTTTAGTACAAATCAAACATTATATAGTGAAAATTGAGATACAATAGTTATATTACCTTGATTATTTTGAAATAATATATATACTTATTTCTTTATATTTTGTAAGAGCCGCACATAATTAAAACATGCGGTGAGCCTAATATGACTAAAATTTTGTTTTTTAGTTTAAAAGTAAAATGTTATTTCAAAATGATTATCACACATTAAAAATCTGGAAAAAATGTTTTTATTATATTTATACATTAAGAAAGCATTCCAATAAACACATATAACTTGTAGGAGTCTACTACACATGAATCCGACACATTGTGTGCTCGATATGGAAAGATGTTTTTTTCTTTTTAAAAGTACCACTTTATTAATGAGTTTTATCATATTTATGTTTTATATTATTACATTAATCATTAGTAAAAAAATTCTGTTTTTTAATATTGGTACCCTCTACATTTCTTCTTGAGTGTCATTGGGAACTTTTGAATGGGGTTCCTCATGACTACGGATACCATAGTGTAAAAAAGTAATTTTTATAATAAATTATATAATAAAATTTGATATTATTTTATTAAAAAAATTCCATGTAGATTTTTTAATTGATTTAATATATATTTTATTTGAGATTAAATTTAAATTTTATTTTTGAATTTGTTGTTGCAATGGGTTATAAATGTAGTATCACATTACAATATCTAGTGGATTTTATTAGCATGAAAATATAACTAATAAAATCAACCTTCATTATTATTATTTCTTGATGTAACAAAACATATAAGATTTTAAATGTTTTCTTAACATCAGTTAATCATTTTTTCTAGAAATGGTGTTTGTGCACTAATAAATCCCATAATTTCAGTAGTGATTATTCATTAATGAATCAAATGAATTATCACCTTCAGTTCCCAAAAACACCACCACTACTAGAAGTACGTAGGATTCCCTTTACTACATTGTTGATGTCGAGTTTGGCCCAATTTATTAGGGATAGGATTACGAAAACATCAATAAAGTACATATTTTTCTTAAAATTACATGTCATTAAAAATCTATACAAAACATACTGATCAGGAAATTATTTCCTAGAAATTACATTCTATATTAATTTAATTTCAAGAAACTAGTAAAGGAGAAATATATACTTTTATAGTGACTAGTGTAATATAATTGATGTTTTAATTCCAATTCTGCAAATAAAATATTTAATATACGTATAATAGTTATAATAAATGTGTAATTCAAATGAGGAAAATGAAGATACGTATTTTTAAAAAAAATACATGATACTGAACATAGAATGTAATGGAAATTAAAAATAGTAAATGATATGTTTTTATTATTATTTTTAAAAGAAAGAATGACTAAACCAATGCTCAGTATACTCTTATGATTATATGAATGATATGAAAAGTGAATCCATTGAAAAACCAGAAGCATTCCATTATAAATAAGTGGATACTTTTATGGGATCAATTTTCCATTGAATAATTGATTGGGTAAGAGGAATCCATAATTTGAATATACCATTAATCCATCCTGATGTGTTTTTTGTCTTATATTAACAGTTTTTAGAATTCATCCGAAATAATATTACCATCAAGAATAGATTAAAAAACAGTATTAATTGAAATTTTAATTTCTAACTATATACTAGATGAAAATATTTAAATTAGAAAATAACTTGAATAAATATCACCAATAAGAATTTTTTTTATTTAAACCCATAGCATCTTGGACCAAATAAATGAGAGTTTCTTTATTCAAATTATTATTCCTGGACCTTGTATCTCAATTTTAATAAGGAAAATATTTATAATATAATATAATTAGCAAGAATTAATATTTCTGTACAAGAGAAATGTATGAATTGAGGTAATGCAATTATCCAACTCGAATGATTTTACTAAATAAACCCTTGAGAAAGGGATTGTATGATGATTTATACATTAAAATATTTCATATAAAATTAGTTTCAATATATTCAATGGAAAAAACTAAATTTTAAATTTATAGGCCACCAAAGATGATATATTGGTATTATTATTTTAAATAAGTGGAGAAAACATATTTTCAATTATGCTACATCTAAAAAATATAGTGAATATTGGGTTTATAACCCCTCTAAATGAATTAATGGTGATTACACAGAACCACCACTAAATTGTTCATCTAATATTTTTAGTTTCATTTTTATAAAGGGATATTAAATTGATAATTTTCTAGAATCTTTTGTATTATATGTTGTTTTATCCCCTTCAAAATAGATATAAATTAAATTTTAAAGAATTATAAGTAGTTTAGACAACTAATAATATAATCATGTATTAAATTTAGCAGTGGTTTATAATCTACCATAAATTATTTTTATATATTTTTATTAAAATAATTCACCCTTCCCTCCAACCCATAAATAGAATCCCATACCTTCACACTCATATACTCCAAACCAGCCCTAAAATTTTCTTATATTTATTAAAACCATCCCCTCTTATGTGTGGACACCCTTAACCAAAAATACCAATCATAAGTAATCCCTTTGATAAAAAGGTAGTTTTATCCTCAATTTTTTTAAATTCATCCACCTTATATAAATTTATGTTTTTTAAATTCCACCAATTTTTTTTTAATTTTTTTGTTCAATTTAAATAACCACCACTAATATATATATATATATATATATATATTAAGGGGGGGGGGGGTTTCCACAACCCCCTCAATAAAAACACTTCCAATATAATTTTTTCAGTAGTGTGACATCCTAAAGAAATATGATTAAAACCTTAATCTTTTTAAGTGATAAATAGTTTTATTCTAGACTAATAAAAAAGAAACAATGTTTGATGTAATTAGAAATTAACGAGTAAAACTTTAACAAAAATAGAAAATGTTTTTTTCTTCTAAGAATACATTTTATTCAAAACATTATTGATAATTCCATCAAACTGGCCAACATTTCAATTCCCCCAAAAAATATGGTACACCAAGATAATCAATTGGAAGAGACCCATCCATGACCCGTGTGTTGTACTAAAAAAATCCCCAAAGGAGAATGATTATCCCCATTAACTCAAGGGAGATTCAACCTAATTCCCCCTAAAAGGATTGAGGAAAATGTGGAGAATACTCAAGGATGGGAAAGGATGAACCGGTCCACGGACCTGTCTAATGTTACAACACACGGCCAGTTCTGGGAAGCATCCATCCTTCGCGGACCGTCTTCGCACATGAAATGGAGGCGAAGATCCTCCACAGGCGCGAAGCAGGGCGGGAGCCAATCCTGTTCACCATTATGGACCACCCTAGCTGTGAGCCAGGTCAGTCGGCCCGAACCACATCCACTATCATTCGCGAAATGGATGCGGAACCCTCCTCGGTCGCGAAGCACTCTCCTCCTTCAGTTCGCGGGGGGGGGGGGGGGGGGGAGCAATCAGTGCCCACCACAAGTCACATATTGACCATGTCAGCCGTAAACCGGGTTTTCTGTCATAGTCCTCCACAAAATATTCCACGTGACAACAATGACATCTCTTTCCCCACTCTATAAAAGGAGACCGAGGGGGGAAGGTAAAGGAAGGGACGATTCAGGGGATTTGGAGTAGATCAATTAGATTCAAGTGGAAGGATTTCATATAAAGGCTTATGATCTCACAAATGGCGAAGTTCCAGTTTGCGAACTAGAGCAGGTATGAACCTGGGACCAAATTAATAAGGAACTGAAAACGCATAAAAATCTGGTTAATCGCGAACTTAAAATAACAAATAACAGAATATCATGAACCATATCCCCTTCACGGATACACTCCCAATGGACTAGGTTGTTTATGCATCTTTCCCAATCCTCCACACCTTACAGCACCATCCTTCGCGGGCGAAGCCTCAACCGACGAACCCCTAACGGGCGCTGCCCTTGGTTTCTTCTGCTCGCATGGAACCCTCCGCGTACCCACCTTGTACGTGGTCCGAACCCGAAGTTGCGAACCCTCATGGCTCACGGGATGCCAATTGATCTGCAAACCGCCCTGGTTCGCGGAAGACCTCTCAGTACGTGGAGAACCCTTGTTCATTTATGTCTTCTCCATTCACGTAGCAAATCCATACATGAAGGCCGCCACAACCCATACCCTGGTGTGGCCCGTCAAATCCTTCGGAGTTCCCGTTCTACGAGCCAGATAAAATCCTTCCAATCCATCCCGATCCCCCGTGACTCCCTCATTTGACTATTCATCAGCCCCGAGACGAGACCTCCACCAGAGCCCCCGAATCTGTGTTGTGTAACCCTCAGGCACATCAGCACACCATTTTGAGTTCACATACACACGGTAAGAGAGGGAGAAGTGGTTTCCCTGACCCTTGAACGGATTCCCGAAGCATGCCCTGGTTCACATACCCACACTAATATGGGGCCTAAGCCTGGGAGACCCCCTATCTACCTCTACTCGCCAGGATGAGGGACCACACACTTCGGAGGTCGGGCACTTCTCCCCTCCCCAGAGAGGGGGCGGCTTACCTGTCTGAAGGAATTTGTCCCCATGCACCTCCATAATTCCACCGGAAATAAGAGAGGTAACGGGCACATGAGCACCTCTTTCCCTCTTCCGCTGCACTTTTTCGCTAGGGTGTCAATCTCCGAGTAAGCCTCGTCTTTATGGGCCGCTCTATGCGAAAGACCCACACCACTTCTCACAAGCACACCTTTCGCGACGTGACCATCTGGTCCCTACTGCCTCTTGTTTCTCACACCAAAAATGACTCACGTGGGCGTAGTGTAAGAATCGTCCATGACATCCTCCTATGGGCATCCTCAGAGTGTATGCCCTGATTTATTACTCTGGGCTGCCTCAGAGCAGAAGCCCCAAGCCTATGCGAACTACGTGGACTTTTATCCCCGCCTCCTAGGCAGGGTACGTAGGAAGCCTCCAAGATGTACAAGCCCGATCACCATCGGACCCCCCGGTTCCACATTCACGTCGGTTCTCCGACACTCCAACATGAACTATGTGGAAATTGATCCATGTCCCCTAGACAGGGTATGTAGGAAGTCTCCAAGAGGTTCAAGCCCAACAACTGATCGATCTGACTATCTTCCCGTCATTTCAACGCACCAACCCCAATGCCACCTCAATGAGTCTAGACTCCTCCGGTTCATTAATCCAATGAGGGATGTTAAACCTCAGGCAGAAATGATTCTGAACCCCTGCGTTCATCTTACCATTTCCAACTAGGAGAAATCTGTGGAAATTATTCTTGGGTATAAACCAAATATTCGTGAACATATGAATACGTCTTAAATCTTTAAGGGAGTCCCAAAACAGTAAATAATTCCCCCCAAAATGGCGTGATGAGACCGACTTCCCATCCCCTCGACCGATTTGAGTTCTTAAGAATTGCTGGCCAAACCACCTAGCGGATGCCTGCCTTTGGAAAGCATGTCCATGTATCATTGGATTTGGAACCATTGGGAATTTCGAAATGGAGACCGGTGTACCCGACATTAGTGACCAAGTGGGGCACATCCATTTGTGAGATCGATAGTCGGGTGCCTTATTCCTCTATCCCCTCGAAGGGGAAATGGATCAAAACAAAAAAATGGTGAACCCGACATGAATATTTTACCAAACATGACAAATTTAACCTAATCTCACCATGTACCCTCTTATACTCTCATGTAGGTCCAAGCAAGGTCATTAGCTATTCATGGGATCATGAGATGCTTCTTTGATGGGTTTGATGTTTTTATTTGGTGAATTTTTTTACAGGTACCTTCAAAACTCCCTTCGATCCAATTACTACACAAAAGAACTCACAAGAGCGTGCCTCCAACAACACAAGGACCGGGCATCATCACCCACGGAGGACCCCGTCACCCACCTAACTTCTTCAACGTTGGGTCTCATATGCACTGATACGAGAGTACATTGTTAACGGTACTCTCCCAATGGTGGAGGTGGCCGTGCATACCCTCCAGTCCATCAAGATTCACCGGTTTCCAGCCCAGCAATGGCCACAAAGGCAGATCCAGAAAACCCATGCTGTTGTCTCCAACTGTTTCAAGAGTTTATCCATGGAAAGAGACAATTCATACCTTCGTTATCTTAGGGAGGTGGATGAGGTTTACACTGAAGACTTCGTCCCTACCGAACAGGGGTTCCGCTCCAAGACCCCCACCAGAAGACTTCATCGCGGTCACGCAACTATTCGACATCCTCGTGTGGAGGAGGATGTCTCCCAGAGGATTCAAGCCCATGCTTTCCGAGCTTCGGCCCCTCGGACCGC
Source organism: Viscum album (assembly GCA_963277665.1). Taxonomy (NCBI): domain Eukaryota; kingdom Viridiplantae; phylum Streptophyta; class Magnoliopsida; order Santalales; family Viscaceae; genus Viscum; species Viscum album. The sequence goes on along the minus strand of OY728161.1, from coordinate 1,603,013,741 downwards.
CCGACAAGGGTGGCAGACATACAATCAGGGACCGGTCATCACCCTGGTCATTGGGGAGGAGCTCAGCTGCCCAGCCATGGATATGTACCATGAACAGGCACCTATACATGTTTGCTCCTCCCAAGCCTGCCATCTAGTCATGGAAGCGTCATACGAGCCGGCGCACATCCACGTCGAGTTTAATCACGCCCGTCGCTCACGCAGGATGACACTCACCTGGTAGGCACGTCACCCTACCCAGGGTCGTGAGGCCCACCAGCATAACGTGGTGGTGACCTAGCACCTTCAGGACCTTCTCTTAGCAGATGCTTCGGGCACCCACCATCCTAGCATATTGGCAATCAGAAATGCCCACCACCAAGATGTGGAAACAATTAATATCCGGGAACGTCTCCCTGCCATCAAAGGCCACTGACTCCACACGGTGGGAAGCCATATATGTAGGGCCAGCTCCCTATGGATGCAAGTAATGTCCGCAACCCCGATGTGATAGTGAAGAGAGAGATAAACCGGCGTAACCCGGTATAGGGGAAGATTCGTTCACCTGCCCCAACACATGAGAATTTTCAGTACCCACTGACCATTGGAGGACTGGAGCAGGATATTCCTACTCTGATACCGGAATGGGACTTCAAACCCATTCTAGCCAAAGATGTCTCTCTACATATCCTGGAAATGATGTAGGAGCAGGTATTAATCCCACATCATATCTTGTAGAATTGCTAGAATGTAATTTCATCAGTGGAAACGACAAGGATTCAGGCCCGTGAGCTAGTTTCTCCAATTGAAGTGACTCATCTACGAGACGAGATAGCTTCCTCGGATCAGATCGATATCCCTGCTTCTTCCTAGGTGGGTCGACGACCATATTCCGCGATGCAAGGGAAACCAGATCTAGCAGCTTCACTCGTTACAACTGGGGTACACCCGTCCATCACAGTGGATGATCTAGATTAGGTATATATCCCTGCTAAAAGTCAAGTTGTTCGTCGGCGTATCCCGACAACATCACGAGACCAAATTACATAAGGACCCAAATGTGAAGGCCATTATCAACAACAGATGGTCCCGACTACCCACAAGAAAGCACCCTGAACGCGCCAAAGGTAGTATGAAAATAAAGGGCAGTTTCTTGACTCTGCTTTGCTGGAAGCTGGGATTCCCAATGCTGCTAAACACATGATAAAGGTTCGGAACCCTGCCCTAACATTACCATATTATTGGAGTGGCAGTAGCATTTGCGAAGGTCCTCCCCGAAATTTCGCTACCAGCAGCTCTGAAGGCCCTCCCCAGAGCACCCGTGGGGGCTTCCCCCGCGGGAATATTCCGATCGATCCTGAGAGATACTCTTTTGATGTGAGTCATAGAAACCCTTAATGTGACCAGAAAATAGAGCATCAAGAAGGCCCTCCACTTGCTTCGGTCCACCCTAAAGGTCCTCCCTGGGGTATACAGTGCAGTCACTCTCCATGAAGTGGGACCATAGTTTGTGATATTATTCCTCGCTATCATAGTCGCAGCTACAATGGTCCTCCTCGTAGTGATGCCTTATCACAACAAGAAGGCCATCCCCTTGTCGTGGTTGGCTCTGAAGGTCCTCCCCAGGGGTTACGTTGCAACCATACTCCGTGCAGCAGGGAATCAAATCATGGTGGTAGTCCTCGCCACCCTGATAACAGAGGTCCTCCCCATAGAGACGTCAAGAAATGAGAAGTCCCTGCCCTAGTTGTCGTACAATCTGGAATCCCTCCTCAAGGTGTATCCCATAGATATTCTACTTGCGGCAGTAGTAATAGTAGTCCTCTCCATTTCCACAACTCTGATGATAGTCCTCACCACCATGACCACCACTGCGAAGTTCCTCCCCGCATTGGCCTCAAGCAACAAGGAGGTCCTCCCATTGTCGTAGTGTGTCATGAAGGTCATCCCCAGGATGCACATCGAACGTCAAGCCATGATGGTCATCCTCACCATGATGGCATTTGTTGCGAAGGCCATCCCCGTAACAATGCTACGCAGCCAGAAGGTCCTCCCCTTGATGTGACACACAGTGGAGGTCCTCCCCAGGGTGTGCACTGCAAAAGACCTCTATGAAGTGAATCATCAAGAATTAATGGTATTCCTCTCCATTACGGCTGACATTGCAGTGGTCCACCCCGCGATGACATATCATATCGACATGAAGGTCCTCCCCCTGCCGAATAAAGCACAGAAAAGCCTTAGAATTTCAAGGAAATATCAAGGACGGGATCGAGCATGTCAGATTCCCAACTAGTCGCTAAAGACACCCTTATTCGATCAGGAGATGGTCCAGGGCCATGTTCATCTTCTGAACCACCTCGGAATTTCCCACATGATGATCCAACACCTAACAGCTCCACTGCCTCCGACCACACTATCGGCGAGAACCTAATTTGGGATGACCAGGTACAGGAATCACTGGTGGAGGAGTATGCTGACATATAGCACATGAGGAAAAAACTGGACAGAAATGATATAGCAGTCAATTTTTGTCCCATGGCCTACTATCAATATTTCTGCCCTATTAAGGGTATGTAGACAATATCAAGACAATAATAGACCTCCTACATCACATCGACCTGGAGTCCCTTCCTTCGGCGCGGTGACAGCACCTGGAGAGACATAAAGGAAACATGAAGATAGCCTGTATCTATGCACTTTAAGAGTTGTGCCACCTGATCGGTGACGCTCTGACAAGAGTCCATATCAGATGATGGGGGAAAATGGAGCTCTACATTTCACTACCCACCCCGCCCAGAAACACTCGTTCGGCATGGAGTCTTTCAAAGTCATCACGTCAAGAGGGAAATCGAGTTGTCTCCCTATTCAGGAAATGCAACTCACCCAATAGAGTCAGGACTTGAGTAAGTCCCAGAAGCGTCAGTATCGATGGGAACAACCCATTCAAGAAATCTTGAATCAGGCCACCGAGAGCATACAACCGGCCTCTCTCTTAAGAGGGGACAATCAAAGGTCATCGCCTACCTGCACAGAAGGGATGGATTCACAGTTGAATTCGGCATCAAATCTGCTTAACCCCTAAATGAGGGCACGCGAGATCAGGATGGTCGTGATAGCAGCAGCCGCTGCCAGAATCCAGGGTCAACCCCAGCCTGTTGGGCTGGGAGATTTTTTAACAAGAAATTCCCCCGTAAGACAAAAAAACAGGTGGAGACTCAATGTCCAAGGAACAGAGCCAGCCGTAGCCCGGAGGGCTATGGGCATTATTACCCCCTCAACAATAACCTACCCCAGGAGAATCAATACTCTCTCGTATTGGGTTGAATGTTATAAGAGGAGGTTCTAATCCTATCATGTCATTTTAATCATCATCCCATCTAAGAGGAAGGCACACCGTAAGGTTGAATCAAAGAACTCTCTGCGTCACCCTTCGTTAAGAAGTCCGAAGGCAATCCCATGTCATGAAAAGGAAGTGCAGCAGAAGATGTGGGAGATACACTTCCTATTTATAAGATGATGTCCCCTCCACCCCGTGATATGCATTCTTCAATGTCATTGAGGCTAACCCCACGGGTGACACCAGGGAAGATGAAAATCCGGATGGATCGGGAGACGATGGTTCCGGTCAAGCTGTGACTCACAACGAACCCCCACGTGTGCACACCCAGAATAAGAGGGCCACCCTAAATATGGCCGCCCTTCCAGGTAACCCTCCTCCTATTTCCCAACGAGATTCAAAAAAGGATAAGAATAATGGACTGGTAACCCTTAACCCACCTCCTTCTCCCAAATAAAACGAGCCACTCACGCTAGAAGAGAGATTCGCTTGATAGGAAGAGGAGATGAAAGAATTAAAGAGGCATAACACTGAGCTACTCTAGAGAAACCGCCTTATTGAAAGTGCATCCTAGGAAGATCCACATCATGCACTCCCAGCAAGTGCACCTCAAAGACTAAGTTTTTCCCCGGAAAATGAAGCACGAGAATAGATCCCATCTAATAGGGTGCCCGGTCCGTCCAAAAACCTAATCATAGATTCAGATATATACCAAGACTTCTATCCACTTAGGAAGCATCCAGAGCAAGTACGCCTGAACCCTCCGAGGGTGTCTCGAATGGAATATGCACCCTTGATGCCGACCGAGATGGATCCTCAAGAAATGCATCGGGCTACACCTGCCTAGGACCGGGCCCAACAGGATGTAAACCAGGGTCTCACCAACACCATCGATGCACTAACAACTCAATTGGAAGTGATGGAAGGTCTATGAGCTCCGATACAGCCCGAGCGGCAACCCTAATCAGATTGGGTGACCAACACACCACATACACCCAATTTTTGGGAGCCATGTATTCTCTTTCTTCAACAGCTCAGCCGATCCATAGCAGCATTTGATGCACTACACAAACTACTGCAACCCAATAATGGGATCTTAGGAACAAAAAAAGCAGTGAAACTCAGATGCTTCATGCAGACCTTGTAATGATCCACCTTTGTATGGTATATGAGTCTACCAGCCCAGTCAATAAAAAGCTGGGAAGACCTTCGGCAGCAGTTCCTGTTCCACTTCAGCTCAATGTTGCCTAAAACAACAGTTAGAGACCTCATGAACATGATGCAAAAGGAGAACTAGAGGGACTTATATCTCATCACCAGATGGAAATGTCTGACCTATTCACTGATCTTGCCAATGCCTCAGGATGTGTTGCTGGCCATATGCATCGATAATCTTCGAGATGAGCTTCGAACACCTCTCATACCAGTGGAGTGCACCACTGGCTTCTGCCATCTCTTGGCCATTGCCCAAAGAATTGAGGAATCCATGAAGAAGACTAATTCGATGTTCTGAATAGCCTCTCAGGCTCCAACAAAAAGAGCCCCTAGAGCTGAAGCATCCGCTGTTACACTCAAGCTGGCCCCTGTGCCCGCTCCATCACTCAGGCTTCCACCAAATCGTCAAGGGTCTCCTACATATCAGCGGCCGCCTCCACCTAAATGGTATGATAAGAGAGGACCGAAGCAGAAACAGTTTGAGGGATGAAGAGAAAAATTATACTCGTTCCGAGATGATCAAGTCCACAGCTAATTCATTGCCACCATGAATAAAAACATGATCTGCCTCCCAAAGCCAAGGACACCTGCAAAGGTCGGCCACGATGACATGCTGTATTACTTCCCCTACCATCAAATGTTGGGGAAAAATATCTGAGAATTATTCGTCTTCAATGACCTCCTATAGAGGATGGTAGAATTCAGACAGGTCGAGCTGGGACCACCCCGAACACATGTGGCATGTATCTATACCACCGACTCCGAACAAGAGGAGTGGTGGCGAAAAGTCACCAGCAAGCAGGGGAAGATATTTGATATCTAGATGACTCAGAAGACTATCAACCAAGCCCAGGGTATACTCCGAGCTCAGCTACGATAGCCATTGTTGTCGCTAATAGCCCTTGGCACAACATAGCCGACTGCATCGTCCTCACAATCCTCTACGAGCCAGTCATCCATGCCTAATCAAAGAAGAAAGAAACAATCGCAAGAGGAGCAGTCTGCAACAGGGACAAAGTTAGTCCCGACCCTGGAAGATTACATGCCCTTGAATTTGGCTCCACAGGCATTGACCCACCAAATTCCACCATCAGGGACAACCGACCAGGTTGACCTGTCAGAGGATGAAGATCCAATCTTTTGTTCTATTAACATAATCAATCTTATGGAATCATTCCCTGATGAAGGGTATGGTTATGAACCTGAGTTCCCTCCATGAGGAGCCGGGAGGGGTAATCACAGAGGTGGGGGAATCCAGGGGAGGTGCACCCACATCTAAAACCAATCCTACAGTTGGACCCCGGACCAAACCATTAATATCATGGAAGCACGTCGGATATCCCTTCAACAGACTCATCAGGAGAAATAATTCCCCTCCACCTCCACAAGCAGCCACTCTAGCTCTGTTGTTATACGATACCCACTAGAGGAGGAGCATGTGTCTGGCCCCCTAGTGCACACAAAGAGACCGGCCAGGCCACGTCCTCAAAACATGGGAACACCATCGACATCTGACCCTACGGCCGATCACCCCTTGTCAAAGGCTCCATCCCCCAAAACACCTGCTAGGACTCTCTTCCCAACTGAATGCAATGTGGTGATTTCCATCACCGATTATGATGATGATGCCATCATGCAAGGACACATCAGACCACTATATATATCTGACACACTGAATGGTATTCAGGTCCAGAAAGTCTTTATAGACAATGGATCTGGAGTAAACCTCCTTCCCCTACGGACACTCCGTAAGTTGGGCTATAATGAGGACGATCTAATTACCTCAGCCACAACTATGTTGGGTTACGATAAGAGGGAGAAGAATCCAATGGGACAAATTAATCTAAGGACCCATTTTGGTGACCCGGTAGCCTACACGAAATTCGCGGTGGTCCGATAGAGCACAATCTTCAATGCCATGTTGGGAAGACCATGGATTTATAAGCACATGGTTTTTCCTTAATCCTACCACCCGTGTATCAAGTACTGCATCAATGGACAAAGTGAAACATTGCACGCTGACAAGGCCCCTTTCGAGCTCTCTAAGTCACATTTCATTGAATCCGGATTCTGTGAGAAAAAGAAAAGGAATCCTTTGGTCAATGGTGTTGACTAGATCCCCACTCCAAATGGACAGGAAATGGTTCCTGATGACCCCCTCAGGAATATTGGAGGAGATTATGTCATTCCCATCAACCATGTTGAGAGTAAGAGTTAATGTTCGGACACACACTCGATTGTCCACATGACTTTAGTCATAACGACCAGGTTTGACAATGTGGGAACGTCTACTGACCCTCAATTTGGGAATGAAAACTCGAGTAATGATGCCCACGAAACCTTTCATCGGACTCCCCGGAGCTCGTGTCAAGAGCTCTTTCCTGTCGGACCAAGAAGATGAGTATTTGGGAGATGAAGAGGGGGAAGATCTCAGGGATGCACCACCCGCATTTGAAGAAGGTATCTCCACCACTGTGGACGAGCTCAGACATATAAACATTGGTACCTAGGAAGACTTGAGGCCCACTCTAATTAGTGTAGCCATGTCACCTGAGGAGAACGAGGTGTATACCTCTTTCCTAAAGAAACATCGGGATGTTTTTTCCTGGAATTACACAGAAATTACGGGACTCAGTCCTGAAGTGGAAACACACCACCTAGGTCTGCCAGAAGACCACTGAGGCTATAAACATGCCGCCAGAAGGACACACACCACACAAGCTGCCAAAATCGAGGATGAAGTCGATAATATAATTAAAGAAGGCTTCATTCAGGATGTCCAGTACCCTATATGGTTTTCCATTATCGTCCATGTCAGTCAAAAGAACGGTAAAATACACGTCTGTATGGTTTTCAGAGATCTCAATTTGCATTGCCCTAAAGATGACTTCCTGGTCCCAATCACCGAGTTTTTAATTAATGCAATGGCCAAGTATGAGGCTATGTCCATCATGGACATCTATTTCGGCTATAACCAAATCAGGATGGCCCCAGAAGAGGAATAATCCAATGCCTTCAGGGCCCTTCAAGGGGTATTTTGTTACAGGGTCATGCCCTTTGGTCTCAGGAACACTGGTGCCACATATCAGCGTGCCATGCATCAGATCATTAAACCGTTCTTGGGGAAATTTGTTGAATGTTATGTGGATGACCTGGTGGTCAAGTCCAAACAGCGCTTGGATCACCTTTCAGACCTTGAGACCTTCTTCAATGAACTACGACAACATAGCTTGGAGATGAACCCCTTGAAATGCACCTTTGGGGTTACCTCAGGGAAGTTCCTTGGCTTCTTCATACGCCATCGAGGAATTGAAGTTGACCCGAAAAGAAAAAGTTTATCCTTTCGTTATCACCTCCACAAAATCTCACCGAGTTGAGGGGATTCTATGGGCACCTGGCCTATATTAGGTGGTTCAAAGCCAACTTGGCAGGCAAGTGTTTTCCCTTCACCAGTTTAATAAGGAAGGGAGTCACGTACCAATGGAAGGATGACTACCAAGAGGCATTCAAAAACCTAAAGAAGTACCTCTTAAATCCACCGGTGCTCATTCCCCCGGTCGAAGGATGGCCTCTCATCATGTACGTGACTGGCCTAGAACGGCCGTTGGGAGCCTTCCTCGCACAAAATAATGATCCCAACAGCAAAAACAGTCTATATTACCTCAGTCAAACCCTGAATGATGTTGGGACTCGATACTAAAATATTGAGAAGAGTTTTTTAGCCTTGGTCTTCGTAGTTAAAAAGATACGAAATTATCTGCAGCATCATGAAGTCTATTTGATCTCGTAGAGTAACCCGCTCAAGTACATCCTCAGTCACCCGATGCTAACCAAACGCCTATCCCGATGGGCGGTAATCCTGCAACCATTTGAAATCCGGTTTGTGCCTCAGAAATCCATCAAGGGCCAAGAATTAGCATACATTATAGAAGAGAACCCTTTATTAGGGACCACTCCTCCGGACGCCGAGCTACCTGATGAGAACATCTTCTCAGTTCAAGAGGAGTTCCCAGCTTGTGAAATGTACTTCAACAACGCATCCTAAAGACCAACCAGGAAGAGGATGGAGGATCCCAGATTCAACAAAGTGGGTTTGGGGATAATACTCGTGTCCCCATAAAAGGAAGTCTTTCTATATTTCATCCTCTTGTGAGAGTGATGTACTAACAATGAAGCGGAATATCAAGCTCTCATTGCATGCTTGTAGCTCGCACTCCAGGCGCAAGTACATCACCTTAAGGTAAAAGGTGACTCGGAGATGGTTATCAAGAAAGTCAATGGTGAAAATGCTATTAAGAAGGAGGACCTGATCCCCCTGTTTGACGATGTCCGAGGGTTAATGGAGGAATTATCCACATAACCAACATTGATCTATATTCCCCAGTCTCATAATTCTCAGGTTGATGCGTTAGCCAACGCGTCCATAGCCCTAGCTGACCCAGATCGGGATGAAATGGTTATCAATAATGCTCACTGTCAAATTGTATTTTCATTTGATCAAGCTAAGATGAATGAAATCCATGAATTTAGTCCTGTCCTCGAGCCATACACTCTTGCCACTGGTTGGATGGCCCCCATAGAAATCTACCTTCAACGGTGAGAACTTCCATCAGAAAGGGCTGAATGAGAGAAAATACAGAGAAGCGCAATAAACTTTGTCCTATATGGAGGTGCGGGACAGTAAGAGGTCCTCTACAAATGAGGCCTCGACAGAGTACTCCTCAGATGCATTGTTTGAGAAGAAACTGCTGTCGTAATGAATAAAGTACATGCCAGAGCATATGGAGCACATCAGCCGGGGACCAAGCTTTCCCATCAGGTTCGAAGGCATGGGTACTACTGCCCCATAGTGGCACGAGATTGCAAGGGTTTTACTGCAAAATGAAACTCATTCCAACTTCATGCCAACTTCATACACCAAACCATGAAGATAATTCATCCGTACTCCTGGACATTTTCCGTCTGGGTGATGGACGTCGTGGGACCATAACCTCCCGCCACGACCAAACAACTGAAGTATATCCTCACAACAACTGAATTATTTTCCAAATGGGAGAAGACATACCCCTCAAGGGAGTAAGGTCAATAAATATTGTTATCTTTGTGAAGACCAATATCATCACCAGATTTGGCATCCCTCATACCATACTGATGGACAACGACACCAACTTTTTCTCTACGGAATTGGAGAAACTAAACCACGAGTATGGTATCATGGCAAACCACTCATCCCGCTACCATGCAGTGGCCAACGGACAGATAGAGGCTTTGAATAAAAACCTCATCCAACATTCTCCATAAAATGTTGGACAAGGACAACAAGTCATGGACGGATAAACTCCTTCATGCTTTGTGCTCTTATCGAACCACAATCTGCACTGCTACTCGGGATACTCCGTACCTAATTGTATACGGAACAGAACTGGTCCTGCCCATTGAGCTCAAATTACCCTCGCTCCGCATTGTCATTTTCAATCAGTTATCCAACAATCAGAAATCAGAAAAGTGGCTAAGTGAATTGGAATAACTAGAGGAGAAGCGGTTTCACTCTTTTCACCATTTGGAAGTGTACCAGAGTCGGATTTCACGGGCCTTCAACAAAAGGGTTTGTCTCATGTCTTTCATGGAAGTAGAATTGGTGTTGGTCCTCTAGACCCCAATGATACCTAGGAAGAAGCCACCAAAGCTGGAGCACAAGTGGGAGGGACCATATGTTATACACAAGGTCTACTAAAATGGAGCATATGCCATGATCTCCATGGACGGGCAATTCACCACTGCTCCTTCAGATGCGAGATTTATGAAGAAGTATTTCACATAGAATCCAAAAGTATCCTTCGTCCTCACCGAATGATGATAAACTGTACGGAAATGAAAAAATAGTGATCATCCTCGTAGCATGACGTAAAACTTCACAACACCGACATAACTAGAGGTTATTCCTCATCCTAACCGCACGACGATAAACTGCATGGGTAAGAAAAAAAGAGGATCATCTAAGCTGCATGATGTTAAACTGCCAAGCACCCAATGGTCCATTCTCTATGACCTTAAACTAAGAGTATTTCGTCCTCACTGTACAACTCTAAACTGCACGGACAAGATGTTTTAAAATTTCCCTCTTCCCCTATGTATGGACCAGACCTGCACATGGTGTATCATATTTCAAGGAACTACGTACGGCTTGATTCCTACCCTTGTAGGATACGTTGCGACGCTAGGGTTCCCCATCCAGGACCAAACACTCACGAACAAAAGATAAAAAATGCCCCTTTCCCCCGTGGTGGGGCCACACCTGCACGGGGTGTATCTTTTTGGCATCCTCTCCGCACGACGCGAAAATTCATGGATAATAAAAGTGAAAAAATACCCCCTTCCCCCTGTGTGTGGACCAGACCTGCACATGGTGTATCATCTCTCAGAGAACTATGTGCGGCTTGATTCCTACCCTCGCAAGATACGTAGCGACGACGGGATCCCCTATCCTGCCCCATCCAGTCCCAAATGAAAACAATGTTAAAAATTCCATTTCCCCCATGTACGGACCAGACCTGAATGGGCTGTACATCATACGAAAAACTATGTAAGGCTTGATTCATGCCCTTGCAGGATGTGTAGTGACACCGAGATACCTATCCTTGCCCAGCCACTTCTTAAAAAATTCCATTTACCCCCGTGTATGGACTAGACCTGCACGAGGTGTATCATCTTTTAGAGAACTATGTGAGGCTTGATTCCTACCCTCGTAGGATACATTGTGACATCGTAATTCTACATCCTCGCCTAGCCACCTCAAAGAAAATTCCCCCTTCCCCCGTGTACGAACCAGACGTGCAAGGGATGCATTCTCCATCCTTACAACATGACGTTAAACTGCACTGATAAGAAAAAAAATGTCCTTTCCCCCTGTGTATGGACTAGACCTACGCGGGGTGTATAGTTCGTCCTCACCGCATGAAATTAAAATGCCCTGACTTCGTTTTCACCACATGATGTTAAACTACCCGGACTCCGTCATCACCGAATGATGTTAAACTCCATGGACTTTGTCGCAACCCACCCAACACACATGGAGAAATGAGATGGAGATACTCCTTGAACATTTGGATTCATCCTCTCCAAAACTGAGACTCCACAACCCGGAATATTATGGATCTTCATAACCATTCATGGCCATCGGATGTGGAAAGTCATCGACCTGGGGAAACATTTTCCTGACTATGCATACCATTCCCTTAGCGGCTCTTCATATTGATAGCCCATGGCTCATCTACCAAAGGCTTGATTTCCTCGGGTGATACTTCTCCTAGCTCCGTACGATTGCCGGCCTCAGGGCCCCCGTATCATGTCTCTCGATCCTATGTTGATGGAGTAGTGGTTTACAAGTTCATCCCCTATTCACATCCAAGTGATGATATGGTATCCCTACCCGGTTATCCTATGTATCCCTCGGTGGTTCACATAGCGAAATGCATCCATGACCTTCAAGCCAGGTCTAGGCTACTTTGGATCAACAGAGAATTGCAGTGATGATGTTTCTTATATGCTTGAACACGATTATCCCCACATAATGAACTTTGTATTATGATAAATCTTGGATTTTCGTAATCATTCATGTCCATCGGAAGTAGAAAGTCATCTACCCAGGGACACCTTTGCATGACTATGCATACCATTCCATCAACGGCTCTACATATCGATAGCCCCTGGCCCGTCTACCAAAGGCAAGATTTTCTCGGGTGACACTCTTCCTAGCTCCGTACGCTTACTGGTCTCAGAGCCTCCACACGACAACTACTGATCTAGGAAAACACAGATTTACAGTTTACAACCTTCATCCCAAACCTTGTTCCATGTATATTAGAAAATGTTGACCCAGATACCCTTCGAGTGACTGCAGGAATCGTCACCCAATTGTCTGAGCTCTATGACCGCTAAACTAGGAGTGTCTCGTCCTTACCACACAACGTTAAACTGCATGGAGTGAAGGCGCACCGCAGCGAGCAAGATAAATCAGCGCGGGGGGGGGGGGGGGGGCTTTTTAAGATGTAACATAAACTAGAGACGAATATCCTCGACATGCCCAGTCATTTCCTTACCCGATGACAGACTTCGTGGCTCGGATAATTGCAGATCTTCAAAACCATTCATGGACATCATAAGTGGAATTTCATCGACCGGGAGACACCTATGGATGACTATTCATTCAATTTCCTCAATAGCACTACATATTGATAGCCCCTCGCTCATCTACCCAAGGTAGGATTTCCTCAGGCGATACTCTTCCTAGGTCCATACGCTTACCGGCCTCCGAGCCTTTATGTCATCTCTCCTAATCCATGAAGCCCCGGAACCATGATTTACACCATCATCCTCACTCCACGTCTCTAACAAGACAAGATACTCGGGCCTGGTTACATTCTAATCAAGAGCCTTCTTTTTAACTGTGTCCTTTCCGCATGATGTAAAATGGCGCGGAGTGCATCTCAACCGCTTGGGGTGAGGCTACAAAGACCAATCATTAATCATCCATGGGAATTCCTCCAAGAACAAGCATTTTCACTGGTTTATTAATGATCATTGTCCTTACAACATGCCATTAAACTGCATATCATATGAAAAGGAAAGAAAAATTCCCCCCGTCCTCACTGCATGACGTTAAACTGCACAGAATCCTTTGATAATTCTCCTCATCCAAACCGCATGACGTTAAAGTACACTGTCAAACCTGGCATGGGTTCAGTATGGAACAATGGCATTCTTTGTCCTTCAGTGCTCGGGTCAGACCTGCACAAGCCACCGTCGCACACCCATGTGAGAAGCGATTAGTTCACCAATTCTCTAGATGTTTATTGTATATGTTTCTCCCATATCCAGACACCCTCTCATCATAAACCATACTCTTTACTCAAAAAAGGGTACAAAATCTCATAATGAACCCCAAGTGGTCCGAAATCTCAACATCCCTGATGTTGCTTGGCTCTCGGGGGAATATTATCATTGACCATTGGACACCTTTTCATGACTATGAATACCATTCCCTCAGCGGATATGCATATTGATCGCCCCTGTATAGTCTACCAGTGGAAATATTTCCTTAGGCAATGATTCTCTTCGTACGCCTCTTGGCCTCTGAGCCCCCATGACTATCTCGAGATTCATAAACCCTCTGAGCTAATGATTACCAAACTCTTTTACAATCCTTTCTGAATAAGGAGGAACGTCTTTGACAAGATTACTGAGAACCAGTAGAAGTCATTCCATTTTGAATTATGCCCTAGATACATGACTTTAAACTACGCCAAGATTCAACCATCCCTTACACACTCCTGACTAGTACAGATGTTCCCAGAACCCTTTCAGATGTCACATTCTCTTTCCAAGCCACCCATGGTGGTTTCCATGATCCGGACTTCCATAAAGTCCCCGAGACATAAAAAACGGACATCCATTGACTTAAGGACACCTTTGTATGACTATTATTACCATGCCCTCAATGGCTCTACATATTGATCACTGCTGGCTCATCTACCAAAGACATGATTTCTATAGGCATTTCTCTTCCTACCACTGTATGCCAACGTGGCTCCCATGCCCTAAGACATGCCCGACATGTCGTTCAAATTTAAACAGTCCCCCCCCCCACGTGCGTCTGAAGAGTATTGAGACATCTTTTATTCAAACAAACCTCATTGGGACACTCACCCCACCATGTATGGTCAAAGATGTTCGACCTAAAACATCAGTAAAGATAGTCTTGTCAGTGGGACTTTAAACCACTCTCAAAATAGGCATAAAGCTTGTTAGGATGAAAACAAGAAAAGGGATACCTAAGAAAAAGTGGGGCTATACCCACTATGTCCACAACAGATGGGACGAGGAAAAATCCGGGCATTAACAAGAAAAGGAAAAAAGTTTGTGGGTCTTCTCTACAAAACCCCTGAAATAGTCAATCTATGCTCTCTTGATCCCATGGTCCAGGCAAAAAAAATTTTATCTTGTTATCATTTTCCTGAATTATGTTTAGTTTTAATTTAGTAAGTTGTTACCCAGGAAACAAATGCTCCAGTAATAACCAGATAAAAAAAAGAAATCGACATATATTATATTTCGTTGAACAAACGGGGAGGGAATCCACAAGATGGGGCCTCTCCCTCGCAAAAACAGAAGAGATAGAACAAAGTGTCGACGAATGGCACTAACTTTTACAAAGGAGCCTAGATGGATCTCTCCGTCAGATCAGCAACCGAGCAGAGAAGGTTATCGCAAGTCTGCTGCAGCACAGCTTTATCTATGGCCTCAACTTCAGCCACTTAGAGAATATGATTCATTGACATTTGGAGATCATTGATTCCTTTTTGGTGGCTTCATTTTTACCAATCAGAGTCGACAACTTATTCCTCTGCATCACTACTCGAGTCTTGCATTCATGTAGCTCAGCGGACAGGGCGACTGCCTGATCTTGAGAGCTCACCTCATGTGTTACTAGTTGATGAAGCTTCGTCATTGTATCCTCCGAGGCTCGGTCAACATTATGAGAAGCAGTGATATGAGCATGATTTCATTCACTATCGGCAGCTTCCTCACGGTCCATAACAACCTGACAAGCGAGAACATTAAACTGCCGATAGTCAAAGAAACCTGACCCCAAACCTAGGAAGAGTTGTCAGAGGGCTTCAGTTTTAGTTTCCATCTCAGCAAGATGAGTTTCAGAAACAATCATGAAAATTTGAGGCTAGGTCCACCTCTGCACTGCTCGGTGGTCTGCCATGGAATGAGGATATTTGGTTTCCTCACCCGACAGCACAGAAATGAAGTCTGGCATTGCGACCAATGTAGAAATGTGCTCGCTAGAATTTTGTTCCGAAGCTAGGATGTCTGGATCATCTAACCCTGGTATAGGCTTGGGGATCATGTTTAAAATCCTGATATCAGCTGGAGAAACATCCGAGATTGTCTCGCTGGGACCCAAAACCACAGAGTCATCCTCATCCCTGTCCAATAAGGACGAACCCGTTTGAACTTTAGCCACTGCAGGGCTGGGAGAGGAAAATCCCCTGAGTCGCTTTGATTGATGAGCCATCAATCAATCCCCCCTTAGATATAATTAGCAAAATGTGTTGGACGCAAAAACTGTAGTACCTCTTGATTTTGGAACCTGTCGGACAACATTTCATAGGATCCTATCTGGATAGTGTTTTACCCATGTTTTTTAATACTCCAAGGAATGGACGGCAACCGCCCCCATGACATGTAGGGGAATTCTTGTGTCAGATCCCTTCTGCGTCAGCATCATCCACCATTGACGAAGTATGGCCAGGTACAGTCCTTGAGCCTATGGAGAGGGAAGGGAAACATGGACTTGCATGCACCCAAACTGGCGAGAAAAATGATACGGGACATACAACACACACAGAGTAACACTGTTGATCCGCACAGACAGAAATCTGTCCTGTAGAGAGATCATGAAAGAACGCTCCTCCAGGAACCCCCGGCGGTTGTCAACTATGATGCCAGAAGGGGTGGGGTAGGGAATAAAAGAAAATTGGTAAAAGTCCCTCAGAAGCTCGAGGACTTTACTAAAACTGAGGGACTTCCAGCGAACTCCAGCTCTATCCTGCAGGGTATGCTGAAATGTAGGAAGCGGGATGGCTATGTTGTGACGATACTCATAACAATGACAACGATCTGCTACCCAGCCATACAGAAATTTGAATGGACCACTCAGATGGAAGGGTGACTCTCCCTTCTACATGTGACCTGGCAGTTTATAAATTCGAGCCAATATGGGCACGACCAAATTCAATGGGTGGCCCTCTACTAGATCAACTTCCATCATCAAGGAGCAAGCCCTGACACCAGGATTGATGTCCCGAGAAGGGAATAACCACCTACTCAAAAACATTGAAAAAATACCTTCCAACCGCATTAGGGGAGGCACGCCGAGGTGCACCTAGTAAGCCCATGAAAGGTAGTCTCCCACCTCCAAAACCACCCAGTAGGTACTTGGGATGGTTCGTGACTATTGAGAAGGATGAGTCTTGGGGCGCTTAATCTTCGGCACAGGACCAATTGTGTCCAGAAATAACCCTATCCAGGTGCTATAATGAATAAGTGAGTGAGCACACAATTCCTGACCCAGTGATTTCTCTGCCATAACCATCAGATCCCTTTCCTATAAAGGCACTTATTCGACATCGTCCCATGCTCCAGGGATGGGTAGAAACTCATCATACATCGCACCAAAATTGGAATCCCCCCTAATTGGTGTATGTACCACAAACTAATACCCACATCACTGCAGGCAAGGAGGAAGGTATTAGTGCTTGAACACCCGCGACTGAGAAGGTCAGACAGGATCAAGGATGGTGGGTAAATTTCAAATTGGGAAGCCCACACTATGGAGTACAAATTTACTACTTCCAGTGACTCAACAGACTCCAAAAAATGATGATGGCCCCAAAAAGCCTAGGCCCAGTCATTTGAGAAGATTCCACCAGATCGAAGATCCCATCTAGGAATCCACCCCACATTAGGATCCAGTCGAGCAATGATGATATTGGAGGGGTAATTTTTTGAGACAACATCTTGAGAAAGGTCTTGAGTGCACTGGTAAATTTTGGTCAAAACAAAGCCTCTTAAAATTAATGTGTCTTTCAGATCAAAATCAAAGTTTATCTCCCCCAATGGGGTCAGGTTCAACTGAATGCGCTTTGGAGACACCTATAATAAAGGAGACGGAAGACCTAAGAAGTTAGGGTGAATAGGGACTTCGTCTTCAAGACCAAATCCATAAAGCGGAAGGCAATTTGATAATGGATAATCCAAGATCTCAGGAGGGAGTATTTCTTTCAGAGCACCATCATCGGGAGTAATGGATCGCCTAGGGTACTCCTTGATTCTCTCCTCTATACGAACCATAGCTGGAAGTCTCCCTGAACCAATTGGGAGAGGATCAGCAGCTGGTCTAGGTGGATAAGGAGGGGGAAAAATATTTTCTCCATGCACAAAAAAAGACAACAAGTGGTTAGTCTGAAATAAAAATATTTTCAGACAAAAATACAAAATATATGGCTAAGGATCAGTTGATGAGACTTCATATCAAAGTCTGCGAGGCGGCCTCGAAGGATGGTTCGTGATAAATGTATCTCGAAGACCTTCCCTCTATGGAAGTAGTTTGCGACACTCTGGCCAACAGAGCGTTGGACATAAAACCCCGAACCAGGTTGCTCTGCGGAATTTCAATCCCGAATTTAAGTGGTTATTTTTGGAAGACATAGAAATTTTTAATGTTCAGAAGATTTTAGTTCGCGGGCCATCAAAACAAGGGAGATAATTCCTCTGCGGCCCATCATTTCTTACTTTTTGATCAATTAAAAATGTTAGTTCACCTTTGGGACGTTGTTCCGCAGATGAAGAACAACGCGAACGAGAAATGGTTCACAGAAGTAGAAGCTATTTTGCAGATGCAGCGCTTCGCGAAGGATCAAGAACACAGAGGCAGAAATGCGATGGAGCACTGGAGAGCTGGTACTCGCAAAGAATCTGGTAGATGAAAAATTAATGGTCCCTCCGTATTTATAGGCGTGGTCCACTACCAGGTCAACTTCAATTCTGCAACCCATCCGAGTTTCAGGACCACTCTAAATCGGAATAGTCTCCTCTTCATTCCGATTGGACCCCATTCCGATGGGGGGTATTTGAAGGTCCTCAAAAAAATCGACAATGGAGAATGATGACACTCTTTAACTCAATGGAGATTCTACCCAATTCCCCCTCAATAGATTGGGTAAAATGTGGATAATACTCAAGGATAGTGAAGGATGAACCGGTATGCGGACTGGTATAATGTTAACAATACACGGCCAGTTCCGTGAAGCGTCCCTCCTCCACGGACCGTCATCGTTCACGAAATGGTGGTGGAGATCATCCGTGGGTGCGAAGCAGGGCGGGCGCCAATCTGGTTCACCGTCATGAACCGCCCCAGCCATGAGCCGCGTCATCCAGCCCGAACCACCTCCCCTTTCGTTTGCGAAATGAAGGTGGAACCCTCCACGGCCGTGAAGCACTCCCCTCATTCTATTCGCGGGGGTGTGGAGAAGTGCTCATTGCCCACCGCGAGTTACAGATTGACCAATTCAGTCATAAACAAGGTTTTTGGTCACGGGACTCCGCAAAAGGTGTCGCGTGACCACAAATACCTCTCTTTCCCCACTCTATAAAAGGAGATCGAGGGGGAAGGAAATGGAACAGACTATTCATAGGATTAAGAGTAGATCGATCAGATTCTGGTGTAAGGATTTCAGAGGAAGGCTTAGGATCTCGCAAACAGCGATCTCCCAGATTGCGAACCAGAGCAGGTATGAACCTGGGAAGGGATTAATAAGGAACCGAAAATGCATAATAATTTGGTGAATCCCGATCTTAAAATGACAAAGAAGAGAATACCGCGAACTATTGCTCATCCGCAGATGCACTCCCCACGGACCAGGGTGTTTATGCCTCTTTTCCGATCCGCTGCACAACATAGCACCCTCCTACGCGGGCGAAGCCTCAACCGATGAACCCCCGACCGTTGCCGCCATTGTCCTTCACTGCTCGCGTGGAACCCTCCGTGTACCAACCTTGTACATAGGCTCAACCTGATGCCACGAAACCTCCTGGTTCGTGGGATGCTATTTGGTCCGTGGACGCCCCTGGTTCGCGGACATCATCTCAGTCCGCGGACCACCCTGGTTCACGGACGGCTTCCCCATCCGCGTAGCACTTCCCTATGTGAAGGGAACAACAACCCATACCTCGGTGTGGCCCATCAAATCCTTCAGAGTTCCCATTCCACGAGCCAGATAAAGTCATTCCAATCTGGCTTGATCCTCCGTGACTCCCTCATTGGCCTATTCATCAGCCCCGAGCTGAGGCCTCCACCAGATCCACCGGATCTGTGTTGTGTAACCCTCAGGCGCATCACCACACCATTTTGAGTTCACATACCCACGGTAATCAATCTCGAAGGGGTTGGCCCGACCCTTGAGTTGATTCACGAAGCATGCCTGGGTTCACATTCCCACGGTAATGCGGGGTCCGACCCCCAGAACCCCCCTCTATTCCACTACTCACAAGGATGAGGGACTGCACGCTTCGACGGTTGGAAACTTCTCCCCTCCCTAGAGATAGGGCGGTATAGCCGTCCGAAGGAAGCCGTCCCCATGCACCTACGTACTTCCCCTAGGAACTAGAGAGGTGATGAGCACATGAGCACCTCTTTCCCTCTCCCGCTACACTTTTCCTCCATGGGTATCCATCTGGGAGTAATCTCCAACCTTATGGGGTACTCTATGCGTAAGCCCCACACCACTCCTCATGGACGCACCTTTTGGGACGTGACCATCTTGTGCTTACTGCCTCTTGTTTCTCAAACCAAGAATGAATCACGTGGAATTAGAGTAAGCATCGACCATGACATACGAATATGGGCCTCCTCAGAGTGTAACCCCCAATCCATTACTCTGGGATGCCTCAGAGCATAATCCCTAATCCTATGTGAACTATGAGTACTTTTATCCCCACCACCTAGGTAGTGTACATAGGAAGCCTCTAAGAGAATCATGCCCGATCATTATCGGACCCCCGGGTCAAAATTCACTTCAGTTCTCCGACACTCCAACACGAACTACGTGGACATTGATCCATGTCTCCTAGGCAGGGTACATAGTAAGTCTTCAAGAGGTTCAAGCCCAACAACCGGTCAATCCGACTATCTTCATGTCGTTTCACCGCACCAACCCTTGTGCCGCCTTAATGAGACCAGACTCCTCGGGGTCATTAATCCAACAAGGGAAGGTAATCCTCAGGCATAAATGATTCTAAACCTCTGCGTTCAGCTGACCATTTCCAACCGGGATAAATCCATGGATACTATGCTTGGGTATAAACCAAAGATTCATGAACATATGGATAAGTCGTAAATCTATAACAGAGTCCCGAAACATGAAATAATTCCCCCCAAAAGAGTGCGATGATCCAGACATCCCATCCTCTCGAAAAACGTGAGTTTTAAGAAATGCTGGCCAAACCACCAAGAGGATGCCAGCCTTTGGAATGTAGGTCCATGTATCGTTGGATATGGAACCACTGGGCGGTTCGAAATAAAGACCGGCGTACCCGACATTAGCAATCAAGCGGGGCTCAGCCATATGTGAGATCGACAGTCGGGCGCCTTGGTCCTCCATCTCCTCGAAGGGGAAACAAATTGAAACAACCCCAAAGGAAATCCATAATTCATTGATTTTAATACTAAATAGAACAAATTACAATGTACATAATTGACTTATTCCAATTATTCTTTTCCATAAATACAATAAAAAACGATGAGTAATACCCTTAATATTATCTATTTTCCCCATAGAACCATAATATAATATATTATATCACCAACATAAAATATGATTGAATGGTTTATTGTATATTTACTTTTGTTGATTGATTTAAAAGATACACACACATCCATAATAATGATGTTTCTAATGATATAATCAATAGAGAAATGAATATAGAGTTCCACCATGTCTAAAACTTGGGAAGAATGAAAAGAAAAATTTAAAAATACCATTGCTATCTATCGAAAGATTAATTTATTGATTGCAATTTATGACCCTATAAATAATTAAATCATTAAATCCTAAGAAAATGACGAATTAAAGAAAAATTACAACTATTTAATGAAAAAATCATTAGGTATATCCGTATTAATTAAAACATTACCACCTATCACCTTTATTGAATTTATATTAACATATTTAGACGTTGAAATGATAATATATATATATATTAACATTCTATGAATAAACCCAAATTGATTTGGATAAATTACCATGTTTGAGACACAATAAATTATGTTATAGAAAAATTTAATGATTATATATAATGAGATTTCCATGCGAAGTATTCTATATAGAGTGAACTCACCAAAATTCATTACATTGGAGAGAAAAATGAAGTATTATGGGATAATATTATTTTTAATATATGCAATACAAGAAAAATACTGAAGATTTTTATGATATCATACTAAACTATATCATAATATTTTAGGAAAAAGACTATAAATTCAATTCAGACCTTCAATAAATCTTTAGTTCAATGAAAAAAAAATCTTATCACGTCTCCTCATCCAATATATTTCTAATAAAAAATTTATTTTCATCAGAATAGAATACTGTAGGGATTAAACCTATTTTATGTAGATGTTCTTATAATATATCATTAATAAAAAATTATGATAGCATCCCCTAGTGTGATCCTTGAGCTCATTAAAAAAATGATAACAAAATTAGAAAAAAGATTCATAATAAGTTTACTTACATTCTAGGTTTTTTAGATATTATAAAAAATAATTATTTCTCTTTCCTTCAAACAACTATTATCACTCTATAGTTCAACATATTGATATCATCATTTATTTTAATGAGGGATTTTAATCTAGTACTATTATATTCTTATTTATTGAAATCTAATTCATCAAAATTCCATTTAATAATGATGTTTATATGAGATTAATGTTAGTTCTTAATAAAACTAATATCATTATTTATTCTCCAAATGAATTATTTAATCTGATAATAAATTTTTTTCATATAAAAATTAATTTATAAAAAATTCATAATGGTCATATGTACAATGGAAAAATCTTTAATCATATTTTTCAATGGATACCCCATCATTAAATTTAATCTAATAATTGTTGAAATTCATTGGGAAAAAATCATCTATTAATTTTAATATAAGTAAATTAATATAGAATGTTGATATGAGTTAATTATAGGAATGAAAAATGAATGAAAAACGTTGAAGACCTAATATACTACACATCGATAAAGGATAAATCAACATTACAAGAATAAATATTTCTAGTATGATTTATATAGCATTTGTACCATTCTCATTTATATTAGCATATAAATGATCACTATTCTAAATTAAAGACATTAATTCAATATTTGAATTGTGAACAACCCAAGGCATAATATTTCTATTTAAATCAATTACAAGATTAAAATCTCTAGAAAGAATTCATGATTGATTAATGATCCGAATAAGAGTGGTGATTTATCCTGTTAAAAATGAATCCTAGAATATATTAAAAGAATACCAAAAAAGGTATAATTGGATCTCTATTATTAAATATTGAGAAATATTAAAATTTAACAGAAGAAATGAACAAATGAGTTATCGCAATAGTAGTATTAATATTGACAACTCAATAAATTTTTATATTAAAATAAAATTATTTATAAAATTATTATTATTAGTTTAAACAATAGTTTATTCCACAACAATATGTAAGGGTCTATTCAAAAAATAAATTAAGTAAGGATCGTTGTTTTCTTTGAATTAACTATACTATAGAAATTACAAAATAATATATTCATTTCTAAACATTATTACTTTAATACCACCTTCCACCATATTTATCTGGATTATTTATAATTTCCCTTTTACTTGTGTGAGGGTGTGTCATTATTATGTGTGACAAAGAATTGAGTTTTAAATTGGGTTTAAATACTCAGTTTTTTTTGTTTCCACCAGAAGAAAATATTTATTCATATTAAAGGTGACTGTAGATGTTTTATTTTATTTTTTATATCAATTTTATTATGAAAATATGATGAATTAGGATAAATTAAGTGGATGATTCCCATATGGTTTCGGTAATGGTTTATAAAATATAAATACAATTGTTCTAGAAAATAAATACTATTATCGTTGAAATGAATGTGGATTTAAAGAATAAATAGAATCACATGGAGAATTTTACTATGTGGTTATTTTAAATAAATATAGAGAAAATAATTTCACATATCATGAGGAATTAATTTAAATTATGTGATGTGGGATTGGAAATAATTGATGGTTCCCTTTATGTTTTGATGATATTTTTATAAGAAAGTTTACTAATTTTTTATTTATTTTAACAAAAGTGTTGGGATAGCCTAAAGTAGACACCAAAGGTGTCCATGAAAGTCTCTTCCCAAGCCTGAAGGTAGTAATATAGTACTATATGTAACACCCAAAGCTTTTACGGTACGCTTCTCTTTAAATAATGTGATAGCGGGTGTTGTACGCAACACTGAGTTCTAACACACCATAACCAATCAAACTAGACGTTATGATTATTAATACCTAATTTTTGAAATTATATATATTTTATATTTAAAAATGGAATTCATTTTTTGATTCGGAATATCGAATTTAGCCTAGGGTGAAATTTTGGAACTTTTCGGATAAAACTTATATTATGATGAATAGTTAAAATTACTAAATTTTAATTAAAAACAACTTTTTTAATCGAAATAATTTACATTGATAAATTATAAATTTGAGTGGTTTTAAAGTATATTTAGAATATATTTTCACTATTTAATTAAATGTTGGTCATTGTACATAATTTTACAATTAAACCTGACATAAACAAGTGTCAATCTTTTGATAGTTAATATCTCTTAAAAACACGTTTTTTTTAACTCGGGAATTAATTTTAAATTAATTTATTCCACTTCTGTGTTTTTAATTTGGAAAAATATATTCCTTATTTAGTATCAGGATGTTCAAATTGTGTAAATAGGTAACTTTTATTTTTAGATATTATGAATAATTGCTGCGGTAAATATTTTATTTACCATGGTTAAGGATAAATCTGGTAAATAAGGGTTAAAAAAATATTATAATAATACTAAATTACCCTAAAACGTGTCCTAAACTTATTTTTGGATACATGTACGACCATGGGAATCTTTGGGTCGATTTTGGGACCCCATGGTGCCACTTGTAAGTGATAGGGACACTTTATTTTAATTAAGTTAAAATGAATACAAAAATGACACAAGCATATATCTTTTAGAAAAACAATTTTTACATAGGATTATATATGTTATAATTTCAACTATAAATATTCATTATAAATAAAAAAGATTTCTTACATAATGATATTTTATTTATAATTTTTAGACATTAAATAATTTAATTTATTTATGACACAATGATGATGTAGTAATTACCACAATAGTGAAAAATTAAAATAATTGATATTATAAATACCCAAATAAATATAATTTGAGACTTTTAATGAATTAAACTAATTTTATAGGATTATTTGACAAATTAGGATTGATTTAATTGACTTTTTTCTAAGTAATAATTCTGTTATAAGTTTCACAAAAATCAACTATTGAATAGTGTCAAAATTGACATAAAAGAGTTTTTAAAACAAATATTATATTATTTATTGATATTAAATTTCTAAAAATCTAAGGATCGGCCAAGTGAATTATATCATGATATTTTTATCATTAATGGACCATTTTTGGGTCTCTTGGATGTATATAGTATGTTTATTAACTATATAATATAAAAATACAAAGTGACATGGTAAATGTCAAACTATTTAACTAAGAGTTAAAACTAAATGATAAGGTTAATATATTAACCCAAACCTGTCTAAATTATGTTTGTTGAATTGTTTTAGACCTATCCCCACCTTAAACTTTAAGTAATAAACCTTTTATCCATTATAAACCTAAAATGAATTTATTATAAAATAATATTTCTAGCTTTTCCAAAGGTGCCCCTCACCCCTCTTATAAAAGGGAACTCTTCCTTCTCATTTCTTCACACCTTAAAAGCCTTTTGGTTCAGCGAAACTCTGCCCAAAATCTCTCCCAACTTACCTCACTACAACCTAGAGGCCTTAGTTTGATCAGAAAGCCACCCTAAGGATCCCTTTTGATCAAATCAAAAGGAATAACCCGAAGAAGAGTTAATGATTTCACCTCCTTTTTCCAAGTTTCTTTCTTCTTCCACTTCTTCTTCCTTTGTTGTTACCATTCTAAAATAATAACTCCAGTATAATATATATATTGTGATGATATTATAAATATGGTACAACCATATTCAGTATTCTATCCATCCTTTGAATAACTTGTCACCATACGTGTGTACGTACGACTTATCGTCTCCATGTCGTGGTGTAATTGTTATTCAATATATTATTATTTGGATAGGTATAATAATGATGTGTAACTCATGTAAAAAAGAAATATAACATTATAATGATTCTGTATATATGATATACTATCCAATTATATATTATTCTAATATCAAAAGAATCATATTGTCGCCCGGGCGTACGTACGGACTACCGTCTCCACGAACGCGATGAGATTAATTCTCCATCATATCCATTCAAGTATAATTATCATTTGATGATTTAAAAATAATATTTATGGACTTCATATAATTATAGATATGAGTAATATTAAAACTATCCATGACAATCATGGCTTACGTAACAAAACATATAAAAGAAAATGAGTAAGTTAAAACCCGAAACGACGATAATACTAAGATATTATTAACAAAGAAATGATAAAAGATCATAAATGATATCATATAAATATACATGAATCTTGTATAATTTAATAACAATTATTTCACCATTATACAGGAGGTTAACCTACCCTCAACCAAGGAAACGTACAAGGTAAGGGTTTATTTCACAATCTCTTCATTATCTGGGGTTGTTTATACGTAATAATCTTCTGGGATCTCTTTATCATTCACATCCATGTTTCTTAAAAATGTATTTCAAAACATTTTTAATATTTACAATAATATGGTTTAAATTCATTTATACCCTTGTTTGACTTTTTATAAGTGTTTTATAAAGGAATCTTTCTGTCGTTTTCCAAACAAGGTTCTTTTTTAACCTTTTCGACAGAATTAATGTAATATTGTTTTTTAACTTATACGGTGGGTGTTGTTATTTTCTGCCGTTATAAAATCGTCGAAGCTTCCCTTACAATCTTATAATAATATTTTCAATGAAAATTTTTTATTTCATAAATATGTGACTATTAAATTATTTCAAAAATAGAAAAAGATATTTCTCTAAAAAGAGTTTTGATTTCATCTATGTCAATATAGTTTGATAGATTTTACCTTATTTTATGTTGATTTATTATGATACAAAACTTCTATATTGTATTGATGGTTTTGAGATATGTTTTACTATGGATGTGCTATTTTTATACCGTTCATAGTTTATGGTAAAAGTATTGACATTTCATATGCTAGTTTTAATATGAATGGTTATGTTATGTTTAAACCTTTTCATATGGGAATGCATTGGACTTAATATGTGATGGGTGGAGCCTGCTATAGCTCCTCGATGCGTCGGTTGGTCTCATGAGACAAACTATTGTCTTGGAATGAGGCCTTGGAAAAATCTTATTTGTATTCTTGGCACGAGGCCTTGGCTATGTGGTTTTGATAGTCTAGCATTATGCATTCCATCATTATGAAAGTGGTAATTGATATTGCATGTGATTATTCGATTAGTAGATTATCCATGTGAATAAGTAAATGGAATTATTTCATTTTATTTTTTCCATTCTATGTTGAAGTTCAAGTTTAAATGGCCTTTGTTTTAAGTTATACATTGCCTTAAATGTTTATTCTTATTTATGAAAGTTTCCGCTATAATGTTATCCTTACTGGGCATTTGAGCTCACCCCTTTTCTATGTTTTATTTTTCCCAGGATTTGAAGAAGTAATTTATGAATGGCCTGTAGGGATAGTATGTGGGGATATGAGTGTGGGATAATGAGACTATGTTTTAATAGTAGTTTTTCACTTTATGATGTAATGGAAAACTTTATTAATATATCTAGTGTTTCCAAGGCTACAAAACCAATCGGTCTTTCGAGATTTGATCTTTCTTGTGATCATGCCAATTTTATGTAGTAATGCACTGACTCTGGGTAACAGGGGTCGGGTTGTTACAGTTGGTATCAGAGGATGTTTAGTACAAACCTTGGAAGCTAGATTTAGATAAACTCTGATTAGATCATATAGATTTAAGATGGACTTTGTGGATTAGTAAAGAAGAACTTCCTAGAATTTGGGTATTGTAGAGATTTTAAGAGTTTTCAGAGAAATAAATCCCTATCTGGATATGAGCAGGTAGAGGCGGCTCTGGCACAAATGTACCTAGGGGTAAAACCTGAAAATACCACTTTGAGCTAGACTCGAACGGGAACTGGTGCACGACAACGGGCCTTGCTGTAGTCTTAGTTACGACACTCCCGGGTGATATGCATATGATAAATCTCATTTTCATTACAAATAATTATGAAGGGTTTATGTGTATATACTTACTAAATGAAAAAATTCTTATGATTATGGATTATATCCATAAATAGTTCAATTTATGTTAAGTGTTTTATAAGTATGGGATTATGTATTCTGATTCATAAACTAATCTAGTTTATACCATTGTTTAGAAAAGGAACCTAGTAGACGAAATGGAAACTGTATCAATTCATGCACACCATGTAGGGATTTCCCTCCTGCTCATGATAATTATAGTGGAGATGGTGATGCAATTGGTGTCGATCAGCTAATCACCATACTGGGACAACTTACTCAGGTTATGAAAAATAACCTTACCCGTATAGAGCACCCTGATCCACAGCGTGGAGGATCAATGTTAGATCGCTTCATGAGGCAACAACCACCAATGATCAATGGGAGTACAAATCCATTAGTATATGAGCAATGGATATTTTCCCTAGAGAAAATATTTCAGGCTTTAGGGAGTAGTGAAACGGAAAAATTTATCATGGCAGTCTACCGCCTCACTAGAGATGCTGATCAATGGTGGTCATTGATTCAAAGTACGAAGGAAGATGATGAAGTATCAAATATGGAATGGAGGGAGTTCAAAGATCTGTTTTTTGAAAAATACATTCCTCACGACCATCGAGCTGATATGGAAAGTCAGTTTCTGTGTCTGAGACAAAAAGACGATGAGAATGTCACAAAGTATGAGGCTAACTTTACAAGGTTAGAAAGGTATGCTGTAGATTATATACGTAACCCAAGAGTAAGATTTATCATTTCATTGATGGGTTAAACCCATTTATCCATCGATCATTAGTATCACAATCCTTCTCATAGTACAAAGACATTGTCTAATGTGCTATTAAGACCAAAAAGGAATTCTCTAAATCTTATTAACATATGGAAAAGAAAGAGAAGAAGCGATCTTCTGATCAATCTGGGAATGGAAATAAGAGGAAGAAGGGAAATGTTGAATATCCATCCTGTGGTAATAGTGGGAAGAAACACCCTGGTACTTTCTTGAAGGGAAAAGGAGTCTGTTACAAGTGTGGTGAAAAGGCCACCAAGCTCGTGATTGCAAAGGGAAGAAGGAAGCTACCAATGTTTAGTGCTAACATTACAGGGAAATGGGGCATTATGCAAATGAATGTTCTAAGCGTCAGGGGAACTTACCTCATAAAATTCCAAGGGATCAAGGTCGAGCTTATGCTATCACCACTGTGGAAGTAGAAGCTCTGAAAGATGTGTTGGTTGGTAATTTAATGGTTTCCTCAAGTTTATAAAATGCATTATTTGATTCTAGATCATCGCATTGTTTCATATATTCCCAGTTTGGTAAGAAAATTAAATATTTCCAATTTGATTTAACAAGGGAGTTGTCAGTTAAAACTACTAAGGGAAGTATCATTGCAACAAAGTTTTGTGAATCAGTCCCCATTAGAGAAAATAAATGTTCTTTATCTGCTTATCTCATCATCATACCTATGATTGAGTTTGATATAATCCTCGGTATGGACTGGATTTCAGATTATGATGCCAAGATTTATTTTATGAATAAAGAGGTTACGATTCTTGATGATGATGATAAGGAACACCTTATCTTTAGAGAATAATCATCACCACCTAATTATTATCTAGATCCACCCCAGTAGCTCAACTAAATTCAATTATTGGGGAGGAATAGAATGAAATGTCTATGGGTGAGGAAAGGAATGTTCAAATAGAGGATGTACCCGTTGTTAAAGAATATGTATATGTGTTTCCGGGAGAGTTACCTAGACATCCTCTAGAACGAGAAGTTGAGTTTTCCATTGATTTAATTCCTAGATCAATGCTTATATCGAATACCCCTTATAGAATGGCCACTATAGAATTAGTCAAACTAAAGAAACAAATAGAGGAATTGAGTAATAAAAGGATTTATTCTCCCTAGTCTTTCTCCTTGGGGAGCCCCTGTTCTTTTTGTCGAAAAGAAAGATGGATCCATGAGGTTATGTATCGACTACATGGAGATCAATGCTATAAAAATAAAGAACAAGTATCCCCTACCTCACATTGATGATTTATTTGACCAACTGCATGGAGCTCAATACTTTTAAAAGATTGACCTTCGATCTGGATACCATTAATTGTGTGTGAATAAGGAAGACATTCCGAAGATAGCATTTCGAACCAAGTACGGGCATTACGAGTTTACTGTAATGCTTTTTGGATTGACTAATGCACCCCCTGTATTCATGGATCGGATGAATAGAGTTTTCAAGGAGTATCTCGATGAATTTGTGGTGGTATTTATTGATGATATCTTGGTATAATCCAAAAGCTACGAAGATCATGAAAATCACTAGTGCATTATCTTGAAGACTCTGAGAAGACATGAATTATATGGGATGTTTAGCAACTATGAATTCTGGCTTCTGGAGATTTCTTTTCTTGTCCATATTGTCTCTAAAGATGGAATCTCTGTTGATCCTTCTAAGAACAAGGCAATCCATGAATGGCCAGAACCTACGAATATAACTGAGGTACCTAGATTTATTGGATTGGCAGGTTATTATTGACGTTTCGTCCAGAATTTTGCCCGATTGGCTAACCCATTAACAAAGCTCACACATAAAGGGATTAAATTTGTTTGAACAAAATAGTTTGAATAATGTTGTGAAAAACTGAAGAGAATATTATTCAATGCTCTTATATTGATTACTACCATTGGGGAATGGTGGGTTCGTTATTTATAGTGATGCATCGAAAAAAAGGACTTGGTTGTGTCCTTATGCAGAATGATAGGGTTATTGTCTATGCATCACGAAAGTTGAAAATTCACGAACAAAACTATCCTACTCATGATATCGAGTTAGCATCTATGATCTTTGATTTGAAGATATGGAGGCACTAACTCTATGGTGAAAAATGTGAGATTTATACTGATCACAAGAGTTTGAAGTATATTTTCTCACAAAAAGAACTCAACATGAGGCAAAGGAGATGGCTTGAATTACTCATGGATTATGATTGTACGATACAATACAACCCAGGGAAGGAAAACGAGGTGGTAGATTCTTTGAGCAAAAAAGACCGTGGAGTTTTGAACAATATGAGAATTGAAAGGGATCCAATTTTCATGGATGTAGTGAAGATGGATGTGGGAATAACCAGGGAAGGTGAAACATCAATGGTTTTTCAAATGGTTTCCAATCCATTTTACTAGAAAGAATTAAGAGTTCTCAGACCGATGATGAAGAATTTCAAAAGAAGATTAAAGCTGTGAATGATGGGAGATTGAGAGACCTTGTGTATGAAGATGGAATTTTGAAATTCGGGAAGAGGATTTGTGTTCTCGATATAACTGATCTAAAAAGGGAATTGTTGGATGATGCTCATAGTTCCAATTTCTCTATACACCCCGAGAGAACCAAAATGTATAGATATTTAAAGGAACATTTTTGGTGGGACAACATGAAGAGGGATATTTCTGATTTTGTGTCAAGATGTATGGTTTGTAAACAAGTGAATGCTACAAGGCAACAACCTGGAGGAGTCATGCAACCTCTTCCCATACCGGAGTGGAAATGGGACAATATTACGATGGAAATTGTCATGGGGCTACCAAAGAATCCTAGAAGGAACGATGAAATATGAGTTATTGTTGATCGTCTTACCAAGTTAGCACATTTTCTTTCTAAAATAGAAGATCTACCACTGGAACATCTAGCAAGACTATATATTAATGATGTTGTGAGACTTCATGGAGTACCCCTATCGATTGTTTCTGATCGTGATACCCGTTTTACTTCAAGATTCTGGAACAGTATTCAAGAAATCCATGGATACTGAACTTTATTTGAGCACTGCCTACCACCCTCAGACAGACAGATAATCAGAACGGACTATTCAATCCTTAGAAGACATGTTGAGATCTTTCTCACATGACTTTCAGGGTATGTGGGATCAATATTTACCTTTGGTATAATTTTCCTATAACAATAGCTTCCATTCCAGTATTTAGATGGAACCATATGAAGCGTTATATGGAAAGATATGTCACACACCAACCTGTTGGGATGACGTTGGTGAATGAAAACTTGTAGGTCCAGAACTGGTGGAGGAAATGATGGAAAAGGTGAAGGTAATCCAAAATCACATCAAAGCATCTCAATGTAGGCAAAAGAGCTATGCCGATAATCGAAGGATGTATTTGGAATTTTAAGTTGGTGATCATGTTTTCCTGAAGGTATCTCTATGTAAGGGACTCATATGTTTTGGCACGAAAGGTAAATTGAGTCCCAGGTACATCTGACCTTTCGAAATTCTAGAACGAATTCGGGTTGTAGCATACCGATTGGCAATGCCGCCAAGTCTCTCGAACGTTCACGATGTGTTCCACGTATCTCTATTGAGGAAATACATGCCTGACCCAACGCATGTACTCAACTATGAGGAATTAGAACTGGAACCCGATCTGTCTTATTTCGAAGAGCTCATCATAATTCTTGATACGAGAGAACAAGTGCTGAGAAACCGGTCGACGCATCTGGTAAAAGTTTTGTGGAGAAACCATAAAATGAAAGAGGCAACGTGGGAACCCAAGAAACTTATAATGAAGAACCACCCGAGTCTTTTCATGTGATAATATTCTAGAAATTTCGAGGATGAAATTATTTGAAGGAGGGTAGAATGTAACACCCCACGCTTCTATGGTTAGCTTCTCTTTGAATAATGTGATAGTGAGTGTTGTACGCAACACCGAGTTCTAACACACCACAATCAATCAAACTAGTCGTTATAAATAGTAATACATAATTTTTGAAATTATATATATTTTATATCTCAAAATGAACTTCATTTTTGGATTCGTAATATCGAATATTTCCTAGGGTTAAATTTTGGAACTTTTCGGATAACACTTATATTTTGATGAATAGTGAAAATTACTAAATTTTAATTAAAAACAACTTTTTTAATCAAAATAATTTATATTGATAAATTATGAATTTGAGTGGTTTTAAAGTATATTTAGAATATATTTTTACCATTTAATTCAATGTTTGTCATTGTACATTATTTTACAATTAAACCGGACATAAACAATTGTCAATCTTTTGATAGTTATTATCTCTTAAAAATACGATTTCTGTTTTAACAACGGGAATTAATTTTAAATTAATTTCTGCCACTTCTGTGTTTTGAATTTGGAAAAATGGATTCCATATTCAGAATCAGGATGTTCAAATTGTGTAAATATGTAACTTTTATTTTTATACATTTTGAATAATAACTGCGCTAAATATTTTATTTACCATGGTTAAAGGTAAATCCGGTAAATAAGGGTTAAAATAAATAATATTATAAAAATAGTAAATTACCCTAAAACGTGTCCTAACCTTATTAATGGATACATGTCCGACCATGGGCATCTTTGGGTCGATTTTGGGACCCCATGGTGCCACTTGTAAGTGATAGGGACACTTTATTTTAATTAAGTTAAAATGAATACAAAAATGACACAAGCATATATCTTTTAGAAAAACAATTATTACATAGGGTTATATTTGTCATATTTTCGACTATAAATATTCATTAGAAATCTAAAACTATTTATTACATAATGATATTTTATTTATTATTTTTATACATTATATAATCTAATTTATTTATGACACAATGATGATGCAGTAATTACCATAATAGTGAAAAATTAAATTAATTGATATTATAAATACACAAATAAATATAATTTGAGACTTTTAATGAATTAAACTAATTTTATAGGATACTATGACATATTATTATTGATTTAATTTACTTTTTTCGAAGTAATCATTCTGTTATGAGTTTCACAAAAATCAACTATTGAATAGTGTCAAAATTGACATAAAAGTGTTTTTAAAAAAATTATATTATTAATTGATATTAAATTTCTAAAAATCTAAGGTTCGTCCAAGAGACTTATATCATGATAGGTGTGTCATTAATTCATCATTTGGGTTTATCTTGGATGTATTATGTATGTTTATTAACTATATAATATAAAAATACAAAGTGACATGGTAAATGTCAAACTAATTAACTAAGAGTTAAAACTAAAAGATAAGGTTAATATAGTAACCCAAACCTGTCTAAATTCTATTGGTAGAATTGTTTTCGACCTATACCCACCTTAACCTTTGAATAATCAACTTTTGAGCCATTATAAACCGAATATGAATTTATTATAAAAAATATTTCTAGCTTTTCCAAAGGTGCCCCTCACCCCTCTTATAAAAGGGCACTCTTCTTTCTCATTTCTTCAAACCTTCAAAGCCTTTTTGTTCGTCCAAACTCTGCCCAAATACTCTCCCAAATTCCCTCACTACATCATAGAGGCCTTATTTTGATCAGAAAGCCAACCTATGGTGCCCTTTTGATCAAATCAAAAGGCAAAACCCGAAGAAGAGGTAATGATTTCACAACCCTTTTCCAAGTTTCTTTCTTATTCCACTTCTTCTTCCATTGTTGTTACCATTATAAAATAAAAAATCCAGTATCATATATATAATTTGATGTTATTATAAATATGGTACAACCATATTCAGTAATCTATCCATCCTTTGAGTAACATGTCACCATACGTGCGTACGTACGGCTTACGGTCTCCACATCGTGGTGTAATTTTTATTCAATAAATTATTATTTGGATGGGTATAATAATTATGTGTAACTCATGTAAATAATAAATATAACATGATAATGATTCTGTATATATGATATACTATCCTATTATATATTATTTTAATATCAAAAGAATGATATAATCGCTCGTGCATACGTACGGACTACCGTCTCCACGAACGCGATGAGATTCATTCTCCATCGTATTCATTAAAGTATAATTATCATTTGATGATTTAAAAATAATGTTTAAGGACAGGATATCATTATAGATATGAATAAGATCCAACCTATCCATGACAAACATGTCTTATGTAACAAAACATATAATAGAAAATGAGTAAGTTAAAACTCGAAACGAAGATAATACTAAGATATTATTAACAAAGCAATGATAAAAGATCATATATGATATCATATTAATATATATGATTCTTGTATAATTTAATAACAATTATTTCACCATTATACAGGAGGTTAACTTACCCTCAACCAAGGAAAAGTACAAGGGAAGGGTTTATTTCACAATCTCTTCATTATCCGAGGTTGTTTATACGTAATAATCTACTGGGATCTCTTTATCATCCACATCCGTATTTCTTAAAAATGTATTTCAAAACATTTTTATTATTTACAAGAATATGGGTTAAATTAATTTATAACATTGTTTTACTTTTTATAAGTTGTTTATAAAGCAATATTTTCACCCTTTTCCAAACAAGGTGGTTTTTTATCCTTTTCGACAAAATTAAGGTAATAATTTTTTAAAACTTATACGGCGGGTGCGGTTATTTTCCGTGGTTATAAAATTGTCGAAGCTTCTCATAAAATCTTATAAGAATATTTTCATAGAAAATGTTTTATTTCATAAATATATGACTCTTAAATGATTTCAAAATAGAAAGAGATATTTCTCTAAAAAGATTTTTGATTTCATCTATGTCAACATCCTTTGATGGATTTTACGCTTATTTGAAGTTGATTTATTATGATACAAAACATCTGTATTGTATTGAAGGTTTTGTGATATGTTTGTCTATGGATGTTCTATTTTTATACCGTTCATGGTTTATGGTGAATGTATTGACATTTCGTATGCTAGTTTTACTATGAATGTTTATGTTATGTTTAAACCCTTTCATATGGGAATGCATTGGACTTAATATGTGACGGGTGGAGCCCGCTATAGCTCCTCGATGCATCAGTATGTCTCATGAGACAAACTAGTGTCTTGTCACAAGGCCTTGGAAAAATATTATTTGTAGTCTCGGCACGTGGCCTTGGCTATGTGGTTATGATAGTCTGGCATTATGCATTCCGTCATTAGAAAAGTGGTAATTGATATTTCATGTGATTATTCGATTAGTAGAATATCCATGTGAATAAGTAAATGGAATTATTTCATTTTATTTTTTCCATACTATGTTGAAGTTATATTTTAAAAGGCTTTTGTTTTATGTTATAAATTGGCTTAAATGTTTATTCTTATTTATGAAAGTTTCCGCTATATTGTTATCCTTACTGGGCATTTTAGCTCGCCCCTTTTCTATGTTTTTTTTTCAGGATGTGAAGAAGTAATTTATGAATGACCAGCAGGGATAGTACGTGGGGATATGAGTGTGGGATAAGGAGACTATGTTGTTGTAGTAGTTTTTCACTATATTATGTAATGTAAAACTTTATGAATATATCTAGTTTTTCCAAGGTTACTAAACCAATCGGTCTTTCGAGATTTGATCTTTCCTGTAATCATGCCAATGTTATGTAATAATGCACCAACTCTGGGTAACTGGGGTTGGGGTGTTACACTAGATATACCATTTGGATCTATTTAAGATTATTAGTGATATAGATCACATGTTCATGTCAGCAATAGTTTATGTAGAGGATACATGGAATGTGAAGAAGAGTTAAATGGTGAAATTGGGGAAACATGAACTATGTATGGTGTGTGTGAGTTTATGAAAAGATAACATGTTGCTCATGGATTATGAGATCATATCATACCTTTATTAGTGATGTTGTGTACGCGTAATGTGAAAAGTGATGTGGGATCCTGTTATGCATGTAATTTTTTATAAATCATTTATAAAAATAGACATTATCCTTGGATAAAAAATTTAAATTCATAGAGGTATCCTAAACCTTTGCTACTCTAAAGTGTGAATTATTTAAATATATTTACTACACTTTTGGATTTCTCATATCGTGGTCAATCCAGTAAGTGACTTAAGATGAAAAATCTTTCTATTATCAACATGTGGTTGGTTCACTTTTTCCCAATATACACTATAATATGAGAGACCATTCTATCTCCAACCTACCCCACAGTAAAATATATAGTCAATAATGTGAT
Source organism: Viscum album (assembly GCA_963277665.1). Classification (NCBI taxonomy): domain Eukaryota; kingdom Viridiplantae; phylum Streptophyta; class Magnoliopsida; order Santalales; family Viscaceae; genus Viscum; species Viscum album. The sequence goes on along the minus strand of OY728161.1, from coordinate 1,602,977,028 downwards.
TGTACTTATCATGGTTAATAAATTTCACTATTGATCATATCTACATGAAATCAATAATGTATTCATGCATCAAATCATACACACATGGAATTGATCTATAAATGCATGGTATATTATGTTCTTCATTGATAAAGAGACAACAATATTCCTTATGGTTAGAATATACTAATGTTGAGATTATGTGTAATTAGTTATTAATATTTGGGACTGTGATATTTATATGTAGAAAAATATTAGATGGAGGTTTATATTTCTATAATAATTTTTTGTGATATTTTTTTATCTGAGAAGAACTAAAAAAATAGGTGAGGAAAAATGATGATGTTTTTAAAGGTGGATTTAGTGAAATAAATATCATGATCATGAAATAGTGTATCATGATTAATTTATGGATGTAGTTTACTTTGATCTTGATTATTATGTGAAGAATCCCAATCAACATAGTTATTGTTTTATATCCATGATCATGTTTCACAGGAACGTAATTATTATTTGAGAAATGTATGTATACTTTGAAATTCCAAATTCAATAATGTTTTGTTCTATCAATTCCTATTTATCTATGAATAAAAATAGGTTGATTCATAGTGTATCAATACCAAAAATAAATTAAGATCATATTCCTATCATGAGACAATTTTTTTGTTGATACAACAAGGAATCCACAATCAAAAGATTATACACATAAAAAATTATATATGATTGAATTCATATTATTATCATGTATAGGGAATGGAAAAGTTGAAAACTCTGAAGAAAGGTATTAACACAATGAAATTAATATATATTGAGTAGAATAAGTGAGTTATTTTGGATATTAAAGAAGATAAAAACAATAGCGAGTACTAGAGAATGCACCTCAATCTAATGTTTGTGATTTAATTTCTTTATCCAATAGTTCTCTATCTTTCAGTTAGATAATTAATGATTTGGGGTATTGAATAGAGATGATGAGAAAGTATCACATCCATCAAGAAGAATCTAGAAACCATAGAATATTTCCTTGGGATGATTGAACAATGTGGAAAGAAATTGAGAATGAAAAATCATAGTATTAATGAAATTACCCAGGTGAAAAACATTATAGGAAAAAAGAATAATGAATATTGTGAGAACATACCTCATGTTAAATGGTGAGGAATTAATTGTGGGTCATGGTTCGTTGAATTTGATTCATATAATTTGTAATAAAAAATAGAAACTCCAGTTCATGGTGATATATGTATAAAAAAATACTAACAGAAGAATTGTTAAAACAATGGTATTCCATAGTTTCACAGTTTTATATTTTTTTAATAAATACCATTTATATGAATATAAAAAATAATTGTTCAATCCTATGTGGAAGTTTAATATCATCTGGGTATCGATACACAAGTAAAAATAAGCGATCTAAGTGAAAACCATTCTTTCATAATCTTGAAGAGAAGAAAATAAATATCATGGATGACCTAACTTGTATAGTTTCCTCTAGTGGTATCAATCCATTTTTTACAATTATGAGGATATAATGGGTTTGGAAAACACTACATATAAATGATCTATGAAACCGATGATGTTGTGTTTCATTCTATTTATGAGTTTTAGATTATTCCTGAAGATATTATAGCTTATAAAGACTATTATATTGAGTTCAAGGTTAGTTAATTCATTGGGGTAGAGGCATCCTATAGAGAGGAAAATATATGTTTCCTAAAATAACATCAATGGAACAATTGACTATATATGGTGGGACTTTAAAGAATCTATGTGACTCTGGGTAAGTAGGAAAGTCAGTGTTTGAAGAAATCACAATAGTGTGTTGTTTTGGAGAATAGTTCACTATGAGTATATAAAAAATCCCTTTGAGAAATAAAAAATGTCATTTCTATGAAACTCAGTGTTGGTATTAAATAGACACAACACCATATTGTATTAGATAATCAATGATTGGGGTAAAAATATAATCATGGAACAGAGTAGGTATTTGTTAAGAACCTTTTAATAAATCATTCATTATTTTTTTGACTTACATGGATGTGGTATAAAGTTTCTTAGTAAAATATAACATGGATCAAATTACCCATACCTGTAATAGATGTTAAATTACAATGGGATTAATATAATCAAATAATAATTTATAGTTCATAAATTTTTGTCTAAAACTTATTCACTCCATCTCAAGTTCTTCATATGTCCTATATGTTAACCCATTGAGTAATAATGTAATGAATTCCTATTATTTGGATATATTGCTCCATTTTAATTTATATCCGATATGTTTCTCTCTGATTACTATTTATTTTTTTCATTCCATTGGTTTTCAATATATGTACATATAAGGTGTCAATGTTAGAAAATGATTCGAGATCATCATATGTATGAAGTAATTATAGTGCATGTATTTACATAAGTGTATGTTTCTTTTTAGGCAGTGAAACAATTATTAAATATTCAATGAATCATAAGAGATGGTGAAACATTATGGAGGAAGAAATAATTGATTTATACTTTAAAATATGATCAATCCTTACAAAATTTAATGGTATTTATAAATAAAATTAAATCCTGGATTTTTATTTTTCAATATCAACATTTCTTTTAATAGGTTCCACTACATTTTTTAAATACATAAAAACAAATAATAGAATACTGTAACATGACATTTCACAGATGGACTAATTGGTTGTATCCATTTAAGATACATTGTCTAAACATTTGGGTATTTCAAACACTATCTCATAATTTCTTAATAAAAAGTAATAATTAGATAAATTTTTCAATGAAATTATTTATTTGAAATATTAGGCATTTCAATGAGACTTCATTGAGAAATATGTCATTACAGAGGTACTATATGCACTAGATAGACTCTATTAAAAATATATAGTTGTAAAAGAAAACAAACTAGACTTGATATCCTTTAGAGTAATTGGTCTATTGTGTTCTATGGTGGAATCAATAATATCTAATGTTGATAATATTCAAAATATGAATAATGACTGGGAAGATAGATATGTGTAAATTGAATCTGAAAATTATTCTCTCAATATGAAATGTTTGGAGTTTGAAATCATACAGAAAATGATTATCCTATTAATGATGGATATTATTAAATAAAAAACAAAAAAAGATACCACCTCTCATGTTTTAGATTCGGGTTCCATAAAAATGGACTCATAATAGTGGTAAATGAGTTGGATATAATCCGTAGAAGCCTCAAGCTCAGGCACATAGAAATGGATATCCCAAAAATCATTTAGATAGTTATAAATTTTTGTGTTTTGAATGTGGATGAAAAACAAAAAATTCTAAAAAAATTATAAGAGAAAAATATTATACGACACACAAATATATTTCACAGAAGAAGGTTATTATATCCCTGAAAATGTTCTACCAGAATGGAGTAGAAAAAATTAGGGATCTAACCCAAAATAAACATGTATAAATATTTAGAGAGAATCCATTCACTAGTAAAAGATAAAGATTATATGGAAGGATCTATTTTTTATAGATTTTTTAGGTATAATAAATTTTATTATTTCTAAAAAAGGATAGTATATACCGGTGGTATAAGGATAGAAGCTAAGAAGTTTATAGTTAAATTTAATAAAAACATGAATGTGAAATACCAATTATGTAGAAAATTATAAATTTTCTCTAATAAGAACATATTTAAGTATCATGGAAATTTTTACAAGATGTGTAATACTATTTTTCATTCATACGAGAGATTTTGGTACAATACTACCATGTTTTAAACAAATAATAATGTTAACAAACAATCACCAAAAACCGAGTAGGAAAGTGCATAAACATTGGGGAGACATTAAAATAAGATAGTTTTTAAGTAGATTCCCATGGGTGGTGGATCAATGATTAACTAATTTCATGTCCCCAATGAGATATTTGTCATATTAAAATAATATATATAATAATAAATGAGCTCATAGAAAGAATATAAAATTGAAATTAATGTGCTAGATCAATAAATAAAATCTACACAATTTAATAATGAATTTTTAAATAAAAAATAATGAAATAATTTTAAAAGGTGAAAACATAGAGAATCATATATAGAATATAATAATTAACAAGATAAATAATTTTATATATATAATTAATATGTTTTTTGGGTTTAGAATTTCTTGTACTCCAAAATTGTTTTGTTAAAGAGATGATAGATGAACACCATATTCTAAAAGAAACTAAAATTTCATTAAATGATGGGGGTTAAAGTTTAGTCTTGATGTAGGTTTTTAATACATATAAATCCATGAAAAATTAAAATCATGATATATTATACATTATCTTAGAGTTTATTATTTAATAGTTATTGTCACCAATTAGTATTAGATACTTGATGAATATTATTATAATAAGTTAATCATGCTGACGATGTATGGAGTGCACCCATTGAGGGGGAGAAACAGATTAATCCACAAATTCCAACGATTTATTATGTTCTCAAACAGTGGGAACTAGAATTCATTTTTATGTGCTGATTTTTTTATGATATTCACTCTCGAAGTCAATTTATTATTATTTTTTTATTATAATAAATTTTAGGGAGTGGTGTTCTGATAAAAATTTGAAGAAACTTACCAACATGTGAATGTTCAATTTTTTTTGTTTAGATGAGTAATTATTCATATAAATGTTAGAAAATATATTTTTTATATCCCATAAAAAATGATTTTTTGAAGTTTTATCACACAATGGTTTGGTTATAGTCAACTATTTTTATAAATTAATATCTCATATTTTCCACTACAAGTTATTTCACAAAGATTTTGATTTTATTGATTAATGATACAAAAATAAAAAACCTGATAACAGAATAATTCACCTGATGATTATGCTAATGTCCAATTAAAATAATTTACTTATAAATTGTGGAATATGATAAAAGTTTAATTATTTGTCCAAGGGAATTATGAGTTATATGAGAATCAAAAATAAGGGAATACTGTTTTTCATTCACATTAATTATCATGATATAAAAATTCTAATTGGTATCATAAAATTCATCCCATTTCACAATTGAATCATTTAAGTAGATATAAATAGAGAATAAGTTATCCATAATTTCATTAAATTTCAATTAGGGGGACAATATTGACATTGAATATTGATGTAAATATGGAACTAAAAAAATCCAAAGGGGGAGACTACAATGAAATTGAATTTTTTGATTTTATTGTTTTTGAATGTCAATTTTATTTTGATATGGTAATGAATTTGAATATATGAAGATAATTATTCCCATATGGTTTGGTAAATGATATCCAAAATATGGATACCATTTTTATTGGAAATAAACATAATTATGTTGGAAATGAATTAATATTAAATGATTATTGAGACCCACATTAAGAATATATTCATGTGTATATTTTGAATATAAAATGGATATATACTATGCATGTATTAATTAATTAAATTAAGTGATGTTATGTGGGATTCGAATTATTCTATGGTTACATATAAGATATTATGGTATTTTTATAAGGACTTTTACCATTTATTATTTGTATTAAAATTTGGGCCCGACTAGTATAACCCCCCCCCCACACAAGTTTCTCAAGAAAAGCCTAGGCCAAGATTGAGTGTAAAAATCATAGTTTCTACCCATAACACATATCCATATGTATTAGTAGGGGTGAGGTAGATCATATGAATATTTTGGGTATGGTTCATGTATAGTGTGTATAGTGAACACAATGTGAACATGGTGCATGCACGAGAGGAAGAGGGTTTATACATGGGAGTGCACACCGTGTATAGTGTGTGTGTGTGTGTGTATCAAGAAGACCCTTTTCTAAAGGGTGAATGTATCATCCCTCACATTCAAAAATTATGTGGTGTAATGAAAAAAGTTAAAATTGATGTACGATCTTATGATGAAAAGAATTAATTATTCATCATTTAAAATATACAAATAACTTGTCTTAGAAAGTTGTGATTCCATGTAGTCATCCACAACCATGGGTGGTCAATAAAATTCATTTGAAGTGTCGTTATTTCTGCACCATTGGAGTACACATCTCATGATTTATCCACCATGTGATTGATTTTTAAGAACTAATTTATACCCAAAATGTTACAGATTTAATTTCAATTAGTATACATATCTAGATGAGGTACGAGGAAAAATTCAAACTATTAATTGGTGAAACATACATTTCATAAAGAGATTATTCTTCTCGTTCTCAATACATGCTAATTTAGATCATTCTCATGTGAAATTGATCAGTTCATTATCTGATAGAAAATATCTATATGAATTTAATCCATACATGCACATTATATTATTTGTATGGTTGGTACAACGATTATATGATGTCATATTTTTGATTTATACTAAATTTGGTCTATAATATATTTATATATGGATTTTAGATATTTGTTTCTATAATCTGTGAATGATAAGATATAATGGGTTTTTTAGAGAACCATGTAAGTTATCTCCTAAAATTAGAAGAAATGTAAATGTTTTCTATGAAGATAAAATGATGATGTTATTGGTGTTTTGCTTTATTGAAATAATTATCACAATCATGTGGTAGTGTATCATTATTATTTTGTGAACATAATTTATGTTGATACACACTGATAAGGTAGTGAACACCACTCAACAGTGGGGTCATTTCATGTCCATGTAAGTGTCTAATAAGGGATTTTTTTATTGAGACACACATTCATGTAGGTGAAATTCGCGATGAAATAATTACATGTTGTATAACTAAGGTTGTATCCTTGATTAAAATCATCCAATTCCTTGTATGATGTTATCTGAATAAAAAAAATCATTATTATTATCATGATATAAGAAGGTTTTTTGTGAAGTTTGGAATCCCTGAACATAAGAATATATGCACTTTTTTTATGCATGATTGAATTTAAATAATTATAGTGGATAATTAAAATTAAAATATGATAAATAAAATAAAATATTCACACATAAAAATAAATATCTATTAACTCGAAGAAGTGGTTTCTTTATATATATTGTAGAAGTTGATAAAAATAGAGAGTGATAAAGAATTTTTTTGATGATGATGTTCATGAAATTATTTCTATATCAAGTGAAGAATTATAATTCTGAGTGATCGTCTAATTTTTATTATTTGATAATTAATTATTATAATTTATTGAGTCCAACATGAATAATCTGGAGGACTCTGGAATATTTTTTTTGAGAGTTAAAAGAGAAAATAAATTTAGAATGATAATGTAGGGGTGTTACTATAATTATCCACAATACAATCACTGGATGAAAAAGTAATAACAATGATGTTCAGACTATCTTTCATATACAGAAGGTGAGGAATTTATTGAGATTCATGAGAAATAATAATTTACAGGGGATATATTATATAACAAAATTATAAATTATAGTTCATGGTGACCTCTGTAAAAAAATACTATTATAATGGAAGAATATATTTTTGAACACGAGTATCTGAGAATGATATTATTATTATTTTAAAAAAATTTCTCTTTAATTTAAATATAATGTTTTATATCATCTAATGATAAATTTTAATAACAACTTGGTATTGACGCTGAAGGATTAAGTAGAGATTCATGTGACATCCATTTTTTTGATAATCAGTGGAATAAGAAAACTAGAGAAAGGACAACCACTAATTTATGGTTTCATATAATGTTGTGAACAAACATGAAGAATCATGAAGAGTTGTTGGGGTTAAAGAGCACAAATTTTCAATGATTGAGGAGGAAAATGATGTATATTTTTTATAGTGTATGAGTTACAGAGTTATCATGATGCTCATTTGGCATATGAATAATTTGTAGTTGTGTTTAAAGTGTTATAATTCATTGATGTATAAACATCTAGTGTAGGCCTAATTATCTAATTACAAGAATAATTTAAAATGAAAACACGTCTATATATGGTGAGAATCTATATATCCTATTTAATTCACGGTATATACGGAGATCATTGAGTGATGCTGTGACAATAGTCTTAATCTATTGATATAAGTATTTTATGATTTTTGGTAACTGAATTCATATGAACCATAAGCATTTTAAACATTGTGAGTCATATTTTTGGTTTGGGAAATACCACACATTCTAATTAACATCATATTAATGATTAGTGTCCTTGATTGGGGAGAACAACCAATAATGGATGGGTAATGATCATTATAAAAAACCTAGAAATAATAACATGTTAATTTTATATGTTTTAATTTCATGCATGTGGAATATTGTTTCATGGTAAAATGTCAAATACATAAAATTTTCCAAACTAAAAAAACATAAGTTGAATTAAAAATGTGGAAGTAGATGAAATTAATAAATTGGAATTGGTAAAAACTAATCAAAACTAGATTCAATATCTTCTTAGTTATCTACACAATTCCTGTAGGGAATCTCACTATTATCCCAATGTTCTTTAACCTTTTATAGTTCCAAATAAATTTGTTCTTTATTAATTTATTCTTTTTCATTCCATATATAATCACTTTGAAACACTTCATTCTTGATTTAATTAAAATCCTATTCTCTTTTAGGTGACGTAATCTTAGATACAGGTCTTTATACTTTCTCAACCACATCTTCATACACAATTTCATACGTAACATCTGGACTCCATCAACATGTATCTAGTTTCTACTGTATAAAATCTGTATATAATAAAAGATATCAAATTACAAAGGATCCAATATTTTATTTCTCTTATGAGAATACATACAAACATTAATCTTCCCTTAAAATCGAAATCCACAAATACATAAAAAAGTGTTTCTGAAAAATTTATTATTCATTTTAATATTTCAATGCATCATTCATAATAATCTTCGTATTTATATATGGGGTAGAGATACAAAATAATGGGGTAATATCATATTCATATTAAGGGTTCTTTTACATTGGAAATAAAAATGAAATAAATATCATGTAAATGATAAGGAAGAAATTAAAAAAATTAAAATAACACAATATAACTGATAAACTAAACAATATAAAAATTAATATGTTTAAAGATGGGTAAAATTGATTTCATAGTGCTGTAATGTATATTGTTGGAAATCATAAGAAAATTATCAATGCCTAATACCAAGACATCATACATAAATTTGTAATATATATAACAAATAACGAAGATAATTTCTCTCATTATACTAACAATAAATATAGGGGCTATATAATTCTACTACCCACCCACCATATAATCATTCCATTGTATTCATCATATGATAGAGTTGGGATAAATATTATTTTCATAATGTTTCAAATGAAACAACTTATAAACACATGTCATTGTAATCAAAACATCTCCAATTATAAGTAATGGGTATACATATTTTTTATGTTTCACCATTCAATTAAATTACAAGTATGTATTGGTGAATGTCTATAAATATAGTACCAGTTATAGGATATTCACGCTATAATAGAATGTATCCTTGATAATTATAGAATAATGTGGGATATATTAATCATATAGGGATGTTAATATGTATCAATGAATGATATGGCTGGAGACCAGATAAATGATTGAAAAATAAACAAATGAATGTGTTTTATAGAAATATAAATCACTATAAGAGAGTTTAAATAATATAAATGGATACATATTTTTAGAAAATACAATAATGGATATGTAATAATTAAACACAATATCATTATGTAAGTAAATGTAATGGAATTCAATGAATTAAAATGAGGAATCAATACAATGGTATAGAAACATTTCACGTCCTAAACAATGGGGTTTGATCCAAGAACATCCTAATCCCACCTCCCATAGGCATGGGGATGGAATCTATCATCAAGTAGGAATATCACACAAATGGGAGTCCTTATCCTATTGTGCATGAATGCATGCACCCATAAAGATATCCATGTAGTTGTTCAGAGATAATATAAACCTAAATAGAAATGAATGTACACATCTATACCAAAACCAATGTACAATTGGAAAATTGAATTCATAATCAGGGAAAATACAAGCCCACAAAAAGCACTAACATTTTATAACCTTATTTGATATATGGGATCACTATCAAATGAAACGTCCAAGAATCTCCTCTAATAAGATCTAGTAAACATTGTGGTTTGTCTGGATCACTAATCTTAAACTACTCTGGTCCTATTAAGACTCTATCGAAATACCCATAGTCTAGAGGATAGACGACATTTGTTGTAAAATCACATGGAGGGGTGACCATAACAATACATAGAAAGAACCCAAGAACATAAATGAAAAGTGAGAAATTAGAAGGAAACTGTCTGCTCAACCCAGCCAGAGGGAACCCAAACAAGATAGAAACTATATTTTCACCAATCCGAGGCAATAAATTACTATTAAACATGGTAAACATGGGGGTATAAACCAACACATGTATAATGACTACATGGAATTTCAAAATCACCCAGATATACACTTCTTATAAAAAAATTCTTCTGATGTTCTATCATCATAGAAAACTATAAGATTATAATTAATTATCTATGGTAAGACATGCATAGTAGAACACACTCCATAATCTCATCCATCCCAGATGGAACAATTATAATATATAAATTTCCTCAAGAAAAACTATACAATCACTAATGGTATATCCAAGACAACATGCTTATTTAGAAATAACACTCTAGGTTCAACTCTAGTTCCTAGCACAAGAGGTCTTATCACTGCAATCTTGTTCCCTGTGAAAGCTCATAGGAATACAAGGAGAGAGGCCCAACCCAAACTACTGTATATATAAGAGGGAACACTACTCCAAAAACATGAACAACATGTTTCCTCTCTAAAGAGAGAGATATCTAGGAGGCATACACCTCAACATTACCTAACAACCGAGGGAGTGCTAGCTCCTAAACACACCCTCCAAAACCACTAAATGATCCATATGGAGTGGCTCATACCTCACTAAATCAAGCTAAAACTAAAACCTAACCAGACATTATGCATCAGGTAGAGGGGCCAACTTCTCAAAATTGTTCCCCATAGCTGAGAGAGGTCCCACATTTGTGGCGGACCTGCTCTATTCCGCTACTCAAATTCAAGGGAGTAAAACTCTTTGGAGGGAGGACCTGAAACATGGATTTATAGGGGAGTATGACTCCACCCCCCCACCCAATATAATATACATGGGGGACATTGACCTTGAATTGATATGGTAATATTGACCTCTGGCTAAAGTAACCACACCATGGTATGATAGTGGAGTGCCAACTCTTCCTAAACATCATATATGGACAACTAGAACTCAAGCATGATTGGTGAGTTCTAACTCTAACGATAGAGGAACCTCACCCAGTTATGAAAGGGGAGTTCCCAATATATCTATACAACAATTATGGAGGACCCACACACCTATGTGATAGGGGAGTATGGACTCCTCGATCTTGTGTCAATAAGGTTATCTTATGTCTTATCAATGCCATATGTTCTTATGATTGGAAAATCAGAAAAACTTTTTCCTACATTGTTTCTTTTCCTTACATTATGTTTTTTAAGATCTGGAATTACCATTCTATTATACTTACAGATGTTCCATTATGATTTTTTATTCTGTTATACCTATAGATGTTTCATTATGATTTGACATTCTGTTATACTTACAGATGTTTCATTATGATTTTTCATTCTGTTATACTTACATATGTTTCATTACAATTTTTTATTCTGTTATACTTACAGTTGTTTCATTACAGTTCTCTATTCTTTTATATTTATAGATTTTTCATACTATCTTTATGATAATGATTCTGGTGTATAAGTAATACGATCTTTATGATACCGATTTTGGTGTTTAAGTGATACCATATTTATGTTACTAATTTCTGTATCTATGTTATACAATATTTATGATATTGATTCTATTGTATAAGTGATACCATCATTATGATACTTATTTTAGTGTATTAGTGATTTCAATTTTATGATACCGATTCTGGAACAAATGAGATACCAGTTTCATATTCCGATTTACTCTTCCTTACTCTCGGTTTTCTTATCTTATGTTTTAGTTTTTGGTTTTTCAAAATTTTAAAGTATACATTACCTTACTTCAAAAGATTATAATTCATTTTTAAATCCATCCTAAACCGTTAGATCAGATCAGTTTCTTTTTCTGCTGTTTGATAACCTTATGGAAGTTGAAAGATCATAGCCTCATCTATATAAGGGGTTCCTCGTTTATATGCACTGCACCATCCATATATATATATGTACCAAAGATCTGTTTCCATCCATGTTTTTGTTACAATTCATTTGTCTCTATCACCCATAATGACTCATGAATTCTCAATATATTAGATTCTCAATGTAAGATGAATCATGAAACCCCGAAAAAAAACAGAATTGACGAATATTCTTATGGACATGGTTTTCAAGCAAGAAGCAGACTTTATTAATATTTTGATAGTTTACAAAGATCATAAGGTGACTTATAAGAATGTCATTAACATTACCAAAACAATCAATGAAGGTCTAAGATAGTTTAGGGACTTCATGGATTCAACATATAGTGCTTTCTATAGTTGTGAATCTGAGTTCAACAAGGTCAATGCATCAATCTCTTAGAAATCTAGTCAACTCAATTCTGTTTTATGATCTGTTAGCAATGAGAAGGAAGTAAGAGAAAAATTATAGATATTGGTGGATGCTAAAGAAAAAAGGATATTGTCATTAGTACGAAGAAACACAATCATGAGATCTTGTTGAAGAAGATCGACGAAGATCCTACGGTAGTGATGAAACTCAATGCCATGATTAAGAAGATGTTGTCTGAGAAAAAGATTGATGGACGATTTTTATTAAAATACAATGTATTGTTGTAATCTGAAATTTATTTCCAATATTTCCATAAGAATATTCTTTCATCTCTTTCTTTTGTTTTTTAATGCATGCTTGCTTAACCTTATAGGTACATCTTTTGTCTCTCCATTTTCCCCAGGTTTTGAAAATCACAAAGGGAGAGAATTTATTCAAAGAAAGAATTCAATGAAGATATCAAAAGAGGAGAATCTATTAAGGGAGATTGTAGTAGGAAAGGGTAATGTCCATGTTTGGGGGAGTTTTCTGTTAATAAGAGTTGTTAATCTACGTGGGAGATTTCATCTTAATAAAGAAAATCAGATACTATTGATCAAGAATACGATCCTTGGGAAACATATCCTACGGGGGAGTTAGTTGTATTCATCAGAAATATTATTCAATGATGGATATAAGTTTTTCATACATTATTATCTAAGTCAATATATTATTCCTTAGAAAACATGTTTGTGCTTTCCAAAAAGGGGATATTTTTTAGTCAATAATGTTATGTTATGACTTCTCCATTCCTTATGTTCTTATGTTTTGAAAATCACAAACAAATTTCCCTAATGTTCTACCTTTTTCTTATGTTCTGTTTTTTCATAAGATCCAGAATTAACATTCTTTTATACTTATAAATGTTTCATTATGATTTTTCATTCGGATATACTTACAGATGCTTCATTATGGTTTTTCATTTTATTATACTTACAGATGTTTCATTACAATTTGTAATTTTCTTATACTTACAGATGTTTCATTACGATTAGACATTCTGTTATACTTATAGATGTATCATTATGGTTTACCATTCTATTATATTTGCATATTTTTCATACCATCTTTATTATACCTATTTCGGTGTATAAGTGACACCTTATTTAAGATACTGATTCTTATGTATAAGTGATACAATGTTTTTGATAACGATTTTGGTGTATAAGTGAAATCTTCTTTATGATACTGATTCTAGAGTATAAGTGTTACAGTCTTTATGATACTGATTCTGGTGTATCATTGATTCTGATTTTATGATTCCGATTCTGGAACGAATGAGATACCAATTTCATAATTCTCTTTAATTTTCCTTATGAATATGTTTTCTTAATAATTTTTTTCTTAAGAATCATTTATACTTAATAATGTTAGATTAGTTTAATGTATCATTCCAATATTATTGGATTCCATGTTTTTTTATAAAACATCATTTTTAACTTGACATCATTTTTGTAATTTGAAACGATGTCGTACAACTGATTACAAACTAAATATTGTATGATGGACCTATGTCGAGGTCCCTCCGAAATTTAAGGTAAATAAGACCATTGGAGAGGAGCCGACTGTTGGGATGTTTTTCATAAAAATACAAGTCTATTTGATCGAGTGAAAAAACATTCGAATTATGAAGAGACTCTTAGTGATTTCATGAGAGATAGGATCTTACAACTCTCAGTGCATCTTATGGATGTGGTGAACAACTTGTTCAGGAATGAAAAACATGTTCAGAATTTCATTGTGAAGAATCTGATCGTGCTGATCATAGGCTTCTAGGTTTGGAATACAGTGGTTCCAATTTACTTCTAATTCGAGGGCTTCCAGGGATTGCAAGACATATACTAAAATTCATATTGAGGGATTACCTGGGTATAGGTATGAAATACATTCTTGATAGTGTAAATTAAACATCCTTTATCCAGGGATGTTGGATTCCGTTCTCTTTGGGTTAAATCATTCTCGTTGTTACTTGTTTTCTATTTCAAGTTTTTTTATTTCCACTTCAATATTTTCTTCGTTACTGATATAAAGTATAACATTCATATATTTTATAATTATGTAACACTGATTATATTAATGATTATATTCTATTTAAGGTCGAATCATTATTTTATAAAAAGGACTATTTAAGAGGTTTTGTGAATTTTTTTTAACCTTGTTAATCTTATCATTAATGTTTGCAAAGGTATTTTTAAAGTATACAAATCACCCCCTCTTGTATATTTGGAATCTTCATTCATTATTTTGATCCTACACTCGAATACAGGACCCACAACCTTTAATGATATGGGACTACCAACTCTATCAATACAAAGTCTTTGGAGGTATTTCACCCAAACACATTAGAATATCTCTATCTATAACATCATGAACAATATGGGGAACCCATTACCTAGTCCATCATGGGACTTTCGACCTTGGGAGAGATACTATGTCGGTAGAGGACCTACACCCATGGTGTGGTGACTTTCATCTCTACCAATCATAGATGTAAGGTAAACACCTAAACTAAGACTAAATGGGACTACTAGCGTTGGAATATCTCAATAAGATCCACACCAATCTAAAGCATTAGTCAATCATTATTTAAAGGATCATCGTGATTATCATACATCACATTATAACAATTCTATGGTTAGGGGACCCACACTATGATACAATTGGGGATAACATATCTACCATCATAAAGAGTCTAGGGGACCCACATACTGAGAATCTAGTGATGTGTTCTGACCCCTAAGTTAACTAATTGTTCTATATAGATCACTAACCAAGGTATAATACAACTACTATAGTTCTTTTCTGAATCGTGCCACATCAGATATCTCACCCCAAAATGAATGATACCATAATATTTTATGCATAAAACCACTCAAGATAGGTTACTTGTTGTCTTGAATATGAGTCTCATAGAAAGAGGTATTCTAGGAGGAATTCTACATGAAAATTACACATCATCTAGATTGGTACAAAAAGTGTGTGAACCCACGTGAACACCTATGCATGTCCTGAAAAACATAGATTATCTAAACATGTGTTCTTAAATGGAGTGTACATGCTATAAAAAATGTGTCTTTCTTCTCTTAGGCCTCTAGACATGACTATCCCCACACGGTTTAGAGAACTGGGTATCAGACACTGCGTGTAAACCATGGTACACAACATGTATCAGATAAACATCCAGTTGGACATGATATCTTCCCATCCACGTTTTTATACCCTTGTGCATGTGTAATCTATTCAATTACATCTACATGACCATGTACCTATATATAGCTACACTAGCCATGTCCCGAAGCCACACGACCTGGGATCACTTCCCAGCGTGTGACCCTGATACATGACATATAGTAACCAAATGTTATCTTCCCCAAACATTAATAAAACATAGTGAGTTCTACTGAACCACACATTATGTGATCCGTAATTCAAAATTAAAATTCCCAACATGCCACAAAAATCACCCCAGTTTTCCAGAAACCTACAAATCAACCAATAATGGATCTATATTAGTCATATAATGGCTCTCAAATCATAAAAAATAAATAAAAAAGGTGATAAATACTTAAAAATAAAATCTACCTACCTCATACGGAATCTTAAAATCCTGGGGTATAGATCCTTACTCCAATGATGTTGCACCATGATATGGGAGATATCTCCATCCTGATCAGAGATTAGTGGTGCCTCATCTCCATGGATCAACCTCGGTTAGTCTATTATTCCATGGAAAAAAGTTTTTTCTCCTCTATTTTATATAAACACCAAATGGGGTGTGGATGGGTATTAATATAATTTTTATCAAATGAATATCACCCTTTAATACCCCACTAACATAGCATCGACCGAAAACTAAGTAATGAAAATTCTTATGTCACGCCTATGGTAAATTCCATACACTCAACTCAACTATGAGATAATATTTCCAATCCAAGAGTCTATACACAAGATATTTATGGATTCAAAATAAATTAGGTCCACATTATCTAATATAATTAATATTGTTAATATCATTGAAATGAGACTCTCAGGGCCTTGAAATCCCACACCAACTCATCACATGGATTCAGAGATATTCCTAGAAATATTTAAAATTCATATAGGTCAAAACATGAGTCACTAAATCCACTGAACCACAATTATTTTTATACCTAAACATTAAATCACTACATACATTTATAAAATGAGCTCCCTAATAGGAATCCCACAATAGTGATCTCACTAAGAGGTTCCCATTAATCATACATGTATGCCCTCAAGGGAACCACATAGGCCAATCCATTTCCACAACAAGCTAAAACCAAAATGATCTCATGTAAGAAATCCTCACTTGTATCCTTAGCTACGACTACTGTACAACACCAATAACCAAATACATCTATTTTCAGAGGTTCTAGTGGTACAAGACCTCACTAACCTAACACAAATAATGATATAAACAAGAAGTTCTCATTCACCCATTGTTTATCTTCACCATTCCATCATCAGGTGTCTTTCAAAAAAAAATATCATTGAGCACCCGAGTGACCAACCAACAAAAATTTTCCGATGTCTACTCACTAGCTATTACTCAGACATCATTATAGAAACCTCGAACTACCACTCCCACTTGTGTAATACTAGATGATTAAAAATGGTAGTAAACCCATCCACATTGAGAAAACGTCATAGGGAATCCCCCACCAATATGTAACAATTATATTCAATGAATTTACTTTTCAATGGATGCATAGAAAAGGAGTTGAGATATAAGGATCCACTAGAAATAATAGGTCCTCCTCTGACTCATTATATTGAAACCACACCACGAACACAAAATTAATATCAAATAATCAACCATACCTCGACACTATCCATTTTTGGGATCACTGACTCACAAACATGGTTTTAATCACATCACAAGAACATGTGTTGATGGGGGAAGAATCCCTTTTTATTGTGAATCCAAATCTATTCCAAAAAATACAACCGGATTGTTCTAACTCCCCATCACCCTTGTAGATTTTGGGTCATCAGACACTATGACAAACAACTATCCTCACCCCCATCCTCAATTTCCCTGGGCATAGAATATACCTCATGAGGGTGGTGGTGGAAATATATTGAACCATATTCCACCACCTTCTATTACCCCCAATCATCTACAAAATCTTAATCATTCAAAACAACATGATCCGAAAGATTCCTCTTCCAGGGATTTCCATCAACCAATTCCCTCTGAGAATATCGATGGGTTGAAAAATATATAGCATGATACACTTGAATATCATAATCATAAACCCACCTCTCATGAAGCAGATGAATTTTTTAGGGAGACTCTTGTGCTAGAAACCCACATCCCTGGGTCTAGACATGGATATTCCACCTGCATTGTTATCCTCTCAAATGTTGTCTTGCAAAAAACTACAGACAAATTACTCTCACAATCCTTATTATCGTTCACATCCTCCTGGACTTTTTCTAGGAATATCTTTAAAACTAAGACTCACTCAAGAACACCTATATAAGATGGCTAGAATAAGGAGACCACTCTTTATTAGAAGTCTTTATGGAGGAACGTATCAAAGATACATTGTCTATAAAACTAATCTCATACTATTTGTATAGACTAATAACAATTTTATATGAACCACAATGAGTAATACATCATAGATATGAAGCACTGATGAAGATACCAAATCTCTTGTATATTTACTAATTTAATTTTGTATATATAAGTCTATTCCATAAATAGATTCTCAAAAAACTCCAAAGCGAGCTTAGCCTCTTCATGGGTCCATGTCACCAGGCTCCACCATCATCCTAAATAACCCTACATAAGTCTCATTGCTATGGCCACTATCAAATCAGGAGGTTTCCATACATTGAAAAACATATGTGTGACTACATCAATCAAGTCATTATCTCTGTGGGATTTTTGGATTACCCCAATATCGCATAGGTCACTACCATGTGAAATCATACATCAAAATAAACCTATATTTGTACTTATATATAGAAAAAAAAATTTAGACACAAGGATGGGAGAAGGGAGACAACCCTTGTTTGGGCGATTTGGATTCTTTCCATGTAATTGATCATTCTAGGAAGAAAGATGGGGATAATGCGACTGTTGATGAGAGGATATGGCCTAAGGATTTGTTTAGCCTCTATGTGAAATGTATGTTTGGATGTTCAAATCATATTATGGAAGGCTGTAGAGATAGGAAATGTTTTTCATATGTGGCCAAACATGCGGGAAATATATCTTTATTGCACTGTGATTGGGCTGCTTCTGGAAGAATCGTTATAAAGGGTCAGAGTGTGCATGTATCATAAAATCAATATTATGTCTATGACAGGGTAATGATTTGAATATTTTCAATCATTTCTCATGTTTTGATTGAAAAAAAAAGGATATACCAAAGAAGTTTAATGATCCAACCAACAAGATTACTAATATATGGGGTTTCACTGATTAGAAGATGACTAATATGAGGAGTAGTTTATTTCATGTTTTTTCCTTAGGATAAATGTAAATGTCTCTCTTGGAGCTTCGGTTAAATTCCTATGAAACCTTAATTTCTTTTTATCAATGAATGGGATTGAAATGTTGATCGTAGTTTTGTTAAGAATATGTTTTCCCATGATTGGATACATGTTTCCATGTTGTGTTGGTTATACTAGATCCTAGAAATACATTGGGATTTTACTTCATCTGTAATTAATTATATAAATCATGAAAAGAATTAAGACAATCCATGTATAGGGAACTATGATAGGATTTTTTTGAGGTTGATATGTCTACAACATTAGTGGAAGATGTTGTTTTTACCACTTAGGATGACAATGTCACACACGATATTGATTATGAATAGAGAAAAATGTTCTGTTTCAATTTTCACATATTTAGGAAAATGAAATATGAATGTAATAAGAATAATTTATATCCCTTCATCAATATTAGGGGGAATGATACTAGAAGCTGTAAGAGGAATCTTGGAAAGGCGATGTACCTCATTTAACATCAGGCTCTTCTAATCTGGAAGTTCATGTGAATGGAGAAGGTTCTAATTATTCTTTTGTAGATGATGATAAAGAGGGAAATTTTAGTGCAATGTGTGATATTTTTTCTCATATGGATGTTGATAATGATCATAATGCTGGTGGAATGTGTGGTTTTTTATCCCTTGTGGTTGATGAGAATGGGACAGCTGCTAGGATACCGTCAGCTATTTCAGATGTTGCTCATGATATTGGGATTGATCATGTCCAGATTGCTGAAAACAATTTTGATCCTAGTCAGAATATTAATCTGGAGGATGGTTATTTCATGGTCGAGCATGTATCTTACACATCAATGGATTATGTCGGTTATTTGGAAATGATCCTGACTCACATGAGTCAGTGAAATCTTACGTTCCTCAAGATCCAATTGTTTAGGATTCCCCTAAGGAGATTGTCTTCGGCCTTTTGGGTTGTAAGGAAGGTCCTTCACTGATGGAATCCTATGTAATACAAGCAGATGAAGATAATATTCTAGGTGATTTCTCCATGGTCCATCCATCTAAAGTCGGAAGGATAAAATTACTTAGTACATTGCTGTTAATCCCCACTTGAGATAACAAGTTCACCTCTATTTGCATTGAACCCCCTTTCGAGGGTGGGTCTGGGTAAGGCTTGTATGACCCTTCATTTTTGTACACAGTTGCAACTAAATATGGAGTTCCAGTGAATGGAATAACACAATATTATCTAGTCCCGTTCAATAGGCTTTAGTCTGATAATCAATGATGGTCATATTTTGGAACTGACAAGGGATTGGAAACTCTCCACATTCAAAACACTTAGGCATATTATTTTGACTACAATGCCTATGTTACATGGAATTTAGGAACCGAGAATGATTGTTGAGAGTTGGATGGATTTCAAATAAAGCACATTACAGTATTCCTTATTTGCGAATAATCAATTTCAGAATGTCATTGAATCCTTGGGGTTATAAAACACACTAGTGTCAGGATTGATTATTTCAATAATGAACATTAGTAGGTCACCCTATCTTATTTATTTCAACCCAAATCTATCTTTGTGATGTTGGTTTATGCCTTTAATTTGTACAACAAAGAAGATCCATTTGAATTAATCTGGTCTCCTCCTCTGATAACATGTCTACCAACTGGATTTTGATTGGAAATGTAAAGGCTATCTTGATGTGAGGGGAAAAAACTGCGAATAACATCAATAGAGCCTCATCCAATGAGTTCTCTTCTTGCATTGATTAATGTGGATTGGTTGAGGTTTCCATATCTGGTTTTGATTTCACTTCGGCAGGTTAACATTAAATGGGAGGCAGACAAGTAAGCTGAACAGGTGGTTGGTGCAAGTTGGTGAGAGAGGTGTTGCGGGGGATATTTCTGGTTTGACTCTTCCATGAATTAAATCTGATCGTAACCCTTTATTGGGTGATGTCTGCTTTAACATATTGAAGTCACCACTACCTTTAATGTTGAATAATTCATGTTTGGTTGTGCTAGGATGTAGATAAATCATTATAGATGCTTGAAAAATGATTTTTTGGAAGTCATCTGCACAATTTAACTAGAAAGTTGAATAATGTAAAGTCTTGATTGAAATAATGGAAAAATAGACATTTTCGACTCTTGATAGTGATATGAAAGAGGCTGAATCCCATATTCTCTCTTTTCAACAAGGTAATATATAACGACCCATACATTACATACATTGTTATTACTTCAGAATTGAAGCACACTTATTACAACATATAACAAAACCAAGAATGGACCGTATAGGTATAGTGTCTTTAGAAACTGGGAAACATAAACAACTGGTTCATAAAGCATCCACTTTGCCTCCTATTTATTTCATCATATATAGAGTCACTTTTTGGAATATTCTACTTAATAACCTTCTTCCTGACCTGGGGAAATAAAACATACAAAAGGGTGAGCTCAAATGCTCAGTAAGGGTAAACAAAAGAAGTATCAATCACATCATATTCATAAGAACATAACATTTTGGATATCTTAACCTGCAAAAGGGAGCATAATTTAATAACATGGGATAAATCATAGTAGTGAAATGAAATCCCAATAATCATAACTTAAATCATGAAACTTTGTGTCATACACACATAATCATAGGGAATCATTTCTTGTTAGTCAAGACTCATTTCCAAGACTATCTTAGTGGACAAAGTCCATTTCTGAACTGAGTCACCCTCGTCTCAGTCTTGTTTCACTGAATCGGTATAACCTACCATTCCAGCCATGTCTATCTCATGAGATATAAAATCGTTACCCAATGCATTGGAGGGAGATATAGGTCCCACCCATCTCATAATGATACCATTCGTATGTGTGCGACAAAATCATAAATCATACATCGTTGCATAACCCATGTAGTAAAAATGCGATTCTTAAACAACATGACATCATAAAACAATTCATATAAGATAAAGGAATTCATGAAAATAATTCCATCACAACATAATCAAATAAATGTAATAATATGGATAATAACAGAAGCCTTTATTATCTTAGATGGAAAATAATTTTGAGAAAACACTTGAACTCCATTCTTGAGGAAAATATCCTTTCTACTTCAAAAACACTTTTCCTTTCTTAAAATGTCATAAAATTATAAAATAAAAGATGTTGATTAAAAATAAACTTGAAAACATGTAAGTAAATCCTCTTGGAAATAATGATTTAAAATTCCATTCATGCCGTATAAGTTAAAAAAACAGTCTTCGTACATTTCTCGGAAAAGTCAAAAAGTACCTCGTACGAAAAATGACAAAAGATTCCTTTCATATCCTTTAATGAAAACTCACAGAGGGGTAAAATTGGATTTAGAAAATTTTAGGTGGATGGAAATAATATCACATATTGAGGAAACATGGATTTGGATGATAAAATACACCCCAGTAAATGCCAAAGTATAAACAATCTTTGATAAAAATGAGATTGTGATATTTCCCTTACCTTAGGTCCGATATGCTTTGTACGTGTCCGAACCTCCTGTATAATAATTTAAATAATGTTATTGACTTATTCCAGAATCATACATATTTTTATGATATCATATTTGGTCATATTCTTAGCTTCATAGTAGTAATATTTCATTGCTACTTGTTATTTGGGTGTTTATAACTTTTTGTTCTTTTGCGTGTTTTGTCGAATAAATTCTTATTATTCTATTTAGGTTATAGATACCTAATTTCCAGAATGGTATTAGTGTAATATATATCATATTCATTCATTCAATTCATTTATGTAATCATTATGAAATGAAGATCATGTAGAACGTGTCACATCACATCATGGAGACGGTATTCCGTACGTACGCACAAGTGATGATATCGTTCTTATGATCGTGGAATTGTATTGGAGTGTATGTAAACTATTTCAGAATTAGTATCACTTTATAATAGTCATATATAGTCATTATTTACACCATTATACCCATCCAAGTAAGGTGGTGGTGGAAAATAGATTACACCACAGCGTGGAGACGATATTCCGTACGAACGCACGCGCGGTGATTTCATTTTCTTCAGGATGGATAGATGGTAAAATAGGGTTGTTTCATACTTATAATAACATATCAGTATATGATTGATACTTATGTTATTAATTCATAGTGAAACAACTAAAGAAAAGAAGTGTAAGAAGAAATAAAGATGAAAGAATCGGTGACGGACATTACCTATTCTTTGAAGTTCTTCTTTGAGACCTCCTTTTAGGGAACTAAAATAGGTCATTGAAAAAGACCAGAACCTCTAGGATGTATCTAGGGAAGTGGAGAGAAGAAATTGGCAGGGGTTGTCCGAGCATGAAGGCTCAATGTGGTGTGAGGAAGAGGGTGAGGAGGTGCCCTTTTATAAGGGAGGAGAGGCGCACCTTTGGAATAACTAAAAATATTATTTTATTATAAAGTAATGTTCAGATTTAAATAGCTAAAAATTGATTTATTTAGAGGCTAAAGTGGGGATGGTTCGAAATCCTCTCATCCAATAGAATTTAGACAAGTTTAGGTTCCTATTTTAACCTTATCATGTAGATTTAACATTAAGTTAAATAATTTTACTTTTACCGTGTCTTCTTGTGTTCTTATACTATAAGGTTAATAAACTTACTATATCAAGACAAACGAACCCCAAGTTGTTTATTATTAATATATATAACTTTATTTTAGTCATTTGGACGAACCTTATATTTTTTGGAATAAAATAACAATTAATAATATAATATTTTTTTAATAACTATTTTATGTCAATTTTGAAACTATTTAGTAATTGATTTTTGTGAAAATCATAACAGAATGATAAGTTCGAAAAATGATAATTAAATAAATAATAACATTCCATGTTAACCTAGATATTTACTGTAATTCATACAAAGTCTCAAATTATATTTATTTGGGTATTTATAACTTCAATTATGTCAATATTTCATTAATAAGATAATTACTCCATCATCGTTGTGTCATAAAGAAATTAAATTATTTAATGTCCAAAAATTACAAATAAAATACAATTATGTAGGAAATCTTTTTATATTTCTAATTAATATTTACAGTAGAATTTATCTTATGTATAACCCCATATTAAAAATGATTGACTTATTAAACTTTGATTTTAACTATTTTAACCATTCTTTAAATAAATTAATAATAAATGTCCTAATCTAATCCAAGTGGGCCAATATGGTCATATTTTATTCCTAAGATTGTTTTTGGTCGAATTAAACTTGAAAAATGGAATTAGGACATGTGTTAGGGTAATAATAATATCATTTTTACCCTTAATTACCCTATTTACTTTTAATCGTGGTAAAAAAAAGTAAAAAGTTGCTATTCACCAAAAAATTATTTTCATCACATTGAACCACATTTTACTTACTGAAATCAACCATGTCTCTCGGATTTTTGAGATTCTACTCATAGAAGCGGTAATATTATGTTTTATGAAAAATTCAGTTTTTTAACTATCACTTAGTGGGTTCACTATTCATCAAAAACTGAAAGTTTTCAGAAAAATACCAAAATTTCACCCTAGGGTAATTTCGATATTACGAATCCAAAAATGAAGTCCATTTTGAAAAATAAAATTTATAAAATATCAAAAAGTGGTTATTACTATTCATAACAGCTAGTTTTAACAATATTTTAATAGAATATCATTGTTTAGTGAAACTTGGTATTGCGTACGACGCAAGCTATCGAGAAAACTTGTGATTTCATGTAAAGAAATACAAGCAAGTGTTGTGTGCAGAAAAATATTCCATTGATGATTTATATAACATAAAAGTCTCGGGTGTTACATTCTACCCCCTTAAAATGAATTTCGACCACAAAATTCGTCACATTACAACAAACAGATGAGGATACCTCTCCCTCATCATATCCTCAAGCGCCCATGTAGCTTCTTCTAATTGGTGGTTCCTCCATAAAACTTTCACCAATCGAGTGGTCTTGTTTCATAGGAATTTTTCGCTACGATCCAGAATCTCTATCGGTTGTTCTTCATAAGAAAGATCTTGCTCCAGCGGTACAACTTCTGAGCTGATTACATGTGAAGGATCAGGTCTATACTTTCTCATGAGAGATACATGGAACACATCGTGAACTTGAGAGAGATTCAGTGGAAGAACCAATCGGTAACCTACCTTCCCAACATGATCTAGTATTTCTAAAGAACCGATATATCTAGGGCTCAACTTCCCTTTCTTTCCAAATCTCATAACCCTCTTCCAGGGAGATATTCATAAGAACACTTTATCACCCACTTCAAACTCTAGGTCTTTTCTTCAATTGTCGGCATAAATTTTCTGTCGACTCTGAGCTGCTCTTATGTGTTGTTGAATAGATCTGACTTTTTCTGTCATTTCATCAACGAGATCAGGTACTAATAGCTTTCTTTCCCCAACTTCATCCCTGCAAGTTGGAGTCTTGCATTTCATTCCATAAAGATCTTTATAAGGAGCCATCTGAATACTGGAGTGAAAGATATTATTATAAGAAAATTACACCAAAGGTAGGTGTTGATCCCAACCACCTTTGAAATCCACAGAGCATGCTCTCAACATATCTTCTAGATATTGAAGTGTTCTCTCAGACTGACCGTCTGTCTGAGGATGATAAGTAGTGCTGAAACTCAACTCTCTATCCAGAGTATTCTGAAGACTTCGCCAGAACTTCGAGGTAAATCTCGGATCCCAATCAGATATAATAGAATGCGGTACTCCATGCAATCTTACCACTTGCTTTACATATATCCTGGAAATCTGATCTAGAGAGAAATCCTCTCTAATAGCAATGAAGTGTGCAGACTTTGTTAGACGATCAACTATGACCCCAATAGAATTATTGCCTTTGGATGTTTTAGGATGTCCTGTGACAGAGTCCATAGTGATTTTTTCCCATTTCCATTCGGGTATGGGTAGTGGTTGTAACATCCCCTTAGACTTCTGTCTCTCAACATTAACTTGCTGAAAAACCAAGCATCGAGATACATATTCAACAACATCTCTTTTCATGCCATTCCACCAGAAGTACTCTTTCATGTCCCTATACATCTTCTTGCTTCCAGGATGAATAGAGAATGAAGAATTATGTGACTCATCCAGTAGATCCTTCTTTAATTTGGCGATGGGAGGAACACAAACCCGATTCGTGAACTTTATTATCCCATCACAATCACGGTTGAATTCAGGAACATTTCTCACCTTCGTTTGTAACTCAACATCTTCTTTCTGTGCCTCTTTAATCTTCACATGTATATATGGTTGAACATTCATTTGAGAAAGATACAATTTTTCCCCTTTCATTATAATTCCATGATCCATCCTTTGTAAATCCATAAATATTGAATCTTTTGTGTTCCTCATCATGGATAAACTAGCATGGTCTTGTCGACATAATGCATCTGCCACCTTGTTTGCTTTCCCAGGGTGGTAATGGATTGAGCAGTCGTAATCCTTAATAAGCTCCAACCATATTCTTTGGCGCATATTCAGCTCCTTTTGTGTGAAAATACACTTTAATATTTTATGATCAGTATAAATATAACACCTTTCAACATAAAGGTAATGCCTCCAAATCTTTAATGCAAAGATTACCGCATCTAACTCCAAATCATGTGTTGGGTAATTTTGCTCATGGATTTTCAACTGTCGTGAGGCATAAGCTATCACTATATCATTTTGCATAAGAACACACCCCAATCCCTTCTTGGATGCATCACTGTAGATCACAAACCATTCTCCACTACAAGGCATTGTGAGCACAGGTGCACTGGATAACCTACTTTTCAACTCCTTGAAATTCTCTTCACATTCCTCGGTCCAAAAAAACTTAACTCCTTTCTGAGTCAACATGGTGAGTGGATTAGATAATTGTGAAAAATATTTCACAAAACGTCGATAAAATCCAGCCTTTCCCAGAAAACTTCGGATCTCAGTCATTGTTGTTGGTCTCGACCATCTTTCGATAACCTCTATTTTTGCTGGATCCACAGATATCCCCTCTTTTGAGATTATGTGACACAAAAATGCAACTTTTTGAAGCCAAAATTCACACTTGGTAAATTTGGAATAATGCTTCTCCTTTCTCAGGGTCTTCAATATAATTCTCAAGTGATCTCCATGTTCTTCCTTGCTCTTTGAATAGACAAGAATATCGTCTATATGGACTACCACAAACTGATCAAGATAGTCTTTAAAGACTCTATTCATTAGATCCATGAAGATAGTAGGGGCATTAGAAAGACCAAATGGCATCACTATAAATTCATAGTGTCCATACCTTGTACGGAAATCCTTCATTGGTATATCCTCCCTTTTGACCCTTAATTGATGATACCATGAACGAAGATCAATCTTGGAAAAGTATTGAGCTCCGTGTAGTTGGTCAAATAGGTCATCAATGTGCGGGAGAGGATATTTGTTCTTGATAGTGATCTTGTTAAGTTCTCGATAATCAATGCAGAGTCTCATTGATCCATCTTTCTTCTTAACAAACAGAACAGGTGCTCCCCAAGGTGACGCACTAGGGCGTATGAACCCCTTATCAAGATTCTATTGGAGTTGCTTCTTAAATTCATGCAACTGAATTGGGGCCATTCTATAAGGTGTCTTTGAAATAGGCAAAGCACCCGATATGTGTTCTATTGAAAACTCAACTTCACGATTCGGTGGAAGACCCGGAAATTCCTCCGGAAAGACATCATCAAACTCCCGTAAAATGAGAATATTCTTAATCATGATTTCTCACCAACCATTTGAGATACATAACCTTCATTTAGTGGAATCAATACCCATAAAATGGAAGAAATTTCCACTGGAAGGTTATGTTCATCCTTTCATCAATAGACGATCATAGATTGACCTGGAATATGAAATGTGACTTCCCTTCTTTGGAAATTGATATGAGCTCCTTGTAGAGAAATCCAATCCATGCCAAGAATCACATAAAATTCCACTATAGGAAGGATCACAAGATTTGCAGGAAGCACTTCCCCACAAACTTCAATCGGAGAAGAATTATAAACTTTTGATGTGACTGTTGTGCCATTAGGTGTTCTCACAGCTAACCCAACATCTAATTGTTGAGGTAATACGATGATACCCTTAGAAAATTCTTCATAAATAAAGGATTGGGTGGATCCAAAATCAAATAAAACATTTTCTACTTTAGAGTGGATGGTAAGTGTACCTTTCACCACATCGTTATCGTACTCCACATCGCTGATAGAAATTGCATGTGACATTCCATTGTCTTTAGCCTTAAGAGTTTTTTGACGTCGAACATCATCATCAACCCTTGGATTAGGGCATTTATTGGCATAATGTCCCATCTCCTTGCACTTGAAAAATTGAAGTGTAGTAGGTTCATTCTGTGTATCCCTTCCTTTTTTTGCAACATTAGACATCTTCTTCCCATCATCGTGGCATTCAAATGCCCGATGACCTTCCACTCCACATTTGAAACATTTACTTGTCCCTTTAAGACAACTCCCTCCATGTTTCTTTCCACACATTGAGAATAAGGGAAAGCTCATCATCTTTTCGGTGTGCTCTTTAGATTTTCCTTTGAATTCCATTTTCCTCTTCCTATCAAACCCATATGACTGATGGGTTACTCTAATATCCATCTCAACTTTGAGAGCACATCGAATTATTTCCTCGTAGATATTGAAGTCCCTTATGTCTAAGGCCCTTCGAAGACTTGGATTTAAGCCACTAAAGAATCGATCGATCATACTCTCAGGTTGGATAATAATACCAGAAGTGTACCTTGCAAGTCTTCTAAAATTTTCTTCATAGGTACCAACAGATTCATCATCCTTTTTCTTCAGTTCAAGAAACTATTTCCCCATCTTTTTTCGGAGAATACGAGGGAAGTACTTATTGAAAAATAAGTTCTTGAACTCGTCCCATTCCATAGACTCAATTTCATCCCTTTACCTCGTATTCTTAATAAGATTCCACCATTGATCAGCATCACCTTCCAAATGATACACTGCTAAGATGACTTTATCATGCTCAGAACATTGAAGAACTGAAATTATCTTTTCAGTAGTACTAATCCATTGTTCAGCAACTAATGGATCAGTAGACCCGCTAAATGATGGTGGACGCTGTCTCATGAAGGATTCAACAGAATGTTGCTCCTTCCTTTGCTCGTTTGGAGGTCTTGCGTGATTCAAAGCTTGAGAAAGTTGTGTGAGCATGGCTACAAGATTTTGCATTCCATCTCCCATAACGTTTGGTTGCTCAGGGGGACAATCATTGCATTGCCCGTCGCATTCCTCATTAACACGGTTCCTTCGGGTTCCTGCCATTGACTAAAACCAAGAAGAATATTGTGAGCAACAATAATTATAATAGGAAAACCACATAATCAAGAATAAAATTTCACACTTAAGGTCTTATCCTAGGTTATTCATGGCCATTTCTAAAACACAAAGATTGTGTTCTATTCTTAGACTTATCCTTAGGGTTTTTACTAAGGCTTTCACATCCTAGTTTCCAAAGGATGACTATACCTTTCCTCTGATACCAACTATAACGACCCATACTTTACATACATTGTTATTACGTCAGAATTGAATCACACTTATTACAACATATAACAAAACCAAGAAAGGACCGTATAGGTATAATGTCTTTAGAAACTGGGAAACATAAACAACCGGTTCATAAAGAATCTAATTTGCCTCCGATTTATTTAATTATATCTAGTGTCCCTTTTTGGCATATTCTACTTAATAACCTTCTTCCTGACCTTGGGAAATAAAACATACAAAAGGGTGAGCTCAAATTCTTAGTAAGGGTAAACAAAAGAAATATCAATCACATCATATTCATCAGAACATAACATTTTGGAAATCTTACCTGCAAAAGGGAGCATAATTTCATAACATGGAATAAATCATAGTACTGAAAGGAAATACCAATAATCATAACATAAAACATGAAACTTTGTGGCATACACACATAATCATAGAGAATTTTTTCTTGTTAGTCAAGACTCATTGCCAAGACTATCTTAGTGGAAAAAGTCCATTTCTGAACAGAGTCACCCTCATTTCAGTCATGTTTCACTGAACAGGTATAACCTACTATTCTAGCCATGTCTATCTCATGAGATATAAAATATTTACTCAATTCATTGGAGGGAGATATGGGTCCCACCCATCTCATAATGATACCATTCTTATGTGTGCCAAAAAATCATAAATCATACATCATTGCATAACCCATGTAGTAAAAATGGGAATCTTAAACAACATGACATCATAAAACAATTATTATAAGATAAAGGAATTCATAAAAATAATTCCATCACAACATAATCAAATAAATGTAATAATAGGGTTAATAACAGAACCCTTTATTATCTTATATGGAAGATAATTTTGAGAAAACACTTGAACTCAAATATTGAGGAAAATATCATTTGTACTTCAAAAACACTATTCCTTTCTTAACATGTCATACAATTCTAAACTAAACGAAGTTTATTAAAAATAAACTTGAAACCTTGTAATGAAATCCTCTTGGAAATAATTTTTTAAAAATCCATTCATGCCATATAATTTAAAAAAAACATTCCTCGTACTTTTGTCGGAAAAGTCAAAAAGTACCTCGTACGAAAAACGACAAAAGATTTATTTCATATCTTTTACTAAAAACTCTCCGAAAGGTAAAATTGGATTTAAACTATTGTTGGTGGATGGAAATAATATTACATATTGAGGAAACATGGATTTGGATGATAAAATACAACCTAGTAAATGCTAAAGTATAAACAATCTCGGATAAAAATGAGATTGTGATATTTCCCTTACCATAGGTCCGATATGCTTTGTATGTGTCCAAAACTCCTGTATAATGATTTAAATAATGTTATTGACTTATTCCAGAATCATAAATATTTTTAGGATTTCATATATGGTCATATTCTTAGCTTCATAGTAGTAATATTTCATTTCTACTTGTTATTCGGGTGTTTATAACTTTTTGTTCTTTTGCGTGTTTTGTCAAATAAATTCTTATTCTTCTCTTTAGGTTATAGATACCTAATTTCCAGAATGGTATTAGTGTAATATATATCATATTAATTCATTCAATTAATTTATATAATCATTATGAAATGAAGATCATGTAGAACGATTCACATCACATCGTGAAGACGGTATTCCGTACGTACGCACGAGTGATGATATCGTTCCTATGATCGTGGAATTGTATTTGAGTGTATGTATACTATTTCAGAATCAGTATCACTTTATAATAGTCATTAATAGTCATTATTTACACCATTATACCCATCCAAGTAAGGTGGTGGTGGAAAATAGATTACACCACGGCGTGGAGACGGTATTTCGTACGTATGCACGCGCGGTGATTTCATTTTCCGTAGGATGGATAGATGGTGAAATAAAGTTTTTTCATACTTATAATAAAATATCAGTATATGAGTGATACTGATGTTATTCCTTCATAATGAAACAACTAAATAAATGAAGTGGAAGAAGAAATAAATATGAAAGAATCGGTAACGGACATTACCTCTTCTTTGAAGATCTTCTTTGATACTTCCTTTTAGGGCACTAAAATAGGTCTTTGAAAAAGACGAGAACCTCAAAAATGTTTCTAGGGAAGTGGAGAGAAGAAATTGTCCGGGTTTGGATGAGCTTGAAGGCTCAATGTGGTGTGAGGGAGAGGGTGAGGAGGTGCCCTTTTATAAGGGAGGAGAGGGGCACCTTTGGAATAACTAAAATTATTATTTTATTATAAAGTAATTTTCGATTTTAAATAGCTCCAAATTGATTTATTTAGAGGCTAAGGTGGGGATGGGTCTAAATCCTCTCATCAAATAGAATTTAGACAAGTTTAGGTTCCTATTTTAACCTTATCATGTAGATTTAACATTAAGTTAAATAATTTTACTTTTACCGTGTCTTCTTGTGTTCTTATACTATAAGGTTAATAAAATTACTATATCAAGACAAACGAACTCCAAGTTGTTTATTATTAATATATATAACTTTATCTAAGTCATTTGGCTGAACCTTATATTTTTAGGAATAAAATAACAATTAATAATATAATATTAGTTTTAAAAACTATTTTATATCAATTTTGACACTATTTAGTAATTGATTTTTGTGAAAATCATAACAGAATGATAAGTTCTAAAAAGGTTAATTAAAGAAATACTAACATGTAATATTAACCTATAAAGTTAGTGTAATTCATAAAAAGTCTCAAATTATATTTATTTGGGTATTTATAACATCAATTATGTCAATATTTAATTAATAAGATAATTACTGCATCATCGTTGTGTCATAAATAAATTAAAATATTTAATGTCTAAAAATTAAAAATAAAATACCATTATGTAGGAAATATTTTTATATTTCTTCTGAATATTTACAGTAGAATGTTTCATATGTATAACCCCATATTAAAAATGATTTACTTATTAAATGTTGATTTTAACTATTTTAACCCTTCTTTAAATAAATTAATAATAAATGTCCTAATCTAATCCATGTGGGCCTAAATGGTCATATTTTATTCCTAAGGTTGTTTTTGGTCGAATTAAACTTGTCCAATAGAATTAGGACATGTGTTAGGGTAATAATAATAACATTTTTACCCTTAATTACCCTATTTACTTTTAACCGTGGTAAAAAAAAGTAAAAAGTTACTATTCACCAAAAAATTATTTTCATCTCATTGAACCACATTTTACTTACTGACATCAACCGTGTCTCTCGGATTTTCGAAATTTTACTCACAGAAGCAGTAAAATTATGTTTTATGAAAAATTCAGTTTTTTAACTACCACTTAGTGGGTTCACTATTCATAAAAAATTGAAAGTTTTTAGAAAAATACCAAAATTTCACCCTAGGCTAATTTCGATATTACGTATCAAAAAATGAAGTCCATTTTAAAAATAAAATTTATAAAATATCAAAAAGTGGTTATTACTATTCATAACGGTTAGTTTTAATAATATTTTAATAGCATATCATTGTTTAGTGAAACTCGGTATTGCGTACGACGCAAGCTATCGAGGAAACTCGCGATTTCGTGTAAAGCAAGCCAAGAAAGTGTTGTGTGTAGAAAAATATTCCTTCGATTATTTATATAACATAAATGTCTCGGGTGTTACATTCTACCCCCCTTAAAATGAATTTCGCCCTCGAAATTCATCACATTGTAACAAACAGATGAGGATACCTCTCCCTCATCATATCCTCAAGATCCCATGTAGCTTCTTCTAATTGGTGGTTCCTCCATAAAACATTCACCAATCGAGTGGTCTTGTTTCGTATGAATTTTTCGCTATGATCCAGAATCTCTATCGGTTGTTCTTCATAAGAAAGATCTTGCTCCAGCGGTACAACTTCTGAGCTGAGTACATGTGAAGGATCAGGTATGTACTTTCTCAGGATAGATACATGGAACACATCGTGAACTTGAGATAGATTTGGTGGAAGCGCCAATCGGTAAGCTACCTTCCCAACAAGATCCAGTATTTCGCAAGGACCGATATATCTAGGGCTCAACTTCCCCTTCTTTCCAAATCTCATAACCCTCTTCTAGGGAGATATTCATAAGAACACTTTATCACCCACTTAAAACTCTAGGTCTTTTCTTCGGTTGTCGGCATAACTTTTCTGTCGACTCTGAGCTGCTCTTATGTGTTGTTGAATAGATCTGACCTTTTCTGCCATTTCATCAATGAGATCGGTTCCTAATAGCTTTGTTTCCCCAACTTCATCCCAATAAGTTGGAGTCCTGCATTTCTTTCCATAGAGAGCTTCATAAAGAGCCATCTGAATACTGGAGTGAAAGCTATTATTATAAGAAAGTTCCACCAAAGGTAGGTGTTGATCCAAACCACCTTTGAAATCCATAGAGAAAGATCTCAACATTTCTTATAGATTTTGAATTGTTCTCTCAGACTGACTGTCTGTCTGAGGATGATAAGCAGTGCTGAAACTCAACTCGGTATCCAGAGTATGCTTAAGACATTGCCAGAACTTGAAGGTAAATCTCGGATCCCGATCAGATATAATAGAATGTGGTACTCCATGAAATCTTACCACTTCCTTTACATATATCATGGCAAGATAATCCAGAGAGAAATCCTCTCCAATAGAAATGAAGTGTGCTGACTTTGTAAGACGATCAACTTTGAACCATATAACAGTATTGCCTTTGGATGTTTTAGGAATTTCTGTGACAAAGTCCATAGTGATTTTTCCGATTTCCATTCGGGTATGGGTAATGGTTGTAACATCCCCTTAGTCTTCTGTCTCTCAGCTTTAACATGCCGACAAGACTTGCATCGAGAGACATATTCAGTAACATCTCTTTTCATGACATCCCACTAGAATTACCCTTTCATGTCCGTATACATCTTCGTGCTTCCGGGATGAATAGAGAATGAAGAACTATGTGCCTCATCCAGCAGATCCATCTTTAATTCGGGGATGGGAGGAACACAAACCTGATTCATGAAATTTATTATCCCATCACAATCACGGTTGAATTCAGGAACATTTCTCACCTTCTTTTATAACTCGACATCTTCTTTCTGTGCCTCTTTAATCTTCACATGTATAGATGGTTGAACATTCATTTGAGAAAGATACGATTTTCCCCTTTCATTATAATTCCAAGATACATCCTTTGTAAATCCATAAATATTGGATCTTCTGTGATCTTCTTCATGGATAAACTAGCATGGTCTTGTCGACATAATGCATCTACCACCTTTTTTGCATTTCCAAGGTGGTAATGGATTGAGTAGTCGTAATCCTTAATCAGATCCAACCATCTTATTTAGCACATATTCAGCACCTTTTGTGTGAAAATATACTTTAAACTTTTATGATCAGTATAAATATCACACCGTTCACCATAAAGGTAATGCCTCCGAATCATTAATGCAAAGATTACCGCAGCTAACTCCAAATCATGTGTTGGGTAATTTTGCTCATGGATTTTCAACTTTCGTGAGGCATAAGCTATCACCATATAATTTTGCATAAGAACACACCCCAATCCCTTCTTGGATGCATCACTGTAGATCACAAACCATTCTCCACTACAAGGCAGTGTGAGCACAGGTGCGCTGGATAACCTTCTTTTCAACTCCTTGAAATTCTCTTCACATTCCTCCGTCCAAACAAACATAACTCCTTTCCGAGTCAACTTGGTAAGTGGATTAGATAATCGTGAATAATCTTTCACAAAACGTCGATAATATCTAGCCAAACCAAGAAAACTTAGGATCTCAGTCACTGTTGTTGTTCTCGACCATCTTTCGATAACCTCTATTTTTGCTGGATCCACAGATATCCCCTATTTTGAGATTATGTGACTCAAAAATGCAACTTTTTGAAGCCAAAATTCACACTTGGTAAATTTGGAATAAAGCTTCTCCTTTCTCAGGGTCTTCAATATAATTATCATGTGATCTTCATGTTCTTCCTTGCTCTTTGAATAGACAAGAATATCGTCTATAAAGACTACCAGAAACTGATCAAGATAGTCTTTAAAGACTCTATTCATTAGATCCATGAAGATAGCAGGGGCATTAGTAAGACCAAATGGCATCACTATAAATTCATAGTGTCCATACCTTGTACGGAATGCCGTCTTTGGTATATACACCCTTTTGACCCTTAATTGATGATACCCTAAACGAAGATCAATCTTGGAAAAATATTGAGCTCTGCGTAGTTTGTCAAATAAGTCATCAATGCGCGGGAGATGATATTTGTTCTTGATAGTGATCTTGTTAAGTTCTCAATAATCAATGCAGAGTCTCATTGATCCATCTTTCTTCTTAACAAACAGAACAGGTTCTCCCCAAGGTGATGCACTAGGGCGTATGAACCCCTTATCAAGATTCTCTTGGAGTTTCTTCTTCAATTGCTACAACTCAATTGAGGCCATTCTATAAGGTTTCTTTGAAATAGGCAAAGCACCCGATACGAGTTCCATTGAAAACTCAACTTCACGAATTAGTGGAAGACCCAGTAATTCCTCCGGAAAGACATCATCAAACTTCAGTACAATGCGCATATTCTTAATCTTGATTTTCTCACAAACCATTTGAGATAAATAACCTTAATTTAGTGGAATCAATACCCATAAAATGGAAGAAATTTCCACTGGAAGGTTATGTTCATCCTTGCATCGATAGACGATCATTTATTGATCGGGAATATGAAATGTGACTTCACTTCTTTGGCAGTTGATATGAGGTCCATGTAGAGAAAGCCAATTGTAACGCCCCGACCCCAGCTACCCAGAGTCGGTGCATTACTTCGTAACATTGGCATGATCACAAGAAAGATCAAATCTCGAAAGACCGATTGGTTTAGTAGCCTTGGAAACACTAGATATATTCATAAGTTTTACATTACATAATAAAATCAAAAACTACTACAACAACATAATGTTTCCACAGTCCACACTACAATCCCTTCATAATATCCCTGCAGGTCATTCATAACTTACATCTTCACTTCCTGGGAAAAATAAAACATAGAAAAGGGGTGAGCTCAAATGCCCAGTAAGGATAACAATATAGCGGAAACTTTCATCAATAAGAATAAACATTTAAGGCAATGTATAACTAAAACAAAAGCCTTTTAAACATGAACTTTCAACATGGTATGGCATTAATAAAATGAAATAATTCCATTTACTTATTCACATGGATATTCCACTAATCGAATAATCACATGCAAAAATAAATAACCACTTTCATAATGTTGGAATGCATAATGCCAGACTATCATAACCACATAGCCAAGGCCTCGTGCCAAGACTACAAATAAGATTTTGTCAAGGCCTTGTGCCAAGACACTAGTTTGTCTCATGAGACCTACCGATGCATCGAGGAGCTATAGCGGGCTCCACCCGTCACTTATTAAGTCCAATGCATTCCCATATGAAAAGGTTTAAACATAACATAAACATTGGTATTAAAACTAGCATACGAAATGTCAATACTTTCACAATAAAAAATGAATGGTATAAAAATAGCACATCCACAGTAAAACATATCACAAAACCTTCAATACAATATAGAAATTTTGTATCATAATAAATCAACTTCAAATAATCTTAAAATCCATCAAAGGATGTTGACATAGATGAAATCAAAATTCTTTTTAAAGAAATATCTCCTTTTATTTTGAAATCATTTAAGATCCATATAAAATAAAACATTTTCTTTGAAAATATTCTTATAAGCTTGTAAGGAAAGCTTTGAAGATTTTATAATGGCGTAAAATAACCGCACCCGCCGTATAAGTCAAAAAAACATTCTTACCTCAATTCTGTCGAAAAGGTTAAAAAGGACCTTGTTTTGAAAACGACGGAAAGATTCCTTTATAAACCTCTTATAAAAAGTCAAAAAAAGGTATAAATGACTTTAACCCATATTCTTGTAAATAGTAAAAATGTTTTGAAATACATTTTTAAGAAACATGGATGTGGATGATAAAGAGATCCCAGTAGATTATTACATATAAACAACCTCGGATAATGAAGAGATTGTGAAATAACCCTTACCTTGTACTTTTCCTTTGTTGGGGTCGGTTAACCTCCTATATAATGGTGAAATAATTGTTATTAAATTATACAAGAATCATATACATTAATATGATATCATATATGATCTTTTAATATTGATTTGATAATAATATCTTAGTATTATCGCTGTTTCGGGTGTGAACTTACTTGTTTGCTTTTGTATGTTTTGTTTTGTAAGACATGTTTGTAAAGGATAAGTTGTATATTATTTAAATACAGAATGGTATCAAGTCCTTAAACATCATTTTTAAATCATCAAATGATAATTATACTTGAATGGATACGATGGAGAATGAATCTCATCGCGTTCGTGGAGACGGTAGTCCGTACGTACGCACGAACGCTACTTCCATTTAATTTTTATTTTAAAAGAATCGAATACAAATGATACATAGGTATATTACTATTCCAGTATAATATAATATTTTATATATGTTACTTATTTTCATTAACACCATCCTTTATACGTTCCATGTGTGGTATGAACGAGTCATATCATTTTAAGGGGGCGGTAGTCCGCACTTCCTCAAATGAAATTATCGTATGTATATACAACATGAAACGAATAATGGTATGAAATAAAATGGAATTACAGAAGCTTATATATAAAATATATATCATTAATATCATATTTAATTACAGTGCCATCATAATGGCCACCATTATAGGTGGTAAGATGTATTTGAACAATCATCGTTTCGTGAGGCGTTAGTTTCCCATCCACAGAAACATTATGTTCATCATCCATTAGATGGAGTTGTGTGTATGTGTAGTTTGAGTCCTTCTTATAACAACATCCTAGTATATTGAGGATACTGGTGTTGTTACAAAAGAAAGGAAATAAAAAGATTTTGGGAGTTGAAGAAGCAAAATAAATGAAAATAATTTAAGAGAAATCGTTACCTTTAATTTAGGTAACGCACTTTGGTTGGAACCAAAGGACTTCTTGAAATGATTTCTGCCTAAGGGGAAGCTTCAAGGAGGAGGAGAGGGATGTGGGGAGCTTAGTTGGGCAGATTTTGGACGAGCCAAGTGGCTTGAGAGGTGTGAGGAATGAGTAGAAGTGGTCTCCTTTTATAAGGGAGAGGAGGGGCTCTTTAGGAAAGAGTGAAAGTATTACTTTATAATATAATTATATTCGGTTTATAATGGTCCAAAAATCATTGAGGTCGAAGATAAGATGACTCATATTCTAAATAACATCAACCAATAAGAATTGGACAGGTTTTAGATAATATTTTAATCATTATAATCTTATTTATTTAAATGATTTATTAATGAGGTAAACATTGCATCATTATTGTGTCATTAATAATTTAACTTATTTGATGTCTAAAAATTATAAATAAAATATCATCATATAGGAAATCTTTTTAGCTTTCTAATGAATATTTATAATCGAAGATCCAACATGTATAACCCTATGTAAAAATTGTTCTTCTAAAAGATGTAAGCTTGTGCCATTTTTTATTTTTATTTTAACTTTATTAATAAAATGTGTCCCTACCACATACAAGTGGCTCCAAAGGGTCCCCAAATTG
Source organism: Viscum album (assembly GCA_963277665.1). Taxonomy (NCBI): domain Eukaryota; kingdom Viridiplantae; phylum Streptophyta; class Magnoliopsida; order Santalales; family Viscaceae; genus Viscum; species Viscum album. The sequence continues at coordinate 1,602,937,785 of OY728161.1, read as the reverse complement.
ACCCAAGGATGCTCATGGTCGGGTATGTGTCCACAAATAAGGTTAGGACACGTTTTAGGGTAATTTTGTATTATTATAATATTATTTTTTAACCCTTATTTACCGGATTTACCCTTTAACCATGGTAAATAAAATATTTACCACAGTAACTATTCAAAATGTCTAAAAATAAAAGTTACCTATTTACACAATTTGAAAATCCTGATTCCAAATATGGAATCCATTTTCCTAAATTCAAAATACAGAAGTGGCAGAAATTAATTTAAATTTAATTCCCGCTGTTCAAAACAAAAAGCGTGTTTTTAAGAGATAATAACTATCAAAAGATTGACACTTGTTTATGTTAGGTTTAATTGTAAAATTATGTCCAATGATAAACATTAAATTTAATGGTAAAAATATATTCTAAATATACTTTAAAACCACTCAAATTTATAATTTATCACTATTAATTATTTTGATTAAAAAAGTTGTTTTTAATTAAAATTTAGAAATTTTCACTATTCATCAAAATATGAAAGTTATCCAAAATGTACCAAAATTTCACCCTAGGCTAATTTTGATATTCCGAATCTAAAAATGAAGTCCATTTTGAAATATTGAATATATATGATTTCAAAAAGTAGGTATTACTATTCACAACGGCTAGTTTAATTAGTTGTGGTGTGTGTTAGAACTCGAGGTTGCGTACAACACACGCTATCGCATTATTCGAAGGGAAACGTACCATAGAAGCTTGGGGTGTTACATTCTCCCCTCCTTCAAATAATTGCTTCCTCGCAATTTCTAGGGTATTACTGCATAAAAAGACTCGGGTGGTTCTTCATCATAAGTTCCTCGGGTTCCCACGTTGCCTCTTCCATCTTATGGTTTCTCCACAAAACTTTTACCAGACGTGTCTTCCGGTTTCTCAGTACTTGTTCTCTTGTATCAAGAATCCTGACGGGCTCTTCGCAATAAGACAGATCGGGTTCCAGTTCTAATTCCTCATAGGTGAGTACATGCGTTGGGTCAGGCATGTATTTCCTCATCAGAGATACGTGGAACACATCGTGAACTTTGGAGAGACTTGGCGGCATTGCCAATCGGTAAGCTACTGCCCCAATTCGTTCTAGAATTTCGAAAGGTCCGATGTACCTGGGACTCAATTTACCTTTCTTACCAAAACGTATGACTCCCTTCCATGGAGATACCTTCAGGAAAACATGATCACCGACTTGAAATTCTAAATCCTTCCTTCGATTATCGGCATAGCTCTTCTGCCTACTTTGAGCTGCTTTGATGTGATTTTGGATTATCTTCACCTTTTCCACCGTTTCCTCCACCAGTTCTGGGCCTACAAGTTTTCTTTCACCAACGTCATCCCAACAGGTTGGTGTACGACATCTCTTTCCGTATAACGCTTCATATGGTGCCATCTGTATACTTGAATGGAAGCTATTGTTATAGGAAAATTCTACCAGAGGTAAATATTGATCCCACATACCCTGAAAGTCAAGTGAGCAAGATCTCAACATGTCTTCTAAGGTTTGAATAGTCCGTTCTGATTGTCCGTCTGTCTGAGGGTGGTAAGCAGTGCTCAAATGAAGTTCAGTATCCAGGGATTTCTGAAGACTTTTCCAAAACCTTGAAGTAAAACGGGGATCACGATCCGAAACAATTGATAGGGGTACTCCATGAAGTCTCACAACTTCATTAATGTATAGTCTTGCTAGACGTTCCAGGGGTAGATCTTCTCTTATAGCAAGAAAATGTGCTGACTTGGTGAGACGATCAACAATAACCCATATTGCATCGTTCCTTCTAGGAGTCTTTGGTAGCCCCATGACAAAGTCCATTGTAATATTGCCCCATTTCCACTCCGGTATGGGAAGCGGTTGCATGACTCCTCCAGGCTGTTGCCTTCCAGCTTTCACTTGTTGACAAACCATACATCTTGACACAAAATCAGCAATCTCCCTCTTCATATTGTCCCACCAAAAATGTTCCTTCAAATCTCTATACATTTTGGTGCTCCCAGGGTGTATAGAGAAATTGGAACTATGAGCATCATCCAGTAATTCCCTTTTCAGATCAGGTAAATCGGGAACACAAAGTCTCTTCCCGAATTTCAAAATTCCATCTTCATACACAAAGTCTCTCAATCTCCCATCATTCACAGCTTTAATCTTCTTCTGAAATTCTTTATCATCAGTCTGAGAACTCTTAATCCTTTCTAGTAAAGATGGTTTGGCAACCATTTGAAAAAGCATTGATGTTTCACCTTCCCTGGTTATTCCCATGTCCATCTTCACTAGCTCCATGAAAATTGGATCCCTTTCAATTCTCATATTGTTCAAAACTCCATGGTCTTTTCTACTCAAAGCATCTTCCACCTTGTTTGCCTTCCCTGGGTGGTATTGTATCGTACAATCATAATCCTTGAGTAATTCAAGCCATCTCCTTTGCCTCATGTTGAGTTCTTTTTGTGAGAAAATATACTTCAAACTCTTGTGATCAGTATAAATCTCACATTTTTCACCATAGAGGTAGTGCCTCCATATCTTCAAAGCAAAGATCACAGCTGCTAACTCAAGATCATGAGTAGGATAGTTTTGTTCATGAATTTTCAACTGTCGTGATGCATAGGCAATAACTCTATCATTCTGCATAAGGACACAACCAAGTCCTTTCTTTGATGCATCACTATAAATAACGAACCCATCATTCCCCGATGGTAGAGTCAATATAGGAGCATTGACTAATCGTCTCTTCAGTTCTTTGAAACATTCTTCACACTCTTTTGTCCAAACAAATTTAACCCCTTTACGTGTGAGCTTCGTTAATGGGTTAGCCAATCGGGCAAAATTCTGGACGAAACGTCGATAATAACCTGCCAAACCAATAAAACTACGTACCTCAGTTATACTCGTAGGTGCTGGCCATTCTTGGATTGCCTTGGTCTTAGAAGGATCAACAGAGATTCCATCTTCAGAGACAATATGGCCAAGAAAAGAAATCTCCTGAAGCCAGAATTCACACTTGCTAAACTTTCCATATAATTCATGCCTCCTCAGAGTCCTCAAGATAATGCGCAAGTGATTTTCATGATCTTCATAGGTTTTGGAGTATACCAATATATCATCAATAAATACTACCACAAATTCATCGAGATACTCCTTGAAAACTCTATTCATCAGATCCATGAATACAGATGGTGCATTAGTCAATCCAAACGGCATTACAGTAAACTCGTAATGCCCGTACCTGGTTCGAAATGCTGTCTTCGGAATGTCTTCCTTCTTTACACACAACTGATGGTATCCAGATCGAAGGTCAATTTTTGAAAAGTATTGAGCTCCATGCAGTTGGTCAAATAAATCATCAATACGAGGTAGGGGATACTTGTTCTTTATCGTTATAGCATTGATCTCCCTGTAGTTGATACATAACCTCATAGATCCATCTTTCTTTTTAACAAAAAGAACAGGGGCTCCCCATGGAGAAACACTAGGGCAAATAAATCCCTTATTACTCAATTCCTCTAGTTGTTTCTTTAGTTCGACTAACTCTACAGTGGCCATTCTATAAGGGGTCTTTGATATAGGCCTTGATCCAGGAATCAAATCAATGGAAAACTCAACTTCTCGTTCTGGAGGATGTCCAGGTAAATCTTCCGGAAATACATCTACAAATTCTTTCACAACAGGTACATCCTCTATTTGAACATTACTTTCCTCACCGATAGTTATTTCATTCTATTCCTCCCCAATAATTGAATTAAGTTGAGCTACTGGGGGTGGATCTAAATAAGAATTAGGTGGTGACGATTCTGCTCTAAAAATAAGGTGTTCCTTATCATTATCATCAAGAATCGTAACCTCTTTCTTCTTACAATAAATCTTCGCATCATAGTCCGAAAGCCAGTCCATACCGAGGATTATATCAAACTCAATCATAGGTATGACGATGAGATCAGCAGATAAAGAAAATTTATGTGCTCTAATGGGGACTGATTCACAAAACTTTGTTGCAACGATACTTCCCTTAGGAGTTTTAACTGACAACTCCCTTATTAAATAAAATTGGAAATATCTAATTTTCTTAGCAAACTGGGAAGATATGAAACAATGCGATGATCCAGAATCAAATAATGCATTTTCTAAACTTGAGGAAACCATTAAATTACCTGCCACCACGTCTTTTGGAGCTTCTACCTCAGCAGTAGTGATAGCATAATCCTGGCCTTGATCCCTTGGCCATTTCTGAGGTAAGTTCTCCTGACGCTTAGGACATGCATTTGCATAATGCCCCATCTCCCTGCAATTGTAGCACTGAACGTTGGTACTTCCTTCTTCCCCTTGCAATCATGAGCTTGGTGGCCTTTTTCACCACACTTGTAACAGACTCCCATTCCCTTCAGGCAAGCACCGGGGTGTTTCTTCCCGCACTTACCACAAGATGGATATTCAACCTTTCCCTTCTTCCCCTTATTTCCATTCCCAGATTGATCAGCAGGTCTCTTCTTCTCTTGCTTTGCTTTAAAGTCATAAGACTTAGAGAATTCCTTTTCGGTCTTGATAGCACATGAGACAATGTCTTCGTACGATGAAAAGGATTGTGAGACTAATGCTCGACGGAGAAATGGTTTTAACCCATCAAAGAAACGATCAATCTTACTTCTTGGGTTGCGTATATAATCTCCAGCATACCTCGCTAACCTTGTAAAGTTAGCCTCATACTTTGTGACATTATCAACCTCCTTTTGTCTCAGACTTAGAAATTGCCTTTCCATATCTGCTCGATGGTCGCGAGGGAAGTATTTTTCTAAAAACAGATCTTTGAACTCCCTCCATTCCATATTTGATACTTCATCATCTTCTTTCATGTTTTGAATCAATGACCACCATTGATCAGCATCTCCAGTGAGGCGGTAAACTGCCATGATAACTTTTTCCCTTTCACTGCTCCCCAAAGCCTGAAATATTTTCTCTAGGGAAAATATCCATTGCTCAGCTACTAAGGGATTTGTATTCCCATTGAACTTTGGTGGTTGTTGCCTCATGAATCGATCTAACATTGATCCTCCACGCTGCGGATCAGGGTGCTCCATACGGGTAAGGTTATTATTCATAACCTGAGTAAGTTGTCCCAGTACGGTGATTAGCTGATCAGCACCAGTTGCATCACCAGCCCCACTATAATTATCTTGAGCAGGAGGGAAATCCCTACATGGAGTGCGTGCATTGATACGGTTTCCATTTCTTCCACTAGGCGCCATTTCTAAAAAATGGCATAAACTAGATCAGTTTATGCATCAAAATACATAATCCCATACTTATAAAACACTAAACATAAATTGAACTATCTATGGATATAATCCATAATCATAAATATGTTTTCTTTGAGGAAGTATATACTCATAAACCCTTCATAATGATTTGTAAATAAAGTGAGAGTTATCCTAAGCATATCCCCCGGGAGTGTCGTAACCAAGAGTGCAGCAAGGCCCGTTGTCGTGCACCAGTTCCCGTTCGAGTCTAGCTCAAAGCGGTGTTTTCGGGTTTTACCCCTAGGTACATCTGTGCCAGAGCCGCCTCTACCTGCTCGTATCCAGACAGGGATGTATTGCTCAGAAAACTCACAAAGTCTCTACAATACCAAAATTCTAGGAAGTTCTTCTATACTAATCCTCAAAGTTCATCTTAGGTCTATGTGCTCTAATCAGAGTTTATCTAAATCTAGCTTCCAAGGTTTGTACTAAACTTCCTCTGATACCAACTATAACGCCCCGACCCAAGCTACCCAGAGTCGGTGCATTACTTCGTAACATTGGCATGATCACAAGAAAGATCAAATCTCGAAAGACCGATTGGTTTAGTAGCCTTGGAAACACTAGATATATTCATAAGTTTTACATTACATCATAAAATCAAAAACTACTACAAAAACATAATGTTTCCACAGTCCACACTACAATCCCCTCATAATATCCCTGCAGGTCATTCATAACTTACATCTTCACTTCCTGGGAAAAATAAAACATAGAAAAGGGGTGAGCTCAAATGCCCAGTAAGGATAACAATATAGCGGAAACTTTCATCAATAAGAATAAACATTTAAGGCAATGTATAACTAAAACAAAAGCCTTTTAAACATGAACTTTCAACATGGTATGGCATAAATAAAATGAAATAATGCCATTTACTTATTCACATGGATATTCCACTAATCGAATAATCACATGCAAAAATAAATAACCACTTTCATAATGTTGGAATGCATAATGCCAGACTATCATAACCACATAGCCAAGGCCTCGTGCCAAGACTACAAATAAGATTTTGTCAATGCCTTGTTCCAAGACACTAGTTTGTCTCATGAGACCTACCGATGCATCGAGGAGCTATAGCGGGCTCCACCCGTCACTTATTAAGTCCAATGCATTCCCATATGAAAAGGTTTAAACATAACATAAACATTCGTATTAAAACTAGCATACGAAATGTCAATACTTTCACAATAAACTATGAATGGTATAAAAATAGCACATCCACAGTCAAACATATCACAAAACCTTCAATACAATATAGAAGTTTTGTATCATAATAAATCAACTTCAAATAATCTTAAAATCCATCAAAGGATGTTGACATAGATGAAATCAAAATTCTTTTTAAAGAAATATCTCCTTTTATTTTGAAATCATTTAAGATCCATATAAAATAAAACATTTTCTTTGAAAATATTCTTATAAGCTTGTAAGGAAAGCTTTGAAGATTTTATAACGGCGTAAAATAACCGCACCCGCCGTATAAGTTAGAAAAAACATTCTTACCTCAATTCTCTCGAAAAGGTTAAAAAGGACCTTGTTTTGAAAACGACGGAAAGATTCCTTTATAAACCTCTTATAAAAAGTCAAAAAAAGGTATAAATGACTTTAACCCATATTCTTGTAAATAGTAAAAATGTTTTGAAATACATTTTTAAGAAACATGGATGTGGATGATAAAGAGATCCCAGTAGATTATTACATATAAACAACCTCGGATAATGAAGAGATTGTGAAACAACCCTTACCTTGTACTTTTCCTTTGTTGGGGTCGGTTAACCTCCTGTATAATGGTGAAATAATTGTTATTTAATTATACAAGAATCATATACATTAATATGATATCATATATGATCTTTTAATATTGATTTGATAATAATATCTTAGTATTATCGCTGTTTCGGGTGTGAACTTACTTGTTTGCTTTTGTATGTTTTGTTTTGTAAGACATGTTTGTAAAGGATAAGTTCTATATTATTTAAATCCAGAATGGTATCAAGTCCTTAAACATCATTTTTAAATCATCAAGTGATAATTATACTTGAATGGATACGATGGAGAATGAATCTCATCGCGTTCGTGGTGACGGTAGTCCGTACGTACGCACGAACGCTACTTCCATTTAATTTTTATTTTAAAAGAATCGAATACAAATGATACATAGGTATATTACTATTCCAGTATAATATAATATTTTATATATGTTACTTATTTTCATTAACACCATCCTTTATAAGTTCCATGTGTGGTATGAACGAGTCATATCATTTTAAGGGGGCGGTAGTCCGCACTTCCTCAAATGAAATTATCGTATGTATATACAACATTAAACGAATAATGGTATGAAATAAAATGGAATTACAGAAGCTTATATATAAAATATATATCATTAATATCATATTTAATTACAGTGCCATCATAATGGCCACCATGAGAGGTGGTAAGATGTATTTGAACAATCATCGTTTCGTGAGGCGTTAGTTTTCCATCCACAGAAACATTATGTTCATCATCCATTAGATGGAGTTGTGTGTATGTGTAGTTTGAATCCTTCTTATAACAACATCCTAGTATATTGATGATACTGGTGTTGTTACAAAATAAAGGAAATAAAAAGATTTTGGGAGTTGAAGAAGCAAAATAAATGAAAATAATTTAAGAGAAATAGTTACCTTTAATTTAGGTAACGCACTTTGGTTGGAACCAAAGGACTTCTTGAAATGATTTCTGCCTAAGGGGAAGCTTCAAGGAGGAGGAGAGGGATGTGGGGAGATTAGTTGGGCAGAGTTTGGACGAGCCAAGTGGCTTGAGAGGTGTGAGGAATGAGTAGAAGTGGTCTCCTTTTATAAGGGAGAGGAGGGGCTCTTTAGGAAAGAGTGAAAGTATTACTTTATAATATAATTATATTCGGTTTATAATGGTCCAAAAATCATTGAGGTCGAATATAAGATGACTAATATTCTAAATAACATCAACCAATAAGAATTGGACAGGTTTTAGATAATATTTTAATCATTATAATCTTATTTATTTAAATGATTTATTAATGAGGTAAACATTGCATCATTATTGTGTCATTAATAATTTAACTTATTTGATGTCTAAAAATTATAAATAAAATATCATCATGTAGGAAATCTTTTTAGCTTTCTAATGAAAATTTATAATCGAAAATCCAACATGTATAACCCTATGTAAAAATTGTTCTTCTAAAAGATGTAAGCTTGTGCCATTTTTTATTTTTATTTTAACTTTATTAAAATAATGTGTCCCTACCACATACAAGTGGCTCCAAAGGGTCCCCAAATTGACCCAAGGATGATCATGGTCGGGTATGTGTCCACCAATAAGGTTAGGACACGTTTTAGGGTAATTTTGTATTATTATAATATTATTTTTTAACCCTTATTTACCGGATTTACCCTTTAACCATGGTAAATAAAATATTTACCACAGTAACTATTCAAAATGTCTAAAAATAAAAGTTACCTATTTACACAATTTGAACATCCTTATTCCAAATATGGAATCCATTTTCCTAAATTCAAAATACAGAAGTGGCAGAAATTAATTTAAAATTAATTCCTGCTGTTCAAAACAAAAAGCGTGTTTTTAAGAGATAATAACTATCAAAAGATTGACACTTGTTTATGTTCGGTTTAATTGTAAAATTATGTCCAATGATAAACATTAAATTTAATGGTAAAAAAATATTCTAAATATACTTTAAAACCACTAAAATTCATAATTTATCACTATTAATTATTTTGATTAAAAAAGTTGTTTTTAATTAAAATTTAGAAATTTTCACTATACATCAAAATATGAAAGTTATCCAAAATGTACCAAAATTTCACCCTAGGCTAATTTTGATATTCCGAATCTAAAAATGAAGTCCATTTTGAAATATTAAATATATATGATTTCAAAAAGTAGGTATTACTATTCACAACGGCTAGTTTAATTAGTTGTGGTGTGTGTTAGAACTCGAGGTTGCGTACAACACACGCTATCGCATTATTCGAAGGGAAACGTACCATAGAAGCTTGGGGTGTTACACCAATCCATGCCAAGAATCACATCAAATTACTCTATAGGAAGGATCAAAAGATTTGCAGGAAGCAATTTCCCACAAACCTCAATCGAAGAAGAATTATAAACTTTTGATGTGACTGTTGTTCCATTAGGTTTTGTCACAACTAACTCAACATCTAATTGTTGAGGTAACACAATGATACCCTTAGAAAATTCTTCAAAAATTATGGAGTGGGTGGATCTAGAATCAAATAAAACATTTGCTACTTTTGAGTGGATGGTAAGTGTACCTTTCAACACATCATTATCGTACTCCACATCGCTAATAGAAATTGCATGTGACATTCCTTTGTTTTTAGCCTTAACAGTTTGTTGACGTCGACCATCATCATCAACCCTTGGATTAGGGAATTTATTGGCATAATGTCCCATCTCCTTGCACTTGAAACATTGAAGTGTTGTAGGTTCATTCTGTGTATCCCTTCCTTTGTTTGCATCATTAGACATCGTCTTCCCATCATCGTGGCATTCAAATGCCCGAAGACCTTCCTTTCCACATTTGAAACATTTACTTGTCCCTTTAAGATAACTCCCTCCATGTTTCTTTCCAAACTTTGAGCATAAGGGAAAGATCATCATATTTTCAGTGTGCTCTTTAGATTTTCCTTTGAATTCCATTTTCCTCTTCTTATCAAACCCATATGACTGATGGGTTACTCCAATCTCCATCTCAACTTTGAGAGCACATCGAATGATTTCCTCGTAACTATTGAAGTCCCTTATGGCTATGTCCCTTCGAAGACTTGGTTTTAATCCACTAAAGAATCGATCGATCTTACTCTCAGGTTGGATAATAATACCAGAAGCGTACCTTGCAAGTCTTGTAAACTTTTCTTCATAGGTACCAACAGATTCATCATACTTTTGATTCAGTTCAAGAAACTCTTTCTCCATCTATGTTCGGAGAATATGAGGGAAGTACTTATTGAAAAATAATTTCTTGAACTCGTCCCATTCCATGGACTCAATTTCATCCATTTGCCTCGTATTCTTAATCAGATTCCACCATTGATTAGCATCACCTTCCAAACGATACACTGCTAAGATGACTTTATCATGCTCAGAACATTGAAGAACTGAAAATATCTTTTCAGTAGTACTAATCCATTTTTCAGAATATAATGGATAAGTAGACCCGTTGAATGAAGGTGGATGCTGTCTCATGACGGATTCAACAGAATGTTGCTCCTTCCTTTGCTCGTTTGGAAGTCCTGCATGATTCATAGCTTGAGAATGTTGTGTGAGCATGGCTACAAGATTTTTCATTCCAGCTCCCACAACGTTTGGTTGCTCAGGGGGGCAGTCATTTCATTGCCCGTCACATTCCGCATTAACACGATTCCTTCAGGTTCCTGCCATTGACTAAAACCAAGAAGAATAGTGTGAGCAACACTAATTAAAATAGGAAAACCACATAATCAAGAATAAAATTTCACACTTAAGGTCTTATCCTAGGTTATTCATGGCCATTTCTAAAACACTAATATTGTGTTCTATGCTTAGAATTATCCTTAGGGTTCTTACTAAGGGTTTCACATCCTATTTTCCAAAGGTTGACTATACCTTTCCTCTGATACCAACTATAACGACCCATACTTTACATACATTGTTATTACTTCATAATTGAAGCACACTTATTACAACATATAACAAAACCAAGAAAGGACCGTATAGGTATATTGTATTTAGAAACTGGGAAACATAAACAACTGGTTCATAAATCATCTACTTTGCCTCCCATTTATTTCATTATATCTAGTGTCCCTTTTTGGCATATTATACTTAATAACCTTCTTCCTGACCTGGGGAAATAAAACATACAAAAGGGTGAGCTAAAATGCTCAGTAAGGGTAAACAAAAGAAATATCAATCACATCATTTTCATAAGAACATAACATTTTGAAAATCTTAACCTGCAAAAGGGAGCATAATTTCATAACATGGGATAAATCATAGTAGTGAAATGAAATCCCAATAATCATAACTTAAAACATGAATCTTTGTGTAATACACACATAATCATAGAGAATCATTTCTTGTTAGTCAAGACTCATTGCCAAGACTATCTTAGCGGACAAAGTCTATTTCTGAACTGAGTCACCCTCATTTCAGTCCTGTTTCACTGAACCGGTATAACCTACCGTTCCAGCCATGTCTATCTCATGAGATATAAAATCTTTAACCAATGCATTGGAGGGAGATATAGGTCCCACCCATCTCATAATTATACCATTCTTATGTGTGCCACAAAATCATAAATCATACATCATTGCATAACCCATGTAGTAAAAATGGGATTCTTAAACAACATGACATCATAAAACAATTCATATAAGATAAAGGAATTCATAAAAATAATTCCATCACAACATAATAAAATAAATGTAATAATAGGTATAATAACATAAACCATTATTATCTTAGATGGAAAATATTTTTGAGAAAACACTTGAACTCCATTCTTGAGGAAAATATCCTTTATACTTCAAAAACACTTTTCCTTTCTTAACATGTCATACAATTCTAAACTAAAAGAAGTAGATTAAAAATAAACTTGAAAACATGTAAGGAAATCCTCTTGGAGATAATGTTTTAAAAATCCATTCATGCTGTATAAGTTAAAAAAACATTCCTCGTACTTTTGTCAGAAAAGTCAAAAAGTACCTTGTACAAAAACGACAAAAGATTCCTTTCATATCCTTTACTAAAAACTCACCGAAGGGTAAAATTGGATTTAAAAAATTGTAGGTGGATGGAAATAATATTAAATATTCAGGACACATGGATTTGGATGATAAAATACACACCAATAATTTCCAAAATATAAACAATCTCGGATAAAAATGAGATTGTGATATTTCCCTTACCTTAGGTCTGATATGCTTTGTATGTGTCCGAAGCTCGTGTATAATGATTTAAATAATGTTATTGATTTATTCCATATTCATACATATTTTTATGATATCATATGTGGTCATATTCTTAGCTTCATAGTAGTAATATTTCATTGCTATTTGTTATTCGTGTGTTTATAACTTTTTGTTCTTATGCGTGTTTTTTCTAATAACTTCTTATTCTTCTCTTTAGGGTATAGACACCTAATTTCCATAATGTTATTAGTGTAATATATATCATATTCATTCATTCAATTCATTTATATAATCATTATGAAATGAAGATCATGTTGAACTAGTCGCATCACATCGTGGAGACGGTATTCCGTACGTACGCACGAGTGATGATATCGTTCCTATGATCATGCAATTGTATTGGAGTGTATGTATACTATTTCAGAATCAGTATCACTTTATAATAGTCATATATAGTCATTATTTACACCATTATACCCATCCAAGTAAGGTGGTGGTGGAAAATAGATTACACTACGGCGTGGAGACGGTATTCCGTACGTACGCACGCGCGGTGATTTCTTTTTCCGTAGGATGGATAGATGGTGAAAGAGGGATGTTTCATACTTAAAATAATATATCAGTATATGAGTGATACTTATGTTATTACTTCATAATGAAAAAACTAAAGAAGAAGAAGTGGAAGACAAAATAAAGATGAAATAATCGGTAACAGACATTACCTCTTTTTTGAAATTCTTCTTTGAGACATCCTTTTAGGGATATTAAAATAGGTCTTTAAAGAATACCAGAACCTCTAGGATGTTTCTAGGAAAGTGGAGAGAAGAAATCGGCAGGGGTTGGCCGAGCTTGAAGGCTCAAAGTGGTGTGAGGAAGTGGGGGGGGGGGAGGTGCCTTTTTATAAGGGAGGAGAGTGGCACCTTTGGAATAACTAAAAATATTATTTTATTATAAAGTAATGTTCGGTTTTAAATAGCTCCAAATTGATTTATTTCGAGGATAAGGTGGGGATGTGTCGAAATAATCTCATACAATAGAGTTTAGAAAAGTTTAGGTTCCTATTTTAACCTTATCATGTAGATTTAACATTATGTTAAATAATTTTACTTTTACCGTGTCTTCTTGTGTTCTTATACTATATGGTTAATAAACATACTAAACCAAACCAAACGAACCCCAAGTTGTTTATTATTAATATATATAACCATATATAAGTCATTTTGCCGATCCTTAGATTTTTAGGAATAAAATAACAATTAATAATATAATATTTGTTTTAAAAACTATTTTATGTCAATTTTGACACTATTTAGTAATTGATTTTTGTAAAAATCATAACAGAATGATAAGTTCGAACAATCTTAATTAAATCAATACTAACATGTCATAATAACCTAAAAAATTAGTGGAATTCATAAAAAGTCTAAAATAATATTTATTTGGGTATTTATAACATCAATTATGTCAATATTTCATTAATAAATAATTACTACATCATCGTTGTGTCATTAATAAATTAAATTATTTAATGTCTAAAAATTACAAATAAAATACCATTATGTAGGAAATATTTTTATCTTTCAAATGAATATTTAAAGTCGAATTTATCTTATGTATAACCCCATATTAAAAATGATTTACTTATTAAACATTGATTTTAACTATTTTAACCCTTCTTTAAATAAATTAATAATAAATGTCCTAATCTTATCCAAGTTGGTCTAAATGGTCATAATTTATTCCTAAGGTTGTTTTTGGTCGAACTAAAATTGTCAAATAGAATTAGGACATGTGTTAGGGTAATAATAAAATCATTTTTACCCTTAATTACCCTATTTACTTTTAAACGTGGTAAAAAAAGTAAAAAGTTATTATTCACCAAAAAAATTATTTTCTTCTCATTGAACCACATTTTACTTACTGACATCAACCGTGTCTCTCGGATTTTTGAAATTCCACTCACAGAAGTGGTAAAATTATGTTTTATGAAAAATTCAGTTTTTTAACTACCACTTATTGGGTTCACTATTCATCAAAAATTGAAAGTTTTCAGAAAAATACCAAAATTTCACCCTAGGCTAATTTCAATATTATGAATCAAAAAATGAAGTCCATTTTGAAAAATAAAATTTATAAACTTTCAAAAAGTTGTTATTAATATTCATAACGACTAGTTTTAATAATATTTTAATAGCATATCATTGTTTAGTGAAACTCTGTATTGCGTACGACACAAGCTATTGAGGAAACTCGCGATTTCGTATAAAGCAAGCCAAGCAAGTGTTTTGTGTAGAAAAAGATTCCTTTGATGATTTATATAACATAAAAGTCTCAGGTGTTACATAATATGTCTCAGTATTCACCCTCTCACGATGAGATACAATCTTCTAAAAACATAGATAATCTATTGACCCTCAAAGAGAACCTTGCTCATAATTAGTTCAACATTAGGTGGTTGAAGGATGGAGATATGAATTCACATTTCATTCATTATATGCACATGGAGTACAAGGTTAAGAGGAGTCCCACTGCTCTTCAAATTGTTGAGAGTATGTTTAATTCTGAAAATGACGTAACAATTGATGTGACATTCTACTTTGAAAAGCTATATTCTGATTCTGGGAGGATAATTCAGACAAATTGATGATGTAAATTTTGCAAACCATTGATGATGTTAAAAATAAAAGGTTAACTGAGGTCCCTAGCTCCAAGGAAATACATACAGTCCTTTTCTCTTTAAACATGGATAGTGTGTCCAGTCTTGATGGCTTCACCAAAAAAAATTATGTTCTACAAGGACATTGTTCCTATTTATAAGATAAATGATGTGAGTGAGTTTTTCCATCATTTCTCAATACCGTTTGGGATGAACTCAAATTTCATTTCACTAACTACAATGAAATATATTTCCTTGTATATTAATTATTTCAGGACTCTTTTTATTGGGGATTCTATTCCAATGGTTATTATTAAAAACATGGCTTGTAGGGTGGGTGAGGTTTCCAAGGACCATATCTCAGTCAATCTGTTTGGGTGTTTCCCTGGAAGAAACATATAAAATTTTCTTTTCAATGCTTCTGAAAGTGACATTATTATGAAGCGGAAGGTCAAAGATGGTAATATGTCTATGAAGGCTGACATTTAGAATGCATTTGACACAATATAGTAGGATTTCATCTTTAAAGTCATTAAAATGCATGGGTTCTCACCATGGATTGTTGGTATGGTCACCCCCTTCATGAAAATTTCTAGCCTTTATATTCTTATGAATGGGTGCACGAGGGGTTTCTTCCCATACTCAAGTGGTGCCTGAAAGGGTGATCCTTTATCTTGGTTTTTATTATCTATTGTTTATGACTATCTAAGTTGGTGCCTTCATGACCTTGTTAATTATAGCTTGTATCAAAGAATGAGAGTTGGAAGGAATTTCTTTGCACCCTCTCACCTGTTTTATGAAGATGATATCTTGCTATTATTCATTTTTTAAATACAAACCATCTCTTTCATTAAGAACAAATTCTAACATTATGAAGAGATTTCAGGTCAGGTAATTAGTTGGAATATGTCCTTTGCAGTTTTGTGTGAAGGAATTAACATTTTAAAGTAGAACAAGGGTTCCCAGAGACTTGGTGTCAAGTGGGGATCTTTTCCATTCACATATCTTGGACTTAATATATATTGGGGGAGTGTGAAATGTTTACAATAAGAGAGAATTGTTCTGAAAATCAATAATAAAATTGAATGATGGAAAGGGAATACTATGTCTCAGGCAGGTTGAGTTTTTCTTGTTTACTATGTTATTAACTCAATGTTTGTGTACCCATTCTCTTTGTATATAAGACTTATATCTATTGTTAAGGATATGAGTGGTAAGAAATAGAACATTATTTGGATTGGTTTGATTTATGAAGTGAAACATTGCATAGTTTCCTTGAAAGAATGTATCAAACCAGTTGGTTTGGAAGAAATGATAATTAAAGACATTATGATTTATAAGGATGCTGTAATTCAAAACATTACATGGATGATTATTTCCTTGCCTAATTTCTCACTTGAGATTCTCTTTATCATATTTCTTTATAGGCTTTACAATAGGTATGCTATGTGCATGAAATCCTCTGTTTGGCCATCGATCAAGATGACTTACTCAAAGATCATGAAACACTCCCAATGGCTAGTTTTTACAAATTCTCAAATGAATAGTTTGATGAACCATTATTTATCTTTCCCCATTAAGGATAATATTGTTATCCCTTCATCCTTGAGGAATAATTCTATCTCATACTTTTAAGGTAATCAGAATTCTAATGATATTCTTTCTATCCATCTTGGCAAGGAGATATCTTAATATGATTTTTTGGACTATGACATATTGTTCTAGATTACTTCTATTGATGGAATGTTTTATAGTCATGAATGTTATATGTTTCAATGTGGCACGTCATCTGGGATCCCTTTATTGGTGGGAGTATTTTGCAAACAACTTATTCCCCCTAATGATTTGATGCTTTTCAGGAAAATATGGAAGCAACTGCTTCATATTCAGTGACACCATCAGTGGTTTGAGATGCATATTTCCTCGACATTCTACATCTATTTGGGTGATGAGGACTCCATTATACTTTTTTGTATATTATATGTCTGATAGTAGGTTTTCGAGCTATGTGAAGGCCCTATATTGGTGTTACCTCAACTTTGTGTCCCTTGATGTGCTGCTCAGTTTGGTCTGTGAGGTGGAATGCAGTGACCATGTGCAATCCCTCATTCTTACAGTGACAATAAAAATTTATTATTATACATAGAAGTCATGGAATAACAACATATATAAAAATTTCAAACCCTCCTTCCATGATGGTGTCTTGGCTATTCATCATAGTATAAGATATCATTATATGTTCAAACCATATCATTGCACAATGATGATTATGACAATATTATTTTTAGTTTACCTGGTGTTATTGGTAGAGAATGGAAACCACGTGTGGAGAAATAAATCCAATGGATTCCAATGATCTCTGACTGTCTTAAGGTTATTGTTGATGGGGAAGAGTATGGTGGACCAGGATTTACTGGATGTTGTTGTGCTTTTTGCACTCATCGGGGCTTCGTTGAGGGCTATTTTTTCCACTTTATTGGTAATGGGTTTGTAATTGTGGATGGTCTATGAGATATGATATAGGTGACAAGGTATGATGTCCATTATGGTTTTCATAAATTATGGATTGAGTTAGATAGATCTGTTGTTGTGAAGATTCTTGATGATTGTTGAATGAATGTACCATGGAGGATGTTGTCTCTATGGATTCTTTACTTCATCTTACTTAGTCTATCTATATTGATGTCTCTCATGTTAACAGAGAGGAAAACCCGGTTTTTTATTTTCTTTCTAAAAAAGACATTATGGAGGTTAGTTCAAATTTTTTCTAATGTTTTTCCAAGTTATTGTTCTATTCTTGCACAATTGTACTGTAGTGGTGAGATGCATGCTCTCCTGTTTAATGCTCCTCTATTTTGATTTATTTTTTAGTGTTTATTTTTTATAATAACGTGTTAGGAGTTTTCTTTCCGGACTTCTGATCATTCTGGATATGTTCATCTTTATAATACACTTTTGTTACAACATAATTCTCAATGAGTCATGGCTCAATTGGAGGACCATTCATACGTACAACCTAAAAAATTAGATCCCTACTATAAATCCACATATAGGGGTAGATAATCATCACAATCCCTCTATGGAATCATGATTAAATTTAATCATTGTGAAATCCTAAATGGGAATCAAGATTGGCCATCGATAAATAATATATTGTTATAGCATACTCAAAAATGTTATGGAACCCGCATCAAATTTATATATGATTCATGTACAAATATTACCCTCAGAAAAATTCCCTAATGAAATAGTAAAAAAGAAAGTTAGTCATGTCCTCGTTAATTGATATGTTGGAAGCCACACAAACAGTGGAATACATTCCAAAAAATAAAACATAGAACACTTTAACAATGTTACAATGAAACCCAAAAAAAATCAGGCCACAATGTTCCCAATGTGGAAACTGCCCAGATACCACTATATCATGACCCAATCCATTGGGGATAAATCCACTACCCCAGTCTTGTCCACCACCATTAGTCATGTATATGGAATCCAACACTGAGTAGTAATGTCACACTTATGAGAGGCCTTAGTCCATGGTACATGTAAGAACACACCCACTAACATCACCATGTAATAGTGAAGAGATAATATAAATTAAAAAAAATGAATTCATATGTCTATATCAAATTCAGAGTATTTAAGGAGTACTGAAAGCCTAAAAAGGGAAAATATACACACCCACGAACAACTGTAAAAGCATCCCACCTACTCAGATGGAGGGTATTAGTTTCAAATTAAACTGTTGGAAAGCTCCTCAGTCAAACACTGGCACGCACAACAATTGGACTAGCCCAATATGACTTGACTACATCAGTTCCACTTGGGACTCCATTGAAATTCCATTCATCTTCACAATAAATAGATTTTGTGGGAGAAACTCACAGAAGGGTGGGTATATAAATAAACATTTTTCACCCCACAACCCAAAATAAAAGGGATAAACTTAAATACAATAGTCAAATCGGCCAGGTAAGATGGAACAATAACAAGTGAGAAACTCCTTCTCACAACCATCCTTGAATATAAGTGACTAGTCAGTTCGGTCTGCATGGGGTTCCAACCAAGAGATATAAAAATAGTTCAAGGTATCCCCCTGGGGAGAGGCCTTCCCCTTCCAACTACATATAGTTGAGGGAGTTGTACTGCAAACCAAGAACCACATACATCCACTCTAAAAAGATATTGAGATAGAGTGTTTGGACCTACACCTCAACATTTCCCTACAATGTGGGGGGGGGGTACTATATTCTAATTGTGATCAATGAAACCATAGAATGACACATAGGGAGAGGCCCACAACTCACTATGTCAAGGGATCAATAAATCCTATATAGGAATCAAAAACCAATTCGATGGGTCAACTCCTCAATACTATCCTCTATTGTTGAGGGATCATATATTGTAGTGGAGGACCCACACCTCGACACTACTCAATGATATGAGAGTACAAATCCATAGAGAGAGGACCCTCACCATATAAAATAATGGGACCCTAACTTCATTCCACCCAATATAAAAACTATAGTGGAACTAATCCCTATATTGATATGGGAGTAATGACCGAGGGTGAGTGGAACAACACACTGGTATGAAAGGGTATTACAATGTTATCCTAGACATTGTGTATGGAGGACTTGAACCCTTTTATGATAATGGAGTTCCGAATGCACATATTGATTAATATAATCCTAGCATGATGGGGAGTAAACACTCAATCTATGAAAGAAATATTGTAGACCCAAACATAATGTCACAGGTGAGTACTGACTCCACAAATAGTGGATCGCACCTTAGTTCAAAGGGGAGTATCATCCTTATTTATCTAAATATCTTGGAGGTTCTCCAACAAGATTGATAAGGGTAGGTCCTTCTCCAAATAGTCAAATAATATCATGGACCTGCTCCACGATTTAATAGGGTAGTTCCAACATCTAGAGAGATGCTCCATGGGTATAGGACCCATTCCCATTATGTTGGGAGTTCCATCTCTACAAATCAGAGAGGTAAGTGAAACCCACACCATGAAACTATAGGGATGTACCCATTCCATCTATATCTATATGTTCCACACAGATCTCTCTAATTAGTCAAGGACCTCTTAAATGAGTATAATTATCGTCATACCTCACATCATAACACATCTATGTTAGGGCATATATACCATGATATCAACTAGGAAAATTTTGATAATAGCCTAAAGAATCTAGAGGAACCACATCCTCTGATGATAGTGAAGTGGACCAACCATGATGTTTAACATGTGATCCATCTTAATGACTTCCCATGGTTTAAAACCACTACAGCAATGTCGCATTCGAATTGCACCGCATTGGGTCTCACACACAAAAATAAGTGCTTCCATCACATTCAAAGTGGAAAACTTCATTGGATAGGATACTAACAGACCAATATCCATGAAATGAAGAATGAGATGCTCTAAAAAAATCTATGAAAATTAAATATTGTGTACGATTGTCCATAGAATGTCTGACCCCACATATGAACATGGTTGTGTTTTATGATACACGTATTGGATATCTATGTTATATTACATAGCATGTACAAGTTATACAAGGTGTGTCTTGCATCTCCTTGTCCTTTATCCCGGTCTTTCCTCAAATATATAGACAAATCTTCTCACACACATGGTGTATACCCCATGGTACATGAAATATATTTTCTAAATTGTCACATGGAAATTTCATCTTTCCATTCCCGTGTCGAGCACGCCATCCCATGTACTCTGGTCATGTACTTCCACACGGTCATGTGTCATTATAGTACTACCCTGGTCATGCCCCTTTGCCACAAGATCTGGGGTCCCTAAGTGAAATGTAACCCCAGAATATGGTTTAAAGTACTGAGAAGTTATATTCAACTATTGGGAAGAATAAATGTAGGGTTCCACCAAACTATATTCTATGTGCTCAGGAATTTGGAATGGGAATTCCCTATGTGTAACCTGAATCACAGTAGGTTTCCTCAAAACCTATAGATCCACCTTCAATGGATTTTTAGTAGTCATATAGGGTCTCTATAAATGTAAAAGAATTTATAAAAATAGGATCATGACATAAAACTGAAATCTACATACCTTATGGTGAGATTTTGAATCATTGGGTGCATATCCATGCTCTAAAATTGCTACACAACGATCCAAGAGTGATAATAGTCAAGATTCTAGATCGATGGTGCCTCTTCTCCTTAGATCTTCCATGATGCATCCTACACTCCGGGGTGGGGGTTGTTCCTCACATTAAAATTGTAACCAAAGTGTAATTGGAGGGGTATTAATTTAATTTTTATTAAATGAATATCCTCTTTTAAACACCCCACCGACCCACATCCATCCAAACACCTGATGCCAAAAACATTTTGGTCTCTCTTAGTGTAAATACCATGATTTGAACTCAAATATGGTCTAATATTTATAAATAGAGATTTAATGTTTTATTTATTACTTATTTACAATGAATTTTTGTGAAAATGATATAATATAGTTAATATTTTTACTATCATTGTACCGAGGCCCTCCGGACCCTAGAATCACTCACTGACTCATTCCATATGTTCAAAGATTTTTCTAGAAATATTCAAAAGTATTATAAGTCAAAACTCGATTCATTATAAAACTATTTCCTGTGAAATTACCCTCCAAATTATTATGATATAATTCCTCGTATCTTTAGATTTTGGGCTCTCAAAAATGGTAAATTAATATAAGTTTATAGGAACCCTTACCCAACTATGTTTCTTGAGAGAAACACTTATGATCATCTTCAAGAGAGAAATAGAGATAGTTTTTCAAACTCGTATCTTACTTTATATCTTATAAAATCTTCATGACATAGAAAATGAGGTAAAAAAATAATCAATTATTTTGGAGTGGAGAGGGATTGTCGGATGAATGTATATTTATTTAAAATGATAAGTAAATGTTTATTAATTTCTAAATAAAAGCCTTGTTATTTATTTTTATAGGAATGAGTAACTCAATAGGTCTTCATTGTGTTCCAAATAAAAATTCCTATTAAATTATGTTCATAAAAAATACCTCTATTAATGTAAATTTCCATAGTGAATCAAAATATTAGTATAAGATAATTTCAATCATTTTAAATATTTCATAAAAAATTATTAGTGATCAACTAAAACATTATGAATGTTAATTTAACATTACAAATAAATTAAAAAAATCATATACTTACCTAAAAATTGATTAATATTAACAATGAAATTACATTTATTACAATTTTAAACAATGAATTTTAAAAGATTTATAATGAATAAAATAAAATAAATTAGAAAACAGAATAAAATAATGGGTTTTGTCTCAATCCATGACCTAGTCCCCTCCACATATAAATCACACACTTCAATGATTATAATACAAATATAATATTATATTTAACCAATATTGAGTATACAGACAACAAATTACATGTTTTCTTGTCTAGGCAAGGACTTATTCTATAAAAACCATGAGAAGGAAATAATATCAAGTAACATATGGAAATTTTCCAAAAACGAGTGGGTATAAAAATGAAAATATAGTTGAGATAATCTCATATATTTTATAGTTTTTGTTTCTATATAATGAGTTTGTTGGTAAACAAGAAAAAAAATTATTCAAAAATTAAATTATATAAATAGAAAGATTACTGAGTGAGACATAGAAAATGATAGTGATTAATAGTATAAAGTGTGTATATTTATGAGTATCATCAGATGTGTCCTAAATAAGAGGTCAATCCATTTCTCTGAATTTATATATCAAATACATCATCTCAAGGATCTATGTTTTCTAATTATAGGATTATATATATATGTTCTTTAAACTCATCTCTTTCACTATCATAAGTAAGTATGGATACAAAATGTAATATTTTAGGAAAGTATCTTTCATTTATTCATCAATTATATGTTATATCTAGTAAAAAATATTTGTATATATACATGAGGGAAACATATTCGAATATAAATCATAGTATAAAGGAGAATTTGTTTGATGAATAATCATCATGATCCAATGAATCCTTTAACTGAGATCTAACAAAAAACTATAACGATTCTAGTAATAGTTAAAAATAATAATTAAAATAATAATATACAATAAAATAAATAATATAGCCATTAGAAACATTTAATTCTAAAGCCCCATAATAGTTATAGTGGCTCTTGTCTGGTACTGAGTAAGGCCGACATCTAGTCAGACTATTGGTAGGTAATCTGACATTAGTTCATTCTTAATGGTGACTGAAGTCCAAAATTTATTTATGTTTAGTGGTAGGTCATCTTGCACTGACTTAGCTCTTGTGGTAGGTACTGTATGGTGGTGGGTCATTCTTAACATTGATTCAATCTTGATGGTGGGTAGAGTATAGAAGTGACTCTACTATGATGGTATTTCATCCTCAATAGTGAATCAAATTCATAAGTGAATCATTATCAACAATAATTCATTCATGACTGTGGATCGGTCCTAGAGGTGTCTCATCTTCAGTGGTGACTCATGTCCGGCAGTGTATCTTTTCAACACATTGTGAAATTTTTACTAAATTATTTTATATTAAAAAATTATATCATTTAATAGTATAGTAATTAAAAACAAAATTAACATGATTGGTGATCATTAAAATAATGAATTAAAAACAATATATCCCAATTTTATGATAAAAAATCATGGAATTTTAGAAACAATGTACAAAATAAGAATTGGAAAAAAATAGATGTATTTAAAAATGTAATGATATCTTCCTAGAACATTAAAAATATAATGTGATAAGTATGACCATAAATATTTAAAAGAGTAAAATAATAATTATAGTAACATAGATAATAAATAAAAATGGTAATAGTGGTATTAATAGTATAGTGTAAAATAATAATAAAAATTGTAAAGAAAAGGCCCATAATCCGTCTTCTCAAATCAATTTCATATTTATTATCCCCCATTATAAATTACTGAAAAGTGGAAATTTAAAAATTATGTGAAAATATGTAAAAGAAAAATAATTATAATGATTTTAGTAATGAGAATAAGAATTTAATTACATCAAAAATATATGAAAAATATTAAAAAGAAGTACTTAACACAGAAAAAAGTTCAATATTCAACACACTAAACCTAGGTATTAGGATCATCAATCTATTTTCCCTTATCATATATTAGGGGAACTAAAATAGAATTTGAAGATGAGGTAGTGGTTATATAGAAAAACATAATTATTTTCAAAATTGATAATGAATGGGATAGCTCCCTGATGATCACAGACCAAAGTTTCTTTACTATTTCCCTGGGAGAAAAATTGAAGGGATGAAGTTGTTGAGACAATGAAGCATTCAGATCCCTAAAAAATATGTTTTAAAAAACTATTGGGTATTGGATGGAGTGGTCTGATGAGATTACACTCGAATCGCCTCATGATTTAAAACTGTTTTACCATAAATATTTAAGATATATTATATTTGGTTAATTAAATCCAAGATGATGTTTCCTCCTTACTCCGTAGAACAAAATAAATCCTTCAATTCCACAATAAAAAAATTTACTAATGGATTCATCGGCTTTAACTGATTATCTTTCTATTTGAATGCCTGAGAAACTGGTGGAATTTAGAGGTTTTCCGCAAGAAACATGAAGTGGGAGTTTAGTTCATGATTAGTGTAGATCATGGAATGGTAGTAATTACATTCCTTCTAAATTGATTCTCTATCAGCAATGACCACATTTTGGAATAACTTATCGCCTAATACACTTGATCACTATTGTGATTTATTTAACTAAAACTCTCTTATGGGGTAATAGGAACATCTCACGTAGCATCATGAATTTACTATCTAATAACAGATTGAATCAGCTCCACATCCATGAAAGAAGTTTGAGGTGAAGCACAAGAATAATAATCCCCTGATGAAATATTCAGAAACTTCACAAACAAAGTAGTCAAAATCTAACCAAAATAATCCTCCATCTCCTCTATCATAGTCCTCATGGAATCCAACTACAATTCTAACATCAAATTCATTAACTAATCCTCCTAAATATGATGGATCATTTTTCCTGAATAAGAAATACCAACCACTCAAAAATACTCATAGAATCATCCTCACAATGATGTGTGACTAGAGATTCTTCGATCATCCAAATCCCAATAAAATTTGCAATGAATCCTCTCTCTAAAATATTTTATATCAACTCTAAAAACACTATCAACAAACATATAAAGACCAAAAAAGCATGAAATGAAATATAAATATTCTTAATAATATCTTTTTTTTGCTTATGAATAGTAGGAATATATTAAAGAAACGTAATAATCACATGAGTAGTATCTATCAGGTGAAAGAAGGTTCTCTTAGGATCCATCACATCTCAAAATAGGGTAGTTGGTCTACCACGGTTTTTTGGAATATTGTCATTATCATGTTAATTAGAATATTCCATGACAAGTCTCACATATCATTGGAATATTTACCACTCATCAAAAAATAGATACATGGAACATAACTGAAGAAACAATTGTAGGCTCAACATGATCAACATTAGTTGTGTAAACTAATTGACTAACAAAACTGGGAGTTTCTTCCCCCAAAATTGATTCCATTATCTCATCATTGTCAAAATAATACTGATAAATTCTCAAAAAAAACCTTGGTATATTCTCATACATAGAATCAACATTCAATCATGGAAAATAAATATTACCCTGAGTCATCTGTTTTTCATATATACTACCATGGTCAAATACATCGTCACTGTTACATTCATTACAACTTTATTCACATCCATTATATCCTTCGTATTCATAAAAATTTTCATTATATTTATCACTTCCATTTTCATCACAAAACACATCATGCCTCCCTAGAATATTTTGAAGAATAACCCCTAAATTGATCATCTCATAATCCTTATATTTCCTCATCATCAACATCCTTCACACAAAAAATAGCTTCTCTAACTGGTAGAGATCTGGTAGCCCTGGCTAGACAAGAAGTGGCAGGTGTGTTATGTGGAATTTCAGGATTACTTTGCTCATCAACTATTAAATCCTCTACTTCAATGCCTATATGTTCCGCATCATCTTCTTGATATTCATCTGAATATACTACCAAATCATCTCGTTTCAATGAAGGTTGAGCCTAATATTTTGGTCAAGTAGTATAATCAATAGTGTTTATGTCTGTATATATCTTACCAACATCATCATATCGTTTTATTATCCATGTGTATCAATTTATTTCCATTCTCTTAAAAATGAATTTGGTAAGAAAAAACCACCACACATTACATTTGATTATTCTTCCTAAAAAAATAGTCCCTTTTCCACAATCATGGTCCAAATTAATATTGGATATATAATTTATTTTTACATGGATAATGTCTTACACATCTCCATCATATGAAGTATCATCACAACTTGATTTTTTCTCATCCTAAAAAAATGTATAGAAGATAAAAATATTATTTTTCCATTATACAAAATTATAATTATCATGGAAACAACATTTGCATTACTATTATGAAATGTTATATTCCCACACCATTTAACTTGGATGAAATAGTCCTTTTTAAGGTTCCTTCTCCGCTAATTTTTAATTAATAATTCTCATATAGAAATGAATCATTTCCACAAGGAATTTTCCATTCATAATTATTTAAACACCTTCATGAGGAACTTTAAGTCATTTTCCCATCATTTCAAAGAGAAAAATGTTTTTATTCCAACTATGCTACTTCAAATACAATCATTATATTATCCCAATAAGAGAGAAACATACTTATAAAATCGGTGCATTAACCTAGGACAGAACTACAAGTCATTACTCGAGAACCAATCCATCCATCTATTGTCCTATATTACTCTAAATACAAGTGATTGGATGGACACCAACAATTTTATATTCACTTATTTCCCAGTAAATACTGTGACATTTTCTAGATGAGGGTTTCATAGCTCAACAATATATATATTTGAATCTCTACTACTATTATTCAATAGTCACGACTAATTGAGATATGTCTCAGATGGTCTGTTCACCCTAACCATTTAAATATTATTTAAAGTCTCATTGATTTATGAGAGAGGAAAAATAGTTGAGAGAGATATGATAATGTATAAGATTGATGGTCAAGAGGCATGAGAGAGAATGCATAGAATATGGACTGTCCCAAAATTTATATCATTTAGGGATTTGATAATTGACAATCAAAATTACATAAGATATTAAATAATGAATTTAAAAAATAAAAAATTATAAAATATTTATTATTACCAATGGTTGGTCATTTACAATGATAATTTTTTAGGTAGTGGGTAATATAAAATAGTGGGTGATTTCCAAAGTTGGGTAATTTCCAATAATCTGTTATTTTTAATGGTGTGTAACTTCTTTCTAGTCCAAACAAAACTTTATCATCCATAATTAATGTTCTATATAGTTTTGTCTCCATGAATTCAATTTCATAGTACATATATTTTTCATGTTGATGTTTAGTTCATAATAATTCAAGACTTATATAACTCATTTTGAAAAGAATTATAATAAAATTATTTATTTCACAAATGTTTTTTATTATTAATGGAGAAAAATAATATTTATAGATATTAATATAATTTGTTTTGTAAAAATGTATAGGTACATGTAAGAATTGATATTTATACTATATAAAAGTGTGTTTTATTTAAATATTTTCACTACAAAAACGTCCTATAGCTATGTATTCAGATCTATTAGTAGGCAATTCAAAACAAATTTCTACTACCCCATGAAATAATAGACATTCTAAAAAGTCAACATGTTCCGGAGTTTATTTTTTATCCAACTCGTATCCACAAAAACATACATCAGAATAACTCAATATATAAAATTATTTTCATCTTGGATAGAATAATCCTAAATTATTTAATAATTAAATGTATTTAAAAAATATTTTAATATAAAGTATGTTTGACTCTTTAGGGTCGACTTCAAAAATAACCCACATGAATCCTATAGCTTTCCAACTTCATCAACATCCAACTTACTAGTTGTACTGTGGGAGTTTCAGAACACTAAGAGCTATCTAAAACAAAATTATTTATAAGATCATGGGTATAAATATAATAATTTAAAATAATTCATTATTTATTTTAAAAATTATGAAAACCATTAAAGAATATAATTTCACCCATTACACTCATTTTAAATTTATTTTGCATCATATTTGAAAAATAATTGTGTAATTTGTTATTAGATGATGAAAAAATAATATCTTCTACATGCATCTCAAAAACTAAAAAATATTTTGTAATTAATTTTTAAAAATGTGTTTGATCGGCTAAAACTTATGAAAAAAATTAAATAAAAATAGAGAATATCCTAATATACCAATATCTAGGAGCATGTATTAATCCTTTTAAATCAATTATAAATTTTCAAACATAATTTAAAAAAAATCGGATTTTGAAAACATGTGGGTTGTTCAACAAAAACATCATCTACTATATAACCATTCTTGAATTATATTTTGACATCCATTTGATATAGATTTAAATCCACGTATACAAATTAAAAAAATAGTATTCCAATGGCTTCATATATTGATATAGGAGAAATTGATTTCATATAGTTTATACCCTCTTCTTGACTTGACCCTTGTGCAGCCAATCAAGCTATATTTCATAATATTTTTTTGATATATATCAATAATGTTTCTATATACCCATTTAGTTCCAATATTAAAGGTTACATTAAGACTATATAATAGTTCCAAAAAATTTATTCATTCAAATTGGATATATTCTTCTTGAATATCAATTTCCCATAATTCAGCATTAATTTCATCAATGATGTTTCTTTGCTCAAGCAGTAACAATAATTCTTGATCTTCCACATGATTCCTACTAGAATGTTTAGTATGTGTACCACATTAATGGTATAATACTACAACATATAGAGTGTTTTTTTATGAGTCCTAACAGATGAGTGAAAATATGGGTTGTTAATATCATAGACATATACAAGTTCATGTTTTGGTTGAGGAAGATCCTCATAAATAAATGATTTTTCATTGTGTTTTATAGAAATTTCATAATGTATCTAATTTATGTCACGTATAGTCAATACATCCAAAATATTTCTAATGGGGTTTTGGGATCATTTGGATATATCTCATAAAATGTGTCATGAATATATTTTTTGACATTGTTGGTTATTTTATTAAACACACTATAATATTTACTATATTGATATAACCAAATAAAATTACATCAATACTATTGGATGAAAATTTTTCAAGAATGTATTTACTATTATCAATATAGAATTTGTGACCTGAATCCTTAAAGAAATTAATATTACGCATCCTACTATTATAAATTTAATTAAGAGTTTTATTTAAGAGAGGTTTAACTAACAATTTATTAATTATATAGAATGTTTTATTCACCTCCTCTTAACAAAAGTAAATGAGGAGAAATATTCATTAACAACTATCATAAGAATATATCATTGTGTCCTATTTCTTCTCTTAAGAACTCCATTCTTTTAGGGGGTCGTATGATTATAATTTTTTTACTATATCCATTTTTTTGATAAAATGTATTTAAAGGATTGATTTACAATCTATCATACATGGTCACTTATTAAGGTCTTAATTCTATGTACACTAGTATTTTCTACAGTTCTAGAATACATAGAAAAGTGACATTAGGATTAAATTATATTACATAAAGTGAACAATGAAATATTCCATCAAATATAATTTTAAAGGACATAGAAAAAATGATTCCAATTAAAATTGAAACTCTATATGAACCAAATATATCTTTGTGAACCAACTGAAGAGGTTAACAAGTTAAATCATATTTCTTTGATTTGAATCGTAATTATGGATTTTTTCATATTTTACATTGGAAAATGACTTTGTCTTTTAAGAATTTTTGTTTATGTAGATCATTGACTAATAATTTTATAGTTATATTTTTATATGAGTAAATGTTTTAGTGTCCTAGTGTCTTATGCAGAATATAGGATTCCATATGAAATGAACATAGACAATAAAACCATTGAGGAAAAAAAGAATCTAAATTAATATCATAGATATTTTCATTTCTCAATAAAGCCACAACTAAGTAATTTTTATTATCCATAACATTAAATGAATTTTTTTAAAACATCACAAGACTAATATCTTCACAATGATGATAGATGATACGTATATGGTATTATAAGCCATCAATGAATAATTTTTTAGAAATTAACAATAATTTATAGTTACTAATTTAGACATGCTAAATTAGTTTCCCATTATCATTTTCACAAAATAGGTCATATAAACCATATACTATTATCAAATTTTTGAAGCATGACTAATACTCAGTTATGTGTCTAGAAAATATTCATTCCAGGTACAATGGACACTTACTAGAGGTATTTATGTAGGTTTTTAGACACAAAATATTATAACAATAGTTATTTTACTACCCAAATAATCATTTATATATAAATATATGTAATTAAGGATTAAGGAACCCATAATTTCTTAATGGATTTTCAATAAGTATATTTTAAAATTTTTTAAATAAAAACATTGTTAGGTCCACCTAAATTTTAACAAGAAGAAAAAATTCTAGATCTAGAATTACGAACAAAAGTACACTTTTTTTTCTGTCCAGGTTGATAACATATGCTAGTGAATCACTTAGGTTAAATCTCATTAATAAATTATTGAGATAGATTATTCCTCCCCATTAGTTAATATCTCTAATTATTTCTTCAATCAATCAGTAGACAAATTAAATTTATAATTTTCTTTCATAAGTTAAAATTTATTCTTCATTTATAAAGAATGAATAAATTTAATGTTAATTGTTAAAGAATGATTTATATTTAGAATTATATATATATATATATCATCTCATTGATATTACCCTCTATAATGTTACAATATTAAAAAAAAATCATTGTACAGATTTTTGGTATTATTTTCTTCTCTAGAATGATTATTAATATTTGTAGAGGAAGATGTAAGTTCTTGAGTTACCTCAGATGTTTTGTTCCGGATACACATGTTTTATTTGTCTTATTTTCCCCTTCGGTGGGTATAATTCACTTTAGTTGTCATCGAAATCACTCTAGGTGGATTTCCTAGCATTATTGTACTTCCTATCCCTATTATCATATTTCATTTCATACAAAATCATGGGAAAACCATCAATGACATTCCATTTCATATTACATCCATAGTGAACGATCTAATTTTAGGAATCATCTATCTTGTTTTCTTTTTTTAATTTCCCCTATTATCATACATCATTTTTTATTACAGATTCAATAAGAATATCTTCTTCATTTATAATTTATCTAACCTTTTATCCCAATATGACATTTCTTTATTAATATCTTCTGGTAATTCCATATCACATGAGCTTTTTTACTTAATCATTATATTTTTACATTGATGTATCATACTATAATCCTACATACATTCGTGTAAGTTTGTATCCCTCTTCTATATTCACATTAATTTCATAACAATACATCATTAAATTTCCAATCAGATTTTTGATAGGTAGCTTACTAATATCACATGATTATATTATTGAGACTATGGCCCATCTCTAACCCTCTAGAATACACATCACAATTCATATGAATTCATAATTAAAAGAAACTAGATTCCCCAATTAATGTATCATTTTTAATGATTCATTGAACTAGAGATAAACATAAAAAAATAGTCTCTTCTGGAATCATCTAAAATGTATCAAAATTATGATTATAATTATTCAACAACATTTCTTTATCATTAGTTTTTTCATCATGAGAAACAGGTAAAGAATTGCATATATCATATGAAATTTTACAATAATATATTACTTGTTATCCCTAAAGAAAAATAAATAAAATTTATGGCTTTATATTTGTGTTCGTGATTATTTTAAATGAAATAATCCCATATAGCTATAGCAGTCTTAGGTAATTCATATATATCTTCAATTTGAAACCATATTTCAAAACTCTTTCTTTCAATCTGAATTTTCATCTGAATTTTTGTTCACAATAGTTAGATCCATTAAATAGGGGAGGAATTTTAGTCGAAAAAAACTTAATTTATATTATCAATTTAATAAAATACCTTTATAACTAATATAAATTTAGAATCATTAAAATAGAACTAAAATTATAGTAGAAATAATTTTGAAAATACTCTGATTCCATGTATTGGTTGGGGTGAGTTACTCAATAGTGGTGAATTGATTTACAAATAAGAATTTAAGTTCATCCATGATAAAATAAAATCCTTAATTTAATTAATTTTTCCTAGTAGTTTAATATAATTTCCATATTTAATAATATATTCCAGTGCTTGATAATATCATAGCTAAAACAATAAGAAAATTAAATGAACATTTTAAATCTATTTAGTCAATAGAAATATATATAAACACTTATTATGATTTTTTATCAATGTAGGTTTTTTATAGATTATAACAATTATTTTTTATCAATTTATAAATAACAAAACAAAAAAAAAACATAGTGGAAAAAATAGGTGGTTCAGTCTGTTGTTTATATCAAGTCACCTCCTCGAGGAAATCACCCACTTCATAGATGATTATATATATGTAATCTGATTTCTAACCAGGATGGTGTATATAGAAAATATCCAACAAGCTAACTTGGCCACACACTAACCTCTTCCTCAAAACAAATGAGAAGAAAATAATACCTAGTATGATAAGGACATCATCCAAAAACAATGTTTGTATACAGAGGTAAATAGATATGATAGAATATCCTATATTCTTTGGATATTGTGAAAGAGGCAGTGTGTGTTGATAAATAAGAAAAATATTACATTGCACAAAAATATAATGCAAAAAAATATGAATTTCTAGAAGTTCCATATACATCGTATTATTTTTCTCAATTTGAAGTGCATATATATAAGAGTCTCCACAGATGTGTCTTGAAGATGTGATTGATCCATCACTCTGAATGTATAAGTTATAAAGATTATCATGAGGTCTCCATTGTTCTATCTATAATAAATGATCTCGATATTCTATAAGATCCACTATTTCATAGTCAAAATCAATAAAGGATGAATCATGTAAGATATTATTGAATAATCCATCTATTATTCAGAAAGTATATGTATTCTATTATCCATCATGAGTGTATATCTTCATGGGGGAAACATATTTGGAATTAAATCATATTAAGAAAGAGAGACCATTTTTTGAAAAATCATCCCAATTCTCGGTATGATCATACTGATATTAGAAAAAGACTTTTATGTTTCCTCCAATAGTCAAGAATAATCATTAAAATAATAATTATTTTTACATTCAATAATATATCCATCCATAAAATTAAATTAAAAAATTCAAGAATATAGATGGTGGATCAGGAAAAGTAGTGATTTAGGACAATGATGATTCATGTTGACTATAAGTAATATGATAGTAGGTCATGCTCAAGGGTTACTCAAGTACAGCAGTGACCTGTGTTCAAGAGTAGGACTTCTGAATGTGACTCAACTCTGAAGGTATGTAGAGTCTGGTGGTGAATCTCTCTCAACTATGAGTCAATCCAGATTGTGGTTAAAGTCTATTGTGGAATCCACTTTGTTGATAGGTAATCTACAATGGTGACTCATATTAATCGGTGGCTCTTTTGAAATGGCATCTCATTACTTGTGGTGACTCATTCATAGTGTTGACTCATCTTCAAGGGTGATTGAAGTTTGGTAGTAGGAATTTTCAACACATAGCCAAATTTTATGCATATTTTATTATATTTTAAAATTATAACATAGAATATTAATGTTTTTAAAAATATAATTTACATGATTTTTGAGAATTACAACAAGGAGGTTCGAAAATTTGGGTTGGGTAAGAAGTGAATACCATGGGCCTTATCATTTTTTCAAAAATCATGTTACAAAATTATGGAATGCCTTTTCAATTTCAATTGTTTAATGAACGAAAAAACATAAAACATAATATTTTGGAGATGTAAAATATTTTTATTTATAATTTCCTTAATAATAATAATAATATTTATATTTTTAAAATTCCCTATAATTTGTAAAATCAATTTTATTATTTTTAAATATTAGTTTAATGGAATAAAATATTTTTGGCACATAAATACTTTATTTTATTTATTATATAATTTTTAAATCATTATGGTTTCATTAAACCTACTTTATCCATACCAATTTTTTTATCCTAAAAAAATTAAATTCTCATAAAATTATGAAAATGTCACTGTTGGGTAATTTCAATTGGAATAGTATAATTTTGAATATTTTTTTAAAAAATAAAATTATATACATGATAAATTAAGTTATTAAATAATAACACTTGTGAATTTTTAAAAAATATATTTTTCCATAAAAATTAATAACTAATTTATAATAATATTCATATAGTTGCATTATTATTTATTAATGAAAATATAATTTAACTGAGTTATAACTACATTATTATCAGGTGTATTTAGGATATTTATTATATAGTTATACATTCAAGAGTTATGAAACTATTATAAAGATCATTTGGGAATGTAATTATTCTAATAGTTTAATTCCCAATGATTAGATTATAATGGTCCTATTACCCTTACAACATGCATATTATCCCTTATATAAATACTTTCTTAGAAAATCTACAATCATTTATATTCATCTTATAGTTATTATGCAATTATTATTCTATTTCTTATTGTTTTCTTCATAATTTAAATGTATCTATTATATTTGACATTTTTTTATAGTATGATCTTAGAAAGTTCAATGTTATAGTGTTATACTATATTGTTACTTATTATACGGTACTAGTTTCATATGTTACATTAAATATAATGTTGATTTGTGAGATTTATTATTACAAATTGAATGAATATTAGACCATTAGAAGGGGAAAATATGGTCACTATATTTGTGATAACTAAATAGGGTTGGAGTTGTAGTGGAAATGTGGAATTTCACTAGAAAATAATGATGTTTATATGTAATTTGGTTATTCATATTTTCAATCACCTGAATATATTTAGGGTTTTTTATCTTTTCTATCATCACAAGTGGAACATTCAACTTAATGGGCATGTTAAGGAAGGGGAAATATTAACTAGAAATAGGGTAATTGCATGTATCTCTAAAGAGGAAGAATCCTACCCTTATATATTAGATAGTTGTGGATAATGGAACAACCATATTGTAATTTCTATAAAAGGAAATGTGAATCACATTTCAAGAATGAAAAAAAATCATAGTATAATTCAGAGATTGAAATCATAGTAATATTACTTTTGATTCATTAAATAAAAGATAAGATGTATTCCACCATGGATTAATGTAAATTCATTATCTATATAATAAATTAAAATGTTATTTACATATCATGTATTTTTATCAGTTTTAAGGCCTCATATTATTTCTTTTGGTTTTCTTATGCAGTGGTGTAATGAATTTCATGCAATCATATTCTATGTATTGGGTATCATATGCGGGGTTTATTATGGTGTTTTTACTTCCACATATAATTTTTTGAGGAGTTTTATCTTAGGGTTTTGACATGAAGATGACCATAGACCCAAAAAAGTGTTATTAGAGATACTTTTTGATGTGATTTTTTAGGTTTATTACTTTATGGGGTTGTTTGGAAGATTTATATAGTAACAAGATTTTTATCTTTTCCTTGATGGATAATGTTAGTAATTAGTTCATGGAATCCTATTTTACAATGATTATAATATGTTTTATTTCACAATTTATAGTTCTATTACATCAAATGAGAGAATAGTGCATCTGAATAAGTATTATGGATCAAATTTTTTGTTTTGGAAAATGCAGCTAGAGGACTGTGTTCTATTGAAATACCTCGATCTATCATTGACTTATGATAATATTGTAGTGAATAAAATGAATAAAATCGATATTATTTAGAATTAATAGATATGAATTATTAAAATTGAAGTATTATATAGTTTAATATTCAAAATATGATAATTAAATACAATATCAAAACTCATGAAGACCATAAATTTTATGTATGAGAACCTCACAATGATAAACAAGTTTTTCATTCTTAAGAAACTATTTGATTTGTGAATTTTAGAACTAATTTATCCATTCAATCATATAAACAACTTAAATGAAATCTAATGTTAGACAAAATAAGTAAATTTTGATTTTAGATACCTGATTTGGGAATTGTTTTTACTTTTATCCCACAGTGGGAGGGGAATAATGATTTTATATGGTAAAGGATTATTAAAGACATAAAGGATAAATGAATTATAGTAATGTTAATTTTGTTTATTTTATTATTTTATTTCATGTGCAACTCATTGAGAAGGGAATGTAAGTTCTAGATAGAAAAGGATTTTGGAATGACTGAAGCATAGAGTATATAACTTTTTTGGATTTCGGTAGGGACCCAGCCTAAAGAAGTTCATATAATTGAATCTTTGAGAAAGAGTTATCTTTAAAAAAATCATGATGATATTTTTAGTTTATAGTTTTAGGGAACATATAAGGACTCTTATATAGTAAACATATAAATTACATGTGGACAACTGTACTCATAATCCATTTTTTCAAACAAAAAAAACCATTTAATATAAAATATTTTTTTTTCATGGTAAATATTATCACATTTCATATTAACCACATCCATGGACCATAATATTATTTAAACATTATGATAATGATTTTAATGTATTGGTATGAGAAAAAAACCCTCAGTAAGGGACATAATGGAAAAGAAATTGTTAGATTATGAAAAATTATAAATATTTTCCATTCCGTAATAATATTTTCATTTAAAATAAAAAATTTCTCCATCTTGAAATCACCTTCTATTCCAAATTATTTTCGTTAAAAAATTCAAAATAAATATTAATGAAAATATACAACTCATAATTGTTTCCTTGAAAACAAACAAAAAATAATAATAATCTTTTCACAAAGTAATTCATTTTACCATTAAAAAGTAGTAGATTTGTTAAATAAAACATATGTTCATCATATATCATTGATAAATTTTAAAATTAGTAGAGAAAACCAAATATATAATAGATAAAAACATTTATGTTACTTGGGAAATCATTTTTATTATCACTTTATGAATCACTATTACAAATGGAATAACCAAACAGTAGAATTCTATAACCAATGCATCAGAGGTTATAATGTTACCACCCATCTGTTGTTTTTCACAAAAAACAAATATAATTGTTTAATAAAATAAAAAACACATCATCATATAAATGACCAATAACCATAACAAAATCATAAATCATAAAATCAGGAATCGAAATTAAATTCTTAAAGAAAATAACCATTTTATAATGAAATCACATATTTTTTGTAAAATATCTCCCATAAAAGTGAAATTTATTCAATGAACATAAACATCTAAAGATTTAATATGAGTTTAAAATATTATATTATTGATGATGGCTACAAAATATGCTCATATCATATAATATTAAAAAACCTTCATTATTTTTGTTGAAAATGAATTAAATTACATTATTTGGAAAATGAAAAAAACTCATTTCAAAAAATGTTCTAGAAAATCATAAATGGTTAAAAATTATTTGAAAAATTACAAAATAAAAAAAACATTCTTTATATAATTATTATATGATATAGATATTGAAAAAAGTTATTTTTAATGAAAATTTTAAAAGATGATTTTTAAAAAAGAACCCCTTACCTTGATCCTGACTCGTCATGTACATTATTTATCATCCTATATAATGAAAAGAGGTCAATTTAAAATTTCATAAGAAACCTTTTAAGGTTCATTTTTACATTCATGTCAATTATTTTATTGTCACATACGATTACATAATCATTTAATTTCATGCTAGAAATTTTGATAAAGTTAGTTGATAATTCTGGAATGATTTTAGTGGGTTGACTGTAGTCAAAGACATAAATATTCCACAACTTATAGAATAATATTTATGAAATAATTATTAATTTTATTCATTAGATATAATTTTGTATACAACTAAAATATATTTTTATAAAAAAATCAACTATGTTACAATAATGGAGATGGTAGGTCATATACATGCATGTATGGAATTTTCATTCTTCAATGATTAGTACGGTAAAAAGGTTTTTTATATTTTATAATTAAAAAATTAGAATTATAAAAAATTTACCCTTTTATTTATTAATGTTTAAATATATATATCATTAATTTCATGTGGTGATGAAAAAATGAATCACATCACTCTGTGAAGGTTGTAGTCCACAAATAAGCATGAACGCCATTATAATTTTTTGTTCATGGAGTGGGGATAATGTAGATGATATATTATATTTCAAAAAAGATAAATAATTAATAAGTAATAGATAAAAACATTATATTAATCAATAGAACAATTCCTCAGTTATGGTGACAGAAAATGAATTGCATTGGTGCATGATGTTGTAGTTTGTCGTACACACGAATGATTAATTACTTTCTAATTTTATGTAAGTGGAGATGCATATAGTTCAAAATAATAATGTAATAAATTATATGTATATGTTGGATAATAGATTTATTAGTTTTTCATGATTGAAAAATATTTTATGCTTGGGGAATATGAAAAAAAACTAAAACATAGAGATAAAGACTATAACTCTTCTTTAGAAAACAACTTTTTATTAACACCATAATACCTCTAAAATTACTAGAATGGCAATATAATACCAATTTAATGAGATGATAGAATATAAGAGTGTATTTTTGTAGATAATTTTTGAACCAATTGTGTTTTCAATTATGAATTAATGAGAATAATAAGATTTATTGTATTAGAGAAGTGTGGGTCAGTCATAGATTTATCAAAATAATAAAATATAATTAGACTATTATAGAGACAAATGCTTTTGAATTTATAATAAATTTATAGGATATGAAAATATAGAGAATATATTATACAATATTTTCATATTTAATATATATATTTTATTTTTAAAAATTATAACAAAATATTAATCTAAAAAAATATCATTATTGATAATTTTGATACTATTTATTATTTTAGCATTAAAAACATTAGTAAAAAAAGTGATTTTTTTTAAAAATATTTTATTATAATATAAAAATTTTATGTTAATCAATCTAATTTATTTATTTCAATAATTATCTCATAAATCATTTTTAATATATTTTTTATTACATTTGTTTTATTTCTTTCATTAAATGAATTATTAAAACATCGATGTTGTTTAACAATTTATTGTTATTATTTAATCAATATTAATTAAAAATAAATTTCAATTATGAATAGAAATATATTATATTTTAAAATAATATATATATATATATATAAACATCCTTTAGATAAAATGATATTATAAATAATAATCTTATTGAAAATAAGAGGGTGACATGTCTTCTTTTCATTAAATAAAATATTATGAAATTCATAATCTCAACCAAGTGATAATAAAATGTCTTATAATCATCCCATTGATTATTATTATTGAGAGATAATTAAATTATAAAATTTTGGTATGTTTGTGGCTTGTTTTATATTTCTTATCATTTTATTTTAATCCATTATTACATGATTTACTATTAACCATTGTAACAAAAATTAAAATGTTTACTATTTATATTGTCCCAAAATAGAAGGGAAATATTAAATCATTTTATAACCCTCGATTAAAAATATGTAGTTTATTTTTAAAAATTGAAAACATATATGTTTTATAATTTAATTTAAAATTAAATTGAAAAAATGCAAGGAGAATGAGTTTTTATAGATATATTAGCTTTTTAAATATTACATTTTTTCAACAATCTTCTACTATAAATATAAATTTAAAAAACATTATAAGAATATTTTAAATAAAAATGAACTAATTAAAATATAAAACTAATCCTAAACATAATTTTCCTTGTAATTACTTTAAAATAAAATACATTATTCAATAAAAATCATTATTTCTAAAAATTCAATGATAAATAAACATTTTTATAAAATTTTCGAAAATTATTCATAAGTTTTTTTTTCATGATGAATTTAATAATTAATTTAATATTTTCATATAAATTTTCTATAATTTACATAAATTATCAATCAACCAAAAAAATAAAAATAAGGCATTTTTGAAAGAAAAAATAATTTTTTCAGGAATAAAATGTCTTTACTATAATTATAGTACTTAAATAATAAAAACTAATTAATAAATAATAATTAAATATAGAAATTATATATTTGATATAATGGTAAATACCTATATTTCCCACAAATTTATTAATTAGTTTAAAAAATTAGAATTTAAATAATAAAATTCCAATATCTATTTAAGCTCAGTGTGTTATATCTTTTATGTTATTGAACATAGTCATTATTTTGAGAATGTCATGATGTTATATTTTCCTCCCATTAATAAATTTAATTGATTTAATATGATTTGGGGAATGGAAATAAGGGTTCCAATTTTCAAAATACATTTCTTGTTTTCCCGAATATTAAAAAGGATTAATAAAACTTCCACATGAAAAGAGAAAAAGGAAAGTACAACGATCATCTGAAATAACAAATAATTGGCTTCCATATTTTAAAAATATTGTGGGTAATTATGAAATGATTATATAATAGAAAACTAACACCCAAATACTTTCAATGATTAATTAAGACCATTGTTAGGATAAAGTTCACCATCACAATATCATAAAATTTGGATGGGTTAAAAGGCTATTGATTTCATGGTAAGTAATATAAAAGTATTATATTTTTGTTTCAACATTATTTTACTATATTTGGGTAATTTCATTACATTAAAGTATAGAATCATTTTTCAATATACATACACTAATAGTTGAATTTTATTCTTCAATAATTTTCCACTATAAAACATATTTTTCTCTAAATGATGAGTATTAGAGATTAATTTATTTCATTATTAATGAATTATCATCAACATGAAAAAAATAAAAAAATAAAATAAATAATAATAATATATTCCCATTTTCCTTTTGAATTATAAAAACCAAAATGGTTAAGATAATTAAATTCATGAAAATGAGTATCCCTTTTTTTTAAGAAAAACTAATTTAATATACAAAATTTAAAAGTAATACCAAATGTTCACCATAGATCATTCAACATTTAAATATCTTTAAGAGTCCACAAAATTATCTTCACTATGATTTATACCCAATTATAATCATGAATTTACGATATAATCATCCAACATATGTTTTAACATTTATCTCTAAATTACATAAATCACTCTAAATGACTCATAAAAAAATGTAATTTATAATAATACGTAATTTCAATTATATGATAAACCATTCAATAAATATAATGAATCACAATAAACTCAATATAAAATAAAATATTCTTCAAAAATATTATTCCAACTTTATTCACCAAATAAAATCCCATAGTTTTTTATATTTCTTTTATATTATAGTCACTCAAAAATAACTTTTATGTTCTATCATTCATAAACATCAGGGTTGTATAAAATGTAGAATCCCAATATAACAACCATAGAAAAGAGTTTATTATCAATTGGAAGTGATCATATACTATTATACATAATGATATGGTCCTTAGCACCATAATTATATTGGGTTCCCAATATAGTGAACATCTTCTAAAATAACATTAATTACATAATCACAAAAACATTTTATAGCTCCATGGTAATCTCTATTTGAAAAAATTAATGTCCCCAGAATCAAATTATTATTTATCTATCAAATTATTTAACTAATAATATTACTTCATACAAACTCTGAATTCACATAGGCATGTGGTCGGAACTATACCCTTGTCAACCATTAGTTCTGGGTTCAAGCCCCATGGCCTTAACAGATGTGAGGGGTTATCGCCCAACCAGTGGGCTGTCCTTAATCAAATATATAATTTTTATAATATTCCCATAAATATATTTAACCTCTTAAAAAATAACTTTAATATATTCAACATTATTGAAATATTTTAACTTCAAAGGTTATCTCAAAAATTTCATTTTGAATCCCAAAATATGATATCCCATAGTAACCTAAAAATAAATGTCTCCCGAAATACAATTAGTTTCCTTAAATTTCATAAATTATATCATAAAAAGGTTATTCTATAAAATTTATTTTATGATTACATATAAAGTCCTAAACCCATGATTTTATTCATAACTATTAAGTTGACCTCACATGAAAACATCATAATATCCAAATTTATCTAAACCCTCCTCTAATACCGACTATAAGGATGTATACATTATAATTTCATATACCTGTGGATTTTTTCTATAGTTCCCTTTTATAAAATTATGATGATATTTTCAGTATACTTTTTTTGATAAATTTGATAGACTCTTACCTAGTGATCATAAATATTACAAATGGTCACATATCCTTAGAATCTATTTTTACCCACAAAAATATATTTAAAACAAAAAAACGTGTTTTCATTGTGATAAAACATCAAAATTTCCAACATGACCTAACCCCTATCACTAAAATCTATATCCCGCTTGAAAAACATTTTAAAATTTTGAGATGAGGCGAAAAAGATGCTTAAGGGACATAAAAGAAAGTCAAAAATATTCCATAAACAATTATAATTATTTTCCTTATTGAATAAATACATTAGGTTAAAAATAAAAATTATATCACCAAAAAAAATAAACAAAAATTAATAATTATTTTAAAAAATTTAAAAATAAAAATTACATTAAAAATAAAACTCAAAAATTTATCCTTAAAAACATTAAATATTCATAATATCTTTTTCATAATGATACACTTTTAATCTATAATAGTAGCATATTATTTCCATAAATGATAATATCATCATCATACCATGATAAATAATAATATATAGGTATAAAGTAATATAAATAATAGAGAAATCAAATTTGTTACTTGGTAAATAATTTTAAATATCATTCTTAAAACAACTCTTATAAATGGAATAACCATACGGGAGACATCCACGAACAATTCACTAGAGATTATAACATTACCAACTACCCAAGGTTTATTATGAAACATCCATAACTAGTTAATATAAAAACCACATATCATCATTACAATTCACATGAACTATAACATACTAATAAATTATGAAATCATTCATCACAAAAACATTCTTAATAAAAATTACAATTTCATTTTGAAATTTCTATATTTTAGAAAAAAATAAACGAATACAGTGGAAAAAAAATACTTATTTGGAAAAACCCATTTAAAATTTTAAGGGAGTATTAAATTAAAACATTATTTATCATTTAAGTTATATATTCACATTCCAAATCTATTGGAAAAACATTTATTCTGTTTTTTTTTTCAGAAAAGTCACAATGAAATTATTTTGTAAAATGATAAAAAGATTCATTTTAGATTATTTAGTGAAACAATAAGACATGGTTAAAAAATAAATTTTATAAAATAATATAATAATAAATAAATGATCTCAAATATTAAAATTTATTGATATTGAAGAAAAATAGAGTTTTATAGAAATTTTTGTGAAATGTTTATTAAGAATATTTTAATATTTTTTATTCCATTTATTTTATTTTTTTTCATGTTATATACCATAACATAGCCATTTAATTTCCAATCGGATGTTTCAATGTTATTCAATTCATATGTTTGGAATGACGTCAATAGGATTAATATTGTCCAATGGATCAACATTCCCTAATCTAAATAATAATATTCATCACTTAATTATTAATTTTATTCGTTAATGATTCTTTTAAACGGAACTATTAAATATTTCAATGAAAAATAAACTATGTTATAATCATGGAGATGGTAGACCATACATATGAATGAGTAATATTTTAATTTTTCAAGGATTATTATGAAAATATGGTGCATAATATTTTATCATTGAATAATGATCCTAAAATATTATATATAACATTATGTCTTCAAATATACTAATATATATCATCCATGTTATTTTGTGATATATAATGAATTAGTTCTCTTCGTGGAGGTGGTAGTCCACATGTAATTATAGTCAATGTTATCATTTTTCTGTTAATATAATGATAATATTTTAAATAAAATATTACAGATAAATAATGATAAATATTTAATTATTATAATATATTATCACTATTATTATGATTATAACAAGTCATGAGATATTGTTATGGACAATTAATTACAATGTTTCATGAGGTGATAGCCCGCCATACACATAAATTATGATTCAAATTCCCATTTTATTAAAGTGTAAATATATATAAATAATGACAATAAAATAATAATATATAATAATATAAAGGATAAACTTTATAATATATTATATTGGTTGAATAAGATTTGATTGACGTGGAAGAAGAAAAAAAAAGAGATGCAGATAAAAATCAGAACACATTTTTTGAAAACCATCATTTCATAACTACATAAGACCTCAAAGATTTTTATTTT
The DNA here is from genome assembly GCA_963277665.1 of Viscum album. Taxonomy (NCBI): domain Eukaryota; kingdom Viridiplantae; phylum Streptophyta; class Magnoliopsida; order Santalales; family Viscaceae; genus Viscum; species Viscum album. The sequence goes on along the minus strand of OY728161.1, from coordinate 1,602,893,427 downwards.
TCTGAAACCGATATATCCAAGATGTTGTGAAAGATTCTAGAAAACTATAATTTTCATGGAACTATAATAAAATGGGGTTTTATGTGTTAATGATTAAGAAGAATAAGATTCTTTCTGGTAGATAGGGGAGGGTACACTTTGATTTTCTGAAAGGATAAAAATATAATAAGACTATTCTAGAGAAAAATGCATTAAAATTGCCTAAAATTTCATAGGGGTGATATTTTACACCATTTATTGTCCAATTGTGTCTTATTTATTTTTTAATAAGTTTTTAATAATTTAATAGAATATAAATCCCACAAAATTACATTATTATCAGTTTTGAATCTATTTATTACATTGACTATATAAACATGAATCCTACATTTAAAATTTGTAAATACAATATTATCAAATTACAAACATTTCATGTTAGTATATATAGATATTTTATTTTATAAATAATATAAAATTTCATTTCATTTAATATTTTTAATATCGTTTATTTTATTTTTACATTAATTGAATAATTATAGCATCAATGTTGTGTAACAATTTAATGTAATTATTTATCAAAAAGAATTTAATAATAAATTACCATTGTTGATATAAATATTTTATGCTTTAAAATAATATTTATAGTATAAATTTTTTTCTATATAAAAAAATTCCAAAAATATTACACTTATTAATAATAAGAGTGTGACATGTTTGACTTGCATGAAATAAAATACTTTAAAATTCATAATGTCATCAAAGTGACCAAAAGGGTCATAAATTCAACCATTGGAAGATTATGGTAAATTAATATGAATTAAAAAATATCATAATTATTTTGATTATTTTAGGGTTCTTTTTATATTACTGTTAACAAAAATTACCTAATTTACCCTTTATCATTAGTAATAACAGTTACTATAGTTTCTTTTAATATTATCCAAAAACCAAATGGGCCTATATAATAAATAATGGACACTAATTAAAAATATTTAATATTGTTCTAAATTTCAATAATATATATATTTAATTTAATCTATAATTAAATCAAAAAATAAATAGAAAAACAATTGTCCAAAAAAACTCCTTTTCAATTGAAAAACATTTTTATTCTACATTCAAATATAAAATCTATTTTTAAATAAACAATTGGATTATCATAATTCCAAATGAACTAATAATATTTTAAAAATAATCAAAAACATAATTTTGTGATTTAATACATTAATGTAAAATATTATTTTCTATAAATTTCAATATTTTTCATTATTCCATGAAAAATAAATATTTTTATAAACATTGAAAAGATTCATCATAAGATAGTATTTACATAATATATATGGAAATTAAATTTATTTTCTCAATTAAATTTTATAAAATTTACAAAAGTAGATTATATAATGTAAAAAATAAATAAATATTTTTTTTGAAGAAAACTTATTTTTCCAGAGTAAAATAACATAAAAATATATTACCTCAATTAATATAATTAATTAATATATTATAAATTAGTATGACCATTATATAATTAGAAATTTGTTCAATACTATTCATTCTATCCAATTTAATTGATAGGTTATAGTGGTCACATTTGAATAAGAATATTTCTTTGTTTGTTTGAGCTCGATGTTGTGTATCTTGTACGCTATCAAACATAGTATTGTACTTTCAAATATAAAAATGATACATTATACCCAATAATATATTAAATCTAATACTCAAAATTTTAACAAAAGATAGGAAAACATTGTTCTACTATTTAAAATACCATTATTCAAATCCCACAAAATAAAAAGAATTATTAAAACCTCCACTTGAAAAGAGTGAAAGGGAAGTATGAAGTTTATCTATTATGGATCATAATATATTTTCATGTAGATTAAATTTTGTGGTAATTCAAAACAATTATATAGAAGATATTACTAATTCTCAAACATAGAAATCATTACAATATTTATTATCATGATAAATTTAGCCATAACAATTCTTAAATCTGTAATGGGTTAAAAGGAAATTTATTTTTCGGTAAGAAAAATAAATGGATAAATGTTTTATCTGATGATCCATTTTCTAGATCTAAGTAATTTCTTATCAATGTTGTCTAATAACCTACGGAAATATACTTAAATAATAAAAATAATTCCACTCAATAAAAATTGTACCACAAACTCATCCTTTTTTCTAAATGATGAGTATTCAAGTGGATGTTTTTTATGCCTAAAGCACTAGAATCATATTCTATGGATCATAATGTCCACAAATTACAAAATATATTTTTCTCCTATATTTATTAAATAAAAAAACAAATTGGTTTCAATAATATAATTTCAAAAAAATGGTAAATCCTAAATTATATGAAAAACTACTTTAATCTCAAAAATTCAGCAATAATATAAAATGATCGACATAGATCATTCAGTAAAATTATCCTTAAAATTTCACTAATAATATCGACCATGATTGAGTCCCCAAAATCAAAATAATATGATATTATATTCTTCCAAGATTTATTTTAATATTTATCTCTAAATAACATCAATTACTAAATGTCTCATTACAAAAATATAATTTCTCATATTTTATAATTTCTACGATATTCTAACCTTTCCCATAAATAATCAAAATCTCTATTTATCCATGATAAAATCATATATGATTCCCATATATTATTCAACATTTATTCCGTAAAAAAATTTATTAATATTCTCTTTACCTGAATCATATAGGGTTCCCAAAATAGTGAATGTTTTTCGAAATAACATTAATCACTTAATCACCAAATCCTTTTTCATTAACATTGTTATCTTTTTAATAATATCTATGTTCCCAAAACCAAAATCATATTCTCCAACAAAAATATAAAAATAAAAATAAAATTTCCCACTATCGCGTATGTTTTGTAGGTTAGGGGTAGGTGTTGATCTATTTTCTCCCTTTAGTTGTGGGTTCAAGAAGTACGTCCTTACCAGATCCGAAAGGTTATTACCCATTATGTGGTATTCCAATTTCTAAAACTGTATAATTCATATAAAATTCCATAAAAAACATAATGAACATCTTAATAAATAACATACATATATTATACATTATAGAAATACTTTAAGCTCAACGGTTACTTCGTACCTTTCCTTTTTCATCCAAAATGTAATAACCCATAATTACACGATAAATAATGGTGTCAAAAAATAAAATTAATCACATTTAAATTTAATTACCCCAACCTAAAAAGTTTTTTATAATACATTAATCTTATGATCAACCTTATAATTATAAATCCATGATGTTATCCAAAACTCTTAAGTTACCCTCACATGAAAACATTTTAATATCCATGGTTCTCTAAACCCTCATTAGATACCATATGTAATGAACTATCATTAATAACTTGGTATTCCAGTTTATTTTAGAATTCTAATTTCATAAAATCCAAAGGATAATTACATATTAAATTTTTACAGAATTTCGAAAAACTCTTACATAGTAAACCGTTATAGACTATTTGACACCAATACACAAAATCATTTTTTCAAATTAACAAAAGCTTTTAAAATAAAACATTGTTTCCTTTCATGAAAAATTATCACAATTCTATTCTTGAGAAAATTATTTCCCATAATCTAATTAAATCATGTAATTTTTTAAAAAATGGATAAAAATAGAAGGATTCGGTTGTAATAAAAAATGAAGAAAATTGTTACTCCCTTAACACCTATAATTATATGCCTTTAAAAAAATGGGTTCGAAATATACATTTTCAGTTAAAAAATAATATATTACATAATATTTGGAGAAAAAATTTAATAATAAAAATTAAAGGAAAAAATAAAACTCATAAATATATCCATGAAAATAACAAAAAATCATAATAAATTTTTCATAATGTTATTTTTTTCACCCTTAAAAATTAAAATATGATTTCTTTGAAACATAATATCATCATATTAACATTTATAAATAATATTATTCCAATAAAAGAAATTATAAATCATATAAAAATCATATTGTTTATATAGGATATCATTTTCTATATCACACTTATAATCATTATTACAAATCGAATAACCATACGACGGTCTTCCATTCCCAATGAATTGATTGTTTTAATATAACCATCCATCCTTGATTTATCATGGAACCAAAATTAATTATTTAATAACATTGAGACCCACAATTATAATAATTTCCAATAACCTTATAATATTCATAAATCATAATGATTATATCATAAAAAAATTCAAATGGAAAATAACATTATCATATTGAAATAACATATTTGTAGAAAAATTGTGCACGTATAAAGGGAATCAATTTTATTTGAGAAAAACATAAAAAATTGTAAAATAATATTAACCTAAAATTTTATTACTTATCGTGGGAAAATCCTCCAATTTTATATAAGATAAAAAACATTTCTTTAATTTTGTTTTCAGAAAAGTCATATAGTACCTAGTTTGGAAATTCACAAAAATATTCCCTCTATGGAATTTTGTAATGAAAAATAATACATGTGTCAAAAGGTCATTAAAAATATATACTAATAATAAAAATAATTTTTAAATAATTTTTAGAAAATATAGATTCAGAATAAATATATAGTTTTAATGGAAATTGTAAAAGATGATTTGTAAACTAAAGTCCCTTACCTTGATTCTAACTCATTATGTACATCTTTTATATTCCTAAATATTAATATTATTTTAGTTTATACTTTCTTAATATACTTTTTGATGTTAATTATTACATTTTTATAACTTATTAGAATATTATATACAATTACATAATCATTTAATTTTAGGTCAGTCCTTTTAATAATACTATGTTCATAAGTCCATAATGACATCAGTAGGATTACAATGGTAAATGTGATCAACATTACGTAATACAATAAATAAAAAATCAATTGCTTCACACCTTAGGAATTGTAAGATTGGTATTCTACATAAACGAAGAAATCTACATTGAGGGGAGTGATTGTAGGGAATTATTTTTTATTGTATTGGATGAATAAAATGGGTTTTTATGTATGAAATATTTAGAATAATAGGAGACATTTTATATGATAGGGGAGGTTCACTACTAGAATTTCTCAAATGAATTAAATTTAATAGGACTATTCTAGATCCCAATGATTCCAAATTTCCATAAAATTAGAAGGGGTAAAATTTAAGACCGCATATTTTTTCATTGGTTTTTTTAAATATTTTTATAATTTTAAAATAATTTCATAAAATATTAATCCCATAAAATATAATTATTCTCAATTTTGATACAAATCATTACATAAATTTTAAAAACATCTAGAAAATGAGTAAAATTAGAAGTAGATATTTTAATATATAACAAATATGTCATGGTAAAATTTTAAATTAGTTTATTTCATTAATTTTCTCAAACAATATTTTTTAAACAAATTTTAATATCATATATTTTATTTTCTCATTAATTAAATAATTGTGGAATAAGAGTTCTGTACAAATTTAAGGTAATTATTTCTTCAAAAAAATTTATAAATAAATGACCTAGATGAAAATAATTTTTAAGAAATTTTTTTATACTAATAAATTTCTTCTATGTTACACAATATTAAAAATATTACACTTATTAAAAAAAATATTGTGAAATTTTCAACATTTTATTAAATTAAATATTTTAAAGTACATAATCTCATCCAAATAGCTGTAAAAGATCATACATTCAACCCATATATTAGTATAGTTGATATATAATAATTAATTATTATTTAGGTAAATTTTTAGGTAATTTTAAGGTTCTTATGATTTTTTTTTATCCTAAATTATTTGATTTAATGCATACCATTGTAATAAAATTACTAAATTTACTATTCATAATGTACAAAAAAGAGATCAATTTTTTATTTTTGTACCCACTAATTCAAAATATGGAATCCATTTTTCATAATCCAAATAAATGAATATGAAGAATTTAATTTAAAATTAATTTGGAATATTACATGGAAAAACAATTGTTCGAAATAATTCCCTTTTAAAATATATAATTTTTTTACGTCAAATTCTCGAATAAAATAAATTTCAATAACTATAATTTTATTATTTTAAATAGGAAATATATATTGGAACATAAATTTTTTTCAAAAATTAGTTTATCCGTGTAAATACTTTAAAACAAAATATAGTTCTCAATAAAAATCCATATTTTCATTATTCATAAAAAATAAATATTTTTAGAAAATACCCAAAAATTTATCCGATGCTTATTTTGACATTATTAATATAAAAATAAAAATAATGTTCAAAATTAATGTTTTTAAAATTTCCATCATTTAATAACAAACCATAAAAAGAAATAAAAATCTTTTTCCGAGATAAATATGTTTTTTTGCAATAAAATGACTTTAGTGAATATATATTACTTCTTCCAAAAGAATTAAATAATAAATTAAAAATGTGTTGGAAAATTATATATTTATTAATGTGAATAATACTATTTATTCCAAACAATTTAACAGTTAAGCGACCACATTTAAATAATTTTTTTTTCATTATTCTCTTAGGCATATTGTTGCATGTCATATATATTATTGACAATTGTCTATATATTAAAAATATTAGGATGATATAATTTTATAATTAATAAGTATTGAAAAGTCACCTTCTAAATTAAATAGAAATATTCAATGTATTGAATTTTATATTTGGTTCACACGTATATTTGGGGTCCATCTCTAATGAATTCACATGGAGGTATACATGAAAATGTGTCATTCCTCAAATAATCCACATGTAATGTGTTTGTGTACATCATTTCTCAAGAAAAAAAGGTTTTCTAGAATTTCATCTGGTGTAGGGAAATAGTGGAGGATGTTATAAGTAATATGAAGTGATTTTAGTGAGACAATGTTGGTGAGTATGAAATTATGGTGTTCTAATGTTTTTTCATAGAACAAGGTTTGTTTTAAGAAACATTTGAAGGATATTTTTAAGAAAAAAAATAATTTTTGAGAGGATTAATAATATTTTTGTTAAAAGGGATATGAGTGTGAGGATTCACATAGGGTTTACCAATACATTTTGTGTGGATGCTATAAACTATGACAAATATTAATTTATCAGATTTCGTTATCATTCACTAAGTTGAAAATTTCGAAGATAAATGGGCCTATAATTATTTAATAGACCATGATTTTAAAAGAACACTACCTGATAACGTACATAGAAACCATCACCCAACATTAATGACCTTAAAATAATATTATATTAATTTGATCATTTTAACCTATCCATTCAATTGCATGGTTTGAATGATATTAACTTCATTATGATATATATATAAATAAAGGTAATACAAACTAAATATTTATTAATAAATACGTAGTAAATAAGTAGTCAATTTTTATTAAAGTCATTTTACGTGCCAAAAAAGGTTTTTATTATATTTTTTATGTAATATTACCTTATATTTATTTTAATTTTTTATGTTTTATTTGATAAAAATGATTTCCTTCAATGTGATCATATAAAAATAATCTTAGTGTGAAATTTTATGATTTTTTAAAGAAGTTTTATTATTCAATGAATATAGAAAATATTTCAATTTTATAGATAACTACCATTTCTCGTCAAGTATTTAAAAATTCCCACATTTTAATTTTATTTTTACTTTTTATTAGTTCATTTTTATTAAATATAATCTAATTATTTTCATTCCAATCTACATCATGTTTAATTTTTAAATAAAAATAAATTTATTCATAAAAAATGCATTTTCTAGAAAGCTTTTTTATCACGTTTTTCATGTTTATATTAAAAATGATTTCTTCTACTTATAGAACATTAATATGATTAAATTTATTAAAATTTTGAAATTATGGGGAAAATGTTGGTGAACAAGTTCATTTTATTTTTAGTCATTATGAACTATAAATATAGTAATTATGTATCACCTTAGTAAGGGTAAATTTCGTAATTATGGTTAAAAAATATGTTATAAGGATTTAAAAGCATATCTAACAGCTGATTTAATTCAATTGTATGAGTATTTTTGAAAATAAGCATCCATTATTTTGATATATGGCAACTTTATTCATTGTTTATTTGATAATTTCCTTAATATTATTTTATGTAATGTATAAATACAAATTGTCACTCTCATTTTTTAAATGTATCCAATAAATTTTTCATAGTGAAGAAAAGAGGTTATGTTCTATTATAATTGTTTAGTTTAAATAAGAATTAATTTTTTAACAAGTTAATTATTTTTTATTGTTTATTAATTACATAATTAACTTAAATGTTTATCCAACACTGAAACAACGTTTACGCAAGAAGTTGAAAAATCCATTATATAATTTCAAAAACTACAAATGAAATATATTTTTAAGGGTGTTATATAATTAAAATAATATTTTAGATAACTAAAATTTATTGTTGATGTTTAAATGTTTATATTATAATAATTTTTATTTGTTGTGTTTTTTATGTGAAATTAGGTAAATAGTCTCGAAAATGATTTTAATAGGGTTTTATGTTATATAATATTCCACTAAATGATTTAAAATTCATAAAAAAATATTTGGAAAATTTTAATTATATTGTCCTGAATATAAACCATTATCCCCTTATTGGAAACTTGTACATTTATAGTAACTATACTAACACCTTAATTGAAATTAAAATAATCATATATAACATCATGAGTTTTCTAAAATTTATTGAACATTTTGTTTCCACTATATTTCATTGATTTGGCCCATGTAATGTCCACTAAGGGTGTTTTGGAGGTCATGAGGGTGTATTAGCCTTATTAAATTCAAGAAGCTGTGGGATTTTGGGATTTAGACTTGGATTCATTTTTAGGAAAACTTGAACTTCCCAGACCCCAATGTTTATATAACATTGTGGTTTGTGAATGTGGTGATCAAGGGTCGTCAATTATTTTTTGTTACCATGTGATCCATGGAACACACCTATGTGGGTTTTCAATGTAACACCCGAGACTTTTATGTTATATAAATCATCAAAGGAATATTTTTCTATACAACACTTGCTTGGCTTGCTTTACACGAAATCGTGACCTTCCTCGATAGCTTGCGTCGTACGCAATACCGAGTTTCACTAAACAACGATATGCTATTAAAATATTATTAAAAATAGCTGTTATGAATAGTAATAACCACTTTTTCAAATTTTATAATTTTTATTTTTCAAAACGGACTTCATTTTTGGATTCGGAATATCGAAATTATCCTAGGGTGAAATTTTGGTATTTTTCTAAAAACTTTCAATTTTTGAAAAATAGTGAAACCACTAAGTGGTAGTTAAAAAACGGATTTTTTTCATAAAAATTAATTTTACCGCTTATGTGAGTGGAATTTCATAAATCTGAGAGACACGGTTGATTTCAGTAAGTAAAATGTGGTTCAATGAGATGAAATTAATTTTTTGGTTAATAGTAACTTTTTACTTTTTTTCCACGGTAAAAAGTAAATAGGGTAATTAAGGGTAAAGATGTTATTTTTATTACCCAAACATATGTCCTAATTCTATTGGATAAGTGTAATTCGACCAAAAACAAACTTAGGAATAAAATATGACCATTTAGGCCCACTTGGATTAGATTAGGACATTTATTATTAATTTATTTAAAGAATGGTTAAAATAGTAAAAATCAAAGTGTAATAAGTAAATAATTTTTAATATGGGGTTATACATAAGATAAATTAGACTATAAATATTTATTAGAATGCTAAAAAGATTTCCTACATAATGGTATTTTATTTGTAATTTTCAGACATTAAATAATTTAAGTTATTTATGACACAATGATGATGCAGAAATTATCTTATTAATAAAATATTGACATAATTGATGTTATAAACACAAAAATAAATTTAATTTGAGACTTTTTATCAATCCCACTAATTTTATAGGTTAATATGACTTGTTAGTATGGATTTAATTAACTTGGTTCGAACTAATAAATGTGTTATGATTTTCACAAAAATCAATTACTAAATAGTGTTAAAATTGATATAAAATAGTTTTTAAAACAAATATTATATTGGTAATTGTTATTTTATTCCAAAAAATCTAGGATTCAGACAAATGACTTAGATAAGGTTTTATATATTAATAATAGACAACTTGGGGTTTGTTTCTTCTTATAGAAAGTTTATTAACCTTATAGTATAAGAACACAAGAAGACATGGAAAAAGTAAAATTATTTAACTTAATGTTAAATCTAAATGATAAGGTTACAATATGAACCTAAACTTGTCTAAATTATATTGGATGAGAGTATTTAGACCCATCCCCACTGTAGCTTATAAATATATCAATTTGGAGCTATTTAAAACCGAACTTAACTTTATAATAAAATAATAGTTTTAGTTATTCCAAAGGTGCCCCTCTCCTCCCTTATAAAAGGACACCTCCTCCCCCTCTTCCACACACCACTTTGAGCCTTCAAGCTTGGCCAAACCCTGCCAATTTCTCCTCTAAACGTCCCTACAGACATCCTAGAGGTCCTGGTCTTCTTAAAAGACCAATTTTAGTGCCCTAAAAGAAGGTCTCAAAGAAGCACTTCAAAGAAGAGGTAATGTTCTTTACTGATTCTTTCATCTTTATTTCTTCTTCCACTTCTTCTTCTTTAGTTGTTTCATTATGAAGTAATAACATCAGTATAACTCATATACTGATATGTTATTATATGTATGAAACAACCCTATTTCACCATCTATCCATCCTACGGAAAAAGAAATCACCGTGCGTGCGTACGTACGGAATACCGTCTCCATGCTGGTGTAATCTATTTTCCACCACCACCTTACATGGATGGGTATAATGGTGTAAATAATGACTATATATGACTATTATAAAGTAATATTGATTCTGAAATAGTATACATATTCTCCAATACAATTCCACGATCATAGGAACGATATCATCACTCGTGCGTACGTACGGAATACCGTCTCCACGATGTGATGCGACTCGTTCTACATGATCTTCATTTCATAATGATTATATAAATGAATTTAATGAATTAATATGATATATATTACACTAATAAAATTCTCTAAATGAGGTATATATAACCTAATGAAAAGAATTAGAATTTATTCGACAAAACACGCATAACAACAAAAAGTTATAAACACCCGAATAAAAAGTAGAAATGAAATATTACTACTAAGAAGCTAAGAATATGACCATATATGATATCATAAAAGTAAGTATGATTCTGGAATAAGTCAATAACATTATTTAAATCATTATACAGGAAGTTCGGACACTTACAACGAAAGTCGGACCTAAGGTAAGGGAAATATCACAATCTCATTTTTATCTGAGATTGTTTATACTTTAGTATTTACTGGGGTGTATTTTATCATCCACATCCATGTTTCCTCAATATGTGATTTTATTTCCATTCACCTACAATTTTCTTTAAATCATATTTTACCCTTCGGTGAGTTTTTAGTAAAAGATATGAAAGGAATCTTTTGTCGTTTTTCATACGAGGTACTTTTTTTACTTTTCCGACAGAAGTACGAAGAATGATTTTTTTAACATATACGGCATGAATGGATTTTTAAAACATTATTTACAAGAAGCATCCTTTTAATGTTTTCAAGTTTAATTTTAATCAACTTATTTTAGTTTAAAATTTTAATGACATGTTAAGAAAGGAAAAGTGTTTTTGAAGTAGAAAGGATATTTTCCTCAAGAATGAAGTTCAAGTGTTTTATCAAAATTATTTTCCATCTAAGATATTAAAGGGTTCTGTTTTTATCCCTATTATTACATTTATTTGATTATGTTGTGATGGAATTATTTTTATGAATTCTTTTATCGTATATGAATTGTTTTATGATGTCATAATGTTTAAGATTCCCATTTTTATTACATTGGTTATGCAATGATGTATGATTTATGATTTTGTGGCACACATAAGAATGGTATCATTATAAGAAGGGTGGGACCTATATCTCCCTCCAATGCATTGGTTAAAGATTTTATATCTCATGAGATAAACATGGCCGGAATGGTAGGTTATACCGGTTCAGTGAAACATGACTGAAACGAGGGTGACTCGGTTCAGAAAGGGACTTTGTCCACTAAGATAGTCTTGGAAATGAGTCTTGACTAACATGAAATGATTATCTATGATTATGTGTGTATGCAACAAAGTTTCATGTTTTAAGTTATGATTATTGTTATTACATTTCACTTCCATGAGTTATCCCATGTTATGAAATTATGATCTCTTTTGCAGGTTAAGATTTCCAAAAGTTATGTGCTTGTGTATACGATGTGATTGATATTTCTTTTGTTTACCTTTACTGAGAATTTGAGATCACCCTTTTGTATTTTTTTCATTCCCCAGGCCAGGAAAGAGGTTATTAAGTAGGATATGCCAAAAATGGACTCCAGATATGATGAAATAAGTGGGAGGCAATGTTGATGCATTATGAACTAGTTGTTTATGATTCCCAGTTTCTAAAGACACTATACCTATATGGTCCTTTCGTGGTTTTGTTATATGTTGTAATAAGTATGCTTCAATTTTGAAGTATTAACAATGTATGTAAAGTATGGGTCGTTATAGTTGGTATCAGAGGAAATGTATAGTCAACCTTTGGAAACTAGGATGTGAAAGCCTTAGTAAGAACCCTAAGGATAAGTCTAAGCATAGAACACAATCTTAGTGTTTTAGAAATGGCCATGAATAACCTAGGATAATACCTTAAGTGTGAAATTTTATTCTTGATTATGTGGTTTTCCTATTATAATTAGTGTTGCTCACACTATTCTTCTTGGTTTTAGTCAATGGCTGGAACTCGAAGGAACCGTGTTAATGCAGAATGCGACGGGCAATGCAATGATTGTCCCCCTGAGAAACCAAACGTTATGGGAGCTGGAATGGAAAATCTTGTAGCCATGCTCACACAACATTCTCAATCTATGAATCATGCAGGACTTCCAAACGAGCAAAGGAATGAGCAACATTCAGTTGAATCCTTCATGAGGCAGCGTCCACCTTCTTTCAGCAGGTCTACTGAACCATTAGTTGCTGAACAATGGATTAGTACTACTGAAAATATATTTTCAGTTCTTCAATGTTCTGAACATGATATAGTCATCCTAGTAGTGTATCGTTTGGAAGGAGATGCTGATCAATGGTGGAATCTTATTAAGAATACGAGGAAAAGGGATGAAATTGAGTCCATGGAATGGGACGAGTTCAAGAACTTATTTATCAATAAGTACTTCCCTCATATTCTCCGAAAAAAGATGGAGAAAGTGTTTCTTGAACTACAGCAGAAGGATGATGAATCTGTTGGTACCTATGAAGCAAATTTTACAAGACTTGCAAGGTACGCTTCTGGTATTATTATCCAACCTGAGAGTAAGATCGATCGATTCTTTAGTGGCTTAAAACCAAGTCTTCGAAGGGCGTTATCCATAAGGGACTTCAATAGTTACGACGAAATCGTTCGATGTTCTCTCAAAGTCGAGATGGAGATTGGAGTAACCCATCAGTCATATGGGTTTGATAAGAAGTGGAAAATAGAATTCAAAGGAAAATCTAAAGAGCACACTGAAAAGAAGATGAGCTTTCCCTTATGCTCAAAGTGTGGAAAGAAACATGTAGGGAGTTGTCTTAAGGGACAAGTAAATGTTTCAAATGTGGAAAGGAAGGTCATCGGGCATTTGAATGCCGCGATGATGGGAAGAAGATGTCTAATGATGCAATCAAAGGAAGGGATACACAGAATGAACCTACTACACTTCAATGTTTCAACTACAAGGAGATGGGGCATTATGCCAATAAATTCCCTAATCCAAGGGTTGATGATGATGGTCGACGTCAACAAACTCTTAAGGATAAAGACAATGGAAAGTCACATGCAATTTCTATCAGCGATGTGGAGTACGATAACGATGTGGTGAAAGGTACACTTACCATCCACTCTAAAGTAGCAAATGTTTTATTTGATTCAGGATCCACCCACTCTTTTATTTCTGAAGAATTTTCTAAGGGTATCACCGTATTACCTCAACAGTTAGATGTTGAGTAAGTTGTGACAACACCTAATGGCACAACAGTCGCATAAAAAGTTTATAATTTTCTCCGATCAATGTTTGTGGGAATGTGCTTCCTGAAAATCGTGTGATAATTCCTATAGTGGAATTTGATGTGATTCTTGGCATGGATTGGATTTCTTTATATGGAGCTCATATCAATTTCCAAAGAAGGGAAGTCACATTTCATATTCCAGATCAATCTATGATCGTCTATCAATGCAAGGATGAACATAACCTTCCAGTGGAAATTTCATCTATCTTATGGGTCTTGATTCCACTAAATGAAGGTTATTTATCTCAAATGGTTGGTGAGAAACTCACGATTAAGAATATTCCCATTGAACGGGAGTTTTATGATGTCTTTCCGGAGGAATTACCGGGACTTCCACCAAAGCGTGAAGTTGAGTTCTCAATAGAGCTCGTACTTGGTGCTTTGCCTATTTCAAAGACACCTTATAGAATGGCCCCAATTGAGTTGCAGGAATTGAAGAAGCAACTCCAAGAGAATCTTGATAAAGGATTCATACGCCCTTGTGCGTCACCATCGGGAGCACCTGTTCTATTTGTTAAGAAGAAAGATGGATCAATGAGACTCTGCATTGATTATCAAGAACTTAACAAGATCACTATCAAGAACAAATATCCTCTCCCGCGCGTTGATGACCTATTTTACCAACTACGCAGAGCTCAATATTTTTCCAAGATTGATCTTCGTTCAGGATATCATCAATTAAGGGTCAAAATGGAGGATATACCAAAGACAGATTTCCATACAATGTATGGACACTATGAATTTATAGTGATTCCATTTGGTCTTTCTAATGCCCCTGCTATCTTCATGGATCTGGTGAATAGAGTCTTTAGAGACTATCTTGATCAATTTGTGGTAGTCTTTATAGACGATATTCTTTTCTATTCAAAGTGCAAGGAAGAACATGAAGATCACTTGAGAATTATATTGAAGACCCTGAGAAAGGAGAAGCTTTATACCAAATTTACCAAGTGTGAATTTTGGCTTCAAAAAGTTTCATTTTTGGGTCACATAATCTCAAAAGAGGGGATATCTATGGATCCAGCAAAAACAGAGGTTATCGAAAGATGGTCGAGACCAACAACAGTAACTGAGATCCGATGTTTTCTTGGTTTGGATGGATATTATCGACATTTTGTGAACGATTTTTCACGATTATCAAATCCACTAACAACGTTGACTCGGAAAGGAGTTATGTTTGTCTGGACGGAAGAATGTGAAGAGAATTTCAAGGATTTGAAAAGAAGGTTATCCAGTGCACCTGTGCTCACACTTCCTTGTAGTGGAGAAAGGTTTGTGATCTATAGTGATGCATCCAATAAGGGATTAGGGTGTGTTCTTATGCAAAATGATATGGTGATAGCTTATGCCTCACGACAGTTGAAAATCCATGAGAAAAATTACCCAACACATGATTTGGAGTTAGCTGCGGTAATATTTGCATTAATGATTTGGAGGCATTACCTTTATGGTGAACGTTGTGATATTTATATTGATCATTAAAGTTTAAAGTATATTTTCACACAAAAGGATTTGAATACGCGTCAAAGAAGATGGTTGGAACTGATTAAGGATTACGACTGCTCAATCCATTACCACCCTGGGAAAGCAAACAAGGTGGCAGATGCATTAAGTCGATAAGACCATGCTAGTATATCAATGATGAGGATCAAAAAAGATCAAATATTTATGGATTTACAAAGGATGGATCTTGGATTTATAATGGAAGTGGAAAAATCTTATCTTTCTCAAATGAATTTTCAACCATCTATACATGTGAAGATTAAAGAGGCACATAAAGAAGATGTCGAGTTACAAAATATGGTGAGAAATGTTCCTAAGTTCAACCTTGATTGTGATGGGATAATAAAGTTTAGGAATCGGGTTTGTGTTCCTCCCATACACGAATTAAAGAAGGAGCTGCTGGATGAGGCTCGTAGTTCTTCATTCTCTATTCATCCTGGAAGCACGAAGATGTATAGGGACCTGAAAGAGTACTTCTGGTGGGATGGCATGAAAAGAGATGTTGCTGAATATGTCTCTCGATGCTTGGTTTTTCAACAAGTTAAAGCTGTGAGACAGAAGTCTAAGGGTATGTTACAACCATTATCCATACCCGAATGGAAATGGGAAAACATTACTATGGACGTTGTCACAGGACTTCCTAAAACATCCAAAGGCAATAATGCTATCTGGGTCATAGTTGATCGTCTTACAAAGTCTTCACACTTCATTGCTATTAGAGAGGATTTCACTCTAGATCAGCTTGCCCGGATATATGTAAAGGAAGTGGTAAGATTGCATGGAGTACCACTTTATATTATATCTGATCGGGATCCTAGATTTATCTCAAATTCTGGTGAAGACTTCAGCATACTCATGATACAGAGTTGAGTTTCAGCACTGCATATCATCCTTAGACAGACGGTCAGTCTGAAAGAAAAATTCAAACCCTAGAAGATATGTTGAGATCTTGCTCTATGGATTTAAAAGGAGGTTGGGATCAACACCCACATTTGGTGGAATTTTCTTATAATAATAGCATTCACTCCAGTATTCAGATGGATCCTTATAAAGCTCTCTATGGAAAGAAATGCAGGACTCCAACTTTCTGGGATGAAGTTGGGGAAAGAAAGCTATTAGGACCTGATCTCGTTGATGAAATGGCCGAAAAGGTCAGATTTATTCAACAACACATAAGAGCAGCTCAAAGTCAACAGAAAAGTTATGCCGACAGCCGAAGAAAAGACCTAGAGTTTGAAGTGGGCGATAAAGTGTTCTTACGGATGTCTCCCTGGAAGAGAGTCATGAGATTTGGAAAGAAGGGGAAGTTATGCCCTAGATATATTGGTCCTTTCGAAATACTGGATCGTGTAGGGAAGGTAGCTTACCGATTGGCGCTTCCACCGAATCTCTCTCAAGTTCACGATGTGTTCCATGTATCTCTCTTGAGAATGTACATACCTGATACTTCACATGTACTCAGCTCAGAAGTTATACCGCTGGAGCAAGATCTTTCTTATGATGAACAACCGATAGAGATTCTGGATCGTAGCGAAAATGTCCTACGAAACAAGACCACTCAATTGGTGAAAATATTATGGACGAACCACCAATTAGAAGAAGCTACATGGGAACTTGAGAATATGATGAGGGAGAGGTATCCTCATCTGTTTGTTACAATGTGATGAATTTCGAGGGCGAAATTCATTTTAAGGGGGGTAGAATGAAACACCCGAGACTTTTATGTTATATAAATCATCAAAGGAATCTTTTTCTATACAACACTTGCTTGGCTTTCTTTACACGAAATCGCGACCTTCCTCGATAGCTTGCGTAGTATGCAATACCGAGTTTCACTAAACAGCGATATGCTATTAAAATATTATTAAAACTAGCCGTTATGAATAGAAATGACCACATTTTTAAATTTTATAATTTTTATTTTTCAAAATGGACTTAATTTTTGGATCTGGAATATCAAAATTAGCCTAGGTTGAAATTTCGGTATTTTTCTGAAAACTTTCAATTTTTGATAAATAGTGAATCCACTAAGTGGTAGTTAAAAAACTGATTTTTTTCATAAAACATAATTTTACCGCTTATGTGAGTGGTATTTCAAAAATCTGAGAGACACGGTTGATGTCATTAAGTAAAATGTGGTTCAATGAGATGAAAATAATTTTTTGGTGAATAGTAACTTTTTACTTTTTTTACCACGGTAAAAAGTAAATAGTGTAATTAAGGGTAAAGATGATATTATTATTACCCTAACACATGTCCTAATTCTATTGAATAAGTGTAATTCGACCAAAAAAAACTTAGGAATAAAATATGACCATTTAGGCCCACTTGGATTAGATTAGGACATTTATTATTAATTTATTTAAAGAAGGGTTAAAATAGTTAAAATCAAAGTTTAATAAGTAAATAATTTTTAATATGGGGTTATACATAAGATAAATTCGACTATAAATATTCATTAGAAATCCAAAAAGATTTCCTATATAATGGTATTTTATTGTAATTTTTAGAAATTAAATAATTTCATTTATTTAGGACACAATGATGATGCAGAAATTATCTTATTAATGAAATATTGACATAATTTATGTTATAAACACCAAAATAAATGTAATTTGAGACTTTTTTTGAATACCACTAATTTTCTAAGTTAATATGATATGTTAGTATTTATTTAATTAACTTGGTTCGAACTAATAATTCTGTTATGATTTTCAAAAAATTCAATTACTAAATAGTGTCAAAATTGACATAAAATAGTTTTTAAAACAAATATTATATTGGTAATTGTTATTTTATTCCTAAAAATCTAAGGATCGGCCAAATGACTTAGATAAGGTTATATATATTAATAATAAAGAACTTGGGTTTCGTTTGGATTCTTATAGTAAGTTTATTAACCTTATAGTATAAGAACACAAGAAGACATGGAAAAAGTAAAAATATTTAACTTAATGTTAAATTTAAATGATAAGGTTAAAATGGGAACCTAAACTTTTCTAAATTCTATTGGATGATAGGATTTAGACCCATCCCCACCTTATCTTCGAAGTATATCAATTTGGATCTATTTAAACCCGAACATGACTTTATAATAAAATAATAGTTCTAGTTATTCCAAAGGTGCCCCTCTCCTCCTTTATAAAAGGACACCTCCTCCCCCTCTTCCTCACACCACTTTGAGACCTCAAGCTCGGCCAACTAATGCCAGATTCTCCTATCCACTTACCTAGAGACATCCTAGAGGTCCTGGTCTTCTTAAAAGACCAATTTTAGTGCCCTAAAAGAAGGTCTTAAAGAAGCACTTCAAAGAAGAGGTAATGTCTGTTACCAATTCTTTCATCTTTATTTCTTCTTCCACTTCTTCTTCTTTAGTTGTTTCATTATGAATCAATAATATCAGTATCACTAATATATTTATATGTTATTATATGTATGAAACAACCCTATTTCACCATCTATCCATCCTACGGAAAAAGAAATCGTCGCGCGTGCGTACGTACGGAATACCGTCACCACGCCATGGTGTAATCTATTTTCCACAACCACCTTACTTGGATGGGTATAATGGTGTAAATATTGACTATATATGACCATTATAAAGTGATATTGATTCTGAAATAGTATACATATACTCCAATACAATTCCAAGATCATAAAAACGATATCATCACTCCTGCGTATGTACGGAATACCGTCACCACGATGTGATGCGACTCGTTCTACATGATCTTCATTTCATAATGATTATATAAATGAATTGAATGAATGAATATGATATATATTACACTAATACCATTCTGGAAATGAGGTATCTATAACCTATGGAAAAGAATAAGAATTTATTCGAAAAAACACGTATAACAACAAAAAGTTATAAACACCCAAATAACAAGTAGCAATGAAATATTACTACTAAGAAGCTAAGAATATGACCATATATGATATCATAAAAATAAGTATGATTCTGGAATAAGTCAATAACATTATTTAAATCATTATACAGGAAGTTCGGACACTTACAAAGCATGTCGGACCTAAGGTAAGGGAAATATCACAATCTCATTTTTATCCGAGATTGTTTATACTTTAGTATTTACTGGGGTGTATTTTATCATCCACATCCATGTTTACTCAATATGTGATATTATTTCCATTCACCTACAATTTTTTTAAATCCTATTTTACCCTTCGGAGTGTTTTTAGTAAAAGATATGAAAGGAATCTTTTGTCGTTTTTCATACGAGGCACTTTTTTGACTTTTCCGACAAAAGTACGAAGAATGTTTGTTTAACTTATACGACATGAATGGATTTTTAAAACATTATTTCCAAGAATCTTCCTTTTAAAGTTTTCAAGTTTATTTTTAATCAACTTCTTTTAGTTTAAAATTGTATGACATGTTAAGAAAGGAAAAGTGTTTTTGAAGTAGAAAAGATATTTTTCTCAAGAATGAAGTTCAAGTGTTTTATCAAAATTATTTCCCATCTAAGATAATAAAGGGTTCTGTTTTTATCCCTGTTATTACATTGATTTGATTATGTTGTGATGGAATTATTTTTATGAATTTCTTTATCGTATATGAATTGTTTTATGATGTCATAATGTTTAAGATTCCCATTTTTATTACATTGGTTATGCAGTGATGTATGATTTATGATTTTGTGGCACACATAAGAATGGTATCATTATGAGATGGGTGGGACCTATATCTCCCTCCAATGCATTGGGTAAATATTTTATATCTCATGAGATAGACATGGCTGGAACGGTAGGTTATACCGGTTCAGTGAAATAGGACTGAAACGAGGGTGACTCGGTTCAGAAAGGGACTTTGTCCACTAAGATAGTCTTGGAAATGAGTCTTGACTAAAAAGAAATGATTCTCTATGATTATGTGTGTATGCCACACAGTTTCATGTTTTATGTTATGATTATTGTGATTACATTTCACTGCCATGATTTATCCCATGTTATGAAATTATGATCTCTTTTGCAGGTTAAGATTTCCAAAAGTTATGTGCTTGTGTATACGATGTGATTGATATTTCTTTTGTTTACCCTTACTGAGCATTTGAGCTCACCATTTTGTATGTTTTCTTTCCCCAGGTCAGAAATAAGTTTATTATGTAGGATATGCCAAAAATGGACTCTAGATATGATGAAATAAGTGGGAGGCAAATTTGATGCTTTATGAACCAGTTTTTTATGTTTCGCAGTTTCTAAAGACACTATACCTATACGGTCCTTTCCTGGTTTTGTTATATGTTGTAATAAGTATGCTTCAATTTTAAAGTATTAACAATGTATGTAAATTATGGGTCGTTATATTCAATCACCCATGGGAAGTGGCTTTCTACATGCCTAGCATACTATTAGAAAACTGTGTGCCAAGAATGTTCGATGTCCATCATAGGTTGTTCTATCAAACACATTTAGTGCATGGTTTAGAAAACCATTCTACCAAACCCTATTACCTTATTTGGGTATTTGAAATTATCCATTTTCCAGTAAAATTTATTAACACCACAAATTCCCTTCTTCTTTCCTCCAGTGGACAACTCACACACTTGATGATTCTCCCCTCCTCTATGGTCGGGTTTTTGATACCATATTCGTCTAAGCTCCATATAATTTATCATTTGATAAGTTGGAATTCATTACATAAGCTCTAAGATCCTATTCCATTATTTTATACTTTTTCAAAACATATTATGTATGATTTAGGTTTGACCTTATTTTCCCTAATATAATAATATTTTGAGATTTCATCGATATCCTCCATTATATCTTGATTTGAGGGTCGAAAATACAAAAGTTTTATAATACGCCCCAAATTTTTGGGGTCAATTTTAATTACCATTGTATCGACACATTATACAAGATGATCCATTGTGAATCATGCCTGACTTTTTTATTGACTCCTAAAAAATGTTAAATAAATAGAATTGAATTCTTTTTCATGTCTGTAATAACTATAATGAGTAGTGAATCAAGCTATAGATTTACTCCAAAACCTAATCACCCCAAT
Source organism: Viscum album (assembly GCA_963277665.1). NCBI lineage: Eukaryota > Viridiplantae > Streptophyta > Magnoliopsida > Santalales > Viscaceae > Viscum > Viscum album. The sequence continues at coordinate 1,602,871,792 of OY728161.1, read as the reverse complement.
GGGTTTGTTATCCCTTAAATAATCAGTACCCAAAAACCCAAATTTCAAATATGATTTTAAGGCATTTTACAAATGTATTAAATTTATTAAACTAATGAATTGAATTAAGATGAGTTTTTGGCAATGATATAGGAACCTTAAATTTTTTTATTATAATCATGCTTCATTGATGCAACATTATGATATGTTCACCAAGAAGTTTCCTTGTGATTATGATTTATGCTTATGCCCACACCATGGTCTATATACTTTATGATTTTCGATTAGTTCCCTATACACAGTGCCTTATACCATTGTGATTAGGATTAAAAAAGAAAATTCCTGGATATATTTTTAATTATTTTTTACATACATTTCTTATCTTTTAATATTTGATCATGGTTTCCAATCCATACATGCTTTAGAGACAAGGGAAAACACAATTCCAAGTTTAAGAACACCGTAGATGGACTTATTTTGTCGTATATTTGGAATTGTTGGACATTTTGGGAATGACCCTCACATTTCCTTGGACGTGATCTATGTGTATCCGATTTATAATAGTGAGTGATATCAGTTCCATGTTATAGAAACTATGGATGTGATCATTATAAATATGGTTATATAATGCATCGTGTGATACTCAGTCCCCTATGTGAGATACCATGGATGCACTCACAGGTTTCCATGTATGAATTGGGATGAGGGATGCCATAACTGGTCACCTTGGACATATTTTGTGGTATTTTTCATATCAGAGACACTTACAATGGCCTTTGGGATTCTTTAGGGATCGCCTTGGATGGGATAAGGATGCTATACTAGACTTCACATATTTCTTACATGGTTTATATGTGGTGCGAATTTATTAAATTATGCGAATTCATGATTTATAACATAGCGACACATCCTCCAAGAAAAATCATAGACTTGGGGTTAGTCTACACTTGATGGCCTATTCATGTTGACCAATGTATACGCGAAATATCATATACGGGTTCCCCTTGTTTAGAAATCTGTCTTAGGATAAAGTAGGTAGAATCAGTCATGTATCTATTTAGGAATACAAAATGATGTGTATTTATTTCATTATTTAATTATTTACTTGAATTAAATCTTCATGGAAGATACTTCATTTTAAATTTCACAAACTAGATTAAACTAGAAACGTGTTGTCCCGGCTACTATGTATTTCTCACACCTGTCTTTGTCTTTTTTTATAATCAAAAGAAACATCCTGTTTTTTAGAATAGATAATGGGATGTTTCTAGTATACAATGAATTATTAACTTTTCTTGGCTGGACTATGACAACTGAGAACTGAGTAAATTCTAATGATGAAAGTAGCAGATTCTTTTTGCAATTATTTTTTGATAATGTGTGGTATAGTATGGTATCCCGTGTTCCTCATGCACTAATTTTATATTGTTAAATGAAATCATGATCATCGTTTTTTATATATTTATTTTTCTGTTACAACCCATTTTCATTCATCTTTCATTATTTTTAGTAATATTATAATTGTTCCACTGTGGTTTGCTTACTATTGGTGCTTAAAATTTGGTGGATTATGTGTTTGTATGACTTTTTGATAGTTAACACTTCTTCCACTGTTATTTATTTCATAAATAAATTTATTATCTACTCTAATATATAAGGGAATAATCTCCCATCATACACATACGTGACCCTCACTACTAGTCGGAAGCCTCTAAAAAATGAGGAGGTGCACCTGAGGTCGTGTGGTTGACCTTCTTATGGCCCCACTAAGTGGCATCCCTGAAATGTTTTTTCAATGTGGTATCAGATCCCTTCTTCTTTTAATCATATTTATTGGGTATTAGAAATGAGACTACGATTATTGTAATTTGGTAATGAGTCTATTCTTGGGATTTGCTAACCCACCTATGGGGTACACCCAAATTACCTCAGATGGGTAAATTTCATTATTATTTACATTTGTTATGGTTACATGTATTTCACAACAAGGTTACACAATTTATTTTGTGTTTTTTATTATCAATATTTTTCATATGTTCTATTCTACCATGGCCTGATGATATGTGGAACTATGAAATACATAATATCATATTGAAAACATTATGACTATAATTCTAGACATTTTTCTATTACATATCTACTTTTCCGCATGCATTTCCTATATTACATGTGATTTTTATGGTTAATTATCTGTTATGTGATTATATCTTCCATAGTTTCTACAAGAATAACATAATTTTCCCAATTAAACTACTAACATCAATATAAATGTTCTTTTCCCATATATATTTATGATTCAACCTTAATTAACTAATTATTCCATGATCTATCCATGAGATATAATTTCAAAATTCAGAATATTATCTAGTTTTATTGGGTGAGAACATTCATAAATATTTGGAATGGGTGATAACTCAATCAAAAAACAACACATGTCCTATTATATACTGATAATATTCATTTAGGCCAAATGATAGCCACATAGCCTTCCAAAATCATGTTATAAAATGAATGGACCTTTGAGAACATGGATTTTATGAGGAAATGAACTAGTTCGAGATAGTGATATTTAAAAAAATATTAATGGAATTTAATAAATTAAAAATATAAAATAATAAATGGATACAATGATATAATTATTCCAAATGAAAAGTAAATGGTTTTTCCCTTATACCATCCACTTGACACATAATATAACAGATCCATGTCTATTGTATGATATCATGACCCTCACTTGACCTTTTTAGTGGGATTTAGGGTGTTTCTCTTGTATCTTTTGTAACTATTATTAATCACCTGGACCTGGATATATGATCCGGTTGAGGGTTGTGAAATTTTATACAAAGTTTGTGTACCAACCAAATCTTGGTTTATTACTTTCTCTAGATGTTATAAATCATGTCCGAGGAGTGCATTTAAATATTTTAGACTTATTACACCATGACATCCTTCCACCATATTCTAGAAAGTTAGTGATAAGGATTATCCAAAGGTGGTGTTTCATGATCCACCCACATTACCTCTAATAGAACCACCTTAGGCAAATCATGTTGATCTTCCACTAGTAACTGATACTCAGTTCCAAGATAGTTTCTTCCATATCATTAAGTATATTTTGGGGGCCCCCTGACCATCATCTATTATGGAAGTGTTGGCCTTGGATTCCATTAGAAGCTTCATCCCACACCCTCAGTCGATGGAAGACCACAAGCTATGGATTCTTGGTTAGAAGGCTTAGTAACAAAACTTGATTTACTCAAGATTACTTCATAGTGGAGGGTAAAGCTTAGTAAGAACATGATAAGTGATTTCTCCATGCATTGGTGGGACATCATCTCTTAGGTAGAGCGTCATTGGGATATTCTATTTTTCATGACCCATCTAATAGGGGACTGTGTCATGACTACCCTTAGCCTACCTATGATAGGTGAGGGGCTCGTAAGTAGAAAAGGGTAGGTATATCCCACAAATGAGATGTATTTTTCTATGTATCTTCAAACATGAACAAAAATCCAAGCCCAAAATGATGAAATGTAAAATCTGTAAGTAAAAAATTCATGCATACACTAAGATACCAATCCTAAAGTATCATAGTAGGAAAACTAGAATATAAACAGGGACAAAATACAAGGACACCAAAAATAATTTCTTCTTAAGTGAATGTATAACTTTAAGAAACTCATCTGATGAAAAACCTACTAGAAGGATAGGTGTAGGACAACTAGCTGAAGTTGTAGGAGGACAACACGTCCTTCGGATCCCTCTATGAACCACCTGGTCTTAGTCATCTAGGATCTCCATCAATGTGTTAATTATCTGCATGAGAAACGACATGTGTAGGCAAAGCTGATATAGGTGTGGGTAAAACAATACTCATTTGGACACCCCAAAAACACAAATGAAATCCCACAACGAAATACATGTATCTCACCATAAATGAAAAACATGATATATCATAGAAAGTACATGAACAATGTAAACACAAAAGGAAACACATTATGTATAATTAATATCGTCATCTCAGATAAGTTTTTATCTAAAGCATAAAGAGAAGGAATCTTAGTTGAATCCAATAGATATCCCAATTTCCATGACACATAGAGTGTCTATGATGCACATAGCTTTGATGAAGCACAAATAATTGAGGTTACATGTATCTTTGATGGTCCCCAGAGCGTCGATGGTGAATGGGGAATGAATGGAACTTGATGTGTTGATAGTGCCTGGAGATGGTGCCTGGAGCATCGATGGTGCCTGGAGCATCGATGGTGCCTGGAGCATCGATGGTGCACGAATAGTCGATAGTGAAAGGCCGTTGATGGTGCATGGGGAATCCAAGATTCATGGTGTATCATTTTCCCATAGAGTGTCAATGGTTCATTGAATGTCTATAGGTCATGAAATCCCCACGTCTAGCTGAAATCAAGTAATAGCCAGGCGTAGTATTCCACTCATAGTGAACATGTACCGGGAGTACCTACTCATCAAGTCAACGGTCATATTCCAAATTTCACAAAGACTCAATTAGAGTATCTACAAAGGACTGGCTCATCATAGGGGTCCCAATGTCTAAATCAACTCATGAAACAGTCCCATGGTTTGAAAGATACATTTGTTTTTTAAAAGGTCGGCCCTAGGTCTAGTTCGGGCATGATCTGACTCATCAGACCTGATCCAATCTAAACCAGCATAGCCCAGTGAGTTTCTAGACCTAGTCTATCCCACTTCTTTTGGTCCATTTATTTTTATCTTGATGCGGCCTTCCATGGCTGCATCCCTTCAGTCAACATAGTGCAGTTTCGTGTTTGACGTGACATACCCAACTCATGCACATGGTCTCGTGACCTCACAACCATCATGGTCGCCCTCTGACACAGCTTCAAGCCATTTCATGCAACCACCACCATGACTACCAATTGGGGCCCCTCTTCACTACATGTGACCTTGGTTTTGGTGGGCTCCCATGTGGTCCTCACCAGACTGCTTTCCACCAACGCAACCAGTCGCCCCACCTGCGGCCCATCATGCTCCGTGCTTTCCTACCTCGACCCCTTCCAGGCCACAGATGCCTTCTCCACTAGCCACCCACCCATCGGCCTATTTCCACCTAATTATACCCATGAACCAGCCCATGAATCCATGTCCTACACTTTTGGCCAACTGTCATACTGACTATTCTCCTTACATTGCATCCCTGGGACGTTGTCTTGCCTGAACAATGAAACACTTCTGTCACACCTCTTCTATGCTTTCACGGAGTCAAATCCTTCAATCTCAGATAATTTTTCCATGGATCGGGGAATAATGATATATATTTAATGTAAGGGTTTCATGGGTGAGGAATTCATGAATAACAAGATAGATTGAGGGGGAATATATAAGGTGCATGAAAACAAAAATAATATCACTTGGCCTTATTCATATCAGCATTGATCTGTTAATGTTAGCATAGTCATGAAGAAAAAGTCATGATATATATATCTAATCCCCATTCATAAACCACAGGAAAAACGACCATTTAGCAAGCGATCAAATAACAGCTCAACCTATTCATTGGTTAGTACGCATTTTCCATCGGACCTAAGAAGGAGAAAGGGAAATAAAAATGTTATAAAACATCCTACAAAATGGTTGGATCAGTCTATAACAAATAAAAGCGGTTTGTGATATCATTGATTTGCGATTCTACAGTGTTAATCATCAGGAGTGTTTCCGTTCATTCCTCATAATAATTAAAGTGTTACGGTGGTAACCCTGAATTCCAACAAAATTTTTCATTAAAATGAAAAAACTCTTCTGAGTCAAATAGAATATTTTTATTAAAATATTTTAATAATGGTTCAACCATTTTCTAACATTCATAGTAAACCTACTATAATCGATTTTAGGAGCCACCTATAGTAAATTTGGTGATATGAACACAAGGAAACCCTCATATTTCGGATTTGGGCACTCATTAAGATGTTATTACAATTTTCAATAAAAACATCCTCCAGAATTTGTTGTGAACAAATCATTTTTCATCATATCATTATGGGACCATCAAGCCTCAGAATTTCACACTGTCTCTGTGGCACGTTTAATAATTTTCCATATAAAGTGAAAAATATAATACTACAGACAATATTATTCATTAAATAATCCCCACATTAGGGATTTAAGTCCTTGAATTTAATTTTCATGGATACGCAACAAAAAGGAGATGGTGTTGAGAATGAAACTGATCCTCATGCTCCGAAGTTCCATCCAATAGATTTTAGTGCTTCCACCAAATGTGTACTAGATTAATCGACCACCCAAAAATTATCCACTCCTATAAATCCTCGATATTTGTTGGGTACTCAACATATGTCTCCCCATCGTCAATGTCCACCTATCTATAGTCGATGAAGTGTAATGGATCATGCACATACCTCCTCAATTGCAACAACTAGATGAAATCATGAACCTTGTGAAACTATAGGGCTATAGGTAGGTGATACGGCTATGCAATAACTCTTCTTAGAATAAGAAAAGGTCAAATGTATCTCAGAGATAAATTTTACCCCTTACTAACCTCTATAATCCCTTATGAGGTGAGACCTGAAGGAACACATGGTCTCCCTCCTCGAACTGAAATGACCTCTATCCCCTATCAACATACGAATTTTGCTGGTTCTCTGTAGTCCTCGTCTTCTCTGAGATGATCTTCCCCTTCATTGGGGGAGACCACACCAACTCTCATCCCATGAGTACTGACTCCCTTAGGTCATTCCAGTATATTGGTTGACTGGATGGTTTCTCGTTCAAGCCCTCAAATGGTTCCATACCAATGGAGGAGGGATATGTGTTGTTGTATGCATACTCCACCTATGGTAGGTGATCCTACTAACTACGACCAATGTCTATGATGCATGAACATAGCATGTATCATTGAACTAAGATAGTCTTCTCTATTTGTCCATTTATATGGGGATAAAATTCCATGGACAAATGAATCTATGTCCCAAATACTCCTTATATCCCTTCCTAAACTATGATGTGAAATGAGAATCACAATATGAGACAATATTTGATGGAACCCCATGATTAATAAATATCTATTTATTTTATAGGTGTTCCAAACTCTCTACTGATCTCTGCTCACAAATCTGTATGAAGTGGTCTAACATGATGAGTTGGTCTGTGATCACACAAATGGTATCATTTCTCTCGGATGTGCATGGTTACCTAGTATAAAAGTCCATTGATATGTCATCCAACATCCACTATGACTCCTCAATTTTTGGGTCAAGGTCATTGGAACCAAGTTCTCAGCCATCACTTGCTGGAAAGTGAGGCATAGAGAAACAAATTGTATAACTCGTTTATTCATTCTCAGCCACTATAACTGACATGTGAAGCCCTAGAACATTATAATCACAATTGGATGTACCAGAAAAGGGGATGTGTGGAACACCCTATGACATCATGCATTTTATCACATAAACATTCATTACATTATACAAACCGAGGATCTTTAAGGTTTAGTGTATTGGAAACCTTGAACTTAATACATGACAACATAAATCATTCATTATAAACACTTGAAAGGATTCTTCATTTGTTCATCATATGTTCATTATAGAAACTCATAACCTGGGAGAATACATCAAAGGAAAGGGTGAGCAGAAGGCCCAGTAAGGGAAACAAGGGAAACATTTTACATGTGAATATGTGATACATCAAAAAGTCATGAAAAAAAACTTTAACGAATAAAAAAGATATCATGGGGAATACCATAATAAAAATAACATGTTTCATAACATTAATATGTGTATACAAAATTTTACATAGACAATAATTTCTGTTTCACCATGGTCCATCCCTAAGGTGTCATTAAAAATTACCAAGGTTATTCACCAAGGTATCATTAAAAATGGTCATCTTTTGAGATTAAGTATTTACCCAATGCATAGGTGCACTATTAGGGCGCACCCTTATTTTTTCTTTATTATCACGTGATCCACATATATCATCATCAATAATTTCATAAAAAACCCATATATCATAAATCAAATGGGTTTCATTTCATAGTCATAACATTTTAAAAACTACTTTAAAGACATGGTCATTATCTCACTTTAAACCCCCCGAAAAAGGAAAGCATGTTTTGTGTATGAAAATACCATAATTAAAATAGAAAATTTTGATATATATGTGAATAACCCTGTAAAATAAAGGGATTTGAGTATTCACTTAATAGAATAAAATAATTTGAGAAACGGAAAGAGACATTTTGAGACAAAAATTCTGCAGCATAACGGCTATGTTACAGGATTTTAGAAAACAATGAAAAGACATGGGACATGGGTCACCCACTCATAAATGATCCATAAAATATTATAGAAACAGGATATAAAAGATATAATAAAATGGTAATGAAATATGAAAGAAATACCATATGAAATGAAAAACATTGAAGGAAAAGGAAAATAAGATTTCTCTTATGAAAATTCAGCTGCCTAACGGCGTGACTTAAACATCAAAAATTGAATTGATGAGATCAAATAGGGTCTCTCATAATATGAACATAAAATATAATTATGATATATATAGAGATCATACCCCAACATAATAAAATGTAACTTGAAAAACTAAACATAAAAATACAACTTCAAAATTAGAAGGTTGAAAGAATCCCTTAAAATTTCGGCAGCCTAACGGCGCCACATAAAAATTATTAAAATGAATTGATGAGAGAAATAGGGGGTATCTAATCATATGAAAATAACAAGGACAATAGGATTAATATAAAATAACTCCCCCTACATAACAACATGGAGCATAAAAGAAATGACATAAAAGAGAGTACTTGAATAGAAAGAGAGTGGTGGGATCCCTTACCTTAAAACGTAACTATTTAAACTCAATGGCTTGGACCTTGAGGGATTGGGGGCACCTTGGGAGGACTCCATGGGCGGTAAGGATACCAATACATAGTTGAGGATGATACTGGAATGGAAAAGATGAGATAATGTCTTGGTATTTATAGGGGAAGTGACGAGACAAGGCATTAATGGCCAAGGGACACCTCATTGGTGGTATTGACAAAACCACGTGCTTTCCCATTGTATTTTCTAATGGTATTGGCCACTTGGGACACCTCATACCTTACCTTACAATTCATAAGTCGACCGGAATTATTATATAATTATCACATCCTTAATGATGTCATTAAACACACAAAACTCTAAAATGAAAATTCATTATTCACCGAAAATTCAACTTTTTTAGAAAAATCCCAAAATTTCATCTTAACCAAATATCGATGCTCAAAATTCAAAAATGAACTCCTTTTATGAAAATAATTTTCTAAATATTTTTAATTTAATTTTTATATAAAACACTATTCACTGAAAATTCATTTTTTTCAGAAAAATCCCCAAAAACAACCATTACCTAATATCAAGGCTTTGAATTCAAAAAATGAACTCCATTTTATAAAAATATTTTTATAAATATTTTTAATAAAATTTTTAAATAAAAAACACTATTCACCCGAAAATAATAATACTTGACTAATAATTTCTAAAACATTTATTTATCTAGTTTATTGAATCAAATTACTCATTCAAGGTGCCTATATTATAATAATACTTTCTTTAAATGAGATTACTAATCCATTTAGTCACATTACTAATCTTAAGTGTAAAATAACTATTGATAAATTACTATTCACAAAAAATTAAGTTGATCTTATTAGACTCCAAATTTCTTACTGAAAACATTTGAAGAAGAGCATTTTTTGAAAATCATTACACATCATGAATTATTTAAGGACTACATAAATATTTTAAAATATCCATTTCTTACGAAATTCTTCAATAATATACATCCAACATTTATTCAGAAATTTTTAAATTATCAAACTTCACCATAAGAATAAATAAAAATTTTAATTTATTAAAGGATTACAATAAGTTGTTATGGTCTCCTTACATATCCCCTTATAACCAAAGCATAGGTCCTAAATGTAAGGTGTGATAAGGTGAAAGAATCTGAGGGTAGATTGGCCAATATTTCATGAGTAGTAATTTCTATCAGCTTGAACTTCTCAGGAAGGCAATTCCGTTCTATCATCACACATTAAATTTCAGCTTGGGTTTGGTCCAGAGAAAAGCCCAGTGGAGCTACCTCCTTCCCAAGTTCTGTTAGATGGGCTTCGTTCATCCCAAGACTACTGGATAAGGCCATCGAATCATTGTTCAATATTAATTAACCAAGATCACTTGTATTCAGAGTCAATAATCACAACATTTAGTTTCCAACGGTCTTATTATCCAATGGTCATATAACAGTTGAAACCCAACAGTCTCATTCAAATTATACTAATTTTATCAAATGCAATAGTTTTGTTGACAATGAAATAAAATATCAAAAAAATTTAGGAAAAAAATTTATTCAAAATTTCAGTTCGTTAAATTCTTCCCCCCTAAAGAAATTGCGTCCTCACAATTTTTAAAATTGTTCATGGAAATTTCATTGAAAGTCCCACATCGGAAAAAAGAGTCAGTAAAACTATAACTTTAAAAGAAAGAAAGAGAAGAAAAAAGGTCACCTGAGTTATCCCATACTAGGATTCCATATAGGAAAACTTGGATATGGTGGAGAAAAAAATGGGTAAAGTTTTGATGGAGAGTGATAGAAAACATGATTAGGAAATAATTAACCACAAGAAGATCACACACTTAAGATGTGTTAAATGGTCTTTGATTACCCAGTAAGAATTGTAAACCAAAAATGTTTTTGTTTTATGCTCCTTTTCATAATTTTGATGAATTAATTTACTACATAGAATAAAAAAATAAGAAAATATAATTACCTCCAAGTATAGATTCATCCATTAATAAGTTTCTACCCAAACTAATCTTTTCTCCAAACAATCAACATTCCAAAAAGACATGGTCACATCAAAAGCACAAGAATCATCTTCTAGTGAATCACATAATCCACAAAAGAATAACAATATATTTCTTCTATCTTTAAACATTATCCCAAAAAACAGAAAGGGTAAGATAAAACAACTCTTCAAAAAGAAATAACCCCATAGGAAGGGAAACTACTTTTAAATCTTGAAAATTCCATGGTACTACCCAAAGTTCATCATAGACAATCCCATAAATAACTGTCCTTAAAATTCCCCAAAATAAACCAAAATAAAAGAAGGATTTGATAACATAGTCTTCCAAGATAAACTTTATCATTCATCTCAAAACAACATCAACTAATCCTAACATCTTATAATAGAAGTAACTTACCTAAACATAGTTTCCCATGATAGGCTAATCATTTCAATAAGTAACCTAAATTACTATAAGTTCACCTCAAATTAATCAATTCTTTAAAATATAAGTCAAACTTTACTCCTCAAAGAAAATAATGTAGTAATCTATTTACCTCAATCATATAGGGTTCCGAAAATAGGGAACATCTTCCAAAATAAAAATCATCTTTTAATACACTAATCATATTTTTTTAAGAAGAACAGCTTCACAACATCATCATGTGGTATATAACAATTGATTTTTTCCTTAATGATATAAAACCATCTTATGTAGTGACTCTATGTTCTTAGAAAACATTAAATATATGCTCATAGGACACGAACTAAAATACAACATGACATAGAAAATTATTGAGAAGATGTTACATGTACTTTATTCATCATGATCCATCTCAACAATGGACTTTCATTCCTCCCTTTTCCTTGAAGATTGTTGATTCTCATCATTTTTCTCATCCCTTCCTAGAGAGAATTGCCTTGGATAATGTCCAAATTCTCCACATTTACAACAATTAAAAGTATAAGTGACATTAGATCAAACCTTATCTCTATTCATCACATTATCCATTTTTAACGCAATTGGATACTTTATGCCCTATCACCCCGCACTTAAAACATCTCCCTGTTCCTTTTTCACATTCTCCTTGGTGCCTCTTTCCACACTTTTTTCATAAAGGAAATTGGGTCCTCATTCCCTTATCAACATTATTATATGAACATCCTTGAGACTTCACCTTTTTCTTCCTTGAAGAATTTGGGCATTCAACTAGATACCAATTTTTTATTGTGATTTTTGATAGATAGTTTGGCATAATCACAATATGTTCAACTTGATCTCTTGTAATCTCTATCATATTAATAGGGAAATCATCACATTTCATATCACATTGGTTGTTGGGACATGTTTTTATATTTCACGCCATTATCTAAGAAATGAAAGTATAATTAGGGGGATTAAATACATTGCCAATAATCATGAAAATGAAACTTAAAGCATATAAAGATAAACATGTAGAAAAAAGTATACCCTAACATGTGATCCCCTTCGTTCCAATCTAGGTTATCCATGATCATATATTCTTATGTAAATCTTTATTTTATTTTATCTTTGTCTCATTAAAAATGGGTTATACAAAGCTTATGATTTTACCAAAGCATATCCCCCTGGAGTATCAAACCAAGAGTGCAGAAATGCCTATTGTTGTGCACCAGGTAACACCTGGTTGAGCTCAAAACACCATGTTAGAGTTTTCACTCCTACGAACATTTGTGCAAGAGCCACCTCTACTTGTTCGTATCCAGGTAGGGATTTATTTGTTTGGAACCCACATACTCAATAATTACCAAAATACCAGGATGATTTCCTATATTTTAACTTTTCTATAGGGTTATTTCTAAAGTTTTCATATCATAATTTCTAAAAATAAATAAACCATCATTTGATACCAACAATGACATCCTACCTTTATATCACATAAACATTCATTACATTATACAAAACCGAGGATATTTAAGGTTTAGTGTCTTTGAAACTAGGAACTTAATACTTGAAAACATAAAACATTCTTCTTAAACAGTTGAAAGGCCCCTTCATTTGTTCATACTAAGTTCATTACAGCATCTCATAACCTGGGAGCATACATCCATGGAATTGGTGATCATAAGTCCCAGTAATGGAAACTAGGGAAACATTTAACATGTGAACATGAGATACATCAAAAAGTCATTGAAAAAAAATTTAAGGCATGAGAAAGAGATCATGGGGAATATCATAATAAAATAATTTGTTTAATAAAATGATGATGTGGCTATAACAATTAACATATACAATCATTTCCGTTTCACCATGCCCCATCCCCAAGGTGTCATTAAAAATTACCATCATTATTTATCAAGGTATCATTTAAAATGGAAATCTCAAGAGATTAAGTCTTTACCCAATGTATTGGAGAGCTATATGGTCATTCCATTAACTTTCCTTTATTATCATGTCACCCAAATAAATAATAATCAATAATTTCATAAACAGCCCATATAGAACAAAATAAATGTGTTTCATTTAACGATCATAACATTTTAAAAACATATTTAAAGACGTGGTCTTTATGTCAATTTAAACCCACAGAAAAAGAAAAGTTGGTTTTGTGTATACAAATCCCATAATTAAAATAGAATATTTTAATATATATGTGAATACCCCAGTAGAATAAAGTTCCATGAGTCTTCACTTAATAAAATAAATGAATTTGAGAAAAATAGAGAGACATTTTGAGAAGAAAATGCTGCAGCATAACGACTATGTTACAGGGTTTCAGAAAACATTTAAAAGATCGAGGAAATGGGTCACCCACTCATAAATGATCCATAAAACCGTATAGGAAAAGAATATAAAGGATATAAGAACATGGTAATGAAATTTTAAAGACATACCATATGAAATGAAAAACATTGAAGGAAAACAAAAATAAGATTTCTCTTATGAAAAGTCAGCAGTCTCACGACGTCACTTAAAACTAAAAAAAATGAATTTATGAGATCAAATAGGGTCCCTTGTCATATGAACATAAAAGATAAGTATGATAGATATAGAGATCATACCCCAACATAATAAAAAGGAACTTGAAATACTTGACATAAAAATTGAACTTGAAAACGAGAAGGGTGAATGAATCCCTTAAAAATTCAGTTGCCTAACAGTGCCACATAAACATTCATAAAATGAATTGATGAGAGAAATAGGGGGTATATCATAATATGAAAATGAAAAGGACAGCAGGATTAATATAAAATAACTTCCCCAACATAAGATCATGGATCATAAAAGAAATGACATAAAAGAGACTACTTGATAAGAAGAAGACTTGTATGATCCATTACCTTAAAACGTAACTCTTAAAACTTGAAGGTTGGGACCCTGAGGGCTTGGGGGCACCTTGGGAGGACTCCATGGGAGGTCTGAAGACCATGAAATAGTTGAGGATGAATTTTTAGTGAGAGGATGAAAAAATATCTTGGTATTGATAGGGTAAGTGAGGGGACAATGCATTAATGGCCATGGGACACCTCATTGGTGGTATTGGCAAAACCATGGGATTGCCCATGGTATTTGGCCATGGTATTGGCCTCATGGGACACCTTATAACTTATCTTACTATTCATAAGTCGACCAGAATTATTACACAATTATTAAATCCTTAATGATACCATTAATCAACCGAAACTCTAAACTGAAAATTCACTATTCACTGAAAATTCAATTATTTCCGAAAAATCCCAAAATATCATCTTAACCAAATATCGATGCTCTGATTTCAAAAATGAACTCAAGTTTATGAAAATAAATTTCAATATATTTTTAATTTAATTTTTATATGAAATAATTTTCATTGAAAATTTATTTTTTTCATAAAAATCCCCAAAAATCACCATAACCTAATATTGATGCTCTGAATTCAAAAAAAATTCTAAATATTTTTAATTTATGTTTAAATTAAAATAACATTATTCACCTGAAAAAACTAATACTTGACTATGAATTTCTGAAACAGTTATTTACTTAGTTTATTGAATCACATTACTTAATCTGAGTGCTTATATTATATTAATACTTTATTTAAGTGAAATTTCTAATCCATTTGGTCACATTACTAATACTAAGCGTAAAATCACTATAAATAAATTACTATTCACCAAAAATTAAGTTGGTCTTATTAGACTCTAAAATTCATACCGAACACATTTGCTGAAGACAATTTTTTGAAAATCATTACACATTAGTAATTATTAATGGGTTACATAAATATTTTAAAATAACTCTTTTTTCCAAAATTCATCAATAATATACATCCTACATTTTTCGGACAATTTGAAAATTCAAAAACTTCACAATAATAAGAAATCACAATTTTTATTTATAAAAGCATTACACAAAGCAGTTACGGTCTCCTTACATAGCCCCTTATAACCCCAACATTAGACCTAAGTGTAAGGTGTGCTAAGGTGAGGGAATCTGAGGGCGGCTCGACCAACATTGCATGAGTAGTAATTTATATCAGCTTGAACATCTTGCAAAGGAAATTCCGTTCTAGTTTCACACAATGATGTTCGGCTTGGGTTTGGTCCAGAGAAAATCATTTTGGTGCCACCTCATTTCCATTTTCTGTTAGATGGGCTTCGATCAAACCAATACTACTTGATGAGGCCATCAAATATTATTTCTATATTAATCAACCAAGATAACTTATATTCTGAGACAATAATCGCAACATTTAGTTTCCAATGATCAGATTGACCAATGGTCTTATAAAAGTTGAAACCCAATGGTCTAATTCTAATTATAATAAGTTTATCAAATGAAATAGTTTTTTTGAGTAAAAAATAAAATAACACACAAACATAGGAAAAAAAAAATATTTAAAATTTAGGGTCGTTACAAACCCTCGAGACCTCCTCCCACAAAATCCATGTTACTACCGTGCATCCTCTGAAGAGAATTACATGCCCCCACCTATCAAATATCCATCTGGGGAATACCCCAATGAAAATTGAGCATGTTGGGTCTCACAGTCGTTATACCCAAGTTGTTCCTGCATGAATTGTTATAAGAGTGGAGGGGTGAAAACCATCTTCTAGAGGTAAGCTCCTTCATTTCCATCCACAAAGGATATCAATAAAACGACCAACTACTATGATTCCTCACTCAATAATTGAAATCTGGATCTCTTACTGAGAAAATCTACCTCTATGTTCCCATAGCCTAGAGTATAGAAGATAAATAAGTTATAGTCCTAGAGGATCTCTATCCATTGCATCCTTATCAAGATCAAATACTTCTGAGATTAGATATACATGATAATTTTTTGGAAAGTGTAGATGGTAAAATGTTCTCCAATCGTGTAATGTCATCAAATATTCTATGCGAAGTCTAATACTTCATGATCAACATCATCATTCACATAGTTATTCCCTTTCTAGGCCTACTAGTGCGAACCATAAGGAATAACTTCATTATGCTGCATTTAAAAACTACCATGTCTGGTCCCTGATGCATCAAAGAACACCACATACTCAACACCCTCCTTTGGTTGTCTCATCATAAGTGTTCTTTTCAATATTATCCTCATCTCTTGAAGGAACTACTAGCACATCATTGTCCATGAAAAAGGATTTATTTTTAGTGTCAAGGCCATAAAGGGTATTGATAATAAATAATGTTTTGGTAAAAACCCTTAATAGTACCTAGATAATCCCAGTAAACTCCACACCTACGTAACACTCGTGGGTTGCTCCCAAGAGAGAACTGCTTTATTCTTCACCGAATCTAATAAAACTCCCACCTCTTAAATGACGCGTCCAAGATAGTGGACCTCCCAAATCGATAATTTACACATTGAGAGATTCACATAAATTATGTTCTATAAGAGTGTGTAAATGAAAATCCTCGAGTGTATCACATGCTCCTCCTTGGAAACCGACTACACTAGGATGTCATCAAGGAAGACCACGGCGAACCTGTATAAGTATTTTTGGGTGAATTTCTCATGAGTCCCAAGAAGACTATTATGGAATTAATCATGCCAAATAGCATCACTATGTACTCTTAGTGTTCGTACCAATATCTAAATGTTTTCTTTAGTATATCCTCATCCCACACATGAAGCTGATGATAGGAAGATCCAGAACCTATCATTTAGAACCACCTAGATCCATCTAGCTAATCAAAGATGTATTCGATTATAGTAGAGGATACTTATTCCTCACAATCACCTGGCTCAGGTGTCATAATTTCACACATAACCTCAATCACCCATTTTAATTCATGGAAAATAAAAATGAGGTCACTCATGGTAAAACATTGGGTCTCACAGAGCTTTTCCTCTGCATGTCCTCTAGTTCTACCCTCAACTCATGAAGCTCATTGTGTGACATATAATAAGAAGGTGTAGATATTGATTCCATGCTGAGGTACAAGTCAATATAGAAGTCAACCAACTTATGAGGAGGTAATCTATGGATATCGTATGGAAATAAATCCTCATACTCTCACACCACTGCAGGAATCTGAATACTCCTATCATCCACCGTACTGAGGGTGAATCTATCCAAATAGAGTGTAATCGGCTACACCAACCTATGAGAAAGTATTTCTTACACTGCATTTGTTTCCATTTCACAAAAAAATTAAACCTTTTCCCATATCCAAATAAACACTTAAAATTATGTCCAAAATAGTATATCTGGGCATGAATTATGGATAACCAGTCCCTAACAAGAATGACGTCATAGGTCCTCGACGCTGCCACCAAGATATCTCAACTGAAACTGTATCCCCCTAATGTGAGGTAACACTATCATCACCTATTATTTATCGTCATATCTACCCCCATATGAGTCTTTTTGTAAAGGGATCGAGTCAATGGTTCTAGTAGAATTTCCGAGTCTAAAACAAGGGTCATGGATAGAAGAGACTGATTATAACATATTTTTATGAAAACTATGTCCAAGGTGGAAAATATACATATATTACATCTAATAATCTCTAGAAAAATGGGGTCATAATCCTATATCACCTGAAGTTAGTCTCGTTCCAGTCCACCAGCTCCTTGAGCTCGTGTTGGAAAACCTATGGGTTATTGTAGTACGTTTAACCTCCACCCACTGTATACTGATCTACCTGCTCCTCTTCCTTGTCTAACACCAGATGAACCACCCTTCTCCTGCCTCATCCTCTACCTCGTCAGTCCCTCAAACTTTTTTTTGATCTTCCACAAAATGATTCAAGAAATCATGATCCATATTTCAACGATCATCGCATGAGTAACACAACATATCCTTCAGCTGGTCCTATATTCCCATAGAGCCCTGAAATTCTGATTTCATGTCCTAGGGTCATCTCCTAGTGTGCATGACCCACATGGGTCCCTGCATCTAATGTTGGCTACCAAACTCTAAAGACTCGGCTATCTGGTTCCTGCTAGTAGCTCCCACTACTATCGTCTCCTATATTAGAAATCACTGAACTATTAGGGCTTAGTCGGATAAACATAGAATATGTTAGGATTCTAAGGGATGTCATGGGTACCCTAATCTCCTTGCATGTCCCTGATCAAAGCTCTGATACCAAAGGATCATTTCCCACACCATATCCAGGTTTTAGCGAGAAACACTACTAAAAAATAGTTCTATATAAATGAAAATATCCCAAAAGTTTTAAAAACCAGTGGGATATGTTTTATATACCAAGGGTTAAATATAACTATTGGTATAAGGAAGTTAATTTATGGTTTTATCAACAGTTCTATGAAACCATTGGTATATGAGTATTATTTTTGGTTTTTTCCAACAGTTGATAAAAAGCAGTTTGATAGAAAACCCCGAAATACCTATTGTGACCCTACTACTTCTAGAAACCTGATCTGTCTGCATTTTTTCCTAGACAAGAGTCTCCTTAATCGCAATGAAGTTATATTTCTCATAAACAAAAGACCTCTTACACATAAAACTCATAAGTGGTTACTTACTTATATCATTTTACTCTAATTATTTGGGAATTTTTCAATATTTTTCACTATAATAATGAAAAAATTTCTCATTTGGGTTCTCATCATTGATAGTAAAATGTTTTGAATGGTTTTAAGTCAATTTAAACATATTTATGTTGTTTTTTTCAATGATATTATTTAATTTTGAATTATGTTTTTCTATTTCATTTTAAATTTATTTTTATTGAATATATGGATATATTTAATGATTTTAATGCATTTTAAATGGACATAATGGTGTGTGATTGATTTTAATCAGATTTCATTTTCCAATGACTAAAAACTATCTTTTAAATATGATATTATGTTAATGGTAGGTGTTGATATTGACATGTTTTAAAAAGTTCTTTCTAATGAATTAGAATGATTTAGTGAAATAAGTGTGTCATTTTTCCCTTGAGATAAGGAATTAATTGCTATTGGAAAATTTATTTGATTAATCATGAATTCATTGAGAAAGGATAATTATTTTAATGATAATTATTCATTTTCATTTGGTGGCTTCGAAAAGTATTAAATTTTATGAGATATTTATAAATTATTTTGAAGGATTATTTATGTTATATTTTAAATAATGTAAAATCACTTGGATTATATAATACATTTTAGCCTGAAATACCTATTTGGAACATTGTTTTTAAATTTTTTGTTGTGAAATAACATGTCAATTATTCCATTGATTTGTTTACCCATTGTGTGGGTTTTTCTAGACAACATGATTCTTGTTTCTCACCTGGTGTGGTAATATGTTTCTCTGCACCGTATATGGTCAGGATATATGGGATTATTCTTTTTTAAGGTGTTACATCTGAGGGGGACTCATTTATTATGTATTGGTGTTAATTAATTCATACTTATTCATCATCGTCACTTCCTTATTGTTCATTGTAACATTGTTACTATGAAGGAGTTCTATATTTACATTTCTCTAGAGGGTTCACATGATAGTAGTGGAACACCAATCATGTTAGGAACTACGACATGGTGGGGGGTTTTATCACAGTGATGCATGTATAGGCCAGTTGAATGACTTTTTTATAGGGTATAAAATTGGACAACAATAGATTAATTAGAGGGAACACTATATAAATAAATGTGTCTCACATTTTGGATCCCATGGTAGATCCAGTGAAATATTTTATGAATGAATGAGACACACATACATCAAACAATGATATATACAGTGTATAAGAAATAAGAACAATACATGAAACTGGTAAATGATTATCTCTATAATCATCAAAATCTTGATCAACCACATATAAATTCCCATAAAATGATCAATGCTACCCCAAAGGCTCATGATTCACTCGATTCTCCAATCATTGAGGGGTCTTCAACTCCATCTTATTTCCTTCCCCTACAGCATAGCCTAATGTTTTTATGTTCATATGAGAATCATTTTCAAAAAATATCATTAGATGACTTCTGTTAACTCTACTTTCCAACCGGCCATCTCTCTTAGATTCAAGTAATTTTCGTTCTTCGACATTAAAGGAGTACGTCTTCCTTCATTTATTTTAGATTTATTCATTCGGTTTCACTACAATGTACTATGTATTATGCTCCAGTATGAACACAAGCATATATCATTTTAGATTGTGATTTTTTTGTGATAAATATTTATGGAATTTTTTTATCGTTTATTTGTGGTTTTATTGTGTATTATAATTTTTTTTTTGGGTTTGTGGTTATGTGGTTTGTTGTGGTTTTGGTGGAGGTTTGGTTATGGTGTTGTTGTGGATATGTTGTGGTAATTTAGGATGTGGTTTTGGTTTTTTTTTGTAGTTTGCATATGTAGAGTTCAATATGATCCTAAGTTATTTTATCCTTGTATTATTTTGAAATTAATTTTTATTGACATGATTTTGTTGGTTAAACATAAATACCATTATATATTTTATTATCCAAATAAGAATGACAAGATTCTAATGAATTATGAATTTACCCTAAAATTTTTCCCTTGAAATATTACAATATATCATTGAGATGACAATACCCTCAATATAAGTCATTCAATGAAGTGTCACTTCCACCTAAACCAATATAATGTCATTTGGGTCATTTTAATGTTTGAATGGTGATAGAACCAAAATTTACAATATTACATGATCATTTACTCATACCCCATCAAGCAGTCCGGTCATACACATGTAAATATGTATTTTTTGAAATTAAAACTGAGTATTAGGAATTCATGTAACAATTTTCTTAGTTAGTTATAAATAATAATTAAAAAAATTATTTAATTTTATATAATAGGAAGCCAGCCATAACAAAGGAGTAAAACCATCACAGAACACACCCAAGATGGTCATGCCTACACATTATTTACTCTATGATATATATATAACAAAACAAAATAGCATGGTAAGGTTCATGTAATAATTCTCTACTAGTTGATAGTATTTTAGGTCTATGGAGGTTCACCTAAGGTAATGTTGTGAAACATCTTATATTCTACTATTTATCTTTTATTATGGGAATTAGATATTAATATTAGAGTGTTTAATTTTTCATTCTATTTTGTGGATTATTATATGGTGATAGGAATGTGTTGGGCATGTGATAGTCCTAAAACAGGTCAGTCATGAACCCCTATCGAGTGGTAATTAAAGCTTAATAGGGTGATGAAATAGTGCTTCATGATCAGTAGTGTGTTATTATCATGTTGAGATCATAATGTTGAATATTGGAACTGAACCTCTTATTTTTTTTATTTCGACTATGAGTCATTTTTTCTCTTAAATAGTCTCAAATAAATTTTGATATATTACTATTATTTCAAATTATTTATTTCAACTTCTATATATATATATTGGGTATGTTTCTGTTCTATAAAAAATTGATCATTTTTCATTTACATAAAAATATTTTTGATTGAAATTTAATCTTATTTATTTCTTTCACGAAATGATTGATTACAATTTGTTATATAATTGATAGAAGTTGGATTTATGAATGTTATCGGATCTCAAACAATTTTCAAATAAATATAGAGTGTTTTTTCAAATTTTTCTTTTATCAAAGCTTTAGATAGTAGTCACATACATTTCCCATGTTAAAATTGTTTTGGATGACCTTTAATGAGTCTTGAAGTAGTCAGGTACCATAATACAAAATATGGGTTCCAAACATACTATTATGTATAGTATCACAATAGGGAGAGAATGGAATCTTAAAATAATGATTCTCCAATTGAGAGCACTGGAATAGAGAATTTTATATATGATCGGTTTTTTCTTATTCGTTATCATGAGAAGGAAATGATGTCAACCCAAGAAGACCTTGACATGGGAACACATGATTTATCCATTGAAAATGACGATGTTTCAAATGTAAACAAATTGAATGGTGCTTTGATGAATCCATTATATCGTTAATGTGGTAAAATGAAGAAGAATGAATTTTTAATTCGATTGATTAATGGAAAAAATGCATGGGATTTCTAACAGTACCATCAATTACATTCTTACCTTTTTTAAGGAATTACTTCTAGATGATACACATATTCCACAAAACCAATATATTTAATGGAGATTAGGTAATGAAAATTTCTTTTCAAACAAAAATTCATGATTTCCTGAAATATTGTAGATTATTTTGAGCGGAATATATTGAAAGAAATGATTGTTTAAAAATTGGAACATCCTAATAGAAGCAAAAATTGGATGGAACACCATCTTGTGTGCCACATAAATTAATGTGGCACGATCCATTTATCCCAAGACGTAAAAATATTTTTCATTTCATTTGAAATGTCAGTAAAAATGTTATGAAATAATACCGAGATAAAGAGGAATATGGAAGAGTTTCTTCACCCTACAGATGGATTTTTATGGAAAAAATCTTATTCTATATATCCTGATTTTTCTACTGATGTGCATATTTTGAGGTTGGTTATTTCATGTTATTGTTTTATTCCTTTTTTGTAGATGACTAATTTCTACAAAACATGGAACGTTTTCATACACATTTATAACCTTCCCTAGTGGTTGTGTATGAAAAAACCATTCACATTCACGAGTATACTTATTTCTGGATCTTATTATCCAAGAAATTAAATAGATGTATATATGAAAACATTATTAAAAGAGATGAATCATTTTGGGATGTGGGTTTTTACATGTACGATGTGTGTTCGAAAGAAGTATTTCAGATGCATTCTGTGCTTATGTGGATAATTAATTATTTTCTTATTTATGCAATTATGTATGGATAGAGTACTGAGAGAAAACTGTTATGTCATATTTGAGTGAAGAATACTCGATCCATAAGACTAAAATATCATTATAGATTTAGTTTTATGGGTCAACGACGAGTCTATCCCACGCACCATTGATATAGAAACAATTGATGATGATTTGATAATACCATGTAGTCCAATGGTCCACCGTAGAATATGTTTGAAATTGATGTGCTTAATGAATTGAAAGATTTTCGTTTTTAATTCAAGAAGGGTAAATTGAAATATAGAAAGATAAATAATGATTCCAATGATACTTATTATAATAAGAATAAGAGGATTATCTTCTTTGATTTTTCATATTGGTCATCCAATTTGTTATGTCTTTGCTTATATGTAATTCACATTGAAAAATAATACATGATAAATTTTTCTTTTTGATTCTCCTAAATTTTAATGGAATTAAAAAATATGATTAAACATTTCAGAATGAAGTGGTAGATTGGGGCATTAGAGTAGAATTTAATCTTCTGTGTTTCTGTGAATAATGAATGTAATGTTCCATGTGCTTCATATGGGATGAAACCTACAGAATAAAATCAATTTCTATAATTACTAGAGACTATTAATGTTCCTAGTGGCTATTCATGAAATATTTCAAAATGTGTCAATAGAAGAGAGTTGAAGCTGAAATCATTGAAGACACATGATTATCACAACATTCTACAATGTTTTATTCCTATATAAATATATCATCTTTTATATAATAATGTAATGGTTTAAATTATTCAGTTGTGCGATTTGTTTAGTGATCATTATGATATGATGTTTACCAAGTATTTTGTGGAAAAAATGATGGCAAGGACACCATTAATTTTGTGTGAGTTATTGAAAATATTTCCTCCAACATTTTTCTCATGAATGTTGCATCTGGATGTCTATCTTCCAATAGAAATACTTCATAGAGGGAATGTTGCCTTCCATTGGATGTATCCAACTGAAATAAATATGTACACATTGAAATATCATGTCTAAAATACGAATCATCTAAAATGTTCAATATTTAATGGTTTCTAGTCTTAAGAATGTATGGTTTTCTTCTCAATGTATTTTTCTAATCTTACTACAAGAATAAACAATCCAATGAGAAATGAAGTATAATAGTATGTAAAAATTGAACTTAGTTTTCCATCACTTCCTCAAACAGAAGTATTTACCGAATCATATACATTTTCGACATTAAGACTTGAAGAGTGGGGGATATAACATCACACAATGTGTTTCAACGGTGATTTGTATGATAAGTACATCATGTATGTAAATTGAACATGTATATCTTATCTCATATCCAATAATTTTACATATCTATTAACCAATTTCTATTTTATCTATAGGGAACATAATGAAATGATAAACTGAAATAATCATTCTTTATTTTCAAGAAGGAAAGTGAATTTTCATTGCTATAAGTTTTCTTCATTGTTGAAATTGAAGTTATAAATATTTCTGAAAATAAATAATAAAATATATATTTAATTAAATATAATATTATTTTATATTTTCTTTATCAATTTATCCTACTAACGTTATTTATGAGTAAATAATATCATTGGAATTAGGTCCTAATACTATGGTTCATGAATGTAAAACAATTGTGATCAATGGGTACATATTTTTTATCATCGAACAGGAAAAGAACATTGGAACACAACATGGTGGTCTTATGTTAATCGGTACATGAGACTATTATGTCAGTGAATCATATATCAGACCTAGTTTTTATAATGTATCATATTATGGAGTCATTCTAAAGTAATATAATTTTATTATTTGTCTCATGGCCAAGTCACGATGATGAAATGCAAATGGTTTTATTCGATGATGAGGCATGTAACCTTTATTGATGGTTGTGGATTTTGAGTTATTTATAGTACTCGCACTCTTTATACTGATAAACCATATGTATATTCGTCAATGATCAAACATGTTTTATATGCCGATGGTCATCTTCAAACAAAATTTAGTGTCATTATTGAAGTAATTAGAAGACATGTTTTTGATGATGGTGATGATGGAATTGACACCATCCCTGCCACCATTAGTTCCAATAAATTTATTACTTATGATGACTATAATATCCCAATTGTTTTAGTTTATTATGAACATGATATTTTTGTTGGAAATATATATAATCATTTATCCATGTTATAATTTTTTTTGGTTTTGCTCGATCTAGGTTGTTAAGGTTTTTATTATTCAAATTGATTTTATATTGAATACAAATATGTTGCATCCGCCTTAAACTATATTCAAATATAATAAACCAAAAATTATAACTTGGTGAACATTTCAATGCTTGATTGACCATGTATAAAATGTTTATAACTCTAAGACCCCATTGGTCAATTCAATTATTTATTGACCATTTCTAGTTGACCCCAGAACCTATGAATCCCCCTATCCAGTATCAAATATTTTGTTTTTTGGGTTACACATTAGTTATCCTTTTCTAATTACATCCTTATGTTATTCAAATGAATGAAATGAAACCTATTGAAGAGATGCGATGAAAAAGGATGACAGATAACAATCGTTGAATGGATGAGATGGACGTTCCTCCCATAGTTCCTGTTGTGAGTATATAATTTGATGTATATAAATTCAAAGAACATATAATGTAATTTGAATAATTTTGTTTTGAAAATATTTGTAGGATCCACCACAGAGGCATAAATTATTTAATGATCATCCTAGTAGTGATCCGAGTACTCAGGCTCGTTGTAAGAGGTAGGGTGGTACGAGAGATAAGAAATCTAGTCGGCAAACCCGATTAGACCTTGCCCCTCCCACTAATGTATCATCTATCACAGATTCTGATCCAGGTGTGTCATTATGGACACATGGGATATTTAGGCCTCCCATGTTTTCACCAACCATTTCATCTGAACATTACCATCGTTTTGTACTATATCCGATGAGGATTTCCACTCCACATCCACATCATGTATTTATCCATACATCCATACACTCTTCATTTACTTTTTATTCCTTCTCTCTGAGATTCTATATTCCATCTTCTTGAACACCTACTTAGCCACATTATGTACCTGTGTAGCATTAATTGGGACCCACACCACCTTTACAAGGCTTTATTTTAGATTCTTTGGATCCAGTGGAACCCATTTATCAGATCATCATAGTTAAATTTATAGAAACCTAAAAAAATTTATACTATTATTTATTTTTATTATAACATTGATTTATATATTAATTTTTCTAATTCATAACAGGTACATCTTCTGAAAGTAGGTGAGGGATGGTGTTTACATGCATAATTGAGATGTGGAATAGCCACACGCAGTTGATGCCGGACAACAAAAAAAACTATAAAATGATTGAAAAAATAGGGAAGCAATGTCTGAATTATTTTGTGATGCTTTCCAAATACTCTGACATCATTCCAGTCCACCCGCTCTCATGGAGACAATATCCATATGAATTTTAGGATAATTATTTGGAATAAATATTGCTAAAATATTTGTTATATTTAATGTAATACATTATTTTATAATTTTTGTGAATTAATATTTTGGTGTCATCTTTGGTTTAATCTCAACAATGTTGAGGGTGAACATTCAGCAAGTCTAAAACATTTTATACGATTTGGAGAGCTGATAAGCACAAGTTTTATATTGGATGGCTTGTTAGAGATGAAACAGATTTATAGGTAGTAATATCTATAGATTATTATCTTACAGAATAGTACTGAAAAATGATTACTCATTAGACGAAAATCATGTTTAATGTATGAATCATATTTTTGGTATCTAAATTAAAATTTTCGTGTAATTCATTAATATTATCTTTTATATTTTTTAATATTATTTAGTAATAATCTAATAAAACATTGATTCAAAAAATTACCTATACACACTAGGATATACTATGATGTCAGATCATGGCAGGAAGAAGGTATGATTTTTTATTATAATGTTTCTTTGGACTTGAAATTTATATTATTTCCACTATAATTTATCCAAATTATAATGTTTTTATATAATTATAGTGGTGAAATTTATTTTTTGTAACCTATTTTTAATTATGGTTTCCTAAATTCAATGAAATTGTAGAGGTGATAATTGAATATTGAAGGATGTGTGCCACGAGAAAAAATATTTTGCTCAAGTAGATGGAAAAAATATGGAAGTGTGGTTAACTAAATTACACACTAGTATATTATATGTTTAAATATTGTGATTTAAAATTTTAAAATCTATTTTGTAACATTACAATTTATTTATATTTGTAACATGAATCTTTAGAGACCCTTGATACACATGGAACAATCAATTTTCGGCCAAATGATAAATTACATTATTTGTTGGGAGATGAGCACCCAATAAGAGTACACTGCTGACATGGGAAGAGTATATTCCCGAAGATTTATTTTACCTCTTCAGATACCCATAGTAATGCCACCGAGTTGGAACATGTTAAGGTATATGAAAAAAAGATTGAAAAATGGGCCACACGGTTGAAAGAATGGATTTCGAGGGAAAAAACTGAATTTATAAAACTGATGAATGTTTTATTTACAGCACTTCTACCAGATGAAAACATAGGATTTGATGAATATATTTCCTTGATAAGTTTAATATATTTGTGAACTATGTGGCAGTGCAAGAGGTGGTTGACACAATATCATTCCTAGTGATGGTGGTGGAGAGGAAGAGGTTAGGGCTGAGGATGATGTTGAGGATGAGGGAGAGGATGAGGCCAAGGATGAGGATGGGGTGAGGAGGAGGCTAAGGATGAGTGTGAAGATGAGGGAATGGACTATGATGGGGACATGGATGAGGATGAGGATGAGTCTGATGATGATGGTGATGATAATGATGGTGATGAAGGACAGATTGAACCGTTGCATTTTTTACTGATATAACTGACATATGATGTTTGATGATTCATTATGACTAAATATATGGGTGATTATGTAGATCACATTATCTTTATTTATTTATCTATAAATGAGAAAACAAGAAATGATAAAGAGGTATTAATTCTGTTAATTCAATTTTTACATGGTATCAACGATATTTCACAATTCTCTTTGTACAAACACTCAAACTCTTAGATGAAGAAATTGAAATTATTCATTTTCATTAGACCACTTCATATCAATATTTCTATGATTAATTTTCTTTTTATTCATTTCATTATGGGAAACCATTTTTTATGTAATCTCATTCATAGATCATGTTTTACTGGATACATTATGTTGTTGTATTTGTTACAAAAAATATTTTGATTTGTAGATACATTATGAATCATTTGGATTTTCATTGTATGGACACATCATGGTATAATTTTTCATGATCCAATATGAAGTTTTTGAGCTCAATATGAAGTCATCCGGATAGGCTATGAGTGAATTTGGGTGAAATATATTATTTTCTTGATTCATGTAAGAATTTATACTATATTGAAATTTCATGTATCCAAATATACCATGTAACTAGATCTAGTAATTTAAACCATAACAGTTTCTATTTAAATCCTAACCCTGTTACTCAACACACCAATCTTGGAATTGTTGCAAAACTCCCCCACTGATTTATCAATCATAAATGTTAAACATACAAAAAATATCATTTCCTCAAGGAAAACAAGACCACATGAATCTACATTGTCCTCCTAAGACCTTATTCATCAATTTTATTATTTATATGTAACCTGTAGGTATTTCATATCACCAAAATACCTCACCCATGATTGAATTAATATATTTAAATATATTTTTTATTCACCTAAAAATAAGTATAACCCCTTTAGGTTAGATTTTGTAACCCATATGTTTTCTTAAATAAATGTTTATCTTTGGGTAATTTCAAAGTGATGGCTTGGTCCAGAAGTATGTGACATACCCCTAACAAGGTTGAGTTAATATTAGGATAGGCATGAGGCATGGGGAGATATTCCAAATGATTATTTATGTTGTTAAGTGTCATTCTGTTGTGAAATAGTTTGAGTTACATGTTTATTGTTTTGTTCATGTGTCGAATTGATTCTTATTGTATGAGACAGATCCTGGGAAGATGGCAGAGATTTTGAGGAGATTTTGAGGTGAGGACTCAACATGGGTTAGAAGTAAATGAGGGGGATATCCATAATATTACTAGGTTTCTAGTTTTTTTGTTATATGAATCATCCTTGGATTGAAATGGTTTTCTATGGTACATCTTGATGGTAATCCCTTGGGTGATAATTGATGACTATGATGCATTGAATATGACAAACAATTAAGTGAGAGAGGATGGGTGGAGACTTTAATATACCCAACCTTTCATGTTTAGCTAGTGGTTTGGATTTTTTATGATT
This sequence comes from Viscum album, assembly GCA_963277665.1. Taxonomy (NCBI): domain Eukaryota; kingdom Viridiplantae; phylum Streptophyta; class Magnoliopsida; order Santalales; family Viscaceae; genus Viscum; species Viscum album. The sequence goes on along the minus strand of OY728161.1, from coordinate 1,602,842,403 downwards.
CCTTATCTTATATATTTGGGTACAGTGTATGGTAAAATATGTCAACCTATATAAAGTATTCAGATATTTGTTATGAGTATGGTATGAAGTGATTTTTCTGAGAAGATTACCCATTTTCATTATCCTTATTCTATGAATAGATTGGGGGGGATCCACCAAATGGATTTAATCATTATAGGTTTCTTAAGTTGACCTATAAAACATAATAATATGAGGATGTTCAATTCATGAAAAGTGATATTTATAAAGCTAGATTGAATTAGGAATTACCCGTTACAATCCGTGTTAATGGTAATCATTACCATTTGTACAGAAGTCTATTTCCCATAAATTTTATTAGAATTCTGAGAATATAAAATATATGATAAAATAGACCCAATATCATCCAATATAAGGTTAATAATCTACCCACTATATTCATCCTGGATGATTCTCCCAATGACATTACTGTACTTCATGCCTCTATCATATTCTAGGAAAAAGAACATGTTGTTGTAGTTCCATATTGCTTGTGAAAAGTCACATGCTAGGAATAATTAACATATATGATTTTTAGATAGAAAAATAATGTCTAAGGTAGAAAATTTTATCAGCCCATGTCGAAGGTATGTAGCCTTTTTATGCCTTTTTATGTGTTGAATGTACCTGGGATGAGTCAGGAAGAGGTTGGGAGAGATTGGATGGTTTTCAAATAAGTTTGGAGGCTTTTCTAATTGAGCATGGTCTTAGCACCTTTAGGGGAAACCGTATGAGTTTTCTAGGAAACCGTGTTGGGGGATACAATAGGGTTTGTATAGCTTGTGCACAGTTTTCTAAACCGTGCGATGAAATCATGTGGATCCATTCCCTCTAGGCAGGGGTGTATGCACGGTTAGTGCACGGTTTTCCAAACTATTTGGACTAACCATGCAACAATTAATGAAAGGGTTTTTAAATCCGAGCTCCCTCGTGCTAAACCAATTTCACTTGAATTATTCTCCCACTGAATCCTCACTCAGGATATTGGGTTCTTGGTGGTTGGAGGTGCACTCTGATTCATTTTTGAAGCGATTCAATGGGTTTTATTGGGGGTTTCATGGTTGTTCCTCCCAGGTAAGTCTATCCTCTTGTTGTATTTGTGGTTTTTTCTAGATCATACTCTCCCTGTCTCTTTGTTTTCTATATCTACACATGTGGCGTGTTGTTTTAGGGTTTGGGATTCCTTGGGTGTAGATTTTAAGGATTGAGGATGTTAGGTAAGTGTATCTAGAGCGGTTTTGCTGGTGCGTTCACTGGATTTGCTGTGCGGTTTCTTGTGGGTCTATTTCACCAAAACCCAAAATGTAGGTGGCTTCTCTATCCATTCAACTTTCCTAGAACATAATTCTTGGGTACAATTAACTTTTGTTTCTTAAAATTACTTTTTTTTTTCATTTAAATTTTTTTTTGGAAATCCCTTTGGTGATGTTTTGTGGATTTTTGAGAAAAAATGGGCTTTGAAGTGATATTCACTTGTTTTTGATTTTAACATTGATATTTTAAAATGAATTTCTGGGATTGATTTTAGAACATTTTTGATGGAAAAAGGGTTTTCAATAATGATTTTTTTTATTAAAATGATGTTTGGAATAAAAAAGTATTAAATGGTGATTCCAATAAATAGTTGATTTTTTGAAGTGTATTGGAATGTGATGGAAAAGATTATTTTCATGTTGTGTGGTTTTGTTGGTTATAAGCTTTTTTATAAATTATTGGAATGTTGTTTGGATGTGGGTAGTAAGAACCAGTATAATAAGTGGATGAATAGTGGACGGAAGGGTTACCAACAAAGGATAAGTTGGCGAGGAGTACCAGTAGTGGGAATCAGTGAATGGGTTGGAAGGAAGCACCACCATTTTGGTAGTGTGGTTTCTCATTTCATTGCAAGATGGATATTTTTGGGCTAATATTAAATGGTGAGATGGATTATGGCATGATTATTTGGATTTCTGTTATTAATTTGGTTTGGGTGAGGTTTTTTGGTAAGTGTATGTTATGCTTAGGTAATTGTTTAACTTGTGATTATTTTATATAAAATTTTTTATATATATTAATAATTTTTTAATGATAGTTGTTTATTTAGGGAAGTCATTGGGGGATGTTTTTCTGAGTATTTTTACTCACCCCTATTTTGGCACTTTGGTTATTTTGCAGATGATGTATTCCAGGACACTGGTAGAGGTAATGAATCTCATTTATAGTGGTTTATAGTGATTCTTGGGAGTTGTTTTTGTTTTTGTAGAATGGATCTTGGTGTGGGGATGTGGAGTGTGTCTTGGTTTATTTTGGATCTCTTGTTTAGTTGTCCACATGGTACTCTGATATTTTGTTTGGATGTATTGGTTCATGAGAATTCTTGTGGAATTGTTTGTTGTATTATTATAATGCGTGTGTCTGGCTATTTTGTTTTCATGAATCATATAGTGTGTTATTAGTGGGTGGTTTGGTTGGTTGGTTGTTTCTCATGGGCATATAGTTCCCCAATTTATTCTTGAAGCCAAAAACATTTATTTCTAGCCTTTTAGCACCTTGGGAACGTCGCTTAAGGCCAAGTTACATTTCCCCACCCTCTCAAGCCAATTGGATGTGGTGGGATGTTACAAGTGGTATCATTATGATCCATTTTTGCATTTCAATTGAGAATGGTTGGTCAATCCTTTGGCATTGATTGTTGTTCTTCGTGTTGACTATCATTCATAGTCTATTCCTTGAGCCAAGATGGTAGAAAGGCATATTATTGTTGTAACAAGGAATTAATATCAGCAAAGGGTGTAGCGAACCCTTTTATGCTAAACTTTATGTTACAAGTGTGTTGGGTACATAAGTGTTTGGAAACACTTATAGGCATCAAATATCTCATTATCATGGGTGTTTCCAATGAGCTGAGCATGACACGCATGGTATAAATGAGTTCCCACTAGGTCACATATTTCCTTAGGTATAATGATTTATAGTGAGATATGAATGGTTGGATTTTGAAAAATAAAAATTGGGTTACAAAAAAGAAGGATTTGAAACATGGAATCTGGTGGTATTTTGGAAATGGTTTTTTTTCCAAACTTGGTGGATTGTTCAAAATAGTAAAATATGGGCAATTTGAACTTGTTGAAATATTTTTTTGATAGTTATTTTGTGATTAAATTTGAAATTTTATTCCATTTCTTGTTAAGGGGGTGAGACATATGGTTGGTTTTGTGTTGATAGAAATGGAACACTGTAGACAACGAAGAGACCAACCAGAAGACGATGTTGGAAATGTGGTTGTACGAGAGCCCTAGGTGAACAAAAATCTAGTTCAGAGTATTATTCAAGCATTCCATGTAGTATTAAGTGAGAATAAAGTGTATGAACCAAGGAATATGAATCACATGGTTCATTTTCAAAGGAAATATCCACCCATCTTTAGGGGTGATTCAGAGCTAGAGAGGGTCGAAGCCTTGATGAACATGATTAATCAGATATTTGACTTCATGGGAGCACTGGAAGAACTGAATTTCAAGTTGGCCACATATATGTTGGAAGATAATTCCCTCCAATGGTGGTTTTTGGCACTCTATGCTGGGAAAGAACACAGTGTGACATGGGAGGGGTTTGAGTTATTTTCTAATAATAAATTTTACCTTCATACATTTAGAATTCAGCATACGAACAGGTTTCTTCAGTTTGAATCAAGGTAATATTGAAGTGATGGAATATGAGACTTAGTTTATGGACTTAGTGCGGTTTTCACCCGAGGTGGTGGGTGTCACATCATTGACGGAACATATTTTTGAAGCTAGGGTGAACTATAGTAGTTTTTTCAAGATTGTGGTACTGTGTATAGATGATTACACAAAAATGGTTAACCATGCTACGATGGTTGACAGAGATATTTTGGGGGCTACATGTGGGGGATGTATCTTGGTACCCATTTAGAATAGAGACAACACGAATGCTGGGTTCAAGTGGATTAGGAACAATTATTTCTTTGGTGGGAGTATGGATCAGAACCCAATGATAGGATCTGTGAATCTTCCATCAAATCATCATGACATGATGGGATGTTTTTAGTGTTTCTCTATGAGACATATCATGCATGATTGTATAACACAACCTCCATCATTTCATATTTTATTGAATATGGGGCATGTACATCGTTATTCTAAAAATGCTCCAAGTTTGGGTGTCTATGACACTCCTCAAGGGTCGCATGGGTCTTATGCCTCGATGGGATGGGGGTAGCAGCATACCCCTTGGTAATAGAGTAAAGTGGCCCATGGTGATTCTTGGATTACCAAAAGGCCACAGTAGTGTAATAAAGATCAGAGCATTGAATGAAAGAAGTTTTTTGGAGATGATCTAGTTGGGATGGATGTTAAGTCGGGACCATCAGTAGTTTGAGGTACGTTTCTATTAAATTCAATATTGATGCAAGATTTGTTTTATATAGGTTCTTTTTATTCTTTTATTTCTCCATGCATCATTGATTTGTAGGGCGTAGTGGTGGAAATGATTCCTTCTATTTTGAAACTACAGACTCCATTGGGTCAAAGAGAGTGTGAAGCCATCTTAGGTCAAGAATGTTGTATAGTTGTGGATGGAATCAGACTGATGTAGGATTTATAAGTGATTGAGATGGATGATTATGATATAATCTTTTGAATCAATTGGTTCATAATTTATAATTCCCACAAGTATTTTTATGCGCAAAATGTTAGTTTTCGAATAGAGGATGGAGATAGAAATTTTTTTAGATGGGAGAAGAGTGCAATGATGGGGGAAATAGATTTGTGGGAACGATCTCTTATATGTTAGAGGCCTTTTCTATGGTATCGGTGGAAGGTGCCTAGAAGAGTGTCATTCCAGCAATTGTGGACTAGTGTATGGATGTATTTCCCAATGAATTCTCAGGTTTCCACCTGTGAATGAAGTAGTGTTTACAATTGATCTCCTTCTGGGGACCAGTCCTATCTATCATCTGTTATACTGATTGGGACCAGCATATTTTCCGGAATTATAGGTGAAGTTAGAAGAGTTAGAATATCTGGGGTTCATCCAGCTAAGAATGTCTCTATGAGAATCTCTAGTATTGTTTATAAAAATAGGAAAATGGAACCTTTCGGAACTGTGTTGATTATCATATACATGATCAAGTTACGATAAAGAACCAATATAAACTTCCCCGCATTGATTATTTGGTTGGAAATTTTAGGGGAGTTCAGTGGTTCTCCAAGATTAACATTAGGTCAGGATATCACTAGTTGCAGGTGTTGAAGGAGGATATTTGATAAATAGCATTCAAAAGTAGATATAGCCATTACAAGTATTTTTTATGACATTTGTTGTAATGAATAAACCATAAGTGTTCATGGAATAGATGAATCAGATATTAAATAGATATCTGGAGTCTTTTGGGGTTGTATTTGTGGATGATATACTAGTGTATTTGAGAAAAAGGGTAGAGCATTATAAGCACTTGGTGAAAGTGTTGTTTATCAGGAGAGATCATCTGTTGTATTCCAAATTTTCAAAGTTTGTCTTTTGGATGCATGAGGTTCGTTTCCTTGGATATTTTATTTCTTAGAGGGGTGTTTCTATTGATCTAGAAAAATAGTGGCTGATATCTCATGGAAACCACCAAAGAACATTTTCAAGAAACAGATCGTCTTTGGTCTAGCAGGGTATTATCAATTTTTTTTCGTGATTTCTAATTATTGGCTTCACCAATAATAGCTTGGACAGAGAATAATGTTCCATTTCAATAGGATGAACAATGTCAGAAATGTTTCTAATATCTAAAGGGTATCCTTACATCTACAAGAATCTAGTTTTTTCCAGAACTACGGAAATGGTATATGGTGGATTTAATGCTTTGGGATCAGGGTTAGGGTCTTTTCCCATGTTAGGGGACCATGTGGTTGTGTATGGCTCATGAAATTTGAGTTTGAATGTGCATAACTACCCCACACATGATTTAGAGTTGGTGGAAATGGGTCAAGCTTTATATATGTGTCTTCGTTATCTCTCGGGTTATAAATTTATAGTGTTTAATGATTACATGATATTAATCCCTATCTTTTCACAATTATATTTGAATTAGAGATGAAGAAGATGGATGTAATATCTCCATATGTTTGATTTAGAAATAATGTACACACTGGTAATGGAAATTCTGTGAAAGATGGATTAAGTACGAAATCATATGCTTAAGTGGTGAAGAAGGAATCAGATCAGGGGAATTTGATGTCGCTCATCTAGACATGTGGTTGGAATGTGAGGATCAGGGAGACAAATTGGTATTATTTCCAATTTTTTTTGGTCCCTGACTTGGCTAGTTTTGTTAAATATTCATAGACATTTGATTCTGAATGTATGGTGATGCAGTCAAAACACAATGGTGGGGAGACAAATGAGAGTTGGGAACTGAATGGGAATTCAGCCTTGTGTTTTGAAAATCGTATGGTGGTACCTAGGGATTGTCAGGAGGAACTTCTCCTGCATTATCTTCATTCCTAGTGGGTTGTCAATCCTAGAATTCATAAAATGTATAAGTCATTGAAATATATTTTTTTTGGAAGTTATAATAAGGGATGTGGATGAGTTTGTGTTGAGATTCTTGACATGTCCATATGTTATGTCTTAGCATCAGCGGCCAGTATGAATGTTTCATTCATAACATTTCCTAGTGTGTAAATGGGAGTAGATTTCAATGGATTTTATTATGGGTCTCCCAAAAATGGTCAAGAAGCACGATTCCATATGGGTGATTTGTGGATCAGCTCACAAAGTCGGCCCATTTCATCATGACTCATGAATATCATATGGTAGAGGATCTGTCCAAAATATATATCTGGGGGATGGTAATGAGGAATGGTGCTCTAGTTCTGACTGTATCAGATACTTATGTGAGGTTGAAATATTGTTTATCAAAATACTTTTAGCATGACCTTAGAACATAGTTGATGATGAGCATGGTGTATCATCCACAAATGATTGACCAATCCGATAGAATTATACAATCCATGGAAGATATGTTTAGGTGATGTGTAATGGATTTTGGTGGTTCATGGGAGGATCACTTACCATTTGTGGAGTTCTCCTACAATAAAAATTATTAGTATTTGATATATATGGCCATGTTCGGGGCATTTTATGGGAATCATTATTGTTCTCCACTATGTTTTGTGGAAACATGAGAGACTTCGATGATTGAACAAAGCCTTGTCGAATGAAAAGAATCACATTGATCAAGAAGAGGATAGAGATAGGTCAAAGTCGTCCGAAATCATACGTAGACCATCAACGATGACCATTATTGTTTGAGGTTGGTGACCATGTCTTTTTGTGAATCTCTCCAAGGTTAGGATATCATCAGTTTTGGATGCTTGGTATGTTATCATCGAGGTATATTAGGAATTTTGAGGTATTTGATCAGATTGGATAGGTGGAATATCATTTGTCTTTACTATCTAGATTTATTGCGGTGAAAATTTGTTTCATGTGTCGCACCTGAAAAAGTATCAGCTGGAGTAGGTCAATGTGATTCGTTGGGATCATGTTAAGCTAGAACAGGATGTTTCCTTGGTGAATGTGCCAATGTAGTTTGTGAATAGGCAAGAGAATGTATTGAGTGGTAAATGCATCAGTTTAGTTCATGTAATGTGGCATCATTGTCACATTAAATAAGAGACATGGGAGCAGGAGAAAGAGATGGATGAGCAATGCCATAAGCTATTTCAGAAAATTAATGGTTCCCAACTTTCAATGGACATAAATCCCAATGTTGGGGCGAATGCAACACCATCGATTTGAGGTATGTGTAATTTGTTTATGACTTTTTATGTGTTTAATGTATTTTTTATGAGTTGGTAAGTGGTATGGATTGTTTTTAATGGTTTTGAATAAGTTTTTATAATTCCTTATGGGTGCACAGTCTAAGGACGGTTAGGGGAAACCCTACAGGTTCTCTAGGAATCTGTGTATGGGGAGACAGAAGGATTTTCACTGCCAACACAATGATTGTCAAACCATGTGAGGAAACCATGTATATACCTTCTCTCAAGGTAGTGGAGTGTGTATAGTTAGTGCACGTTTTTCCAAACCGTGCGGAATGACCATTTAGCCATGTAAAGTTAGGGTTTTTTAAAATCTCGGATCCCTTGAGCTAAACCTATTTCACTTCAATTCTTCTCCCACTTAAGCCTCACTCGGGATTTTGGGTTTTTGTGGGTTGGAGGTGCTCTCCCACTCATTTTGGAAGTGATTCAAAGGGGTTCCTTGGGGGTTTGACTGTGGTTTCTCCCAGGTAAGTCTCTCCACCAGGGTTCATTGGGAGTTTGTCTAGATTATCTTCTCCCTCTCTCTTAGTTATCTTGATCTACACTCATGGTGTGTAGATCTATGGTTGGTGTTTCCTTGTGTTTTGATATTAAGGATTGTGGATGTTAGATAAGGGTATCTAGAGTGGTTTTGTTGGTGGGTTTTCTGGATTTGGGGTGTGGTTACTTGTGGATTGATTAAACTGGAACCATAAAGGTAGGTGGTTTCTCTCTCGACTCCTTATTGATAGAATGGGAAACAAGGTTAATATTAATTTGTGTTTCTTAAAAATAATTTTGTTTTTGATGTTTGAAATGGGTTAGAAATCCCATTGGTGATGTTTTAGGGATTTTTAGGGAAAATTGGGGTTTTTGGTGAAATGATCTTGCTGTGGATTATAAAATGGAGATTTTAAAATGGGTTTCTAGGATTGATTTCTAAAAATGCTTAATGGGAAAAATTTATTCAAAAAATATGTTGTTTTATTGAAATGTTTTTTGGCATGGAATATGATTAAAGGGTGGTGCAATAAATGGGTGATTTGTTGATGTAGATTGGCATGGGAGGGAAATGATTAAATTCATGTTCTGGGGCCTTGTTGTTTATTTTCTTGGTTATGGATTGTTGGAATTTTGTGAGGAACTGCAGGTGAAGCACAACTATAATAACAGGATGGAGAGTGTGTAACACTCCCACCCCAGAAGCCCAGAGTCAGTGCATAATTACGTATCATTGGCATGATCATAAAAGATCAAGTCTCAAAAGACCGATAAGTTTAGTAGCCTTGGACGTTCTAGATACATTCATAAGGCTTACATTACATCATAAAATGGAAAAATATAATAACATTATTTCCATAGACAACACTTAGATCTCATAGACTATACCTGTAGGTCAACCATAATATACTTTTTTGTATCCGAGGAAAAATAAAACATAGAAAGGGGTGAGATGAGATGCATAGTAAGAATAACTATATAGTGGAAACTTTAATAAATAAGAATAAACAATAAAGGTAATGTATAATACTAAAACAAATGTCTTTTAAACGTGATCTTCAGAATAATATGGAAAAGATAAAATCAGATAATTCTATTTGAATAATTCCAGAATTTCATAACCACATAGTCAAGGCATTTTGCCAACAATACAAATAAGATTTTGTCCAGGTATTATGCCAAGACACTAGTTTTTCCCATGAGAAATACTGATGCATCGGGGAACTATATCGGTCTCCACCCATCACTTACTAAGTCTAATGCAATCCTCACATGAAATGTTTGAAAGATAGCCTAAACATTCGTATTAAAACTATCATATGAAATGTCAATGCTTTATCCACAAACCATGAATGGTATAAAAATACCACATCCACAGTCAATCACATCTCATTCAATAAAATATGGAAAATTTTATTGTAACAGATTAATCACAATCATGGATAATAGAGGATATTGACATAGAATAAAATAATCATCAAAACTATTTGAGAGAAATGTCTCCCTTTTTCTTCAAAACATTTAAATGTCACATTATTTGTCAATAAGCTATTTAAAAATAGAATTTTGATTCAAAGTGTACCATAACACTTTAAAAAATTTAAAGGGATTTTAATTTTAAAACATTAATTCCCCTCTTAATAAATTATTAAAATCTTTTTTAAAACATGGAAATTAATGAGAATGATTTAGAATAATAAATCTTTATAACATTTAAATTGATAATTTAGTTAGAGTTCCTAACCAAAAGAGTGACAATTGAATAAATATAAATGATTTAATAAAAAAATTATAATATAATGAGAATAAAGGTATTCAATATATACTATGTCAAAGTACATTATATATACCATTTAAATTTGAATTAGTGTATAACAAAAAAGAAGTCTCAATGGAAGGTAATTTGAGATGAAATCTCTTGTGAAGACAACATAATTAGGTTAAGGATAAATCAACAACATAATTTAGTGTAAAAAATATAAATACACTCAATATTATTGCATATTTAGTGTAAATAAATCAGAGTACATTCACACATATTCTTGTAAAAACAACACCATCGAATTAGATATTTAACTCAATAAATAATGATTGAGTTAAAATTACTCTTATCGTGTTCATATCGATGAATTGAGAATATATCAATGGAGTGATTATGTGCATCAAAAGTATATCCATAGTAAGGGGAGTTGAAATTACTACATAAATAATAAATAGTGATTACTCAAATAATCAAGGAGTAAAATAATCCAATGAAGTATGTGTAAATCCCAATGAGTGGAAATTGAAATTTAAAACTCCCTTGCCAATTTGGTAACTTATGAAACATACACCCCATGAATTAAGTTTCATACAATGATGATTTAAATACTCATACATTAAGGTATTTTACAAAAATAATTCAATCAGGGGAAGTACAGAATCCGCAAAAAAGGAAATGGTGGCCAATATAGAATTAATCTCATGAGAATAAAAGTTAGATGAAAATCCATACTTCATTGTAATCAGTCTAGTCATATGAAAAAAAGTTAATAACCACCAAATGAATCACAAAATCACAAGAATATAATGAGAATCTTTATTATATAAATTAAATTGCAGTACACAATACACCACATTCAATAAATAAGTGGCGAACAATGGAAATCTCACAGAATTACAAGTGAGATAAGAAACAACATACATTGAAATTTTCCTTCGCCGAGGATAGGTTAAAATCCTTTATAATGGTAAAATAATTGTTATTAAATTATACAATATTCATATACATTAATATGATATCATATATGATCTTTCAATATTTATTTGTTAAAAAAATTAGTATTATCGTCGTTTCGGGTGTTAACTGATTTTATTCTTTTATATGATTTGTTATGTAAGTAATGTTTGTTAAGGATAGGATTTATATTAATCATATTCAGAATTATATTCATTATTTAAACATTATTTTTAATCATCTATTGAAAATTATTATTGAATGGATACGATGGGGAATGACTCTCATCAGGTTCACAGAGACGGTAATCTGTACGTACGCACAAGCGACAATATCACTCATTTGAAATTAAAATAACATAGAATTGGATGGTATATCATATATACATAAGCATTATCTTTTAATATTTATTATTTAAATCAATTATACATCAATATTATACTCATTCAAATAATAATGTATTGAATAACAATTACCCCACAACGTGGATACGGTAAGATGTGTGTACGCACGTATGGTGAAATGTCATTCAAAGGATGCATTGAATAATGAATATTGTTGAACCATATTAATAATAACATGAAAGTATGTAGAAGATAATGGAGTTTTTATTTTAGAATGGAAACAACAAATAAAGAGGAATTTGAATAATAAAGGAACTTGAATGAGGTGATAAATATTTACCTCTTCTTCAGATTCTTCCTTTTGGTTTGATCAAAAGGGCTTCTTAGGATGGAATTTTGACTAATGGAAGGCCACAAAGATGAAGGCAGGACAGTTGATATGGTATTAAGATGTGGTATGGCCAATCCAAATGGCGTTGAACGTGTGAATTAGAGAGAAGGGGAAGTTCCCTTTTATAAGAGGGGTGTGGGGCACCTTAGGAAAAGCTAGAAATATTACTTTATAATAAAATCATTTTCGTTTTATAATGGATCGAAAATGAATTATTTAAAGGTTAATGTGGGTATGTGTCTAAAACTACTCAAAAAATAGGTTTTAGATAGGTTTTGGTTACTATATTAACTTTAACTTTTAGATTTAACTCTTAGTTAAAAGGTTTGACATTTACCATGTCTCTTTGTATTTTTATATTATATGGTTATTAAACATACAATAAACATCCAATAAAACCTCAAGTGGTTCATTAATGACATATAAAATATTATTTAATACCTTTTTCAGAACCTTATATTTTTAAGAATAGAATATCAATTAAAAGTATAATATTTGTTTTAAAAACTCTTTTATGTCAATTTTGACACTATTTGGTATTTTGTTTTTGGTATATTCATAAGAGCATTATTACTTCAAAAAAATAAATTTAACCAACCCTAAAATGCCATAATAATATACAAAATTATTTTAATTCATTAAATGTATCAAATTACATTTATTTGGATATTTATAATATCAATTATTTTAATATTACATTAATTATGTTATTAATGCATCATCATTGTGTCATATATAAATTAAATTATTTATTTTCTAAAAAATATAAATAAATTACCTTTATGTATGAAAACATATTATCATTTTAACGAAAATTTATAGTAGAATTTATCTTATGTATTACCCAATATTAAAAATGTGTTATTTATTAAACATTGATTTTAACTCCTTTAACTCTTCTTTAAATAAAATAATAATAAATGTCCTAATCTAATCCACGTGGAACAAAAGGATAATATTTTATTCATAATTATGTTTTTGGTCGAATTAAACTTATCCAATAGAATTAGGAAATGTATTAGAGTAATAATAATAACATTTTTTCTGTTAATTACCCTATTTACTTTTAATAGAGGTAAATAAAAGTAAAAAGTTACTATTCACCAAAAAATTATTTCCATCTTATTGATCCTATTTTTACTTATTGATATCAACATTGGAAGTGGGATTTTTTATATTCAACTCATGGAAGAGGTAAAATTACATTTTTGGTAATTTTGAAAATGCTTTTAGGAGGTTAGTAAAAGATGATAAAAAGTACTTCAAAATTTTAATCATATGATTTTATTATAAAATGACACAAATGAATTACATTGAACATATATACGTATTTTACATCTATTTTTAATGAATGTAAATTTAAATAAAATAAATAATAATTCAAAAAAAATGTCGGTTCTAAACTATAACGCATCATTTTTCACTATTCATAAAAAATTGAATGTTATCAAAAAAATACCAAAAATTTACCCTCAAATAATTTTTTTATTCCAAATTCAATAATGAATTCTATTTTACGAAACTAAAAAATATAAGTTGGATTAATTAATTTAAAATAAATTCCCGTTTTCAAAACTGAAAAGTGGGTTTTAAAAAATTAAAAACTATCAAAAGATTGACATGTGTTATATGAAATTTAAATATGAAATTACGTATAATCCCATAAATTGTATTAAATGATAAAAATATAATGTAATTACACTTTAAAACCATTAAAATAAATAATTTAACACTCTAAATTATTTCTATTAAAACAGTTGTTTTCAATTAATATTTAGTATTTTTCAGTATTCATCATAATATAATAATTGGTAGAAAAGTACCAAAAAGTTATCCAATTTTTTTATGTCATGATTCTAAAAAAGAATTTAATTTCATTAAATTGAATATATTAATGTGTCAAATATATGTTTTAAAAAGTGTTTTCATTAAAATGCGGTAAAAGTGCTTTTATTTGAAAAATAATACTTTTATCTGAAAAAATGAATTTGTTCTTATATTATATCTACGAAAAACATAATATGGATTATAAAATTATATGGAGTATATAAAATTAAAAATATAGTTAATACTATTTATAAGTGCTTTGGAACAGTTAGTATGGGAAGTCGTGGTGCGCTTGAACTCAGTGTTGCATGTAGCGCAAGCTATTTAATTACTTTATAGAAAATAAATTACTATGAAATCATGGGGTGTTACATACTGGATAGAAGGGCCAACATAAATAGGTAATTGGGATGGGAGTACCACTAGTGGTAATGGGTTAATGGGTTGGATGAAATCTCTAATGTTTTGGTTTTTTTGTTTTGCATTGCATTGCAAGATTGAAATTGTTGTGAAAATGATAAATGATGACATGGATAATGGCATGATTGTGTGGATTGCCTTTGGGTTTCTTGGTTTGGTTGAGGTGTCTTGTTAAGGTTATGTTTGGCTTATAGTAATGGTTTCACATGTGTTTATTTTATATAAAATGCATTATATAAATTCCTCATAGTTTTATCCTAGAGGCTTGTGTTGGGAAGACCTAATGAGTATCAGTACTCAACCCATGTTTTGTCACTTTGGTGATTTTGCAGATGTTGTATTACTGGACACTAGTAAATGTAAAGCATCTCATTGATAGTGATTCATGGTGATGCGTGGGATATGTGGTGGTGATGGGATCATGGATCTTTGTGTGAATCTCTTCAGTGTATCATGGTTTATTTTGGTTCACTTGTTTAGTTTTCCGCAGGGTACTCTGATATTGGGTTTGGTTGTACTGATTCATGAAAATTCATGTGGAATTGTTAGTTGTATTATATTAATGTGCGGGTTTGGCTGTTTGTTTTTCATGCATCATATAGTTTTTTGTCACTAGGTTTTTTGGTTGGTTGGATGTATCTCAAGGGAAAATCATTCCCAAATTTATTCTCAATGACCTCAGCATTTATTTCCTCCCTTTGTCACGTTGGGAACATCACATAATGACAAGTAAACATTTCCCCACCCTCTCAAGCCAATGGGAAGTGGTTGGATGTTACAAGACATGTTGATATCCATATTCTCTGATTTTAATCTATGAAGTAAATCTACATTTATAAATCCTCGATTGAAAGAGAAACCCGAATAAATGGATAAAACATGATTTTAATTTCTATGTCATATTAGTGGCCTATTGGAACCGGAAAATTCCTTAATGTATAAATCCATAGAAATGAAGTTCCCATGCCAATTTTGTTTCAATATGAGGGTGTCACAATCCATATAATCATACCTCTGTATTTTCATACTAATTTTGGTGAAAAAATTACCATCAACGCAGAATATTTCCAAACCAATGAAAACAAATATCAATAATAATCCAAAAAACATTATTTTTTAAAAATATTTTAAAAATATTTTATTCTCTTGATCATCTATAAACTCATTGGGTGCATCTATAATCCTAAAACTATATGTAGTCCACTCTAAAAAGATTACAGTGTCTAATGTAATAAAATCAACCAATTTAAGAATCCAAAAGATCATTGCATACATATCATTTCTTAGAAATTAAAAATTACAAAATAGGTGACATACCTTATATGAACATCATGAAATGACCATACCTTAAACTGTCCATCTCTTCTGTATAAAATATATATGAAATCGACATTGAATCAATGTGATTCCAATATTATTTGAAGAAATAATGTCAAAATTATTTATTAATAAAAATATCAAGTAAAATCTCAATAATTGGATTAATAGGGGAATGGGTATAGAAGTAATTGCTATAGATTTTAGAAATCAAAACCATCCCACAAAAATCAAGATCTATGAGGGAAGAGGGGTATTTAATGGAAATATGTTAGGGCATTATCATTTGGAAAATTGAATCTCTTGGTTCCACTCCTACATAAAAAATGGGGGAGTATGAACCTAAAATGGCTATTCTTCCCCTTCTAAGTGAACTATTTATGAGCACAGTGAAGTGTGACTATAAGTATCAATAGGAAATACATACAACATAGGGTCTCATTTTATTTTTTATGGGTTTCATGGTGAAAACCACCATTTAGAGTGTCAATATACAATCATTTCTACCCAATATTGTGTAACTATGATATTAATGAGGTATCCATTACAATTTTAGTGTGATGACATTCACTTGTAGAATTTACTCTTACATAACACATCACAATTTAATCCACATGTTTTTGCATAATGTTACAAAGAGGGTTTTCGTGTCTAGTGATATTATGCATTTGTCCCTTACAATAATAACAAAAGCATTCATTAATTCTATAGTTATAAATTATTAATTATTCTACCATTTGTCACATTACCTCATACTACAGCATGACATACCACATGATCCAAAAATTAATCCCTCATCTGATGTTACGAACTTATAAGTATGTAGTGCTTTAAAAATACCATAATATAATTCATATCATCCTTATAAATACTATCCAGTAAACCTACCATAACCATGTCCTACATCACTCATTAATTCAAAATAATTTCATAATAAGTTAGAGGATATATCATAAGAGAATAAACTCCATGTGAATTTTCAAATGAGTCCATAACTAATTATTTTTACATCATTGATTCGAATACTTCACAAAGAAACTATTTTAATACATCCATCCCTGAAACAATGACTATCTACTTTTTACAAACCGAACTAGTCTATATGGTGTAACTAATAATCCCTAGAATTGCTTTTATGATACTTGTATCCCATCTACTAAAATATAAAATCATCATTTTCTCATGAATGTAAATGAGGGATAATTGGTCTATGCGAAATCAATCAAATTAAACTAAATTTTCAATGAAATTTTCATATTCAATCCACATTATGAATCCAGAATTTTTGAAAATTATTTTTTAAATAATTTATCCATTTTAATATCTAATTATAGGAGAAATTTATTAGTCAATATTAAATCACACTAAATTCCTATAAAATAACATATGCCTATGAATTAATTTATGAAATCATATTTTGTATGCCATATCCTATAAATTAGTCATATTCTAATTTCCATATTAGTAATTTTCTATTTGAATTCAATTGTTAAATCATATACTATATTGCATATAAGTCTTTTATCCATATTTTTTATTCTGTATTCTGAATTCGATTATGTATGTCATATTCTGAATGTGTTACAAATTATTCAATTCTGTATGTGTTGAATTGTTATTTTAATAAAATATACAATATTCATTATACAATATGTATTCATAATTATATATAACATATACATAATTATGTATTCAATTATGTAGATATTGAATTCATAATTCATAATTAAATTATTTATGCATTCAATTTAGAATTCAATGATAAATTGTGCATTGAATAAGGTAATTTCCTTTTTAATTAAAAATTGAATTATGAATTCAATAGTTAATTTTGTATTTATAGGGAATGCTATAAAATTATGAATTCAATTATGTTTGTATTGCATTGAATTCATATTTCTATTTAGTATTCTGAATTCTGAATTATGACAATGACCACTATGAACTCAATTATACATGTAATTGGATAGGGAGAGGTAGGTCGACCTGCTTCTCTCAATTCTGGATAGGAAGGAAATACCAGTGGTTATAAACCTTTTATATGTGTTTGAAAACTATCTTTATACAAACGGAGTACATGATTATATTATCAAAATTCTATAACAACGGTTAGTAAACCATTGTTATATTAACAAATTCAATATTTTAACAAATATTTAACCATACCATTTTTAAATAAATTATTTGAAAGGTTTTTTGACCATTGTAATAAACCTGAAATAAAAAATCTTTGATGGTTACAAACTGTTGGAAAACATTTATACCAACAGGTAGTAGAAACCGTTGGTATAATGTGAATTCCATTGAGAAGTACCATGGGTTGTTCAATAACCATTGGAATATGTCTATCCCCATTCCCCAGTAGCCAAGGTTTTGGAAAATAGTTTGTATATTTTATACCAATTGACTTCCATACATTACCAATATTTTAAAATTGTTGGTACAGAACATGCTTCCAATAGTGAATGATCTATAAATCATTATGATTACTTCAGAATAGTCTAACAACCATAATACAGAAGAAGGAGATCCTATATGCGTGCTGAGCATAATGTCACATCAATGAACTCCTCCATAAAGATGCAATATATTTTTTCCCAAGAGAGATTCATCTTGTCCGTCTTCAGGATCACTAAGCTCCATCATTTCACCACTGAGTCCTAAAGAAGTCTTGTTGAGAGAAATTAGATCTAGTTGGAAGGCATCCCTACTAGGTAGGAGAAACATGTAACATCCTCTAACAAATCATCAGCTACATAGGAGTCTATTTCATACATAAACACAAGAGGTTGTTGCCTCTAGAACTCATGCAACACACTCAGCCTGCATGCATCCTTTACTGGTAGCACTGGTTGTAACTATTACTCTACTGGATGTTGTTATCACATGTATGCCACCCAAATGTGCTATCTCTAGTATGGTTCCTTATACTGATGCCTCATCACTAAAAATATCATCCTCATGATCAGACATCTGAATCCGTGCTGGCTTTCTATGTGGAGGAATCCAGAAATAGATCAAGATGTACCCTAGACAATAGAGTATACATGGGGAGTTGAATCAATAAGGACATGAGAAATCACAGAAAATAAACTATGATATATGTACCATGTATTTCTTTGAAATTTATGTTTTCATGTACCTATTTAGAGAGCATAATTTACAGTCCTGGTGTATAGATTCGTCAGTCCTCGAACTAACACTAGATTCCCTAGCATGAAAGATGAACTTGAAACACTCTACATTTTTTCCCAAAAAAACTGTATATTATATTTCTTCTATAGGTGGAATGAAATATTTTTATACCTCTCTATCACAACTTTTCTTCTAGGGGCCCATTTCGTGACTACCCTAAGCCTGCCTTCGATAGGACAGGGGCTGGAGACTACACCGAGTAGGCATATCCCACAAATGGGAGAAATATTTCTAGTACCTATACACATGAAAACTTTTCCAAGACAAAAATAATAAAAGGTAAAAAAATTAAGTTAAAAATGAATTAATATAGTAAGATACCAACTATAGTGTATGATTGTAGTATAACTGGAATTTAAATACTGCTAGAATATATGGCCACGAAAAGAAAATTCTGCCATGTTGAATGCACGAGTCCCTGAAATTCCTCCATGTAAAATAATTTTTGAAGAGTAGGTTTAATATAACTACCTATAGTCAAAGGTTCAACAAAATCTATCACATCACTCTAAACACCACCTAGTCCTTGTCCACCTAGAACTATATCAAAGCTTGGATCACCAAAAAATGACATGACATATGTTGGAAAAACTGGTGTAGTGGTGAGTCAAACAATACTCAGAAAGACACCCTAAAACCAAAAAGTAAAATCCATAAAGAAATACCCGAAGTACCCCAAAATGGAAAAAAAAATGTAAAACACAAGGGAAACAAATGAATTAAACCCCAATGGAAAAACAATAAATATAGATAATACTATGATCTCACACGTGTATAAGTCTAAAGAACAAAAAAAATGGTTTTTAGTTATATCCCATATATCTCATTGATTCCATAACACATTCATTTTATATGAATCACATTGTTTCAATTGAATATGCATCATTAATATCTCATGGATCATTGATGGTGTAGAGAGTGTTGATGGCGCAGAGAACGTGGATGGTGCCTGAAGCATGGATAGTTCTAAGAGCATCAATGGCGCCCGAAACATTGATGAAATATGGAATATCGATGGAACAGAGTGATTTTATGCCACATAGAGTGTCTATGGTTCATGGAGCGTTGGTGGTTCATGCGGACCTAATGTCCCGTAATAACCAACTAAAATCCACACATAAGATTGTTCTTGTAGTATGATTATACCTGGAGAGCCTACTACTCAAGGAAAAAGTTCATATTCTAACATTCATAAAGAATCGCATAGAGTACGTCAAATGATTCATATCATTATAAGCATCCCAAAACCACAGATGAATCTTCAAATAGAGACACAGTTTTAACAATACTTGTGTATTTCGGAAAAGCTATGACCTGAACCGCCAGACCCAACCCGACTAATTCTGACAGACCCAACCTGACCCAGTTCGACTGACCCGACCCGTCCTATCTCAGTGAGGCCTAGCTCAAACTGTAATGGCCCACTATTCCACTAGTAGGGCATGACATATCTGGTAAAAACCACATCTTGTGGTCCTATTGTTGTGTGCCAGACACGACCCTCCCTAGTTTCGTCCCTCTGGAAAATGCGGTGGAGTGCAACATTTCATGTGGCTCGACCACTACTGATTCCTTGTCTAACAGCCTCACCACCACCATGTGACCCCTCTAACATGGTTTTGATCCCCTTCATACTTTCTATATGGTTAAATCCTACTACAGCCACATGTTAGTCTCCCACGGCATTCACTACTGGCGGTCTATCATACTCAGTGCTCTCCTGGCTCGACCACCGCGAGGACATTGCTACCTCGGCCACTCGTAGCACAATGTTGTCTTGAACTCCCCCTAAACATGCCTTATCGGCCACATACATCCCTCACCACCAGATTCCACCCTATAGGCCTACCATACTCCATGGCCACGTGCTTCTGTATACCATTATATTTCCAGAACCATGCCATGCATTTTTTACACCTCCACTATGCCGTCGCAGGGATATTCCTTTGGGATCAGATCATTGATCCATGTATCAGGGAACAAAGATCATTTTAATAAGGGTTTCAAAGATGAATAATGCACTATGAACATGATAGATTTAGGAAAAATAGATAAATCAAACGAACACACAAAGAACAGGTCTTGTCCTAGTTCAAGTAGGCATTGATCTCTTCATGTTAGCAGAGTCATGAAGACCAAATAAACATATAGATATAATACACATTAAAACCCCACTAGAATAACACCCATCATGTAAGTGATCAAACCAATGATCTACATTTTCATTGGTTTGAATTCATTTATTAATGAATCTAAGAAGTGGAAAAGGGAAACAACAAAGAGATCAATCATCCTACATTATGGATGGATTAGTTATTGGCAATGAATGGATGTTTGTGTCATAATAGATCCTCAATGTTTTGATGTTTTTCATTAAGATAGTTTCATTTCACCCATCATAAGAATTATAGGGTAATGTTGGTAACTCGGAATTCTAGAAAAAGGTTTCATTAAAAATTATAAAACTCTAGTGCGTCAAATAAAATATTTTTATGAAAGTTACATCCAATTTCTAACATTCACAGTTTACCAGTGATGGTCGATGTTTGGTCCCAACTGTGGTAAAAGTACATCACTGAATTCAATGGTTCCCTTGGATTTCTGATCTATGAAATTATTTAGATGTTACTCCCATTTTATATAAAAACCACCCACAAAAATTATTAACACTGTAACATTTTTCATCGTTCTGTTTTAGGATCATAGGGCCACAAAATATCATGTTGCCTTAGTACATGGTCTTGTAATTTTCCTAATTGATTTATAAAAAAAGAGAAAATATGAGCCATTATAGTATAGGTAGGATTCTATACATCCTTATATGATCACATAATCCCACTGAAATTGAAAGAGGGGTGCACTATGGAGTTTTTTTAATCATTTGAATGGTGCTACGACCATGATAATGTATTTAGCTGGCATCACTACGATCCATTATTTAACATAGACTCTGATTAGTGATGAGTTAATAACAGCTATGTGATTTGAGGATGGGATGGTTTATGATGTTTGATCTTAGATGAATGTATTCTTATTCACTATAATTACAGAGATAGTAAATCATTACCTTATTATAGAATGGAACTCTAGAGGTGCAAGAATTTGATCTATTGAGGTTTAGTTCTGAGGTAAGGTGATGATTCATATGGCATCACGAAATTCCAGTTTGACAATCCACATGGGGGTGGTTCTATCGATGTGGTATAAACCACCAACCATATGGTGTGTCCATAGTGTGTATAAGTACATAAAAATAATCAGGGACCGAAGAAACCAATCATGTTTTGATCTTGAGGTAGGATAGGTCACTTTTAGCACTTTTGTAGATATTTTTCTCTAGTTCCTAGTGAGAGGAGATCCATAACAACACCTCTTTCAAGTATAGGATCAACGACTCTGTGTCAATATATGGGTTGGACTTATGACATAAAATCAGGCTGAGGAGGTGGTTGTGGTTGAGGTAGCTCGATCTTAGAGGCATAAAAATTGTAGAGTAGAATTTCTCAAGTTAGTAAGGATATGTATCATGATCGATGTTCAGACCATATCTATACGGTGTAGCATATTCTATAGGGGATGATTCTAGGGAATTATACAGTACAATGTACTATTCTAGTAAAATCTACTTTTTTAACATTTTTTATATATGGGTATCAAACTATTTTATATCTTCTATGGTGATGATATGTGTAGGCCTTGTGATAGATAATTTTAGTGGTGTCACAAATCTAAATACATTATTAGGGGTCTGATTAGAGGGTACACGCTGTTGAGAGAAGTGTATCTTGAGATAGGTGGGTACCGTTTCTTTTGGATCTTCTTCATCCTAGAGATTACCATCATTGATTCCATTATTAATATGGAATGTATTATTTTTTATAAATCCCATTTTTATTGTTTTCTCTAGTGGGTGTAATTTACATCACTAGAGGAAAGAATGTAAATTAATAATAAAAAATGTGATATCCATGATAGCTGAGTTGGACCAAACCATAGTGGGAAAAGAAGGGTGACCACCTAGATTGAGAGTATCTTTTTGGACAATTATGAAATTTAACTAGTTGACATACCTCTTACAGTGGATCATTTTAGTTATGCCTTCTCTGATGACTTATAAAGCATAACTCTAAAGAGAGAGCTTCATATCACTATTGATCATATTCCAGGTGTGGCACCAGTGTGCATTACGAATTATAGGATGCGACATACTGATGTCGAAGAAATCAATAATAATTATGAAGATCTTGTGGAAAATTATTTTTTCTGACTCATCACATCTCCATGGGGTTCGTTTTTTCTTTTTTCCAGGAAGGCAGTTGGTACCATTAGAATCTGCTTGGATTACTGTTAATTGAACTCATTTATGGTGAAGAACTGATATCCATTTTCTTTACTACTACAAATATTCATTTCACAGCATTAGTATTATCAACACTTGAAAAATGTACTAATAATCGCATTTTTAACAGCGCTGAATAATTAAGCCTTTTATTAGTTATTTTTTAGTGCTGATAAAGGTAACATTTATCAGCACATTATTTTAATCATTGATAAATGGAATCCTTTATCAACAGTTTATTCTTAACACTGATAAAGGGTATACTTTATCATCCCATTATTTTTAGAACAACTAAATGGTATCCTCTATCATCCCATTATGTTTTGAGATGTTAAATTTTTTTATCATCATTGTTTTTGCACTAATAATTGTAGGAATAAAATAAATCAAATAATTAAATAAATAAAATATAATAAAAGTGATTAAAAAACAAATTTCAAAATTTATTAATCAAATAATTATTCATAAAAATGAATCGATTGATTATAAATTATTAAATATTAATTATTTTATTAATTAGATATTTATGAAAATTAATGTCAATAAATTAAATATATATATATATATATATATATATTAATATGATTAATATATTAAAAAATATGATGTGATTTACATTAACTAAAAATATATTTTATGAATAATGGATTATAATTAAATGTTAAAATTAATTAAATATGTTGAAGTGATTTCCTACCGTGAAAGTCATATAATTGAATGTGTAATGATTTTTCAATTTAACTTAGAAAAAATGTGTGCAATATTTATTTTATATGAACGTTATTAATTTATTTTTAAATAAAATTAACTCACAAAAAACATATCCTTTTTTCAATATAGTAAATGTGTACTTACTTTTTATTTATTCAATTTCATTCATCTTGATCATTTATGCATGCACATAATATAAGACATTTATTAATAATATTAAAATATATTTTTACAAAAAATATTAATAAATTAACATGTTTATAAATGTAAATTTACGATATATATATAAATATATAATTATAAATATAAATATATCAATATTTTCTAAATTCTTTTTTAATTATATATATTTAAATAATTATTAAATGTATAACAAATTTAAATGAATATTTAACATATTACCTATATTTAAATTTATATATGTTAATTAAATATATGTATAATTCTATAAATATATATAATGATATAAATATTTTTTTTAAAAAATATTTATATTGTTATTTATAACTAATTATAAATTTATAGTAAATATATTTTTAAAGGATTATGTTTTCAATATTTATATTTATATATATTTATTAAGTGTATATATATATATATAAATTTATAATTATAATAATATGTCCTTTATTATTTCATATGTAAAAAATCATTGATAGATACATCTTTAAACTTTCTTTTTTCATGCTGATAAGGATGAGGCTTTATCAGCATTAAACAAAGAAATAATAAGATTAATATTTTTCATTGCTAAAACAATAGCACAGATAAATATGGACTTTATCATAGCTTTTTTAGAACTGATAAAGAACTATCTTTTCTAAGAATAAAAAAGGTGATAAATATTCTTTTTATCATCTCTTATAACTTAAACGATGATAAAAAGACTATTTTCTATCTCTTATTTGTAAGCACTTCAAAAAGTATCTAAATCTATTTTAAAAAACATTACAATTTGTGATGCTGTCATGATTTCAAGACCTTTCCATGGAATCCACCAACTATCGAATATCCTCCTTGGTGAATCGATGCTTGAATCACACCACTCGACTGCCTCGAGTTGCTCGGACATCTTTTCTATCATCTGATGTTTAGTTGTAGTTAGGATTCCCAATGAGGGTCTTAGATTTTGTTTAACCAAGGGCAGTAGGCATTCTGATTGAATTTGATTCTTTTTCTTTTCTGTTTTGGATTTCTTCTTCGACAATGTCGTTAATTGTGTTCAATGCTTGTAAGCAATTTTTCTTTTATATAATGATCAAAACTATTTATTTCTGAATAATTTTTTGATTGACTACTGATGTTTTGGACTTTTTAAATAGTTGTTTTGAATTAATTCTCATTGTTATCTATTTTTATATCTAAGGAGAGCACCACATCTTATGGGCCTATGGATACCCATAGATTCTCAATCCAAGTGCACATTAATCCAACCAATAAATGTAGGCCACCAAACAACATCAAATTTACTAGTAGGAGGAATTATATTACCGGTAATAATAAGGAACCATTAAATAATTAAATTCAAAATGGATCTATGAAATTAGTACATTTAACTAGAATTTCATTCCCAGATAGTATAAATTATCCATGATAATAAATAATGAAGATTAATTTTGGATTTTAAATATAAAAAAATATTTTCAACTTTTCTAAATGTTACGTATACATGATATGAATTATTTTTTCATTAATATATTTTATTAAAATTATGTGTTATTCCCATCATGGGTTATGAAATCATATAATTTCCCCAACCAATATATGTTTTATTCAATCCGTTGAAAATTATTTTCAATATAATAGACATTCAATGAAGCAAACGATTCTTGAAATTGTATACAAAAGGGTGAAATATTGTATTTCATAACATTAGTCAGAATAATTGGTTTAATTTTTTCAGTTTAATTGATTATTTATTAATATATCTAAAGCAATAGTATAATCATATACTATGACTTAAAAACTTATAACAAAGGAAACAATTTTTTTCGTTGAGTTTTGGAATATCATATCAATATGCATGGCTAATTATAATGTATTATGGGATAAAATGAAGCACATTTATGTCTCAAAATTGAGAATCATATCATGATTGTTATATCGATCAATATTTTAAAATTTTAGGATAATTTAAAATGAACATTTTATTCTCCTGTAAAGATATCATAAAATATTATAAGTAACAATATATTATCTATTTTCTTTCAGGGAACACTAATTAAATGGAATGATATAAATTTAAACTATATCATGGATTATAATATAATGTATATCATTAAATACATTTTGAGGAATTATACTATTTTTCAAATTATTATTTAAAAACAGAATAATATAATTTTTATTTTGATAATAAATTTTATCAAAATGTAATTTGTGAAATTGATTTCACTTATAATTATTTTATATATAAAAATTTTATAAATTGTTTATAATTAGTTATTAATGGATTATTGAAAATTTTAAAAAACTTATGTCATTAATATTAATTAATAACACTAATGTACATTTTTCATATATATTTAATATCTTATTATTTTGAAAATTAAAATATTATGCATATTTATTTTTATATTGTATAAACATAATCATTTAGGAACCCAATATTCTGGATGTGAACCATATGTGGAATCACCCTAATTGTTTGACAAGGGAATATGAAAGTGGAGTAAAAGAGTTCATCATTTTTTCAAGAGAGAATATAGACGACCCTTCTAAAATCATATGGCTGTGTTTACATTGTTGTTATTCAAAGAATATATTTCTAGAGGATTTGTAAGAACATTTGATTCTTAAAATAATATATCAACTCTATAAATGGTTGACTATAAATGGAAATAAATGAATGTGGGCATCGATTGGGATGATAATATTTTTTATGAATCATTTTATATGAAGAAGTTTATAGAAGATGATGTAGATCGCATGGATGAAATGATTATTGAAATTAAACATGATCTTCATGATTATCCAAATTTTTAGGAGAAGTAAAATAGTTATTCCCAAAAAAACATTGTATACCATTGGAACTAAATACACAATATTTATATCCATATTTATGTTATATAATTTGAAAGCTGGTAGAATATTGAGCGAATCAAGCTTTACATAACTACATGGTCTTCTGAGATATATGCTACCCGAAGAAAATGAACTACCAGGATGAGTATATAATCCTAAATAAAATTTATGTTCAATGTGAATGATCTAAAATTCATAAATTTTTATCAAAATTATATCATATTTTTCACAAGGACCATGAATCACTCATTAAATTCCCTATGTTTGGCACAAATCGATACATGAAAAATGAATCATGTCCTTTGGGTTTTATATAGTACATTGCTATAATTCCATAGTTTTGAAGAATATATGAATTTCAAAAAATCATGAGACAAGTAACATGGAATGTAGATACAAGATTTAATGATGCAAACCTACATCATCAAGAAGATTCCCAATAGTGGATGAAAATTGATTACGATTTTCCGATGTTTAGAGACGAGTCATAAAACATTTGTATTTCCATATCTACTGATTAAATAAATCCTTTTGGGGTACAAAATTATTACTCATATTTCATGTCCTTTCATGTTGGTAAATTATATCTTTCGAACATGGTTATTTATTAAGTGATAATACATTATGTTGTGTCTATAAATATATTGTACAAAAACTCGAGAATGATATTGATTCCTATTTGGATCAATTGACCTATGATTTCAAATTGATGTGGGATACAAGTGTTACAATGTATTATTCTCATAAAAGTGATGTATTAAAATAGAGTTTCTTGTTGTAAGAAATGATAAATTACTTTCCACTTATGGAAATTTAACATGATATAGAAATAAAGGAATGGTAGGGTGTCCCATTTGTGAAAAACTCACATACTCAGATCGGTTGAAAGAATCCTCGAAAACTATGTATTTAGGACACTAGAAAATTTTAACTCAGAGACATAAATAATAATCTTACATGACAAAATTCAATGGAAATATCGAATAATGTACATCACCCTCTCCTGTAATGGGTGATCCACTTTACAAAAATGTATGAAATAATGGCACTCTTTTTTGAAATGTATTTTTGAAAAACCATACAAAATCAGGATGAATGAAGAGATAAATTTTCAATGAATTTCCATATTGGAGTTTTAATTACATAATAAATTTTATTGATGTCATATATGTTGAAAAAAATTCATTTGATAGTGTTATTTTATATTTAATCTATGTTCTTGGGAAAACAAATGATGGCATCAAGGCTTGGTTATATTGGATGGAAAAGGAGACAAAGGATGAGATCGCACCAGTGAAGGGTAAAATGAGGAAATTTCATCCTCAAGTATCTTACACTCTATCATAATTTGAAAAAGTTAAATTATTATTTTTCCTTACTGGTGTAAAAATTCAATAGGGCTATACATCAAATATCAAGAATGTCCTGTCAATGACTAATTTGATGTTACTGGGAAACAATTCACATGACAATCATGTTTTGATGAAACATATAATGTCCATTTCATTTTGTTTATTTATGGAACAAAAACTATGACCTAAATTAACTAGACTCTGCCTCTTCTTTAAATCCATATGCAATAGATTTTATACCCGGTGATGTTTCCCATCATTAATAAGGATATTTTAGCCATATTTTGTGAATTATATAAGATCTTCCCACCAAAATTCTTATATATAATTTTCCACCTGATGGTTCACATGGTAAAATAGTTTCAACTATGTGGTGATGTCCATTAATGATGGAAGTACCCCAATGAACAATATATGAATATTATCAATTGCTATATCAATAATCAATGTCGGCTAAATGTTTGTATTGTAGAACAATATATTGCTGATGAAGCTATTGAATTATGTACCGATTACCTATCACATTTTGAATTATTTGGTCCCCCAATGTCTCATAATAATTACTTATTTATAGTAGATGGGATTTATGAAAGAGATGTTATTACAATTACCATGACAAAGCAAGGGGAAGAACATCTTTAAATATTATGTAATAGTAAAGATGTTGGTCTATACATTAGGTCCCACAAATAAATTCTTCGGGATTTGAATACACAATAGGATGAAGCGTTGATATACAATATACATAATCAATACATTATATAATTGTTTAGAGTTCATATTTATTAGGATTTCTCTGAAAAATATGAATTCAATTACTGTATGAATTCAACAGATAGGAAGAGGAACGAATGAAAATGTTATATCATACACTCATTTTGTAAAAAATTCATATATTTTATATAGAAAAGAACATTATTACATCATAAAATGAAAAATAAAAGTGTCATTCTTATTTCTAAAGTGATGAACATATATAGTTCCATGGATAGAAATACAATTTATTAAAATATGAAATATTTTGGCATTATCAAACAGATATATTAGTTGGATTATAAAAAATTCCAACTGTCACAATTCAATTGAATATGGGTTGAAAATATAAACGGAGTGAAAATTGACAAAATGGGATTTATGAAGGTGAATATCAATGTTGAAATGGAAAAAAGGAATGTCATACATAATGGAATCACATGTAGTGAACTTATTTTATGTATGTGTTCCTAAAAACTCATAATTGGTCAATTTTCCTGTAAGAAACTAAAAAAATGTCGAGTGAGATAATTATTCAATTGAGGATAACCCTTTCATTGGGAAATAAAAATCAGTTCATGTTTATCCCAATGTAGACAATGAATTGTGTGGTATAGGGGACCACAAAGAGGGGATATGAATTCTTGATAAAGGCACCAAAACCTTGAATCCTTTAAGAAAATAAATAGTTTCCAATGAGAAGGTTATTTTTTTTAACATATTATGTTTTCCAAATAATAATATAGGTTATCTACTACATTAAAAAATCTAAATGAAATTGTTGATTGCTTATCTAGACAATGTCTTCTGAACATTATGATGTTTCCAATCCCTCAGAAGAAAACACTATTCTGATGGAAATACTTTGGAAATATGCAATAAAATTATTTTGATATACTTTTTCTATTTTAGATAAAAATGATTAAATGGAATGTTGATTTCATTTTCATTATTCCGTTAATATTTCGATTTAATTAGATGATTTCTGTCTATTTTCCATGCCTTTGTAGGGAGAGTAATGATGTTTCCTTCACTTAATCATAGAGGTAATCTTGATATTTTCATAGTAAGATAATTATATATATAATTAATGTATTGTTTCATATTTACAATAAAATAAATTTATTATCACTCATATAAAAATTTGTTCCATATGTTGGTTGAGTCTTTTGTATGAGTTGGGGTGGGCGGTCTATCTTTCAGGCCTTTCTACACAAAAAATTCCAAAACACTTCTTCTCACTCAAAACCTTTTTCCCCAGGATTACAACATTTATTAATTTCTTTCATTTTCAATACACTACCATTGAAGGAAGATAAATTACGCTTCGTATGCTCAATAACAGAGGTAATCATCTTTTTCAGAATAAAATCATTTTTCCTTATGTTGATTTAATATTTTATATTTATGTTTAATTTTTTCATTTTATTATTACTCACATAATAATTTTTTTTATATAGGTGGATTATTTTGTTTGATTTGGTGTGGTATGTATATATTTCATGCCTTTTTTCTCCAAAACAACTACAAAATTAATCCCCATCTAATGCACTTCACCTCAATAGTGGTTCATTTATCACATTATTTGAATTTCACTGCTATTTCTTTGTAGATGAGAAAATATGATTCCTCTTCTAAATTACCGAGTTAATCTTGATATTTTCATATTAAAATCATTATCCATAGAATTAATTCATTGTATCATTTTTTTAATTTTTTTATTATATGTATTTCTCATATAATAATTTTTCTATTATACGGGTGGATTTTTTTATTTGAGTTTGTGTGGTTGGTCCATATTTTATGCTTTTATTCACTAAAACATCCATAGAATTCTTCTCCCTAAAAAATGTTCCCCCCTACAGTGTTGAAATCTATCATGTTACTTCATCTTCTATCCACTGCTCCATTATAAAGGTAATCATGATATTTTTACAGTAAAATCATTTTCTACATAATTAATGTAGAATTTCATATTTATTTTTAATTTATTTCTTTTTAGTATTACTTATAATAATTATTTACTTATATAGGTGGATTCTATTTTTTTTGGTTGATGTGGTTGGTTCGAAGCTTCTTGTGCAGTGATGGATGTTCGATTAACAAATTCAATGGAAATCCTGTTATCATTGACAATTATGATTCTTCTGAGAAATTGTGACATATATGAATTAGCCTCACCACAATATGGCATATGTCGGGACTCGTATGTCATCAATTACCTCAATTATTTTTAAATGAACAATCATTTTTTTAAAAAAGGGCTATTGAAAAACTCAAAACCAAGAAAATATATTAAATTTTTTATAACATAAGATAAGGATCCATATGGCATTTGTGATGTGTAGGAATCAACATCACCACAATCTGATACATGATGTTCCCGATATGACTCAACTTGTATGTTATATGTTTAAAATTTACATTTTACATTAAAAAGCATCAATCATTGAAAACTGAGAAAATGCCCTCGTATTTTTTTTTGATAAATTAGGGATTCAATTTAAAAATAATTTGTGATGTGTAGAAATTGGTCTCACATAAAATAGATACAAAATGTGATCCATATGAGTCAAAGTGTATGTTTGAATTTTGTAATGAAATTTTAGAAAACAATTAAAGTCACATACTCAAAACCTTGAAAACTTCAT
Source organism: Viscum album (assembly GCA_963277665.1). Taxonomy (NCBI): domain Eukaryota; kingdom Viridiplantae; phylum Streptophyta; class Magnoliopsida; order Santalales; family Viscaceae; genus Viscum; species Viscum album. The sequence goes on along the minus strand of OY728161.1, from coordinate 1,602,811,048 downwards.
TTAAAATGTTTTGATACAATAGGAAAATGATTCATAAGTCATAAAGCATGTGTAGGAATCATCCAAAGCTCAATACGATGAATGACCTGACCAGGATGATTCTAAGCACATATTTATTTAAAATTGACATCAATTTTAGTAAAACAAAATTTGGCCTACTCAAATTTGAAAGAACACAATCATATTTTTGAGATGCATTATGACAATAATCCGTAAGTGATTTGAGACATGCATGAATAAAATACACCTCAATCTGAGGCATGGTGTGACCGATATGAATCCAAATGTCTGTATTTACTATAAACTGAAATCAATTTTATTAAAAAGGATAAACGACCTACTCAAGTGAAATCAAACACATTAAAATATATTAAATACTTTAAGAAAATGATTCATAATTTTTTTTTGATATGATGTAACTATCCGCACATCCATTTGAGACACAAAGTGATTGGTATCAGTCAAATTTCATGATTCAATTTTAAAATGAAATTTTAGAAAAAAGTAAAGTGAAATAATAAAAATATAGAAAAAACATTAAAAATATTTTTATACATTATAACAATGATCCTTATGTGGATAAAAATATTCAAGAATCATCTGTATCACAATATGACACATAGTTTGACCTTTATGACTCAATGTGTTTGTTTTATTTAGAAATGATATCAATTTTTATTAAAATTGTAAAATAACCTACAGAAAACTAAAAAAACAAATTCAAAATGATTAAATACATTGGGAAAATGATCAATTTGTCATTTCTAATATGTTGGAATCAGCCACACCTCAATTAGACACACATTGTAATCGATATGTGTCAATGTATGGGTTTCATTTTTGAAAAGAATTTTAGTTAAAAATGACAAGAGAAGAACTCAAAATAGAATAAAAACATTGATATTAATTTGAAACATCAGTACATTTATCAATAAGTTATTTTCGACATGTATGAATCTATTTCACTTTAATATAACGCACAGTGGGACTGGTATGACTCAAAGTGTGCCTTTTTATTTAAAATTGTCATGAATTTTAGAAACATGGCCAACTGACATACTGGGAATTGAAAAAACACATTCACATTTTTCAAATACTTTTGAAAAATTATCCATAAGTAATTTTTGCTGTGTATGAATCAATATCACTTCAATCTGATACACAATGTGATCTGTATGAATCAAACTGTGTGTTTAAATTTTAAAATGTAATTTTTGTAAAAAAGACATGTGACATACTCAAAACCAAGAAAAAAGATTCACGTTTATTTGAAACATTTGAAAAAGGATCTATATGTCATTTGAGATGTGTAATAAATAGTCACACCTCAATCAGACATATGTTGTGACCAATATGACCCAAATTGAATATTTTAATTTAAAATTCAAGTCATATTAGTAAAATGGACAACAGTCCCACACAAAACATAGAAAAAACATTCATATTGTTATGATACATTATGAAAATGATCTATATGTCATCTTTGATAGGATAGAATCAGTCTCACTGTAATCCAATACATGATGTTCCCAGTATGAATCAATGTGTCCCTTATCAGTTTAAAATCATTATTTTAGTTCAAAATGAGTCACTCACTGAAAACTTATCAAAGAAGCACTTATTTTTATGATATTTTAATAAAATAATACATATGTCATTTATGATGTGTAGGAATCCATTCCATGTCAAAAATTCATAGGATGTGATCATAATAAGTCAATATTTTTTGTTTCGAATTTTAAAAGACATTTTAATAAAAATGAAAACTAACATACTAATAACCGAAGAAACACAATCAGATTGTATTGATACATTAGAAAAATTATGCACAAGATATTTGAGACATGTTTTAATTAGCCGCACCTCAATCTGGGGTATGGTGTGGCTACTATAACTCCACGTCCATATTTTTATTTATAATTTACATTGATTTTAGTAAAATTAACAATTTATATTAATTAATTTATTTATACTATAACATATATAAGAATTTTTATATTATATAGGTGCGTTATTTTTCACAATGAAGGTTTTTTTCAGAAATTTCATGTGTCAAGTTCTGATTAAAAAAATAAAGAATCATTGATGTTTTTTATGTATTTTATAATTTTTATTTATGTTATCGTATAAACTATTGTTTGAAATTTGAATAATATAGTATTTTTTTATTATCATTCTTTTGTAAATATCATTTTAGTTAATACTGTATTGGTACTTATTTATTTTTATATCTAGTGTGCTTTGGTGTGTGGTGTGTTATTACAACACATTGTAGTGGTGCAGTAGTGTGCTATTACAAAATACGGCAGTGTTGACCTTTATTAGTAGTTTAAAAATCACTATTAGAAGAAAAGTTATCAATTCGTTTATAAGCACTGTTAAAGGTATAATTTATCTGTTTTTCTATAAGCACTCGTAATAGACAATTTATCAGTTCTTTTTTAAGTGATGATAAATGGTTCCATTATCAACACTAAAATAATGGACTGATAAATGGTTCATATATCATCGCATTTGAAAGAACTGATAAACGTTTCATTTATCATCACTTTTATAGCACTGAAAAAGGACCCCATTATTAGTTCTTTTGAGAATTGATAAGTGACTTGGGATTTTAACCTCACTCACATTGTCTGTGATTTCCGAGCACTGATAAAGCCCATTTCTAAAATTGTGAAAGGCCATTTTTTATTGTTATTGTTTAGAAAAACTATATGAGCAACTATGAGGATAAAATATTTTCTTAATGATATATTTTTTGTCTGGCTTCCATTTTTGGAATACGAGGTTATCAGGCAGACCACATTCAATGTTACAAAGTATATACAAATTATATGAGTATCTAGTCATGTCTTTGGCATTACGAACATGCCAATTTTTTTGGATCTCATCATTTGGGTTATCCAATCATACTTGGTGTCATTTATGGTGGTATTTATAGATGGAATCATAGAGTATTATCAAACTAGAAATGACATTGTCAACCATCATAAGATCATTTTTAATACATTTTTACTGCAATATCTATATAAAAAGAATATTAAATGCCACTTATGGATATGTAAGGTTAAAATATTGTGTAATGTAATATCAAAATCATGAATATCTGTGGATCCATAGAATGTTATCAAGTATATTCTTACATGGATCACAAAAATATCAAATATATCTCCACAAATCAAGACTAAATCTTAGGAATAACATGTGGGTTCAATACCTATAGACCTTTGACATTGAGATTTCTTACACAACTGAAATGGGTAATGTCATAGGTGATTCATTGAGCTGGAATACATAGACACACGATGTCCATGATTCCATCTAGAATTGGTGGATTATGGATAAATTTTGTGAGAAGCATTAAAAGGTTCAAGAATAGCATGAGAATCCTATTCTAATAGCTCCAACAATGACATACTCTATCCTGGAGTAGGTTTGAATGTCAATATTATCTATTCATAGGGAATAATTTTGATGGGGAGTGTCTCTGGTGAGAATATACCTCCGGGTGGGGTTCTTAATGGGAATGAGACTGTACCCTTATATGGTAATGTTTGGGTGAATTATGATATATGTGAGGAGTTGACGCAGGAATGTCATGCCTCAGCTTGGGAAGTTCGCCTCAGGCTTAAATAAGTGTTCCTAGATGTACATTGTCAATATTGATATCATGGTATGATGTTTTAGATTAAAACATTTATCCCTCATTTATACACCTATCAGAAGGTAAAGGGTGAGTAGTACTGACCTACTGATCTTTTATGGCCTCTATCAATTCCTAAGTAGAAGATGAACAACGTCACCCAGTATCTCATGATAGGCCCATCAATATATCCTCAATGTAGAGGTGTAGTATAGATGATTGTTGATAGGTTGACCATGGCTTTAAACATTCTACTGATCTGGGAGACATTCTATACTGGTGATCTAGGAAGGCTTTATATCTATGAGGTTGTGTGAATACATGGTGTTCTCCACTAAATTGTGTTAGACCTAGATGCCCAATTTACATTGTTGTTTGAGAATATTTATTGCATAAATTGGTCTCATATGTGATCTTCTGTACAATATCTCACCCTCATAATGACTGGTTTTCAGAATGGATAGTAAAGGTTTTATATGAAATTCTACAGGCATGTGTCCATGATTTTGGTGGTTCTTTGGTAAAATAAAACACCCCATGTGGATTTTTTCAATAAAAACGTCTTTAAAGAAATGATTCTGATGGATCCTTATGAATCTGTTTGTTATAATAATTCCATTAACAAATATTTTAGTTAGTGGTTTGTGATTGAGAACTACTTGGCCTTATTTTCATTTAGCATACAAAGATAATTCTAATTAATTTAGAATCATATGAATAACACATAGTTCGGACTGAATTCTTATACATTTTGATGTCGATGACCTCTATAGTTCATGGTGGGAAATAAGATTTGTCTATGTATTTCCCCTAGAGTAAGTCATAGAAAAAAATAGAGATATTAAGAGTTATTTCGTAGGTATGTCGATCCTTTCATGATATGAGAGAGAGGCAAGATGATAGCCTATCATCTATAGTTACCATATAAGTTATGTTATATGCATGAATTATTCAATGAGTCATATCTTCATCATTATCATGGTAACCCAGATCATTAGTTTGAAAATAAGAATGTTGAGCTGGTGGAGAATGCAACCTGTGAGGAACAATTGATATGTATTTTCGACTAGATCATGATGGATTCCTAGGTATACATGTCCCACAAGTTTGACTACTATGGAAGATATACATGATCGGGATGAGAACTAGTAGTTGGAAGTCGATGTACATGTGTAGTTGATGGGACACTTCTTAAACTTCGTCTTACCACCCCTATATGGGAAACATGGTGATGATTTTTCTCATGTAGGGGTGTTTGTAACATCTCATATTTTCTCAATGGAAAAGACCATTATTTTTTCACATTAATTACTCGGTATCACCCATATAATGTTACCTAAAAATGTTAAATAGTTCATGATGACATCAGGGGATTTTTTAGATCCTAGAGCCCTGGGATTTTTTAAAGAACAGTAGGCCACATGATTAAGATAAATTGTACTACAAAGATTATATTGTTTCCCCAACCATTAATTTTGGGAAAATGGGGAGTAGAAGGATATATGGTTGTAGGAAATTTTGGGTTTCCCATGATCACACCCATGTAGGCTGCATTCCACCACTGAAAAGTGGATTTACACCTAGCTAAAATAAATATTGACAAACTATATTCCTAGAAAATTTGAAATCCCTCGTAGAAAAGGCTGTAGTAAAAGGTTGGTTTATTGTTTGTCCGACCATGTGACCAAACTGTACACCCCTTTCAGAATGGGAGGAATTATCTTTTTAACCTGGAAATGTTTTAATACATGAAATGTTTTTCCTTCTTCCTCCTATGGTTAACTACCACACTGAAACCTTATCCTATCTTCTCAGGTAGGTATTTTCTACCTCCTCGATCGAGTCTCCAAATACAACATCATTAAGTGTTTTGTAAGTATTGTGGTAAGATCTATGATCCTCATAATTATTTTTCTAGTTTCTCTTTGCCTTTATTGAACGATTTAGGTGTGACCACATTTTCCCCATTTTTAGAAAATTGGATGATTTTTTTTGTTATCTTCTATAGATACATTCATCTTTTACACATATTATTAAATAATTTTAAGAATACATTAATATAAAATTACAAGACATGGAGAGTAATGTTTAGTGTTTTTGAGATTAGGTACATAATTAAACCTAATGAATTGATAATTAAAAACATTTATTTTATCTTCATAAAGATTTTATAACTTCTTCTATGCCCTTAAATCTATATATTATAACCTAAGGGAATAAATTTTCCAAAGGTATGTTCTATAAATATGAGTATGTAAATAAACATTCAAATAATTCTTAGAACATGGTTTTGAAAGGATAACTAAATGATATAAAAAGGCATGAAACCTTATTAAACATATGGAATCATAAAATATATAATATGACATCATATAACCATAGAATCATAGTAATGTGGTAAGAACATAAAACTTGAATTTTTAATGATTCAAAGCTCATTTAACATGGATGATAAAATGTTAAGGCTAACCACCACGATCATTGCACATAGAGCATAAGTCCAGGCTAACCATAAAGATATTTGAACACGACCAGCCATGTGACTGAAAATTATATAATTCATTAGAGTGGTATCTTGGAAAAACCATCATAAAATTTCCATGAATATGTTATCTACATAAATAAACATACAGAAGCAATCAAACATAAACATAAGGGTTTCCTATATAATGAATTGGGTATCATAATCAAGTAAAAAGGCATATAAAAAGGGAATATCATAATGGTGTCCTTGAAATGATAGATTTAAATAATACATGGATATTAATAATGGAATATATTCATAGAACATGATAATTGATATCAAACTAAATTGAAAACAGTTCATTGTTGTTTTTAAAAAACATTAGAAAAAATATTAATTTAGAATGGATTATAGGAAAACATTAATGATTTTATAAAATAGAAAAGGCATAATTGATTCTATAAAACATTAATTAAAAGAATAATCTTTTCATGATAAAATGAGATATTTTAGAAATGTACAGTTTGCTAAAAATATAATATGGAGTGAACATGAAAATGGTTATGAAATCATGAAGTTCCATTTAATTGGGCTTTCTTATCAGGATGATTTGAGAAGGGATTCATTTTAAAACATGTATTTTCTATTAAATAAGGATAATAAAAAAATAGATAATAGTTTTTGAAACGTATAAAAAATTTATAAGAATAAACTAAAATGAATGAGTAATTATGTTTTTGTGAAGATATAGAAAGTGAAACTTCGTGGAAAATCAACGGTTCAGAACGGATCCCTTGCCTTATGTCCAAAAGTGTTCTGCACCTATTCTTAATGTCTTGTAAAATAAAACAAAATTAATTAAATAATAATTCCAGAAACTTATGTAAATATAATTGATATATTATAATTTTATTATGTTAATTTATGGACTATTTATGACTTATACTGTTTAATTTAATCATTCGGGAGTGTTCATTTTCTTAGTTTTCATGATTGGTTCACATGTATATGAGTATGGATGTTCATGTAGAATGGGTTTAATTCCCCAAAATTGAAATAATATGTAATTAATAAATATAAATATTTCAAATTATTCTTATATATTATAATTATTTCTAATATTAAGATGAATCAATAGATAACATGATAATGATAATCGTTTAGATTTTTTAGCTATTTTTTGATCGCAACGAACTGATTTTGTTCTATTATTTAATATCCAACATATATAATTGTTACAAAATATTAAATATTATATAATACATATATTATAATATTTTTCAACCAAAATAATTGATTCATTACCATCCTAGATGATGGTAACATAATTTGAAAACCCATCATCATTGAATGTGATAAATTAATACATCACAGATAATGTTTTAATTTTTTGAACAAAAAAACAGGATAATGAATTGTTGATGGATGATTCATGTTGAATAATTAGATTATAGTATATATATGTTATTTTATTTATCATTCCATTTTAATGACGGGAGTCGACAAGAGAATAATAAAAGAAGGAACATAAAAAGAAAATAAAATAAAATAAAAGAGGATTTTACCTCTTTAATTTATCATATTTTTGATCCTCCTTAAGGAATTTATTTTGGAATTTTGATATGAATACGATCTCCATAACAAGGGTGAATGGTTTTGAAATAGATTTGATAAATAATTGGATATGTCTAAATTCAAGATAGGTGTGATTTGAAGAGGTGGTGAGGGGTGGAATTTATAATTGAAGAGAGAGGTGTTTTTCATTATTTGACTCTTTAGTTTCTTATTCTTCCTCACGAATATGTATAGTTAACAAATTACAATAAAAATATTATTATAATAAAGGATAGTTTTATATTTTGTCTTACATCATCCATACTACATCTATGAATCAATAAATCAAGTATTTATCTAATAAAGTAAATTAATGTATTTTACTATTCACCAAAAATTTATGTATTTTAGAAAAATAAAAAAAATTTCCCTAAACATTTTTTGATGTGTATAATTAAATAATGAACTCAATTTTATGAAAATAATTTTATATGTGTGAGAAAATTAATTTTTCATTGAAATCCTGAATTACTCAAAAAATTCTGATTTTAAAATTATAACTAAATTTAAAACACATTAAAAATTAAATAAAAAATCATTAAATTATAATAAAATTATAAGATAAAATACAAATTTATTAATAAATTTAATGAAATTTTTTTTTCATAAGTCCTTTTATTAATTTGAGAATTATAATTATAAATTTAAAACTTACAAAAACACCAATCCTTAATTCATAATTTTATTAATATTTATTTACTTATAATTTGATAAAATTATATAATACTTTAATTTATATGATTCCTAATTTTATTAATATATATAGATTAGGTTACTACTCATTTGGCTGGGTTACTATTCATAAGTGTGATCTTACAATTCCAATGGTGAAGTTACTAATTCATCATTATAGATTATATGACATCTATAAATTCCAATTATTTCATTTATTTTTCATTTATAATGTTTATATTGTGTTAATAATGTCATTATTTTAAATAAAATAAATGACATAAATATAAGAAAGGTATTTCCATTGAAAAATTTTTGGGTTGTTTCATTCTTCCCCTGATCTAATTTCACCCTATAATTTTAATTTTACTAAATATTTGGAAAATATGTGAGGGTACTTCTCCTTCATCACCTCCTCTAGTTCCCATGATTCCTCTTCATAATTGTGGTTCCACCATACTTCTTTGAACATCAGAGTAGTCCTTTTACATAAATTATTATCAATATGATCTAATATCTTCCCTGGATATTATCCATAAAAGATATCATTTTCTAACTATACCAAATCAGAATTCAATACATGTGAGAGATCTGATATGTAATTCCTCATGAGGGACACATTGAATACATCGTGTAATTGAGACAATGTGGGTGGAAGTACAAATCGATAGGCCAAATCTCCAACACGAGCAAGGATCTAAAAGGGGATAAGGTACCTCGAACTAATAATCCCATTCTTACCAAATATCATGATCCACATTGAGGTAGATATACATATGACTACCACATATCCATACTTAAACTCATGGTCCCATCGATGACTATCTACATATCTCTTTAGTCAATTGTTGGATACCTTGATGTGCTACTGAATAGTTTCAACCTTTTTCAACATTTATATAACCATTTATGGTCATGGAAGATTTCATTAACAATCTTTATCACAAGAAATTTGTGTTCTGCATTGTTTTCTATGAAGGTATTCATATGGAACCATTTTTATTCTTGAGAGAAAACTGTTATTGTTGTAGAATTCTACGAGTGGAAGAAATTGGTCACATTATCCATTTCCAACAATCAATCCATCGAAAGATATATTTTCATTAAAAACGACACTTTAAGGGGAAGTGGGAAACCAAGTTCACATGTCACATCATCCATTTAATTCCCTAGATCATGATTTCAACATGTCTTATAGTCTATGAATAGTCTATTAAGATTGTCCATCAGGTTGAGGATGATAAAATGTACTGAAGTTTAGATCAATTCTTAGATCATGTATGAAAGACATCTAGAATAGGGAGATGAATATTGGATCTCATTCAGATACAATCGATACTAGTACTCCATTATTCCTTACCTATTCATTGATGTCTATCCATTCATGTTGATCTAGTGAGAAGTCCTCTTGAATTGAAATAAAGTGAGAAGACTTTATAAGATGATACACAGAAACCCATATAGAATTGTATTCAAGAAATATTTTTTGAATTATAGTAAAAAATTCTAAGAAATGTTTTTCACATGTACATGTTCATATGGGTAGTGGTTTCATCAACCCCTTACACTTCTATATTTTAGTCATCACTTTCTGACTTACTATGATCATTTATGTTTATCCAGCGATCTCTTTCTAATATTTTCCCACCTATAGTACTCTTAGAGATCTCGATACATCATTATGCTCCCTAGGTGAATTGAGTAGGTTGAGCAATGTGGTATATTAAGAATAACCTCATTATCATTGGATAGGATGATACACATATTTGTGACATAAATCACAGAACTCTGTCCTAATCAATTTAAAACTATGAGGATTTCCCCTTCCATATAGGTATAACCTTATTATGGATTTCCATATCATTCATTTGAGAATCCTTTATTTTATCCATAAAGTATCATTGTAAAATAATATGATAATGGATTAATGGTGTTCCTTCCTTAATGACTCCCATGTAAATCCGTGGAAAATATAATAATATTAGATCCTTCTCAATTCTAATCATTTATAATGATGTAGGATCCTTTATACATAGAGAATTTTTTACCTTATTTTCCTTAACAGGATAGTAGTGGATTAAGCAGTCATAATCCATTATGAGATCTATCCATCTTCAGTAGAACATATTGATCTTCATATGAGTGAATATATATTTTAGACTCTTATGATCAATATATACCTCATAATTCTCTCTATTGAGATAATGTTCCCATATTTTCAATGCAATGATCAAGTCTTCCAACTCCATATCATGTATGGAATATTATTTCCCATAAATTGAAAACTTCCTTGTTGCATAACATAAAACTTTTTCATTTTTAATTAGTGCACATCATAATATCTTATATAAATCATTGTTTTATACTATAAAGGGTTCCCCACTTACAAGTAGTGTGAGAAAAAGCACAGTGAAAAGACGCTTTTTCAACTATTTGAAGTTGTCTTGACATTCACTCATACAAGAAAAACATTACTCCCTTCTGAGTATGATTTTTTAGTGTGTTTTAAAACCATGAGATGTTCCTAAAAATCATCAGTAATACCACACTAGAGTAAAGAATCAATATATATCTATTAAAAATGTTGGCCTATTCCGCTCTTTGATTAGATTTTTCATGGACGGCTCCATAGATATTCCTTTGATATTGATAATAGTGCACCAGAATTATTCTTCCATCATCCAAAAATAACATTTATAATACTTTTGAAATATTATTTCCCCTTATAAATTTATTTACCATAGTATTCAAATTCTCCTCATGCTGCTGCTTTCCATTCGAGTATATTAGAATATCCTAAATAAATACTGCAAAATGTTACACGTAAATATCTAAATACTCTATTTATTATATTAATAACATCTAATTATGCTTTAGTTATTCCAAATTACGTCACTATGTACTCATAGTTTCTATACCTCATTTGAAGGGTAGTGTTGGGAATATCTTCATTCCCCAATATGAATTATTGATATCCTAACTGAAGGTCTTACTTATAAAAATAAATGGAACCACATAGTTGATCAAGGAGGTTGTCTATCCACTGTATGGGATTATTTTTATTTATCCTTATTTTATTGATCTCTCAATATTAAATGAAGAGGCACATTTATATGTCCTTATTCTTGATAAAGAGGACTGGTTCAACCCTGGTGATGCACTTGGGCATATAAAACACTTGTCTAGACTCTCTTTTAACTAATTCTTCAGTTCTTCCAGCTCAACTATAAGCATTGTATAAGATGTCTTTGATATAGGTAGATATCCACAAAAAATTTCAATTGAGAACTCAACCTCTTCAATTGAAGGAAAACTATTCAACTCTTCGAGAAACACATCAATGTACTCCCTCATAATGGGACTGTCTTCGGGCATGAATCTCTCATTTGTCTTAATAATTATACGTTGGTATACATAGTAATAATGAAAAGTATAAATAATATATATTACGATTATTAAGGAGAATAATCCCCCTTCTTAAAGTTGTATAGAATTTTATGATTCATTTTTATGTGAAGATAGATTTTCCTTTTTATAATAGTAAAGGTTGGATTTGTATAAATATATCCAATAATTTCCCAAAACAGCATCACACATTACCACAGGTAGTGTGAAAATATTTTCCTAGAGTTTCATTCCAAAGAAATTCAATGGGATGGTGTAATAAACACTAGATGAAATAATTTCCCTTTTTCTATTCTCACAAACTACTATATCTCCAAATTTTAAGGGGGGATTGAATTTTTCTACTAAACATGCAAGACATGAAAGAATGTGTTCAACCCAAATCATATAGTATGTTCTTTAATATTGAATGAAATATTATCATACAAATCCCCATATCATTGGATGGATCCACCTTAGTAGTAGTGATATATTATTTTGTTCCTTTCTTTCTTGGAGGATTTTGATATTGATTTCCACCAACAACCCTTGTCTTAGGGTAGTGGTTTGCATAAGTCACATATCCCTTGTGATTGTAACACTACACTATAGGTTGGGTGTTGATATGAACATTCAATTCATCTTCCTCATTAATGGGATTATTTATATCCCTTTTTATGTTATTATCCAGATTCCCCATTCATCCATATTTTATTCATTTCTTGTTTCCCTTTAGAAAATTCTCAATATTCTTATTCTAATAATTTTTTCATGTGGGGTATTGGGTATTAATTCCATCATGAGATTTGGATATTTATCTGCTAATATTTAAATACATGTAAAGTTTTTTCACTGATCCCATGAGACCCACGAGAGTCTCCAATCTCTATTTCTACCTTAAGTTCTCAGCAGACAATCTATTCATAGTTATCAAAGTCTCAAATCACAATAAATTTCATAGACTCAGCATTAATATGCTAATGAATTGACCCATCTGGATTTTCGTGTTTGTGAAAAAAAAAATTTGAAGTGTATCTTCCAATAACTATAACGAGTTCTTCATGTGCCACAATAAACTCATATTCCTTCTGATTATGTGCAAGGAATTTTCATTCCATGCGGATACGGATGGTTTGGGAAATATATTTAGCGAATTTATTTTTTGAATTATATGAAATCCATGGAAGAAATTTCATCTCTAGACTTCTTGTTTTTTAACATTATCCATAACTAATTATCATCCCCATCAAAATGATAGACCACAAAAAAAAATTAGTCTTCATCAGAGCACTGGAAGATAGGAAATGTTTTTTTAATGGACTTAATCCATTGTTCCACTAGGATAGTATGAGAAGATCCAATAAATATGGTATTCTTTTTATATAACAAGGATTCCACAAGAACATTCTATATCATAGGATAACTATGGTGCTCCACCTGATTAAATATAGTATTCATAATGGGGTACAAGGATCAAATTAAAATCCAAGGATCATAATGTGTATTGTTTTTTGAAATTAGTTACCAAAATAAGAATCATGAATCAAAAATAAGCACATATTTTATTTAATCATTATAAAGAGATTTGAACACCCATTAAGACCTCAAACCTACGTAGGATAATCTAGGGGGATAAAATAAAAAAGGGATGAGCTAAAAATCATAATAAGTATTTAAACATTACACTAATGATTAACACATTGGATATATGGCATAACATAATGATATGAAAATTCATGGGACATGATTAAACATACGGGGATATAAAATATAGATCATGGGATCATATAATAATATAATAATAGAAATGTTTTAGAATCATAAAATATGACTTTAGCAGGAGCCAAGTCTCATTTCACATAGAGAATAACGAGTCATGGTTATCCACCAATACTATTTCACATGGATCGTGATTCAAGTATAAAAACCAAGAATGCTTCATATGAAATGTCCAGAGACAAACCATTACTAAATAAATTAGAGAAATATATAGGAACCCCCATCATAAAATGTTCGTGTATATGTTTTCCACATAAATAAAGATATTAATTGAAATTAAAATCCAATCATCGTTGAATGTGATAGATTAACACATCACGAACAATATCTTCATTTTTTGAACAAAAGGAGTGGGGAAATATTTGATAATCCAATATTAAATTAGAATAATAAAATTATTTTATATGAATTTTAATTGTGTTATCATTAAATTTTTATGAGGGGAGGTGAGGATATAATAATCCATGAAATTGCTTCAATATAAAATAAAATAAAAAAAGTGGAATTTACCTCTTGAATTTATCCTCATTGGGAGCATCTTTAGGGAAACAATTATAGTCCTTTGATAAAATAAATAGATATTAAACATGTGGTAGAGGTTTAAGAAGATATTTTTGAATAATTTGGAAAATTATTAATGATTGAGAGTTGTTCGGAGAAGAGGTGGTGAGTGGTGGTATTTATAGTGGAGGAGAGGTTTGTTTTATAATTATTTAACACATTAGTTTATTATTCTACCTCCAGACTATAAATACATTAAGAAAGATCATTATAAAATATATAAATAATTAAGTATAGTACTAGATTTTTATAATTAATCATCCATAAATCCTTTGTGACTCAATAAATGAATAATTTCTTTTATATCTGAAATTATCGAATTTTACTATATAAAAAATTCAATTATTTTTTACAAATACCATTAATTATCCCTATCAATTTTTAAATATGTTTAATTATAAAATATAGTTTCTTTTATGAAAATTATTTTATAAATAAGATAAATTTATATCATTAATTAAAAATATCAATTTATTGAAAAATACAGAGTTTGAAATTATAATTAATTTTTGAACACATTGTAAAATTAAACATGGTCTCAGAAAATTAATATAAAACTATAAAACAACAAAATATGAATTTTGAAATAAATTTTATGAATTTTTTTATTTAAAAACCCTATATTAATTATAAAATATTATTTTCATATTAATAATTTATAAGAACACCAACACTTAATTAATAACCATTAAAACATTTATTTACTTATATTATGATAAAATTATGACATACTTACATTTACAATATTCCTAATTTTTTTTATTTCATTCATAGATGAGGTTACTATTAATTTTGATGGTTTAATATTTATAATAGAAATATTAATATTCTTAATTTCAAGTTACTATTTAATCTATATAGATTCCATAACTTCTAGAAATAACTCTTAATTCATTAATTATTCTTTTATAATGTCTTTAGTATATTCAAAAGGGGTTTTTTTATTAGAAAATTTGAAATAATTATAAGAAAGGGAATACCATTTGAAAAATTTTGAGTTATTACATATTTCGTTCTAGATTCATTTAATAGTGAAAATGGATGGGTGGTATACTCAACCCATAAGGCATGAGGGATAGTTTCATTCTTAAATTTTCATCACTTTCTAAATGGTTCTCCATTATGTCACACAAATTTTTTTTTTCAATGATGCCTTTAAACTATAAAATAAATTTTATGGAATTATTTTTTATGTCCATTATGAATCTTATGTGAAACAAATAATACTTAACATTATATTTGTAAAAAAATCGACCCAATGTGTGGGTTCCGTAAATAGAGGCTAAATTCCATTTATCCCAAATATAATGAACACCTTTTGAGGTGTTTTCACATGTAATAAATACATTAAATTAATGAATTTAATTAACCTGAATTTTAGGCCATAAGTTAGGCCCCTTAATCTTGATTATTATGCACATACTAAGTCGCTCCTACATTATACTACATTCCCCAAGCCATTTCATTTTGATTATGCATTATTCTTGGACATCAAACCCTGGTCCAGAAACATTATTTGTGTGGCTTAGTGTATATTTATTATTTCCTTATACCTTTGTTTATGGTCTTGGTAAACCAATAATGGCTTGATTTATTATCATAGTGTAAACGCAATGCCTTTCTTTAAATATGGGATCTCATTTTCCTTGTCATACATCCATATAGTCTTGGAGAAAACATTGGAACTGAACTAACTACACAATGGATAGATCTATTTTATATTTATTTTGATTTGTTGGATGCATTGTATGAAAGCATTTTCCTGCATTGGAATATCTCTCTGTTTTGATTATTTATATGCATGATTGATACTGGTTCCCTATGGGAGTAACCATAGATCAGCACCATGGAATGATGTTTATACTATTCATGAGTTGATACATTTTCAACTATTTTAGATACCAAACATGGGATCATAAGTTACAATTCCAAGAGTTATAAGATAGATGCCTTTATGGGTCTTCAGGTCCAGATATGGTTTTATTTGTCATATAAGAGGCTCTTTTAGTGACCCTTGGGATTCTTAATGGATCCCATTGGATGGTACCAGGTTATATATTGTATTTGATAATTTTTTTCCTTCATTATATGTGATTCCTTTTTATTAACATATGATAATTTTTTATTTATATAATAGGAACGCATCCTCCAAGACAAATCACAAGTTTGGGGTCAGACCACACTTGATTCCTTATTCATGATTACCCATGTATAATCCTATTTTATTATATAGGTTACTTTAGTCCAGATATCTTGATTGGGTCAAATTATGTAGAATATGTTAGCTATCCATTTTAGAACCTATACCGAAGTGTATTTATTTATTCCCTTATTTATTACCTTGCATTCACCCTTCTTGGAACATTATTCTTCTTAAATTGAAAAAAAATTGATTGTTCTAGATACCTTAGTGGTGGCTTACTGGGTATATCTCACACCCTACATGGTACACCATTGGTACCCAAGAAGGCTTCAAAATTACATGTATTAATAAACGAAAGTGGGCATAATTTATTTCGGAATTGAAATCTATATGATGGAGAGTGGGATAAGAGAACAAAGCATGTCTTTGGGATTCCATTTATAGCTGCTTTGTGTCCTCTTTTAGTTTTGATATCTTGTAGTATAACCCAGTATCCCCTTTTCTACATTAACTTATTTTGAATAGTTACATGTCATAATGATAATCATTTCTGTATCTAATATTTGTTCTTCTGTTACCACTAGTTTTAATTCCTTTTGGATGATTTATTATTAATGATATAATTTATCAACTAATTTATGTTTTCTATTAAAGATTCTTCTATGATGGGTTACTAGTAATGTTTTCATCTTGCCTATTATTACTACTTCCACTATTTCATATTTTTTATATACTATTGTGATCCACTATAATGTATGATTTCATTGTAATGTCATAGATACACGATATTCCATTGTTTCTAGTTGGAATCCTTTAGAATACCTGGATTGGTGTTTGAGGTCATGTGTCCAACCTTATCAGGGCACCACTAACTGGCATGTAGGTTGGGATGCTATATCATGAAAATGGATAATTGGCGGTTAAAACTAAATGATAAGGGTTAAAATATCACGTAAAGTTGTCAAAATTATGTTTTATGGGACAATATTGATTCATAATCATCCTATTTTATAAATAAATAATTTATATGACAAATTTATAGAAAAATTAATTTATATTAATTTATTACTTTATAAATATCAATGGGTACCCTCTTATCACTTATAAAATGAAAAGTATTATTCTCTATTTATCCTAAATTTTGACCATTATATATCATAAAATACATAAAAAATTACCCTTTAAGCCTTACTATACACCATTTAGAGGCTATATTTCATCAAAATACCAACCTAGAATTTTTAAGGTGTAATGCAAATGTGGGTTTTTAAAGAGGAGGTATTACTCTTAAATGTGAATTTTTTTACTTCATCTTCTTACTAATTCAAATATTCTTAATCCAAAATTATATAAAAAACATCCATATCTAAAATATATTTAAATTTTATTATGAGTATGTCCCAAGCCTTTTCTATCTTCTTTTCCATCAAATGGGGAATGAAAAAAATCATATGTGTGTGTTTGTGGGATACCACCTCCACATAGAGTTATGTTTTCATTCTATAACTACTTATAATTTAGGTTTATAGTGATATATAAAATGTATATGTATACATATATATATATATATGATATTAACGAAATAATTATCATTCTGTTGTTATAATAAGTTATTTGTCTTCATACCGTCCCAACCATTAATAATTGAATCATTATACATTTGTACGTATGAATTAATGTCTCTATGTAAATATATAAATAAATTTTCTATAAAAAACTGTAATAAAAATTTATGCTTATATAATTATGGAATTTAGTTTATTTTAATAACATGATAATGATTCCAGAAACTAAAATATTTTATTTTATTTCATAATTTTTCATCAATGGATAAGTAAACACATTTTTTGTATGTATACGTGGACCGGTACCCCACGAGCCTGTGTATCTATGTTTTTATTATCACATTTCATGGATGAATATAATGTTATATTATCAATATATAAATTATTAGTACTTAATTATTATTATTTGGGAGATGATGTAAAAAGTACACATATCTCCATGACAAACATACTGAAGACGTTTTTCAAATTTAAATTGTACATCTTAAAGATTATAAACATGGACTTAACTGTTTAAATAATGAAATATAAATTTTAAATAACTGAAAAAATGGTTTTATAATTGAGTAAAAAACATGTAAATGTTTCTTACCTAATTAAATTATTTATATAAGTTTACCGTATAATATTTAAATAACATACATATAATGTTGGGTCTCGATGTGAAGGGTATCATACCAAAATTTCATGTCATTGGATTATAACACTTCTTCATTGACTTTAATATTCCATGATAATGTGTGAATTGATTTATAAATTTCATTATTTTTTATTTACAATTTTCATGTGGATGTAGACATTTTTTCATAATCATTTCAGTGAATTTATAAAGTCATAATATTTCAAAGGGTTTTCCTTATCTAAATCTCATTTTCTTATGACATTTGTTATTTCATATTACATAAATAATTATAGGGTTTATTAATGATTGATGAATTATTTTTGGCTTATTATTTCATAATATTCTTGTGATTTAAAAATCCATATCATATTCTTACATTCAATAACTCTTAATTCAAAACATACCAAACTAGTAATGACTTTTTGTAGAAATCACATTTCTTTTCAAGATTTATTAGGTTTGTTGTTCAATTAGAATAAATTTTATAATA
The DNA here is from genome assembly GCA_963277665.1 of Viscum album. NCBI lineage: Eukaryota > Viridiplantae > Streptophyta > Magnoliopsida > Santalales > Viscaceae > Viscum > Viscum album. Next base: position 1,602,792,111 of record OY728161.1, on the reverse strand, counting down.
TTAATTTAATTAACCCCATATATATTATTATAATTTTTATTTATTTTTTAACTTATTTCATTTCTTTTGTTCTCTCTTTATCACATAAAATCATATAGAAATCTTTTTATGAAAATAGGAAATTATTTTCTCTTTGGTTGATGAACTATTTATTCAACGTCCATAATCAAAATGTTTTGTTTAAATTTTTACCCATTAATGATAAATTTTAATAGGTATATATTTACTACATTTTAATTTATTTATATCGTTTTAAAAATGAATCTTTTCAATAAATTTCCAAAAAATAGGTTTTTTTTTCATTTTACAAATGTTTGACAAGAATGTTTTTTTAATTTATATGAGATGAATATATTTTCTCACCGTAATTATTATTCCTATATTTGAAAATATATTTATAGTTTATAATGGTAATTTTAAAATAATATTATTTAATTAATATTTTTGGAATTGTTAGTATGTAATGGTATCGAAATAAATGGGTATTTTCCCATATTTCATATGAATCATTTTAAAATATTTACTAGTTTTTTATCTACAAAAATCGTAAATTGATTCATATGATTCATTAGTTATATGAACATATTATTCCATTAAATTTATTTGCAAAAATAGTTTATGATGATGTTTAAATGATATTTTCATTAATCATGTTTCTATTTCGTGTGTAAATCAAAATATAAATGTTTTGATAAAAAAAGCACAAAAGTGTTTGTTTTTTGATATTGTGCATTGACATTATTGATGAAATTATTATTTGGTAATGATCCCAAATACTTTTAGGGGTTTTTTATATATTATGTATTGTCCCTTTATATCACTATAATTTATTTGGTAATGAAACACAACTAATTTGATGAAATTTTCTCATAAAAAAATTTAGAGTCGTTGTTCCTCCATGAGACGACAAATTTAACAAATTATATCATACTCATAAGAGATGATAGTTTTTTAGTTAATGTTTAAAAATATGAAATATATGAATTATCTAGTTAGGTTATTCTATTAGGACTACTTCTTTTACAAGAAACCTTTGTGGTTTTTCAAAACATAATACATGATCTAATGGATTCTTTACTGATGGAAGCTTTTCACATGGATCATGATTAATTCTTATATGACCCTTTTATTATGTTAAATAATTTTCCAGGATCTTATTTACGGATCTAGGTTTTGATGGGTACAAATTTTCTTTCTTAATTCTCACGCACCTTGAATATAATATCGTACCCTTATGTACATCTTATGCTCACTACAAATATTAAATTTTTAATGACTATGTTTTCCCTTATTGAGAATTTCATCTCACCCTTCATTTGTTTTTTTCATAAGTTATTAAAAATTATGATTGGTAATATATTTATATATGTTTTTTATGTGGGATATAATAAATTAATATCAAATAATAATAAAATATGAGTAAAGTAGGAGAAATGATATATAAATTTACCAATTATTTTTATAAAACACTTTTTCTTAATTGTTGAAAACTACTAAACTAAAATATAAATTAATATGTAAGTGATTCCTTGTTTAAATTCAATAATAATGATTTGGGTGGATAATATCAGGTCATGTCTATAGATATGGATGCATTATTGTAAACCAAATATATTTTTATCCCTTGATATGGGAGGGTTGTTTTAAGGTTGTTTTTTTCATTATTAAATCCGGGTTTAGATAACATGAATGATTATAATTTTTTCTGTAAACATAAATTATGATTTATTGGTATAATCATGTGTTTGTATGTTTTTAAGTTAATCATAAGTAAAATGAAATGGAAAACCCTATTGTGATTGAAATTAATTGGATTTATATGAGATTAATTATATTTTACGAGATATTTTATTGGGTTGAGATATATGTAACAGACTATTTTAACATAATTGAATATTTTAGATTAATACTATTATACATTTGGAAATATAAGTGATACATTATGAGAAAACCTTTGAGGTTAAAACATAATTTGTTTTTACATTATTAAGGTTAGTTTGGTCATATTTTTATTTATTTATTGAAAAGGTATAAGTAGAACATTAAATGTTTTTTTTCAGCTTTTATGTTTAATGATTTGTTTCTTCATATGAAGGGTTTTTCAATATGGGTATTATTTTATAATTTACTTTCAATTTTTATTTTTTTAAAGACATGAATAGTAGTTTTTTACCCTTTTATATACCTCAGGTTCAATTTTATGTTGGTTATACTTTTTATGTATTAAATATTCATACTCACCATTTGGCGTAAAAGATGAGATAAAGGTGGAAACTGATTGAAGCGTGCAACCAAATGATGAAATTAAAATCCTAGATAAATTTAAATTCACATATTTGTATAATTATTCATTATGGTAACAGAATTCATCAACTTCAGGAAAAAAGATACTAAAAGTTTTTACAAAATTAAAATTATTTTTGATGAATTGTTAATCTTTTACATGACATATAGATTTACTTTTTATTCATCATAATTTAATTGATCATTCATTTTCATATGGAAAATGTTCTCTATCACTACCAATAATTATTTGTAGATTAATTTTCTCTTCCATGTATATATTTTTACTTCCCACTAATTTTTTCCTATTTATAAACCTTGTTATTTAATTTTATAAATGACCACCATATTTCTCATTCTCTCTTTTAAAAAGAAATTTTTAGTAAACATTTTTACATTGAGTGTTTTCAAAAATGTTATTTAGAAATGATAGACCTTTGACTAATAATTTTATTTTAATATTTTAACGATGTTAATTATTAATAAAAGAGTGAATATAAAACAATGTGATTGTATTATATTCTATAACACATATGACACAAAACAATGAGCTTTAACAACTATAGAATATAATTATTTAACTATGATAATTATAACCAATCCATTCAATTAAAGGGTATGAATAAGAGAAACAAAATTATTAAATATATATACGAAATTTATAAACAAAAAAATGTTTCAAAATATTTTTATAAAATAATCACTCAATTTTTTTATATTCATTTTATCTTTCACAAATAGATTTTCTTCAAAAAAATCACTTTCTTTGAGTCAATATTTTAAGTAATTTCAACACCTTTTATAAATTTTATTTACGAAAATGAAATAATTGTTGAAATTAGAATGTCAAATATTATAATAAGATGGCATTTTTTAATAAATCTGAAAATATTTACTTTTTAGTGAATAATTAAAAATACTGTTTTTATAGATAATTGTCTTTTACATTCAAGTGTTTATAAATTTCAATTTGTTTATTGATTTTAAAATTTAATTAGATAATTAAAATTAGAAATGTTTAAATTAATATCATTTTAATATAAATTATGATTAATTATAATATAGAATCATTTTTATTATTAAAAATACAGTATTCGGGATATTAGTTTTCATCGCATTTTGCATCTTTACTAAAAGTGATTTTTGTATCTCATAGTAATTAAAATTGATTAAATTATTACGTATTTGGAATTAATATTCTAAAAATATTAAATTAATTTTTTTAATTTTTTGTTATTACAAATAGTAAACATGGTAATCATTTGTCCCCTAAATAAGGGTTGATAAAGTAATTATGGTTCAAAATAAAATGAAAATTATTATAAATTTGATATAATACCTAATCATTTCAATTTTATTATTTTAGTTGACCCATGTTCCTCCCATACTATATATATATATATATATTTGATTCTATTTTTCTTATAAAATTACCATAATATTATTTAAAGTAACAAATAAAATTTTTTATTTAATTTATTTTAATAATCATAATATTTTTTCCATATAGAAAAAAAGGTAATGTTTCTTATAAAAAAGGTAATGTTTCTTAAAATCATATATCCCATCATCATTGAATGTGATAGAATAACACAGCATGAACAATGTATTCATTTTTTGAACAAAAGGAGTGGGGAAATACTTGATAATCTAATATTAAATTAGAATAATAAAATTATAGTATATTAATTTTAAATGTGTTATAATTCAATTTTTATGAGGGGAGGTGAGGATATAATAATCCATGAAATTAATTCAAAAGAAAATAAAAGAAAAGCAAAGAGGAATTTACCTCTTGATTTTATTTTCGTTGAGAGCATCTTTAGGGAAACAATTTTAGTCATTTGATAATATAAATAGATATTAAACATGTGTTAGAGGTTTAAGAAGATATTTTTGAATAATTTGGACAATTATTAATGATTTAGAGTTTTTCAGAGAAGAGGTGGTGAGTAGTGGTATTTATAGTGGAGGAGAGGTGTGTTTTCTAATTATTTAACACATTAGTTTATTATTCTACCTCCAGACTATAAATACATTGAGAAATATCATTATAAAATATATAAATAATTAATTATAGTTGTATATTTTTGAAATTAATCATCCATAAATCATTTATGACTCAATAAATGAATAATTTTTTATATTTCATAAATTATAGAATTTTACTATTTAAAAAATTCATTTATTTTATAAAAATCCAATTAATTATCCCTATCAATTTTTAAATATGTTTAATTCAAAAATATAGTTTATTTTATGAAAATAAATTTATAAATAAGATAAATTTTTTCATTATTTAAAATACCAATTTAATGAAAAATAAAGAGTTTGAAATTATAAATAATTTTGGAAAACATTTTCAAATTAAATATGGTCTCAAAAAATTAACATAAAACCATAATACAAAAAAATATGAATTTATAAATAAATTTTATGAAATTTTTTTATTTAAAACCCCTATATTAATTATAAAATATTAATTAAATATTAATAATTTATAATAACACCAACCCTAAATTAATAACCATTAAAACATTTATTTACTTATATTATGATACAATTATGACATATATACATTTATAAGATTCCTATTTTTTCATTCATAGATAAGGTTACAATTAATTTTGATGGTTTACTATTAATTAGAGAAATATTAATATTCTTAATTTCAAGTTACTATTTCATCTATATATAATCCATAACTTCAAGAAATAACTCTTAATTCGTTAATTATTCTTTTATAATGTCTTTATTATTTTCAAAATGGGTTTTCTATTCCAAAATTTAAAATAATTATAAGAAAGGGAATACCATTGGAAAAATTTTGAGTTATTACATATTTCGTTCTAGCTTCATTTGATAGTAAAAATGGAAGGGAGGTCTACTCAACCCATAAGCCATGAGGGATAGTTTCATTCTTAAATTTTCATCACTTTCTAAATGGTTCTCCATTGTGTCACGCAAAAAAAATTTTCAACGATGCCATTAAACTATAAAATAGATTTTATTGAATGCTTTTTTATTTCCATTACGAATCATATGTGAAACAAATCATCCTTAACTTTATATTTGTAAACAAATCGACCCAATGTGTGTGTTCCATAATTAGAGGCTTAATTCCATTTATCAAAAATATAATGAACACCTTTTAAGGTGATTTCACATGTAATAAATAAATTAAATTAATGAATTTAATTAACATGAATTTTAGGCCATGAGTTAGGCCCCTTAATCTTGATTCTTATGAACATACTAAGTTGTTCCTACATTATATTACATTCCCAAAGACATTTCATTTTTATTAGGAATTATTCTTGTACAACATACCCTGGTCCAGAAACATTATGTGTGTGTCTTACTGTATATTTATTATTTCCTTATACCTTTGTTTATGGTCTTGGTAAACCAATAATTACTAGATTTCTTATCTTAGTGTAAACGCAATGCTTTTCTTTAAATATGTGATCTCAGTTTCCATGACATACTTCTGTATACGCTAGGAGAAAACATTGGAACTGAACTAACTACATAATGGATAGATCTCTTTTATATTTATTTTGATTAGTTGGATGCATTGTATGAAACCATTTCTTTCCTTGGAATATCTCTCTGTGATGATTATTTATACGCATGACTGATACTAGTTCCCTATGGGAGTAACCATAGATCAGCTCCATGGAATGATGTTTATACTATTTGTGAGGTGATACATTTTCCACTATTTGAGATACCTCACATGGGATCATAATTTACAATTCCATGAGTTATATGATATATGCCTTTTTGGGTCTTCAGGCCCAAATAAGGTTTTATTGGTCATATAAGAGGCTCTTTTAGTGACCCTTGGGATTCTTAATGGATCTCATTTGATGGTACCAGGATTATATATTATATTTGATAAATTATTTTCCTTGAGTTTATGTGATTACTTTTTATTAACATATGATAATTATTGATTTAAATAATAGGAACTCATCCTACAAGACAAATAAAATGTTTGCGGTCATACCACACTTGATGACTAATTCATGATGACCCATGTATAAACCTATTTTATTATATAGGTTCCTTTAGTCCAGACATCTTGATTGGGTCAAATTATATATAATATGTTAGCTATCCATTTAGGAACCTATACTGAATTATATATATTTATTCCCTTAGTGATTACCTTGCATTCCACTTCTTGGAACAATATTCTTCTTAAATTGCAAAAACATGGATTGTTCTAGATACCATAGTGGTGGCTTACTGGGTATATCTCACACCCTACTTGGTACACCATTGGTACCCAAGAAGAATTCAATATTCCATGTATTAATAAGAGAGAGTAGGCATATTTTATTTCTTCATTGAATTCTATAGGATGGAGAGTGGGATAAGAGAACAAATCTTGTCATTGGGTTTCCATTTGTACCTGCTTTGTGTCCTCTTTTAGTTATGATATCTTGTAGTATAACCTTGTATCCCCTTTTCAACATTCACTTTTTTTGAATAGTTACATGTCATAATGATAATCATTTCTGTATCTAATATCTGTTATTCTATTACCAGTAGTTTTAATTCCATTGGGATGATTTATTATTAATGATATAATTTATCAACTAATGTATGTTTTCTATTAATAATTCTTATATGATGGGTTACAGGTCTAGTTTTCATCTTGTCTATTATTACTACTTCCACTATTTCATATTTATTATATACTATTGTGATCCACTCTAATTTATGATTTCATAGTAACGTCATATATACACGATAGTCCCTTATTTGAAGTTGGACTCCTTTAGAATAACTGGATTTGTGTTGGAGGTCATGTGTCCAACCATATCAGGGGACCACTAACTGGCATGTAGGGCGGGAAGCTATTTCATGGAAATTGATAATGGGGGTGGGTTAAAACTAAACGATATGGGTTAAAATATCACGTAAACTTGTCAAAATTATGTTTTATGAGATAATTTTGATTCATAATCATCTTATTTTATAATTAAATAATTTCTACGACACATTTGTAGAAACATTCTTTTAAATTAATTTATTACATTATAAAACTCTATAGGTACCCTCTTATCACTTATAAAATGAAACACACTATTCTCTATTTATCCCACATTTTGACCATTATATATCATAAAATACATAAAAAATTACCCTTTAAACCTTACTATACACCATTTAGAGGATATATTTCATCAAAATACCAACCTAGAATTTGTAAGGTGTAATGAAAATGTGGGTTTTTAAAGAGGAGGTATTACTCTTTAATGTGAATTTTTTACTCCTTCTTCTTACTCCTTCAAATAATCTTCATCCAAAATTATTTGAAAACATCCATATATAAAATATATTTAAATTTTATTATGACTATGTCACATACCTTTTCTATCATCCTTTCATTCAAATTGAGAATGAAAAAAATCATTAGTGTGTGTGTGTGGGATTCCACCTCCACATAGAGTTATGTTTTCATTCCATAACTACCTATAATTTTGGTTTAAAGTGATATATAAAATGCATATATATATATATATATTATTAACGAAATAATTATCATTCTGTTAATATAATATTTCATTTGTCTCCAAACCATCCCAACCATTAAAAATAGAATCATTATAAATGTGTAAGATTAAATTAATGTCTCTATGTAAATACATAGATATTTTTTCAAGAAAAAACTCTAATAAAAATTCATGCTTATATAATTAAGGAATTTAATTTATTTTAATAACATGATAATGATTCCATAAACTAAAATATTTTATTTTCTTTCATAATTTTTCATCTATGGAAAAGTAAACACATTGCTTGTATGTATACGTGGACCGGTACCTCACAGGCCTGGGTATCTATGTTTTAATTATCACATTTCATGGATTAATATAATGTTATATTATCAATATATAAATTATTAGTACTTAATTATTATTATTTGGGAGATGATGTCACAAGTACAGATATCTCCATGATCAACATACCAGAGACGTTTTTCAAATTTAAATTGAACATCTTAAAGATAATCAACATGGAAATAATTGTTTAAATAATGAAATATAAATTTTAAATAATTGAAATAAATGGTTTTATGATTGAGTAAAAAACATGTAAATGTTTCTTACCCAATTAAATTATTTATATAAGTTTACAATATAATATTTAAATAACATACATATAAAGTTGCGACTCGATGTAAAGGATATCATACCTCAATTTCATTTCATTAGATTATAACCCTTCTTCATTGACTTTTATATTCTATGATAATGTGTGAATTGATTTATAAATTTCATTATTTATTATTTTCAATTTTTATGTGGATGTAAATATTTTTTCATAATCAATTCAGTGAATTTCAAAAGTCAAAATATTTCAAAGGGTTTTCATTATCTAAATCTCATTTTCTTATGACATTTTTTATTTCATGTTACATAAATAATTCTAGGGTTTATTAATGATTGATGAATTTTTTTTGGATTATTATTTCATGAAATTCTTGTGATTAAAAAATACATATAATATTATTACATTCAATAAATCTTGATTCAAAACATACCAAACTGGTAATGAATTTTTGTAGAAATCACATTTCTTTTCAAGATTGATTAGGTTTGTTTTTCCTTTAGAATAAATTTTATAATATTAATTTAATTAACCCCATATATATTATTATAATTTTGAATTTTTTAAACTTATTTCATTTATTTGTTTCTCTTATTATCACATAAAATGATCTAGAAATTTTTTTTTTCGGAAAATCAGAAATTATTTTCACTTTGGATGATCAACTTTTTATTCAACGTCCATAATCATAATTTTTTGTTTAAATTCTTACCCATAAATGATAAATTTTAATAGGTATATATTTACTACATTTTAATTTATTTATATCATTTTAAAAATGAATATTTTCAATAAATTTCCAATTTTTTTTGTTTTTTTTCATTTTAAAAATGTATGACCAGACTGTTTTTTTAATTTTTATGAGATGAATGTATTTACTCAAACTAATGATTATTCCTATATTTGAAAATATATTTATATTTTATAATGGTAATTTTAAAATAATATTATTTAATCAATACTTTTGGAATTTTTAGTTCTTAATGGCATCGAAATAAATGGGTATTTTCCCATATTTCCCAAGAAACATTATATATTATTTACTAGTATTTTTATCTAAAAAAATCCTAAATTGATTCATATGATTCATTTGGGATTTGAACATATAATACCATTAAATTTCTTTCTCATAATAGTTTATGATGATTTTTAAATGATATTTTCATTAATCATGTTTCAATTTCATGTGTAAATCAACATATAAATGTTTTGATATAAAAATAATAAAAGTGTTTGTTTTTTGATATTGTTCATTGAAATTATTGATGAAATTATTATTTGGTAATGATCCAAAATACTTTTAGGGGTTTTTTGGATATATTATGTATGGTCCCTTTATATCCCTATAATTTATTTGGTAATGAAACACGACTACTTTGATTAAATTTTCACATAAAAGAAAATAGAGTCGTTGTACTTCTATAAGACGAAAAATTTAACTAATTATATGTTACTCATAAGATATGATAGTTTTTTAGTAAATGTTTAAAAATATGAAAAATATGAATTATCTAGATTGTTTATTCTATTTAGACTATTTCTTTTATAGGAATCCTTTGAGTTTTTCAAAACATAATACATGATCTAATAGATTCTTTACTGCATGATTCTTTTCACATGGATCGTGATTAATTCTTATATAACTCTTTTATTATGTTAAATATTTTTTCTAGATCATATTTAAGGATCTAGGTTTTGATGGGTACAAATTTTCTCTTTAAATTCTCATGCACCTTGAATATATTATCGTACCCGTATGTACATCTTATGCTCACTACAGATATTCAATTTTTTATGACTATGTTTTCCCATATTGATAATTTCATCTCACCCTTCATTTGTATTTTAATAAGTTATTAAAAATGATGATAGGTAATATATTTTTAAATTTTTTCATGTGGAAGATAATAAAATAATAACACATAATAATTAAATATGAGTATAGTAGAAGAAAAGATATATAAAATAACCAATTATTTTCATATAAGAATTTTTCTTAATTTTTTAAAACTACTAAACTAAAATATAATTTAATATGTAAGTGATTCCTTATTTAAATTCAATTATAAAAATTTGGGTGGATAATATCTGGTCATGTCTATAGATATCTATGCATGATTGTAAAGAATATATTTTTATCCCTTGATATGGGAGAGTTGTTTTATGGTTGTTTTTTCATTATTAAATCAGGTTTTAGATAACATCAATGATCTTAATTTTTTCTGTAAACATAAATTACGATTTATTGGTATCATCCTGTGTTTGTATGGTTTTCAGTTCATCATAAGTAAAAAGAAATTGAAAACCCTATTGTGGTTGATATTAATTGCATTTATATGAGATTGTTTATACTTTATGAGATGTTTTATTGGGTTGAGATATATGTGACACACTATTTTAGCATAATGGAATATTTTATATGAATACTAATATAAATTTAGAAATATATGTGATACATTATGAGAAAACCATTGAGGGTAAAACATAATTTATTTATATATTGTTAAGGTTAGTTTGGTCATATTTTTATTTATTTATTGAAAAGGTATAAGTTGAACATTAAATGTTTTTTTTCATTTATTATGTTTAATGTTATGTTTCTTAATATTAAGGGTTTTTCTTTATGGGTATTATTTTATCATTTTCTTATAATATTGGGTTTTTAACGACATGAATAATATATTTTTACCCTTTTATATACCTCAGGTTCAATTATATGTTGGTAATACTTATTTATGCAATAAATATTTATACTCCCCATTTGACGTAAAAGATGATATAAATTGGAAACTGATTGAAGCATGGAACCAAATGATGATATTACAATTCTAGATTTATGTAAAGTCACATAACTATATACTTATTCATTATGGTAACCGAACTCATCAACGATAGAAAAAAATATCCTAAAGTAATTTTTTTTTAAAATTAACATTATTTTTGATGAATTGTTGATCTTTTTCATGACATATTGATTTATTTTTTATTCATCATAATTTTATTGATCATTCATATTCATATAGAAAATGTTCTCTATCACTACCAATAATTATTTGTAGATTAATTTTCTCTTCCATTTATATATGTTTACTTCCCACTAAGTTTTCCTCTTTATAACCCTTGTTATTTAATTTTCTCAATGACTACCATATTTCTGATTCCCTCTTTTAAAAAGAATTTTTTAGTAACCATTTCTACATTGAGTGTTTTCATAAATGTTATTTACAAAAGTTAAACCTTTGACTGTAGATTTATTATAATATTTTAATGATGCTAATTATTAATGTAAGAGTGAATATAATACAATGTGATTGTATTATATTCTATAACACATATCACACAAAACAATGAGCTTTAACAACTATAGAATATAATTATTTAACTATGATCATTATAACCAAGCCATTCAATTCGATGGTATGAATTGGACAAACAAAATTATTAAATATATATACAAAATTTATACACAAAAAAATGTTTCAAAATATTTTTATGAAATAATCACTCGATTTTTATTAAATTCATTTTATCCATCACAAATAGATTTTCTTCAAAAACCTTACTTTCTTTGAGTCAACATTTTAATTAATTTCAACACCTTTTATAAATTTTTTTTAAAAAAATGAAATAATTGTTGAAATTATAATGTCAAAAATTATAATAAGTTGATATTTTTTAATTAATCTGAAAATATTTACTTTTTAGCGAACAATTAAAAATACTATTTTTATAGATAATTGTATTTTCCATTCAACTGTTTATAAATTTCAATTTTTTTATTTATTTCAAAATTTAATTAGATAAATAAAATTAAAAATGTTAATATTAATATCATTTTAATATAAATTATGATTAATTATAATATAAAATAATTTTTATTATTAAAAATAAATTATTCAGGTTATTTTTTGTCAACACATTTTGCAACTTACTAAAATTTATTTTTGGATCTCATAGTAATTGAAATGGATTAAATTATTACGTATTTGGAATTAATATTCTAAAAATATTAAATACATTTTTTTTTAATTTTTGTTCATTACAAATAGTAATCATGGTAATCATTTGTCAGCTCAGAAAGGGTTAATAAAGTAATTGTGGTTAAAAATAAAATGGAAATTATTAAAAATTCGATATAATACCTGATCATTTCAATTGTATTATTCTAGTTGAACCATGTTCCCACCATAATATATATATATTTAATTGATTCCATTTTTCTTAAAAAATTAACATAATATTATTTAAAGTAAAAAAATAAAAATTTACATTTAATTTATTTTAATAATAATAATATTTTTTTCATACAGATAAAAAATGTAATGTTTCTTATAAATGGTTATTTTAAATATGAATTTATTTTTTTATCATTTTAATTTATTTTTATTTTTTAGTTTTCAAATAATTACAATAAATTATTTTGCAATGCTGACATAGTGCATATACAAGGAGTAGAAAAATCATATAAATGATTTAAATAAATCCAAAAGTAGTATTTTTTTGGGTCTGTTATATTGTATAATGATTTTTCTAGATAAATATATTGTATAACTAATATTTTAAAATTTTATAATTAAATTACAATGATTTATTTAATTTTTTTAAGTCAAATGATTTGAATAGTCGAGAAAATGATCTAATTGATATTTTATGTTAAATAATATTTTAATAAATGGTTTAAATTCATAAAAATATTATATTTGTCCACGTGAAATTGATATGGTCAGATATATAAATCATCATCCAATTATGGATATATTTTTATTTTATAGTAAATTTTTTGACCCATAAGGAGTAAAAAACATAAAAATCATTATAATCATCCAAAGAGTTAACGAGGGGTTCTAACTAACATATAAGAGTTAAGACATAAAATAAAATTGTATTAATTTTATTGGATCCAATTATTCAGTCTGATACTCATAATATATTATGAATATATCATTTTGGTCAGAATTTTGAACGAAAATTAATTTATATTATTGTAGTACTTTCAAAACCACTATGAGTGGGCCTAAAATCACATAGAATAGGGGGCCTACTCGCCTCACATTATCACAAATTTTGAGGTATCTATATAATTGATTACATATCAAAATCACGTTATAAAATTATACTTTATTTCCGAGATGTTATTATTACATCAAAATATCAACCTATAAGGCTTATGGTTTAATCTAACGGTTGTTTTCATGAAGAAGAGGTATAAGTCATAACCTAGCGTTTTCAATTTACTTATAATTATAAATCCATATTATATTATTAGAAAATTATGATATATTAAAATATGTATATATAATATACTATATTTAAATTATAACTATATAAAAATATTTTTTTCAGCTCATTTTCCATCTAATTGGGAACGAAAACATTGTTCGTGCGTATATGTGGACTATAGCTTCCACAAAGCGATATATTTAATTTTCCATCCCCAAATCTAATAGATTTTTATAATGATGAATTTAATTTTCATATATGATATTAATGACATTATTTCATTTATTATATATAATATATCATCTATACTCATACAATTATAATCATTAATATAGAATCATTACAAGTTAATACATACGAACTACAATTTCCATGTAATGATGTATTTCATTTTTCAAATACATCCCCTAATGGAAGGTCATGGGGTGTATTTAATGTATTTTTTTTATAATATTATAATTTTTTCTAAAAATATAATTTTTCATGTTATTTTTTTAGTCCATATAAAATAAATAATGACAGTCGTGTGTACGTGCGAACTACCGTCTCACAAGACGATGTTTATTTCATAATTTATTTTCATGTATGACTCTAAAATATTATATTATGTATAATATTTATAGTAATATGTTTATTATTATTCGATATATGATGAAATAATTATATCATTGTGTGTGGTCAACATATATATGTCATTTTTCAATTATGAACTAAATTCCCTCAAAACGCCCAACTTGGATTTAAATGATTATATAATTAAATCTGATTGAGATAGATTAAATAATTGAATTTGGGATATTTTAATAAAAATAAAAGTGTTTTTAAAATAATTGAATAATTAATATAATATTATTATATAGGATATTAATGACATACATAGAATGTTGGGACTCAAGGTACGGGGTTTCGTAACTCAATCTACATTTATTGAGTTGTAACACATATTCATTTACATTTCTATGAAATTATTATATGAGATCTAATATATATATTATTTTATTTTATACTGATGATTTTTTATTTGGATGTAAACATTCTCACAATATAATTCTATGGATTAATTATTATTTCAAAATTATTCTCATTATAAGGGTTCTCTTTGTCTCAATCTAATTTTTTGATAAATGATTAATTTTGTGATCCATGACTTCATTGTGTTGTATAATCAATTACTAATGAATGAAATATAATATATTATTTTATGTAATTAATAATATTTACATATCTATATAATATTATTTTGTTCAATGACTTTTAATTTGAATTATACCAAAGCGCTAAAGGCTTTATTTTAAATTAACATTTATTTTATTGATTAATTTTGTTCAGTGATCCTTTTAGAGATCATTTATAATAAAAATGTCTGAAAACATATCTATATTATTATATTGTGGGTATGTTTTAGTTATTCGGGTTTTTTCATTCATTTTTCTCTATCTGGTTCATAAAATTATTCAGAAAAATATTATAGAGAAAAGTCCACCTTCATTACTATTTCGATGAAAAAAATATTTTCTTCCTGGTCTATACTAAATAAATTTTTCTTATGAAATTATTTTATTTATATACAAATTTTTTAATAAGTTCATTTTCACTACATTTTATTTTGAGAAAAATTATTTCTATTTTTTTGAAACAAATCATTTTCTCATTAACCAAAGTTTAAAATTAACTTTTTATTGTACCATATATATCATGAATATATTATCTTATTAGAATAAATAATAATTAAAATGATGAACCCATTAATATTTTCCATTTTCATTCAAAGAAATTATTTTCTCAATATTATGGGAATTTTTAGTTTTCAAAGATGTTGTAAGAATAATGTATTTTCCCTATTTTAATTGAGAGGGTTGAAATATTTTTAAAGGTATTATAAGTTATATACAAAACATAAAATGATCTGTATGTTTCATTAAGGATATAATCCTATATTACCATTCATTAAATTTTATTGAATATTTATGATGATGTTTTAAAGAGATTATAAGGAAAGCTATTTATTTTTCATGGGTAAATCAATATATAATGGTTTTTATTAAATGAAAAAATATATATGTTCTGTTTCATTTTATGGTACACTTATATTATTGATGAAATCATGATTGAGAAGTTAACCCAAATGCTTATTGGAAATCTTATGATATATGATTGGAGGGAAAATTATATCCCTCTAATGCATTGTGTAATGTAACAGTGTTAACTCGAAGGTAGTTAAAATAAATAGATGATTGAGTTATGTTTCCCTTAAGTGACTATATTGTTAATTTATTATAGGTTACTCCATTGAGATGATGGAATATACTAGTTATAGGTTACTCATAAGAGGCATAGGACTTATCTTATTAGGTAAATCTTTGATGAATATTTTCTTTTGCAGATACCTAAACATCTTATCTATGATTCTTATGAATTCTATTGGATCAATTTTTTTAGATTTTTTCACATATTTCATGATTATTTAATTAATTTATATTTGTCTTATATTTATGATTTTTTAGGTAAAATGTTTTAGGATATAGGTTATTATGGGTATTATTTCTCTTATATATTTCTCATGAAACATGAATATTTTCTCACATCATTATGCTTATCTCGTTTTCACCAAACATATTCAATTATTAATAATTTTTTCCCCATAATCCACATTCGAGATCACACATATTAAGTTTGTATTCCCCAAGTTATATATTAGTTTACTAATTATGATATTTATTGAAAATATTCTTGTGTTTAATAATTTATATGAAATTTGGAATAATAAAAGACGAGTTTAATGAGATAAATTAATGATTAAGGAAATGATTATGGTTACATAAGAGTTTTTTCTCGTTCTCTAAAACTATAATCCTAAATTCCTCATTGTTTGTTAGTAATAAAATATTTCTACATGATATTATATGTCTAGTATTAGATAATTTAGTGGTCACATATATCATTATCAATGATAGAAGTGTAAAAATTCTGTTTATATCACTGGATACGACTGTTTTAGTTCTGGAATGTTATAATTAAATGATTATTTGAACATCCAAAAATTAATTAGAGAAAATAAACATTCTAATATTAATAATAAAAAATGATTCAATATATAGTATAAGTCTCACATAGGTTACATTATTGGTTTTGGAAGAAAATAATTTTGATTTTGTCTCTGGCATAATTACTCTCAGAGATTCATCAGAATGTGATGTGTGATCTTAAAATGAGATAACATATTGAAATCAATCAACATAGTGGGAAATTTTATAGAAACAAATATCATTAGAAATCTAGGTTCCCCTAAATTTATATATAGAATATTCACATCCTCCAAAAAATTTAAAAAAACATGTTATTTTATGAAACACCAAGACATGTTGTATTGCCATTAGAATAACGAGGTCATGCTTTGATGGTGTATTAATGGATTTATGTACCTAATATTTAATGGAAATAAAATATTGATAATTTTTTCTTCCCACAATGGATATTGAATTATCATAATGACCATTTCCTTTATGATATACAAGGGAAAGTCACCAAGTAAAAATGTATTGGAGTACATTGAATTATCTACTTATAATAAAAGTCAAAGAGCCAAAATTCCTAGAGCAGAAAATTTGTCTAAAGGATTAAAAACAATGGGAGTTTGTGATGAGGGATGAACTTGGGCCTCTCCAAAATGTATAGAATATAGAAGATGGGACATATAAATTCTAGAAAAAAAATGCATTAAAAATTTTATTTATCATCTAATAAAATAGAAACATGGTAGACATATATGCAAGTATTGACTAGTTTAAAAAATATTTTAATATAAAGAAGCAGTGGATTAGAATAAAATATTCTCATTAATTGTAGTGAAAATGAATATTCAAATAATGTTAAGTATGGTTGTACTAAGATATATTCTTTCAGAGTAGATGGATATGAAAAAAAATTACTTCTCCAAGATTTAGATGAATAAATATTTATAGAGTAGATAATTGGATTCAAGGATCATAATAAAATAGATCTTTTTTGTGGATTCATGTATAAACTATATGTTTTGGAGTATATGAAAAGGAATTATAATCATAGGTTCAATAATTTCATGAAGGGCTGAATGTTTCTCCAAATTAATGTTGACCATTTCTATTGATGACATGTGTTTGATGATGGATGTTCCATCATCCATTATCATTACTTAGAATACATGATTATAATGGGTTTGGGGAAATATAGGATCATTGATATAATTTTTATAATTTATGGAAGTTTTAGGATGAAGGATCTTGATCTCAAAAAATTAATTTTAGGGATGAGGATTATAATTTAATAAACATCTAATAAACTCTAACTGAATTATATCAACTAAATCTATGATGTGGTGGAATGATTTTGTTTGTAATAAGTGAAACCTATGACCTCACCCAAGGTTGGGAAATTAATACTAATGAGAATTAACCACAAAATTATTATAGGTTCTTGTTTTTAGTTTATGATCCACATGTTACATCTTGTAGATGTTTGATATAGGCCATATTTTGTACTCATATATACATTTCATAGGTAGTAACAATCATTATTCGGTCCATGTAGAACCTCAAACGGGATCATTGAGAAGCTATAAAGTGGATTCTCTAATACAATAAGGTTTTGAGTACTTATAACTTTTCAACAATATATATGATCCATTTAGTGGTAATTCACACACTAAATTTATAGAAGATTCAAATTCATAGAAAATAACTATAGAATATTTTCTTTACTTTTTGTCTAATAAATTTAATTAGATATCCAATGCATAATCATTTTATTATTCCAGCAACATAAAAATGTTATGAAACATTGACTAAATTAATAATAGATTTTTGTTGGATAAATGTATTTTTGGAGGATCATTGAAAATAATATTATGGTTGGTCACCATTTTGTGTCTCATGGAGAAAAATTAACATATACTAAGATTTTATGTTTAATTAAAGTATGAAGAACTATCAATTGAAGTAACACATAATCTGGAAAATGTTGGAATAAATATTTTTATACTAATAAAAGATCAAATGGATAAATAATGCATATGATATGTTGAAAATTTTTCTGAGTTTGAAATTACTGATGTGTTATTTTTCCGGGGTAATATTAGGATGACTGGAAGGATGAATTTTTGGGTAATAATGTGTCTAATTAATCGAAATTTTGAGGTGAAAGTATATATAGGTGATGATGGAGGACTTAGTCACAAACATGATATGAATCTAAAATGTGATATCTATTAGGTGTGAACTTTATTTTACATGATTCATGAAATGTTGAACCACTCTATGGATTAGATTTTCATACCTTATTTTTGATGGCTTCATGGAGATTGAAGACCTTTGAAATTTCCCTAGCTCGTCTAGAGATGAATGATGGTGCTTCCAGAGTAAGTTCATGAGAAGTCCAATGACTATAAGATATCTATGATTCTATTTCTTTGATACCCTTATAATGTGAATAGTAATCAGGATTTGAATATGGAAGTGGTGTAATTATTTTACAAGATTAGGGATTCTTCCATGTTTCTTATAGGATGTGGTATTTATCTTTGGTGGATCAGATGGTGGTTTCAACTGGATTCACCCAAATGGAATTGATATAAAAATATAATAGATCATTTTTGAGGGATGAAAAACATTACAAAGCAATTATAAGATCCATATTTTCTTACTCTTATTCATATTATTTTAAATAAAAGCGAGGAATCATTCCCCTATAAATTTTTAATCATTTTTAATCCTCATAATTAAAAGTATTATTCAATAAATTTCACATTCTGTTTTGATTTTTTTTCTAATAGTCTAGTTTTGTTTTATCTGTTAGTTTTACATTATAGTACAGTCACCAAACTCCACTCATCTTCCAACTTATGTGTGACATATGTGTGATTCCAATATGATAATTTTTCACCTATTGTTCTTGTGATTTATCTTTTGGTGGTTAAACTATAATGTATTGATGGACCCTAAATATCACATCAAATTTTTATTGTAATATTATGAGGAAATAATAGAATGTTAATTAAACCATTTTATTTGTGATAAATACTTTATTTACAACATTTGAGTCTTATATTCATCCATTTTAAATAATTTAATCTTAAAAATTTGAGTTAAACACATTTCATAAATAGATATGGAAAATTTTTAATAATTCATTCCTCGAGTTCCATCAATTCTAGCATTAACATTTGATGCCCTAAATGTGTTTATAGGATCTGTGCCTTGCATTCACCGTATCGAGGACTATTACTTCATATGGACATATCACACTAGAGGCCCTACATGGTGGAAATAATATCTGCTGATGTGATCCTCTCTTAGATAAGGTACCAGAAGTAAGATTTCTATCTATATTACCCATTAACAAATTACTACATTACACACAATAATGAAATAATAAAAAACAAAAACAAATAAATAAAAATGAGATAAAAATAAGAATAAACGAATAAAATAAAGGAATAATGATTATAAGTGATTAATTTTCTTTAGATGATATTTCCTATGTGTAAAAGCTAAGAAATATTTATTTATTTATATTAACTATAATTATATGAATAATATCCTAATTAAAAATTCATTCGCAAGAGAAATTTACAAATAATATGCGTTTTTATGAAATTATAATTATATTTAATTTATTGATACTATATTTTTAATGTAGATAGATAGTGCAGAATATTCAAACTCTCTTAATATGAGTGATCAGTTATCCATTCATGTTTCACTACCTTCTAACATTCAAGTGTATTCCCTCACATGGGTTGATAACCACTGAACTTTATTAACCCATTAAATTTTACTACATTCATAGATTAATATTTTTATAATGTTAATTCAAGATAATAATATTAGTAATAAATAATTTTGGACTTCCGTAAAAATAGTAGAATATAACTACTTTTAGAAGCTTTGTGGTTAGAAAGAGAGTTTTGAATATCATTATCTGCAAAACTAGCTAACCACTATCCAGTGTAAATATATCTAGTGAAAGTAAATCCATTATCCACAGATACAGTGAACTAAAATAATGTCACATAATAATAACATATTACATGAGGAAATGTTTTATGATAAATTTTTAATCTACATAACATATTGAAAACATCTTTCCTACCTATTCTATAACATATATTGTTCTTCATCCTAAAAAGATGTGCTCTCTGTGCCGGCGGCCCCCTTTTCAAGTCGTCTCATCCCCTCATTCCGGCTATTCGACTCGCCCCACGTTGTGCGGATTGAGTCGAAGGGTGCTCTGTGGAGGATGTGTCAGATGAGGAGATCCTTGCGCTGCCGACCTTCCATGATTTCTCCTTGGTTTCCATATTTGGAAAATACAAGCCATGCTCACTCTTTTCAGGTCCTTCATGCTTTCCTGGAATCTCAATCAACCTGGAGTGGTTTCGATGCTCTCTGAGTCTACCTTCTTAATCCATCTTTCCAACATGGAGGATTTCTTGTTTTCCTGGTCTAGGGAGGATAGAAGAAACAATTCTTGACAGATCTCCCTCTCCCTTTCCACTTCGGTAAGGAATCTAGCAAGGTGGCAGTTTGGATCTGCCTCCCAGGGATCCCTCTCCCTTTCCACATTCCTGCTATTTGGGAATCCCTGGGTAATTCTGTGGGATATTTTCTTTTCATGGATGTTGATACTTTCTTGCTTTTTTCTTCTTCTTTCCCTCGTATTTGTGTGGAACTGGATGTGGTGGAGAAACCCCATTCTCGTATTCTGATCAGATTTGGTGAAGGCTTGTCTTGGTGGTTGTGTCTTTAGTTCCAATCCCTCCCCCGATTCGGCTCGGTCGGCGAATTACATGGTCATTCAGTTGAAAGGTGCTGGCGTCGTTCGATTCTCTGTGAGGCACATCTGGGTGGTGTCCCACTATCCTCAGGCTCTTCTCCTAGATTGGCTTTGTCCTTGTCTTTGGTTGGCGAAAACTCGAAGTACTTGGATCCATGATCACCTCTCCCCGGTGCCTATACGACCACTATTGACGTGGTTCCCCCTATGGTGTAAGGATCAATTTCAAATTTTCCCACCCACGTGCAAGATCCATCCATGGATTCTTCTATGTTTCAAAAGAAGGAGTCCTTCCCCCTTCATCGGATCTTTTGGGTCATGTTCTACCTCCTCCTCTGACCATTGAGTCTTTTTCTTTCAGTCTTGTCTGTCTTTACCCATGTCCTCTGCTCCCAGGGCACTAGTTGAGTTCTCCTACTTCAGTCTCATTCAATACCTCCCTATTTTCACATATAGTGGTCTCTCAGGCGATTCCTAATGGAGTCATCAAAGAGTTTAAGTCTTCAAGATCATCTTGGGAGAGGTTGGTGGTCCTCCCCTTGTTTTCAGAAAGAAATCCCCTGCACCCTCGGATTCCAGCCCGCAAATCCTCTTATGGATTTTCTCTTCTTGAGGATCTGGCTGATCTCTCTACAGACTTCTCTACCCCAGACCCCATGTCAAAGAACAAAGTAAAGTTGAATTCATCTCCATCAGACAACAGTCGCATTACCAGGGCCATTGCAAGAGCTTGTAGTTCTTCTTTGGCATGTTCCATGACAGGTTCGGTGTGCCAGAAACCCATTAATTCTATTCTCTTACGATACATGTTATCATATGGAATGGTTGTGGATTGGGGACCCGCGCGAAGTGTGCCTTCATGAACTCATAATTCCATCGACGTCATGTGTCTGTCGCAGCTATTCTAGATCCAAAACAAAACGTGTCTCTCTTGTCTCACTTATTCATAAATATGGATTTTACTCATTTCACCAACGCAGGTCACCTCTATGAGCACATTTGGGTTTTTTGGGAATGATTACATCTCATTAGATATTGTTGAAGTCTCCTCCCAGGACATCATTAATAAGATTTCCAAAGGGGGCACCGAGCACTTTTTTTCTTTTGTTTATGCATGTTATAAAGATTTTGATAGGTTGAGTTTATGGAATCACCTCCAAGGGATTCATCATGGTAATCATCTCTAGTTTCTGGAGGCAAATTTAACACAGTCGTGGATTCTTCTGAAAATATATGGGGTGTTGAAATTTATGTTCATGCTCATAATTATTTTCAAGATATTATGTCAGCATCTGGTGTTATGGATATGGGTTTATCTAGTTGCAAATTCACGTGGTGTAATAATCGCAGGAGTTCTAGCATAATATGGAGTAGGCTCGACCACTGCCACTCTAATCTCCAAGGGCTTGATTCTTTTACCCAAGCCTCCATCACACACATTTCCTGGTCTGTATCCGATCATGATCCTCTCCTTGTGATTATGAGGCAGGAAGACTCAGGGCCTATGAGTTTCTCCTATTATATAAATTAGCATCAGCGCAAAGGTTTCTGGTATATTATCCAACATTTTTTGGATCAACCAATGAAGTAATTGGTGTGGTCTGGTCTTATGAACTGACTCCAATGTTTTAAGAAGGATATTTAGATTTGGATCTTCCAGCTCAGTGATGATGATAATAGCTTGGAAGGTATTCAATGGGACATCCATACAATGGAGGACACCCTTATTGAAGCTTGGGACGATAATTGTTTTTTTTCTGATGGTTGAAAAGAAAAAAATTCTTGCGGAGCGGCTACACGCTATCGGAAGGTCCTGCAGGCAACGTTCTCGAGATTTATGGCTTAAAGAGAAGGATAGAAATTTTTCTTTTTTCAGGCCTACCTTAATGTGAAAAGGGTGAGAAAACGAATCAACCATAAGCTTGATGATGGATCTTTCACTTTGTATGTGGAAGTAGTTGAGCAATTGTCTCTGAAGCATTTTGAAAACCTTTTAGCTGGGCCAAATTCCTCCAATGTTGGTTCAACTAACAATATTGCTGAGGAGTTGGCCTTCATGAATTTTATCCCAAAATTAATATATAGTATTGACACCGATATAATGACAATGCTACCTCATGAGGTTGAGATAAAAAATATGGTTTTCAACATGAATAGAGAAAGTAATCCTGGCCCGATGGCTTCAGAGGCTCTTTCTTCATTGAGGTTGGGCCCATTATTTAGTATCTAGTTGTGGAGGCCATTATTTTTTTCTTCAGAAGTGGCCCCCTTAACCGGGATACTTGTGCCACCAAGGTTATTATCATTCCCAACGTTAAGGACCCTACATCCCTCAATCAATTCAGACCAATATGTTTGTGCAACATCGAATATGAAATTTTTACTACTCTCATTAATGGGAGGATCTGGAACTTCATCCCAAGAATTATTTTGGAAGAGAAACATGGTTTTGTTAAGGGAATTAATATTCAGAGTGATATTATAATTGCACAATAGATGGTTAGTGACTTGAACAAAAAATTTGTTGGCTCTAATATCATGATCAAGATTGATATTGATAAGGCCTATGATATATTAGAGTGGAATTTCATTTTAAAGGTTATGAGAACTCTGGGTTTTCAAGATTGGTTATGCGACCTCTGCTTCTGTTTCTATGATTCTCCCAAGATCTCTATTTCTCTCATGGGTATGGTCATTGGATTTTTTAAATTAGTATGTGGAGTTAGGCAAGGCGATCCCATTTATCCTACCCTGTTAATTATAGCTCAAGAATCTCTGTCAAGAAAACATCCACAAAGGTATTGTTGATGAGGATATCCTCCCATTTAGCATCAGATTTGGAAATGGATGCATCTCCCACCTCATGTTCACCGATGATATACTTTTTTAATTTATGGAAGGAAGAGGTCAATAAATGGATTCTCTAATATCATGTCATTATATGGAAAGCTGAGTGGTCAGATTATAAACTCCCGAAAAATCTACGTCTTCTTTTCCAACAAGTTCCATGTTCATCGATCCAATATTATTCAATCCATGCTTGGAATTCTGTGGAGTCACATTCCTCTGGTCTATCTTGGATCTCTTATTTCCAACAGAAGGGTTAAAATAATTCTGTTTGATGACATCACTAACTAGATCACGAGAAGAATTTGAAATTGGTAGAATAAATATCTCTCGCATGGAGGGTGTATCACTCTTATGAATAGTGCCCTCACTTTTATCCTGATGCATGTCCTATCAAACATCAAATCCCCTAAAAGCACTCTAAGGAGACTGGAAAAGGTCATGAATGATTTTCTTTTGGGATTCCAATGAAGCTCGGTGTTGTCATTGGGTGTCTTGGCATCAGATTGAAAACCCTATCGAGGAAGGGTATACCGGCCTACGAGATGTGGAAGATCACATGCGCTCAATCGAAGAAAAGCTGGCTTGGGATATTCATGAAGGGACCTCCCTCTGGGCCAAATTTATTTTTAATAGATACAGCGATTGGAAAAGCTGGAGCTCTCAAACCCAAAAATTGTCACGACTGGCTCACTGCATGCTTAAACACCTAGAGGATCTAAAGGATCATCATCACTGGATCATTGGTCATGTGACATCAACATCTGGATGTCATGCTGGTTGGGTTCGGTGCTCCATTTTCTCGGCTTCCCAGTCCCTGCATTTTCCTTCAAAGAGTCATGTCTTTACCCAACCATCTTGGATGAAATCTTAAATTAGGACCAAAAGATCATCTATGATAGTATAAAGCTTTTTGATGATCCGGATAGATGATACTTCATGGGATACAGTTCACGAAGATTCTTTTTTCGGGACTTCAGGAATACTCTTCACTCATCTAGTGTCACAGATGCTTGGGCTGCAGAACTGTGGTGTAAGGAAATTCCATGTAATCTTAATTTCTTAGTCTGGAATATTAGAAATCATGCTATCCCTACTGATGATAATGTCCAAAAAAGAGGTGTCTCCATGGTTTCTAGATGTTACTGCTGCTCTAGACCCCAGCAAGAGACTACAGAATATCTCTTCCTTCAGAGTGAATGGACTACGGGAGTCTAGAATTTCTTGTAGCAAGGTATGAATATCCATTTTTCTATTGAGTCTTTTCAACTCTTCACAGAATATGGATTCATGGGTCCTGGTCATCTTGGTTTAGAAACTCACGTCTGGGGCATGATATTCACGATTGTCTCTTGGTATCTCTAGGAAGCAAGGAACAACTACCGCATTGGGGTGACCCAGTTGTTGCACATCCTTAAAAATCGATTCAAAATTGCTACTGCTGAATTCAGTGGACTCCTTAAAGATTCATGTAATTCTACTACTTTTAGGAGTTTTCTTCTGGGTGTCTCCAATGCTTCTTCTGCCAACTCTTCCAACCAGCGTCTATTGGTAAAATGGAGGCCACCTCGCGCTGGCCTTATACTCAATGTCGATGTATCTTGTGTCGATAGGATCATGAGGGGAGGCATCCTGATCAAGGATGATAGAGGTTCCATGATTTTGGGATTCACCACCTCCTTTGGTTCTAAAAATTCTCTAGGTGTTGAGAACACTACTCTGGACTTGGGTCTTTCCTTGTGCAGGCGATACAACATGTCAATTTTGGAACTGGAATATGATTTGGTGGTGCTGGTCAATTTTCTCCAACAGAATATTAATGTCCCCCAAAATATGGTATATTCTATCCGGTAATGCAGAATTCTTATTAATCATAATGTGTGTGTCTCCCACCCTTGTCGTGAAGGGAATTTCATAGCAGACTCACTAACTAGACAAGGTGGTCCTCAAGAATCATTGAATCTCTTCTCTAGCTTTGGATCTCATCCTAAATAGTGAAAACTTTTTGTTAAAAATGATGTGTTAGGTCTACACTATTTCCCCTCCCGGACGTTGCTTGGTATTGTGCTGTAATCTTTTTCTTTCTTCTATGAATAAAATCATTACTATTGGTTAATATGTCGTCAATAATTTTTCATCTTTTTAACATTTATAGATCCAATATATTAACATCTAGAATGTTTCTAATGATGTGTTAAATTAAGTTGATGACCATTTTTTCATGGAACACATGATGTTGATCAAAATAAATCATACTCTAATTATCACAGAATAAGATTCCAACATCCAAAATTATTCCATGCTCCTTTAATTAATACGTTAACCAACACAACTATTTCATAGATTAAATTTATAATATATATTCTATTTATATTCATATGAATGTACTTATATTTTATAGGCATAACATTAATCTGATCATAATTCCTCTAAATGTAATGACAAGAAAAAATAATATTCTTTAACAGGTTCCTAAATCTCAAGTGAAGTCTATATCTAAAAATTCTTGATTGAAGCATCCAACCCAAAACATGGAGGAAAATATTTTCTCCCTTTCAAGTAATGTTTTACCCATTCAATAACATCATATTGTTCCCTTGTAGGGTTTGGAATCCATAATCTCAGAACACCCATTTTAACACAATATTCTACTATGTACAAATCTTTTCATTCATTAGGATTATTACAACTAATATCAATGTAAAATTCATTATATATTGTATATCTTATTACATTGATATTGAATATTTACTTTTTTAATACAAATTTCATAAAATAAAATCTTATACAAGATTTCACTCATCCATTCCAATCATTAACATGATCATTCAGATGTAGTCCTTATAAGATATCTTCAATGATTGGTGACACCTATCCCTTTCAATTCTAATCCACAAAATTTTATTAGCATTTTATATATCATTCATTTAAATTAATTTATATAACATACGCATCTGGTCTATATTCTGTTCCAAATATAGACCATCCAACAATATGTCATAATTATGAAAAATTAATATAATGAATTTTACATTATCCTACTTCTTAAGGTAAAATCAATAATATTTTTGGAACCTATTCAATCCTTATTCCAATAAAAATATATCAAACATTGGATTCCAAGGTATCTATTCTTCTTTCAATAAATAAATAAACTTTATCAACTATTAAATAAAATAAATTATATATTTAATTAAATCCATTGGTTGATACATATAAATTTCCTCCTCTAACTCAACATGCAGGAAATAAGTCATCACATCCATATTGTCATGATACTAATATTCTATTAGGGCCATACAGAACACAATATATATCATTACATTTCTAACTACCTGTGATAAAAAATTAATGAAATAAAGTCTTTTTTGATAAAATAACCTTTCCACCAGTCATGCCTTGAATTTTTTTTACATTGGTCACATCCTTCAACTTGTAATCCCACTTATTCTATAGTGTTAATTTACCTTATGATAAGCCTATAAGATCCAATATTTTATTGTAATTAGTTGGATTCATCTATTAACTCAATTCTTACACAAATTATTTCATGTTTTACAGAGTCAATTCTTCTTATTAGATTTTAGGATCCCCTAGAATCATTAAAATAATATTGTAAACTACAACCCCAAACTTTTGAAAAAGAATTCTAGTCCTAGTTTTATCCTTAACTAAAATTGTTATACCATATATATAATCTTTTAACTATATTATGAATACATAACGTGTAGTAATCCCACTCAATCATGAGGCACCATTAAACCTTATAGAATATTTTATACTATCCACACCATTGGATATTCATTTATTTCTTAATTTCCATATGAAATCGCAAATCTTTTTATTTTTCAACTATTATTACACATATAAAATTAAACTTTAATACTTGATTCTTGACCCTCAACATTATTCTCTACTAGGATTTGGTCATTCCACATAACTATATCATTAGAAAGGGAAATAATAATTTGATTGACTTGCCTCTAGTAGTTTTCCCATATTCAAAATCCAAAATTATCTTCTCCATAATCAATGAGAAAAACATTTTATTTTTCCTAACACATATCTTCATCCTTAGAATGAACATTCATATAATAAAAAATTTGGAAAACGTTATGGCATAAAACATCTAGTTTTTTTCGTTATTTTTAATCCATAGAATGTTCATTCCCATGTATTGATGATGGATGTTTGTAGATAAGATACACCATTTTGCTGAGTGACATCACTGAAATTACCTATAGAATTCATGATTGCATCCTCAATATATGATATTTCTAAATAAATGTTATTTATATTCACTAAACCACAGCATTCCGTGATATTTTCTAGTAATTCTCTGCTTGTTTATTATCAACTTCTTCTGGAATAAATTTTGGAACTTGTGTCTAGTTTACTCACTTCAATTGTTTGAATGGATGAAATTTAATATCTATATGTAATTCCATTCCTCTATGTATCTCCATTGAATGAAATCTTGAATGAAATCATACATATTATTCAAAAATTAAATCTAACGTTTTATTGTAACAACATCAATAAAATTTATAAGGTAGATAGACCTACCATGAGATTGGACAAGGGTAGGTCCCCAAACATCCATAGGAACCAGTGTTATCAAACAATATTTAGGCTTTTGACTGTCTCAATTAAGAGGAAATGTACTATATTCTTCAAAATGAAATAGTCATGCCAATAAATTCCAATGTTACAATGATTCAATATGTCCAATGAAATTAGAGATTAAAAATTCTTCTCAATAAGGTGACCAAGTATGTAAAGCCTATAATTTATTTCCGTAAAGTTTATACATATGAAAACTAATATTATAAATATAATTCCATTTACCTAAATAGCTTAATATTTTACTCCTCATGAATCTATTACAGATCACCGAGTAATCCTTCATACCCCATTAGACAATTTAATGCCAAAAAAATCCCATAAAGTTGTCCTACTGATATAATATTCTATATATGAACAATAATGTTCCTGACATTCATGAGACTCAATAATACACTATTAATTTTTTATATATTGACAAACCCTTTTTCAAAAACATTAAAAGATTAATAATATTATATATGATCTTTTCCAAAAATCCCAAATACATATTTTTCCATGAATCGTTATGCACTTGTTAAATGAATGGATCTGGATTGTAAATAACCCATGTCTCTATTTTATTATTTACACCAAACGATAATTTTATTCCAAATTTCATTTTATTTATTTGATTTTATCTTCTAGAAGTGAAAACCCATTCAATGTTATGCTTGTTAATTTTGTTCTTGAATTAACATCACTACCATATGATGATTATACTTACATCTAATGATTTTAATTTTTTAGAATCAATATATATACATCCTCAAATACATGATAGATATTTATATTTTAGTTAATAACATTAGTTACCATCACATCCCAACTATCTAAATGTGATAAAATAAAATCAAATTCCATATATCATTAAATAATTCCACATGCACTAATTTTATTTTTCTGTGGATAATATTTAATACATTCACATGAGTTACCACTTGTCAATTTTTTGATAACCTTATTCTTATCAGCTGGAGAATAATTAATAATATGTTAAGAGTTATTGTTTTCTAAAATATACCATCTTGGTATTTAATGATTTGTATTGTTATCTTTACTTCAAAAACGTGAAAGGAATCAATTAATTATAATGATAAATAGACCAAACCAAACTCATTCTTATCATTCTATTTACATTCCACATTTTCTTTATTCTTTAAAAAAACACCACTGTGTGGATCATCCATGTGATTTTTAAAAATATAATCCTCTTTTTTCATTCTCCAAAATAAAGAAAATTAGTTCCACAAAACTTATCTACCTGAACATTACCTTCACCTGAAAACAACACATTCATTAATAGCGAACACCCACAAAATATATACCCTCAGGGAAAGAGAGAGAAAATGAGATATTTCTCTAATGTGTTGAGATAGAACTAAACAAAAATATCTGATATCATATTTCAAGAGTTTGGGTTCCATTATTTCACTAAAATAATTACCTACGGTGCATGAGAACATCACACATCAAAGCCTCAATAGAAAAAAAAATTGACCTCTACAATTTCACCTCCCTCTACTAAGTGTAAAAAATGTAAAATATATTTTCATTTTACCCACTACGAAATTGTTAGCTTTCACTCAATCCTGAAAAAACACTAACTAACACATAGAGATTAAAACCAATGGGAATAGAACCAATAAAAGAGCTTGAAGTAATAATTAATGAATGGAATAAACATGATTTTATTGAGTTGTCATACATGCATGGGAGAAACATTGTACCCTTCTTTATATTTGTTTGAAGTACATGAAAACGTCAAACTAATAAATACAATAGTAAGATATAATTATAGAGAATATGATTCTATAATTGGTAATTCATTGTTTACTTTAATTGTAGACTATTATTGTTTAGGATAGATTCTAATGAAGGTCCCTAATAATTTTTATATGAGTTATCAAGTTGTTATCTAGGTTTCACATCCTTTAACATTCATCATGAAGAATCTATTTGGAATGGTTAATATTAATATTCATTTACCCATTAACATCCACGACATTCATCGAAAAACATTTCCAAAAAAATATTTATAGGTACTTCTACAATTTACCAATCATTTTGGACCACCTTGATACCATTAAGAAAATACAAACCTCAAATGGTTCAATGATCACCTAGAGTGTTTTCACTACTGTTTTCAACACCCTAAGAAAAAAATCATCCAATGTATGAAATTTTGGTTAATAAAATACTATTATTTAAACATTCAATAATGTATATACAGACTTCACATCCCAGAATAATGTAATTTCACTATTTTAGTTTTCCAAATAGAATAAATTTATCTCTAGTATCAATAATGTAGAAAGGTGCCTTATTATAATACTCATAAAGATCATAATCTATTTCCTTAGTAGCGAGAACATTTTTTGGTCTAGAATGTACCTTTTTAATGGTGTTGTAAATAAGATGTAATTTACAATATAGATGTTGGGTGGAAATGCTAAATATTAAGTGACAACTGTATTTGTCTCCAATATAATAAAAGGATTAAGATACCACAAACCTGGCATACCCTTATCACAAAAACTTATAAATATTATCCATATAGATACCATCAAGGAGAAGGATCTCCTATTTGAAATTCCAATTCCATTATCTGATCATTATCATTACTCTTCTATCTTAATTGAATGGTATTAAAATGGTTCTATATGGATAAAACATTCTCATTTGGATCCTCAAAGAGTTATGAACCAACACGTTTCCTTTTCTAAACTATAACCTAGCATTTTAGGGTGTGAAATATTTTTCTATAAATGAACCATATTATGGAATTGGAATTCTTGAATATAATTCAATGTTTAATGAGAATACCCTTAATGATTGATAAGGTTTCCATGATCATTGTATGTCAAGCGATAATCACCTCAACATGTCCAATGAATTTGGATACTCCACTCAATCTTTATTTTAAAACCCATTAATCCCTAGGGATTTCTTAAGTTATCATATTCACATAATCAAATTAAAAATTCTAAACTTATAATTTTTAACCTAATAAATCAAATATAATAATATAGTAATGTAAATAAATAATAGAACATAAATATTAAACTTGATTAACTGTAATGGTCTATGTATAAGGAGAACACAACAAATATGATTTGAGTTCTAAAGTCCACTTTAGTTCTCTAGTTTTATGGATATAATGTTTTTAAATAGTAACGGCAGGAATACATCAATTAATTTTAATAATAAGGGTTTATTCCCTCCTCACCCAAGGGAAAATCCAACTTATTTTCCTCTGTGTACTACTTTAAGGAAGTTAAGATCAGTTTATTGACATGAAAATATATTTTCAAGAGGAGGTACATGATGATATATCTTTTTTCATCATGATACTCTAAAAACACTATCTCTTTTTTTTTATTTGTTGTATTCTGATTTATTTCACTTTTTTTTCCTTTGTGTCAGATGAGATTAACATCAAAATGATAGACTTGGGCCTTCATATTACACAATATTATAACATAACCATAGCCTCCCAAGAAAATAACAATTCCACACTATATTTTTATTACTTCACTTTTTCCTCTTCATCGTCTAGTTATAGCGAGGGATAGTCCATACTCATCTTTTGAGCCTTCAATGATTCAGATTAACTATAAAATTTAATTGGATCCCATGAGTCTATCCTCTTCATTTACTAAATAAAATATATAATTCTCCAATCATGATGTACCCTTGTTTATTCATCCCAAAACATTCACTCTTTTCTTATAAAACTAATTAGAGTTCATAGAAGTCTCCATCATTTCCCATTTATTTTTTCACCTAGGGATATTAAATTATGCTCTTTTCATGAAAATAACTTCTCCCATGTAACATTACTTATTACTTTCACATGAAACTATTTGCATGCAACAACTATTACAGATTATTTTTTAATGTATGTTTATGAAATAACTTTTTCCTTACATCCATTTATGAATATATTTTCATGGAATAATATTTACTTATAGGTCTTTTCTCATATTTGATTCATTCAATTTTATTCATGAAATTATTTTATGTCATCATTGATCATAAAACTCCTCATCATACAACCAATAATTGTGAATCTATATTTACAATAATCTATTCCCTCTACCATGTATTTAAAAATTCGTTAAAAAATCGTGCATCATAAAAGTACTAAATAAATGCTAAATATTTTCAGATTATATTGATATTAAATCAACATCTAAATTACAGGATAATCTAATATTTATAGGTTAACTCTCATCTTTCACTCATAACATCAACTTATGATTTCATAGAGTGACATTCATATAGATCTACATATATGATTTTTGACATGTGTGAATCACCTTACAAGTGAAATAGCATACTATCATGACAACTCTTACTAGTGAAACTCCCGATAAGCAAGAAATGGATTTTTCAAGAACCAAACCAACAATAATAAATCCACATGGACTATAATGTAATAATTTACTTTTATCTAAAATAAATATTAGTATTCCTCCAAACATACTTCCAAACATTTATAATTCTTCCTTTAATCAATAAGAAATAATTTTTTTCAAGAATATAAACTCCCAAAAAGGATTCATACTCTGTAAATAATTCCTCTTAAAATGTCACCGGAGCTCAAAATTATCTAAAACAATCTAGTAAAAATAATGAGACTATATTACTTATTCCATATACATGGTATGTTATAATAATAATCATACATACCATACATTTAATGGGGATTTCATCTCCACATAAAATGTGATATCCATCACATTACCCATGTAGCATGTAAAAACTTCTGAAACCAACCACTAATCTGTTAAAATTGATGGATCAAAACAATGTAAAACATAAATTTAATTTAATGAACACCAATAACTCTTTAAATATTTATAAATTTCTTTTATATATCATTTTAACTAATATTCTTATAACACTTATAATTATTTTAATTATTACTCATCTTCCAGAACAACTTCAATGTCAAGTGTGTCAATGATATGAATCCATAAAAAATCCAAAAGAATGAAAATAAATTAAACTATTATTTTGAAGAATTAAAACACAAGAAAAATTGGATATTCCATTTAATACTATATAATTTTTAAATTATATAACTACGGATCCTTTGTTAGTTTACAGATATACATTCATTATAAAAACTATATGAATTTACAAAGTGTTCCACTCATATTTAGCACTCTCCCCATTTTTATCAAAAATAAAATTTTCTTCTACTTCCAAAAGATATATTTTCATTATCTCTATCTTTTTCACTTAAATTAATGGGATACACCTCACTGATCTACTCCAAAATTATAAATAAAAATGTTGCTTTGAATTTACAGTGTTCTACACAAATGCCTTATTGGGGAAGGATGTTATTCTATAACTTATGTAATATATATATAATGAATTTTATATCTATCATGAAAATCAAAGAATTTTTAAACTTATTAAATCTTAGGATATTACAAAAGAAAAAAATATGATCCTAGAATATTCTACTTGTTTATATCTAAAAACATATTAGCTTCTTCAATCAATTGAAAATAATCTTATAAATATTTTTCATATGTTTAACACTTCTATACCAGTATCTTATCTTGAATGATTGGTTATATTTACCACCATAAACCGCTTTTATTCTACAAAAAAATATTGATTAGTATGTTGGTTCTTATACTATTGGTAGAACTCTAGGAAGAATAATTCATCCTATAAAACATTCATTGAATGAATGAAATACCAGAGGGATGGATTTTTAATTGTGTATGAATTCACTTCACATGCCATTATCTTTTAAAATTTTTTACCAACAATTCCATCTATATTGATCTGGTTTCATCATTGATGCTCGTGCTAATGGTTGGTGATCCTTCTCTATCTTGGTTTCTTCCTCTCCCGGAGTCGAATCAGCTCATTCCAGGTGTCTCAAATCAGTTTCAAGCTCTAAATTGTGTTTCTACTGGTCCTTAATTGAAGAGGTGCTTCTTTGGCTGATTCATTCATCATTGGATATTTTATATGCATTTACAGTGATCCATTTGGATCTGATTAGGATAAGAATTCATGATGTTTATCTGGTTCACAATTTCCTAGTGGAACCCTTTAAGGCAACTTCAATTATTTATCAATTGACCCTAGTGTCACGATTTGGAAAATATGAACCTTCAATACAATACATTAATAATCTTGTTTCATCATGTAGTATTGATGCTCTGAGTAGGGGTAATACCACAACATTTTGGGAGTTTTTTATCAAAATAATTTAATGTTTTAAAGTTTTTCATTTGACATAACAATAAATATATCCTTTTTATATATAAAACCAATATTTTGGGAATTCATTTTACACAACACCAATTTAATCTTTCACCACACACACACACATAAATTATCATTAGGTATACACAACACTATGATTGAATTGTATTTTAGAAAATAATGTGTCCCTTCGATATCAATCATAACACACAAGGCCGTGTTTTACTGAAATACATTATAATATTAATAATATTATTAAAAACTTATTATAGATACCACAAAGCCATCGTAATGGAATTCAAAAATAAGATTAAAAATTTATTAAAATATTAATCATACATTAATATAAAATGAATTCTTTGGTTATAAATTAGTTAAATTGAATGAAAGAACTATTTTAAAACATATAATACATTTCTATGAAATGTATTCTTCCATGTACAAATACAATTATATCTAAACAAGTAAAAAATATTTATTAATGTTTTGAAAAAAAATTGATTTTGTATATATTCAATCAATATTGGTTATACGTATCCATTATATGTTATGAGTATAAAATAAAAATAAATCCAATTTTATGAATAAAATATGCATTTTTAAAGATAGTTTTATACCTTTTAATGAAGAACCCATTTTAAATATAATATTTGAAACATTTATATTATTTATTAAATAAAATAAATTTCATTTTTCAAATTGGAATATTAAAATTTTATTTGGTTGAATTTTTTGTATTCTTCTAAGATGTTACTTTTTTTTATGATAGGTGAAAAACATTAAATTTTAATTCAAAAATTAGTTTTCATGTAACTGATTTATACAGTTAAAATAAGTATTTAATTTGGTTTTAAATTTTAATTATATAAATTTTAAATAAATTAATCCAATTTATGTTATTGGAATAAATTTCATTTGAAATTGGATATAAAATCATTTCAATATTTTGAACATTTTTAACTTAAAAAACCCACACTGTAATCCCATCTGGGGGATTAAATTTATATTAATTTCTTCCACTTATGTTATAATATTTTTTTAATAACGATTCCATATTTGGAATCTGTTTGATTTGTAACAACTATTAAATTTAAATATGTTTATGAATAATTATATTAGTAAAATTTATTAAAATTAATTATCATGATTAGGAGAAAAATTATCATAATAAAGGACTAAAACTTATACCCAAGGGTCCAAATTACCTAAGAACATGTCCAAAATCAATGTTATGGATATATATTGATGTTATAATATCTTTTGAAGAATTTTTTAAAATTATTGGTCCACATAGAAAAAGGGAGAATGTGGGTGGAATTCACTTCTCAAAAAATTTACAAGAATGCCACTCATCCTCCACTATAAAAAGATGCTCACCCATCCCACAGATTCACTCCTCTATATACCTTGGATCACACAAAAAATTTTAAAATATGATCCTAAAATTATAGTATTAATCATATAATAATCCCTTTCGGAATAAATCCATATAATGAAGGCCTTTGTTAGAAGCCAAATTGAGTTACCCAAGGATGAGGTAACATTCTTCCTCAAGATCTTTAGTTTTATTTTCATACTCCACCCATGGAATATAATTATTCCATGCCAAAATAATAACATAATAATAATAAATATAATTATATATTTTATTCTTATTGTTCTAAATACACATACAGAAACATTCAACTAATGGGTAATGAACGTACCATTCGTATGTATGGCGAACTACCGCATCACGAAATAATGTTGTTTATTTTTCGAACACCTAAAATTATTATTGAGATCGAAGATAGAAAATATTTTTTTATGATGAAAATGAAAATTTTAATTTATTTATGAGTATGTAATTATTATATAACATACAACTACATGTTTTCGATTTTTTAAAAATAAGGTAACTTAGTTTGTGGACAGGTGGACTACCAGCTCCTCAAAGTAATAAGATTCATTCACACTCAACATCGAATATATTTTTTTTTGTAAAATTATATTAGATAAATGACATAATAATTATAATTTAATTATATATATATATATATTATTTACATTATTTCGTTAAATATCATTATAAAATTTAAACAATGTTTATATGTGTGTTTGACCTACCATCTACTTGAATGGTGTATTCCATATCATAATTCTATACATTATATATTATTAAATAAATTTATATACTGAAAATATATGACAATTAATTAAAATTTTATATATTTTAAATTATTAAATCATGATATAAGTAATCAGATCATGAATAATAAGTCAAAAAAATTAAGAAAAACAAACTAATTATTACATAAAGTGTAACATTAACATGGAATTGTTAATAAATAGTTTATATAATGTAATAATTATATAATATATGATATAAAGTAAATTAATATGGATCTATAATACATTAATAATGGAATTATATTTCTTATACAAGAGGATTATACTACTTGGATGAGAGTGAATACATATAGTAATAGTTTTCTCATCTCACATTCATTTCCATGTTACGCAATCCATGTTCCCTTCCTATTTATTATATTTGTTGTGTATAATACCCATGGTTGTTTAATATTATAATTATACTTAAATTTATGTTTATATACTTATCCATTTTATGATACATCATTCATGGGGATTATGTTTCAAAAGAAAACAAATTAGATATGTAATTATGTTTAAATTAATATTTCATTAAGACACATGTTATGATATACACCTATATTTTTTAATGAGGTGAATATAATATCATTGATATGCTGTATCATGAATATATTTATTTGAATGATACATTAATATTCATTTAATTTTTTAATTTCCCATGTATTTTGATTTAATGTTACCAATGTTGTAATGTTTTATTGATTCAATATCACCGTTTATCAAGATTGTTTTTGATTATGTATCCATTGATGAAATATTATGTTCCATTTATTCAAAACACCAATTAATATTATTATTATGTGGTTATTAATGATATATCCATGAAATGGTTCCCCTTTTCTACACTTGGTTACTTATGATGTGTAATAAAACATTTTCATGAAAATCTTACATTATTTATCCTTTCAGTCAGAAATCTTTGTTCTTTCTAAACTTTTTTTTCTAAAAAAAAATTCAATTTTTTTTTTACTATTATCCATTTTTGTTTATTGGAAATTTATACCCATGAATTACCTTTTTATAAATTTTTTTTAAAAGGAATCTACTATTGGTCTTCCTATTAGGGCTAAATTTTGATCTTTTATGGTGAAAAATGAATGTTCAACACCTGCCTCTATGACTGTCATTTACTAGATTCTTCTTTTCTAACATCACATGGTTAATTTGTCAAAAATTTATTTTCTTATTTTTTTGACATATTTTATTTTAATATGTATTTTTTAAATAAATTAATTGTTTTACTGTTAAAAAGTTCTTTAAAATATTTTTAGAGATTCCATAATTTGTTTTCCAAAAGATATTTCCCAAGAAATAAATTAAATGATCTCAAATATGTTTTTATAAGTTTTAAATTTTTTTTACATGAAAAATTTTTTCCCAAAAAATCATTCTTATTTTATGAATTTTCACTGAAATGGTTTTCAAATGGATTTATTTTATGTTTTCAATGTGAGTTTTAGCAAAAAAATATTTTCAACCTGATTTCAATATTCCATAATATATTTTCAATGGAAAAGGATTTCAAAAGATTTAATTTTTTAAAATTATTTTTTCCTAGAATTAGGTATATTTTCCTCATGAAATTTTTTAAAGGGTATTTCAAAATTATTTTCCATCAATGATGAAATATTTTTTTGTTACTAATACAATTATAGAAAAACTATCCAATGGTTACATTCATATTTTCTGCACAAATGATATAGGTTTTTATGTGATGTTGTTTATTAATCCCATTTCTCTTTTATAGATAATATGATTATGAAACATATTTCCATTTAACGTTTTCTAGGATTATGAAACCCACTTCCTTTCATGGTGTATGATTTGATGAGGTTTTTATGTAACCTTTCTATTTTACACTTGTCATGATATGATTATATGTTTATGATACTCATTTCATTTCATTTTTTATCATATAAATGGTTTTCCCTTATAGTACAAGTTTTTATGATTTCATTAAGAGTTGGAGGGGACATATTAATCCCTCCAATACATTGGTTAAAGATTTATATATCAAGAGATAGACATGTCTAGAGTAGAGAGTGAAATTAGTTATGTAAAGTACTTGTTCAACTAAGATTGGGTTTGAAGTGAACCTTGACTACAAAGATGGCCATGGGAGTGGACCATGACTACCCATATTGTAACGACCCAAAACATTGTTAATGGAAATTAATCTTAGTATAATTATATTTCTTATTATATAAAATTGTTATATAACATATGAACTTATTTTGTTTTATGTTTTAGAATTTCCAAATACCGTTATGAATTGTCACTATTTCTAATATAGCCATTGAACAGTGATCACATGATTAGTATAAATATTTGGATTTAACAAATACAATTTACTCAAACAAAGGAATAGATTGTGTCCTTATGAATAATTTCTCCGTACATAGCCCATTAGTTGGATCATAGAAATTAGGGAGATTCATTGGGATTTTCTCCTGACCAAGCCCAACCCAAGCATCAACAGATTATGCTCGAAGGGAACCGCCTACGTGAAAAGTGGATGTTGATAGAGATTACCACCCGAGTGATGTTATCCGAGTCTCCCCAAGAGTATTTCACTATTGCAAACCTTACTCTTAGGTCTTATGTGGGACTTATAAGGGGTTATGTTCCAAGAGAATATCACTATGATTATGTACATTATTTGTTTATATAATAAAGAATATAAATTCATTTTATTATTGTTACTTTGTAAAATATTTTTAAAACACAAATTGTATTAAGGTTAATACTCAATTAAGAAATCTATTTTAATGAATAAGTGGATTTTTGAAATAATTAATATTTTAATAAAATATTATTAATAAATTAATTTTTAAATATATCTGACCATATAATTTTTAAGAATAAAATTGTTATATTTATTATGGTTTTAAAGCTGTTTTTGTCAAAACCCATGATTTTTTCAATAAATGTCAGTTGTTATTTTAAAAGTACAAATTCTCATATATAGAAAAAAAATTATATAATATAAATATTATTTTTGGAATCTTGACCTCAAACTTATCTAATGGTGAATTTTTAATAATTTTATAAGACAATCAAATTTTTGGGTAAAAAATTATATACTGTTTAATTATATAATGTGTTTTATGACATCATAATGACACAATAGTGATATAATAAAATACTATAATTAGTATTTTCGGCCAATATTTGTTTTACCATTAAAATAATGTGAATTTGGGTTTATTTTTTTTTTTTCAAATCTATAGTGGACTCTCTAAGATATATAAAACATTTTATCTTTTTAAAATTATTTCCATTAGAGTGTGACTCACCTCCACATATGCTAGCCAAATATTTTCTGATATTCATCTATTGGACATATTCAATATTGTCTTAAACTCTCATTTGTAATAAACATAGTAAAAAACATGGTTTGGTATGTCGTTTTGATTTGTTCAATAT
Source organism: Viscum album (assembly GCA_963277665.1). Classification (NCBI taxonomy): domain Eukaryota; kingdom Viridiplantae; phylum Streptophyta; class Magnoliopsida; order Santalales; family Viscaceae; genus Viscum; species Viscum album. The sequence continues at coordinate 1,602,751,407 of OY728161.1, read as the reverse complement.
GTGGTTGCCAAAACCAAAATAAAAAATAATTCCCTCTCTTTTCCTATATAAACCCACCCAAGCTCCCACTTCCTCTCCACTCATAGACTTTTTAGCTCGACCAAGATATACACTCTCTCACTCTAGAATCCTCCCAAGGTGCCCCAAGTTCCCATGAAGCCTCTCTCAAGCTCCTCCCATGCCTTTTGGATAACACTTCCATGTAAGGGATTTCATCATCCCTCATTTTTTTCGAAGTTTTTTTATGTCTCTATACCATTTTCTTTTCAATCATAATTGTTGGCCTACGGTTTCAAACCTCCCCATAATTCCATACTTTTTTTAATGATAATATACCACTTTTACTCTCATTAATTCCTTTCATGTACACCTGTTACCATGCTAAAATTATGTAATATATTTCTTTCACTTCATTTTCATTTAATATATTCATTTATATTATGAATCCAAATTCCATTACACATATTGGGACATGTATCTATAGGACCCCTTTACTGTCTATTTCATGCATATATGATGATAAACCCCATTATCTATCATCAACCATTTTTATTAATTCTTATGTCACTTTGTTATGCTGCCGAAATAGCACCACTATTCTCTAAGCCGAAGTCATTGTGTATTGAATATGATTCCCATATCTATATCAATGGTATTCACCATTATGCACTATTAATTATTGATTATATAGTTTCATTTATTAACTAAACATTCCTTTATCTTCTAAAAAATTACTATGTTTATTGAATCTATGTTATATGATCAATGTCGCACCCTTATGCATGAAATGAAATGATTAAGAATGGTGTTCCTTGATAGTGCTCAAATGCATTTTGTAAAGATTAATATCATGATACGTCAAGTGAAATGAGGTTTTACTCATTCCAATCCAAGAGAATTGAGGGTTTACTCATGATAATACATGTTCAATGAGGTTTTATTCATGCTCCATGTGTGATGATCTTTGGCTCATGCTAATATCATGTTAAATGTTGATGCCACATTTCCATGTTATGATAATAATGTTATATCAGTCCTTTATGATCATGTTTCTCTTATACTCTATTGATATTTCTATTTCCAATCATGTACTGAGTTTTTCATGTTTTGCATTCATTACTCCATCACTAGGATTTATATCTCACCTTTTTTTATTCATGTCTTAATGTTATCCCATGCAATGCTATGTATGAAGGAATCATGTGGTCATGTAGAAGAAGTTTTCAATAAGATGTTGCATATTATGTTTTATGTTGTTATGTAATGTTCCTAATCCCCAAATAAACTAGACCTCTTGATCTTATATGTTGTATCAGGTGAAGGATTTATGTAATAAATTATGTTTATGTGTAAATTAAAGAGAAGGGATGTTACAGCTTCTATAAGAGGATATGATTAGTTATTTTTGGGATTTGGATTGGAAACTAGTAGTGGAAGAATTAGGGATAATACTATGAATAATAAAAACACCCTGATATTTTTTTGAGTATTTATTAAGTTGTATATCAAGAAAAATACATTTTTATATGGATACGTGTCAGTAGAGTTGGATCTAGCATAGATTTATCCTAGGGGTAAAACCCCAAAACACTACTTTGAGAAAGACTCAAATGGGAACTGGTGAACAAAAATGGCCTTGATACACTCTTTGTTACGACACTCTAGAACGATATGATTTATTATGTTCATAAGCACAATATAAACTATTAATAAGGGAATAAAAAAATCCCCTAAGAATATATGATAGGAAGTTGATCATGGATAACATATATTAAAGGATATAAGTACATTGGTTAATGAAATAATAGTATTTTATAATATATCCTTTTTTATGATTGGTTAACCATTATGTGTTACCCCAAACTATCTTTTTTCCATCTAATGGATGGTAAAATGAGGACTTGGTCTAACAACCGATGCGATGATCAACGTGAGGACTGTTCTACTGAGATTCCCTATCTGATGGGAGTGGGGATCAAAATCATTATCATGATACTCTCTATGTTAACTCAAGTTATGAATAAAAAAATGGTTCAAGAGGAACATTCACCAACTACCCAAAGTTATATTATGTCTCCATCGATATATTCATGAGAAAAAGGCCTCCTACATTTAATAGATCATATAATCCCTCAATTGTTGAAAAATGGATCAACTCCATTGAGATGAAATTCCAAATCCATTAATGTTGTGAAAACAAAAAGGTAATTTTGGATGCTTATCGTATGGAGGGGGAAACAAATCAACAATGGAAATTGATAAAAAATACAAAGCCTGATGAGTAGATTGATGTGTTAGAATAGAAGGATTTCTAGAAAATTATTTTCGACAAATATTTTACGTGCACCCTCATACTTAATATGGAAAAAAATTTCATCACCTCATGATAAATGAGGATGAATAAATTAGAGCGTATGAGGACAAGATCACAAGGAATTCACGATATTCCTTCAGCTATGTAATTACCGGCAAATGAAAGATGATATATTCTTTGGTGGGTTAAAAACTAGCCTACAAAAAGCCCTTACGACCTGTGAATTCGATTTCTCTTAGGAAATAGTCTAATGTTCCCTCAAATTTGAAATACAGATCGGTAAATTTCAGGGGTATCATTGGGATAAGAAGCATAAGGTGTACTTATATTATAGCATCCCGATGGATAAATCCAATGGGGATATGAAAATCTAGCACTAGACATGACAAGGGTGTGGAAAAAAGCAACCTGAAAATTTCTTGAAGGAGACAAGGAAATTATCTAGCGGTGGAAGAGAATGACAATCGTACATTAACTACCTATAAGAAAAACCCACGGCTAAAATAGAGGAGATGAATGATTTATTTTAACCACAATGCATTTTTCATTGCTTCAACTATGATGAATTAGGGCACTTTGGAAACAGTTTTCTATAGCCATGGGTTTTTAGAGGAAACCAATAACCTCCAAGGCAGGAAGGACAAGTTTTCTTCCATCAATACCACTGATGTAAACCCCGACTACAATGTATTTACCTATATGCTAGTTAGTTATTAAAGAATAGTGAACATAATTTTTTATTTTGGTTCTTCGCATTCGATTATATCCCGAATATTTAGTTGAAAAATCCAAAAATTACGATGAATCATGAATGTAAAGATGTTAGTGAGTATAGAAATTGGGGAAATCATTTCACCCTATGATTATAACTCCTCTCCATTCACAATATATGGATTGAAATTCCTTAAAAACCACTTCGTACTCCCTCTAGTGGATTTTTTTTGCAATTCTTGGCATGTATTGGCATTAATTATATTGAACCGACATATATTGTTGTGAGATGGAAGTCACTGTCTATATAGTGAATCAAACACTGATTATGTACTTGTTCATGGTAGAGGATGAATCATCCTTAGCACCATCATCTCATGCATGGATATTACTAACATATCATCATGTGTATTTGGATCATATTATTGACTCTATGAAAGAAACAATCATTGAATAGAATTCTATTGTGAGGAAATTCTCTAAATTGTTTCTCGAGGAATTTCCTTGTATTCCTCATAGAAGAGATTTTGATTCTCAATTGATCTTATACATGGGGAATTTACAATATCAAAGACTCCATATAGAATCGTTGTTTTGGATATTTTAGAGACAATGAAACAACAACAAGAGAATCTGGATAATGAATTTATATTCCCAAGTTCTTCACCATTGGGTGTAGTAGTCCACTTTTTCAAGAGGAAGAATGGGTCAATGCGACTTTAGATTTCATATCGTCAGATAAAAAAACACGATAAGGAGCATGTATCATATTCCCCAAATTTATGACATGTTCAATCATCTACATGGAGCACGATACCTTTCTATGGAGGTTTTTTGGTTGGGATATTACCATGTATGGGTGAAGAAGGAGGATATTCTGAAGGATACCTTTCATAGAAGATATAGGCACTATGAATTCATAGAAATTCCTTTTGGACTTATTAATGCTCTTGAAATATTCGTGAACTTGATGAATAGATTCTTAAGTTATTATCTCCATAAATACCTGGAAGTAATTATAGATGATATTCAAATACTCTTTAACAATGGAGGATCATGAGTAGCATCGATGAACTGTACTAGAGAACTTGTGAAATGAGAAGATCTATTAATAGTACAACAAGTGTGAGTTCCCATTGACGGAGGTTTCATTATTGGGTCATATCATCACATGCAATGGAATATATTTGGATCCATACAAGACAAATTCAATTGAGGTATGGCTGAGGCCAACGTCGGTATTTGATATCTGTAGCTTCCATATGTTAGCTGAATAATATTGCTGATTTTTGAGAAATTTCTAACGATTTTCATACCCTCTAACCTAGATAACTCGAAAGGAATTCAATTATTATTGTACTGATGAATGTGAAAAAGAAACACCAAGGAGATGAAAAGGATTTTATCAATGATGTAACACCCTGACCATAGAATCCCAGATTCGGTGCATTATTTTAATACATTGGAATGATTATGAGGAATCATGTCCCAAAAGACCGATCAATTTAGTAGTCTGGAAAAATATATTACTTACATGAATGTTACATAACAATATCAAAAATACAACAAAAAAATAATTTCAAATTACCATTTTTCCCTTAGCTTAACCTTGCATCTGAAACATAAAAAATATCTTGGGACCATGGGAAAATAAAACATATGAATGGGGGTGAGCTCATATGCTCAGTAAGTGTAAATAATTATTGGAAGATGTAAACATTTAAGGAAAATGTGTAATAAAAACAATATCCTTTTAATCATAAACATTAACATAATATGGCAAAAATAAATCAAACAATACCATATAAACATGCACATGGATATTCTAATAGTTGAATAATCACATGTAATAACTAATTTCATAATGAGGGAATGTATAGTATTGGACATTAGTTTATGTGTCAAGGCTGTGTGCCATGACCTAGGGGATAACTATAACCGAACCCCAACCCGGAGAGCCTCCTAAACCGGACTCCAACCCAGAGAGCCTCTCTAACCGGACTCCAACCCGGAGACCCACTATAATCAGACTCTATACCGAAGAGTCTGTTATAACCGGACCCCAACCTGGGGGGCTTACTTTTACTAGTCCCCAACCCAGAACATACTAGTCCAAAAAATTCATCGTATGAAAGGGATGAAAGACAACATTAATATTCATTTTAAAACTAGCATAATAAATGCCATTACTTTAACCATAAAACATGAATTGAATAAAAATAACTCACCCATAGTCAAACATATCACAAAAAATTAAATACAATAAGAGAGAATTGTGTCATAATAAATGAACTTCAACTAAGTGTAAATTTTTTCAATGGATGTTAACATATATGAAATCAAAACTATTTGAGAGAAAATATTACTTTATATTTTGAAATCATATTTGAATAACATAATAATAATGAAAATATATATTTTGAAAATATTCATATAAGCTTGTAAGGGAAGATTTGACGATGTTATAATGGAATAAAATAGTTTCCCTCGCCGTATATGTTAAAAAAACATTCTTTCATTAACTTTTTCAAAATGGTCGTAGAGTACCTCTGTTTGGAAAACGAAGAAACGATTCCTATCACACCATTTTATAAAAAGTAATAAATGGGTATAAATGACTTTAATCGAAAGTAAAATTGTTTTGAAATACATTTTTATAAAACATGTATTTTGATGATAAAGAGGTCCCAGTATATAATTATGTATAAAGAATCTCGGATAATAAAGATATTGTAGAATTAACCCTTACCTTTCAAGTTTACTTGGTTGAGGGTACATTAACCTCCTATATAAAAGTTAAATCATCATTATTAAATTATATAATAAACATATACATAATTATGATATCATATTTTTTCTTCTAATAATTCTTTGTTAATAATATTTTAGTATTATCGTCGTTTCAGGTGAAAACTTATTCATTTTCTTTTATATTATTTGTTAAATTTTTTCTATTTGTTATGGAAGGGATGTTTCATATTAATATCCAGAATGATATCAAATCTTTAATCTTTATTTTTAATCATAAAATGAACATTGGTCTTCAATGGATATGATGTGGAATGAATCTCATCACATTCGTGGAGATGGTTATCCATACGTATGCACGAGCGGTAATATAATTCTTTTGAAATTAAAATAATATATAATTGGATGTTATATCATATATACAGAATCATTATCATGTTGTATTTATTATTTACATCAATTATACATCATTATTAAATCCATCCAAATAATAATGTATTGAATAACAACTACACCACGATGTGGAGATGGTAAGCTGTACGTATGCACGTATGGTGACATGTCATTCAAATGATGGTTAGAGAAATGAATATGGTTGTACCATATTTATAATAAAATCATAGCATATATATGATACTGGATTTATTATTATATAATGTAAACAACAACAAAAGATAAATTTTAAGAGGAAAGGAACTAAAAAGAGGTGATGAAATATTAACATCTTTTTCGGGTTCTCCCATTTGATTTGATAAATAGGTTTCTGTAGGTTGGATTTCTAACAAATGGATGGCCTCTAAGATAATGGGACGAATGTTGAGTGGATATTTTGGATGAGTTTCTTCGATTTGAATGGATTTGAAGGTGTTAATTTGAGATAAGGGGGAGTACCCTTTTATTAGTGGGGCGGGGGCACCTTACGAATGATTGAAATGATATTTATTAATAATTTAATTTTCGGTTTCCAATGGATCCAAAAAATATTATTACTATGATATGGTGGTTATGGGTCGAAAAAAACTCATCGAATGGGTTTTAGACTATTTTGGATCACTATATTACCCTTCTCTTCTAGATTTAACTCTTAGTTAATTACTTTGAAATTTACTATGTGTCTTTGTATTTTTATATTCTATTGTTAATAAACATACTATGAACTTACAAAAGTTCCTCAGGTGGTTAAAACCTTTTTCCTAAACATATATTTTAATGAATATAATATCAATTAATAATATAATATTTGCTTTTAAATATCTATTATGTCAATTTTGACACTATTTTCTATTTTGTTTTTGATAAATTTCTACCAGCATTATTACAGATAATAAAATTAATTTAATCAATCATAACATGTCACATTAACCTATAAAATTAGTGTATGACATATATATGTTAAAATTGATGTTATTTTAACATCTATAATACCGTTTATTTGATTCTTTTATTGATAAGGAAAATACTGAATCGTCATTGTGTCATAAATAAATGTAATAATTCAATTTTTAAAATTATAAATAAAATATAATTATGTATGGAATCGTTTTATATTCTTAATTAATATTTATAGTCGAATAGAAAACATATATAACCTTATGTAAAATTTTTTTTACTAAGAGATATATGCTTTTTCCATATTTGTATTTAATTTTACATTATTAATATAAATGTCATTATCACTTACAAGTGGATCCATGGGGTCCCAAAATTTGACCCAAGGATTCCCATGGTCTGAGATGTATCAACCAATATTGTTATAACACATGTTAGGGTAATTTAATATTATTATAATATTATTTTTTTACCAATATTTACCAAATTTACCTTTTAACTACGGTAAATAAAATATTTACCGTTATAATTTTTAAATGTCTCAGAATAAAAGTTATCTATTTACTCAATTTAGACCTCGTAATTCTAAATATGGAATCATTTTTTATATATTCAAAACACAGAAGTGGCAGAAATTAATTTAATATTAATTCACGTGGTCAGAACAAAAAGCGTGTTTTTAAGAAATCTTAACTATCAAAAGATTGACACTTTCTTATTTCCAGTTAAAATGTGAAACAACATCCAATGACCAGGATTTGATTAAATGGTAAAAATATAATCGATTTGTACTTCAAATGTTTTAAAAAGTATAATTTAACACTATAAATTATTTTGATTAAAAATGTTGTTTTAAATTTAAATATAGTATTTTTCACTATTCACCCAAATATGAAAGTTATCAGAAAAACCAAAATAATTATTGAATGTAAATTATTATTCCCAATTCAAAAGAAAATGTTTATTTTTTCAAATTGAATATATAAAAGTTTCAAATATTGGATTTAAAGAGGGCTGCCTATTAAAAGGCGGTAAAATTGCATTTTTTGAAAATATTTCCTTTATTTGAAAAAAATGAAATTGTTCTTACATTATGTCTAAGAAACTCACAATATGGATTATAAAATTTTCTGGATTATATAATGTTCAAAATTAATTTAATACTATTCATAACCTCTTTTGAACGACTTTTTTGGTAAGTCGTGGAGCGCCTGAACTTAGTGATTCTTGTAGTGAATGTTATTGAATTATTTTGAAGAAATAATGTACTATGAAATCATGGGGTGTTACATTATTCCCTCCATAAATAAATTGTATTCTCTCAATTTGTAATTATTCTTCGAAATGTAATGGTTTAAAATAGAAAATACCATTGTGGGAAAACCCAAATCAGAAATTGGGTTAATAAAATTTAGTCTTAATAAGTGGAAAACGGAAATGAAAGGGTCACCACCAAATTATGTTCTCGATTATGATAACATTGGTGGAAATTAGAGACACATAATTGGATGAAAAACATAAATATTTATAGGGGTGATTGACGTAATCAATCACAAACAACTGTAAAAATGAGTGCCTCAAATACATCAATCTATGATGATTTAAACTATCATTGGTTCAACAAAACATAAGGTATTAAGATAACACATTTTTGGTTTTAATATCCATTCCCTAATGTTTAATAATATATTTACCCATAGAATATAAGGAAAAAAATTATATATATATACTTTACATGTAGAGTTTCATTCTTCATATAATTCCTACTAGAAACTCATCTTTCACTCCAAAAGATTTCTGAAAAATAATCTATTTATCCTAATCATATGGGGTTCCAAAAATATTGAATTTATGATTATCCTATCAGACCTTTTAATAAATGAAACTAAATCATACAATCCATGTACTTTACATTGTCCAGTGGTAGGCGATAAATCCCAATCTCACTATATTTGTGGGTTCGATTCCCGCAGCTTTGTCTGACGTGACGAGTAGTCAAATGGTCAGCATGTTCTCATTTTTATAACTATCCGAAAATAACCTTAACAGTTGTATCCAATTTTAAACTTATTCCATTCTAAACATTAGACTTATCAAAAATACTTCTATCCAAACTCACAGTCCAAAATTTATATGGAAGTTAAACGCAATGAAGATCCTTTTTCCACATAATAACATGTAAACCCCTTCATCATGAATTATTTTAAAACATGGTAACACCCTAAATTACCATAAGACTTTATTTTTTACATTGATGGTCCCTTATATTTTATATAATACAGGATATGTTCCTTATTTACAAATTTTTTGAATATTTCATCAATGATAAAATAAAAAAAACTATTAATCATTTCCAAGGAGGTTAAGAATATTAAATATAATTTATCCAAATCAACCATCTTTTATTCCAAAATCACTACCTCATTATCAGAACCATATTAAGAATTACATTTTCTTCAACCATGCATTTTTTCAAAAATCGTAGATTACAATTAATTCACTTTTCTCAGAACCATATAATCTCAAATCCTCAATAAAAAGTACTGCAGTCCAATCCTTATTTATCAAAATAATTAATATAACCAGTATATTATTTATACAAAACTCAAATGAAATAATTCAATAATAACAACATAATAACACTAGTCATTCCTCTTCATATGAGGTAGTCTGATAACATGATTATTATCCTATAGAATCATTTGCAGTATAATCTAATCACTGGGACATTGTTTTGCATGGTGTCCCAACGCCTTGCAGATTAAGCATTTTACATTTGAAACAATTTTCTTACCCTTCAAATCACGTACTTTGTGTCCTTTTTCTCCACACATATAAAAAACTCCATTTCCCTTCAAGCATTTACCATGGTGATTCTTTCCACATTTATCACATATTGGAAAATCCATTTTCCCTTTTCCCATTATCCATCTTTCTCTCTATCATCCTTTTCTTCTCTTATATTCCTTCAATTCCATAGGACTCAGAGAATTCTTTACTTATCCTATTAACACATGATATCATTTATTCATATTTTTATAATACATGGGAGACTATTTCACATAAAAATGTTAGATTAATACCATGAATGATATGATCCTTCTTACTCTTTTGATTATACGTGTTACTAGAGTTCTCATTCCTTCTACTGGGTGCCATTTCTATATAATGGCATACACAAGGTTAGTTTATGAATCACAATGAATAATTAAAAACATTTAAAATACCTATCCTAAATTGAACAGTTTATATATATAATCTATAATCATAAAAATATTTTCATTGAAGAAGTATATACTCATAAATCAATCATAATGATTTTTAAAGAAAATGAGAATTATCCTAAGTATACCACCAAGACTATCATAACCAAGAGTGCAGCAAGGCCCGTTGTCGTGCACCAGTTCCCTTTCGAGTCTAGATCAAAGCGATATTTTCATGTTTTACCCCTATGTACATCGTGCCAGAGCTACCTGCTCGTATCTAGACAGGGATGTATTGCATGGAATACTCAGAAAATCTATAGAAAACCAAAATTCTAGGAAAATCATCTATACAAATCCTCATACTCTATATTAGGGTGATGTTATTTAATCAGAGTTTATCTAAATCTAGTTTCCATGTTTATTGATAAAGAACATATGATAACAACTGTAAGGCACTAACCCTAGATTCCCAGATAAGGTGAATTATTTTTATATATTGGCATGATTACGAGGAATAAAATCCTAAAAGAATGATCATTTTCGCCGTCTGGGAAAACGGAATACATACATGAACATTATATTACACATTCTAACATACAAAAAAAATAATACTTTGAGAATGACAATATTCCCATATCTTAACCTTGAATCTCATACATAAAACATGTATTTAGATCCTGGGAAAATAAAACATAATAAAGGGGTGAGATTAGATACTCAGTAAGAGAAAATAATTTATCAAAAGCTATAATCATTTAAGGAAAGATTTGTAATAAAAACAAAATCCTTTTAAACATAAACATGAACATAATATGGAAACAATAAATCATACAATACCATATAATCATGAACATGGATATTCTACTAGTCGAATAATCACATGTAATAACTTTTTTCATAATTAGGGAATGTATAGTACCATATATTAATTTTTGTGTCAAGGCCTCTTGGCATGACATAGGGATTAACTGTAACAGGAACCCAACCCATAGAGCCTCTATAATTAGAATCCAACCCGGAAAGCCTCTATAACTGGACTCCAACACATAGAGCCTCTGTAACCAGACTCCAATACAGAGAGTCTTCTATAGATGGACCCCAACTCGGAGGTCTTACTTTTTCTGGTCCCCAACCCGGAACATACTAGTCCAATAAATTCATCTTATGAAAAGGTAGAAATATAACATAAACATTCGTATTAAAATTATCATAAGAAATGTCATTACTTTAACCATAAACCATGAATGGCATAAAAATATCTCATTCATTTTCAATCATATCACAAAACCATAAATACAATATTGGAGATTTGCATCATAATAAATCAACCTCAAAACAAGTGTAAAATTTATCTAAGGATGTTGACATATATGAAATCAAAACTATTTTAGAGAAAATATCTCTTTCTATTTTGAAATCATTTAAGAGTCACATAGTTATAAAGAAAACATTTATTTTGAAAATATTCATATAATAAGGTATGGAAAGCTTTGATGATGTTATAATAGTGGAAAATAGCCACACCTGCCGTATAAGTTAAAAAACATTCATCACATAACTTTGTCGAAAAGGTCTTAAAGTACCTTTGTTTAGAAAACAACATAATTATTCCTTTCAAACCATTTTATAAAAAGTAAAAAAGGGTATAAATGACTTTAACTCATAGTAAAAAAAATTTAAATACATTTTTATGAAACATTGATGTGGATGATAAAGTTCTCCCAGTAAATAATTACGTATAAATAACTTCGGATAATGAAGTGATTGTAGAATTAACAATTAACATGTAAATTTCCTTTGTCGAGGGTACGATATGATCCTGTATAATAGTTAAATCAATGTTATTAAATTATACAATAACCATATAAATAATTATGATATCATATATGATCTTCTAAAAATGCTATTTTAATAATATTGTAGTATTATCGTCGTTTCGGGAGTTAACTGATTCGTTTTCCTATAGACTCTTTGTTAAATGGGTATTTTTTCGTTATGGATGGTAAGTATATTATTAATATCTATAGTTATAACAATTCATTAAAAATTATTTTTAATCATCATTTTTAAATTAGTCTTGAATAGATATGATGAGGAATGAATATCCTCGCGTTCATGGAGACGGTAATATGTATTTACGCACGAGTGACAATATCATTCTTTTGATATTAAAATATTATATCATTAGATTTTATATCATATATACATAATCATTATAGTGTTATATTTATTATTTACAATAATTATACATCATTATTATACTCATCCAAACAACAATCTATTGAATTACAACTACACCACAACATGGAGACTATAACCCGTATGTATGCACATATAGTGACATGTCATTCAAAGGATGTATATAATAATTAATATGGTTGTAACATATTTATAATAACATCATAGTATATATAAGATACAGGATTTATTATTTTAGAATAGAAACAACAAAGAAAGTGGAAGTGGAAGAAGAAAGGAACTTGAAAGAGCTGACGAAATATTAAAATTTTCTTTGGGTTCTTCATATTGATTTGATCAAAATGGCTCTTTTGGATGGATTTATAACTAAAGGAAGGCCTCTATGATGATGGTATGATAGTTTATAGGATATTTGGCCCAATTTTTTCTAAGACAAATGGATTTGAATGTGAGAATTTGAGAGAAGGTGGAGTACCTATTTATAAGAGGGGTGACATGAAACATAGGAAAAGATTGAAATATTATATTATAATAAATAATTTTCGGGTTTTAATGGCTCCAAAATGATTTATTTCTAATCTATGATGGTTATGGGTCAAAAAAAACTCAACCACTTTATTTTATTCAGGTTTGGGTCACTATATTGAACATATCTTCTAGATTTAACTCTTAAATAATTAGTTTGACATTTACCATGTCTCATTGTATTTTTATATTATATTGTTAATATACATACTATAAACTTCAAAATGAACATCAGGTGGTTCATTAATGGCATATATAATATTATTTAAAATCATTGTATGATCCATATATTTTTAGGAATAGAATATCAATTAATAATATAATATTGGTTTTAAAAAATCATTTATGTAAAGTTTGACAGTATTTTCAATTTTATTTTTATTAAATTCCTAACAAAATTATTACTTCTAAATAAATTCATTTAATAAATCAAAACATGTCACATTAACCACGTAAATTAGTATAGGGAATAAAAACATTTTAATTAAATTAATTTTAACATCTATAAAACAATTTATTTGATTCATTCAATAATAAGGAAAATAGAACATCGTTATTGTTTTAGAAATAAATTTAATTATTTAAGGTTTAAAATTATAAATAAAATACCATTATTTAGGGAATATTAATATATTTATAATTTATATTTATAGTTGAATTGAGAAGATATACAACCCAATGTAATTTTTTTTACTAAAATATATATGCTTCTATCAAGTTTGTATTTACTTTAACATAATTAATATAATTTGTTATTATCTCTTACATGTGGCACCATGGGGGCCAAAAATTTACCCAAGGATTCCCCTGGTCAGACATCAATCATCCAATAGGGTTAGAACACATGTTAGGGTAATTTCATGTTATTATAGTATTATTTTTTACCTTATTTACTGGATTTACCCTTTAACCATGGTAAATAAAATATTTACCGAAATAATTATTCTAAATGTATAAAAATAAAAGGTACATATTTACACAATTTAGACCTCCTAATTCTAAATATGGAATCCGTTTTTTAAAATTCGAAACACATAAGTGGGAGTAATTAATTTAAATTAATTCCCATTGTCAATACAAAAAGTATGTTTTTAAGAAATAATAACTATCAAATGATTAACATTTGCTTATGTCCAGTTTAAATGTGAAACTACGCCCAAAGAAAAAAATTGTATTAAATGGTAAAAATATAATATTTTTATACTTTCAAACCATTAAAATTTATTATTTAACAATATAAATTCTTTTGATTAAAATGTTATTTCAGTTAAAATATAGTATTTTTCACTATTCACCCAAATATGAATGTTATCTAAAAAACAAAAAAAATAATGGAAACAAAATTATTATATCCTGATTCTAAAGAATATGTTTCTCTTGTCAAATTTAGTATATAAAAGTTTCAAAAATTGTATTTAAAGAGGTTTTTCCATTAAAAGGTGGTAAAATTTCATTTTTAGAAAAATACTTCCTTTATTTGAGAAAAATGAATTTGTTCTTACATTATTCTTAAGAAACTCACAATATGGATTATAAATTTATATATATTATATAAAGATCAATATTTAGTTAATACTATTCATAACCACTTTCTAATGGCTAGTTAGGTAAGTCGTGCTGCAATTGAACTCGTTGTTGTGTGTAATGAAAGTTATTGAATTACCATGAAGAAATAACGTACTATGAAATCTTGGGGTGTTGCAACTGCACCCGTGCCCACACTAACCCTAGGTAGAGAAAACAAAATTGTATTAAGTGATGCTTTTAAAATGGTTTTGGGATGTTTTTTAACATAAAATTTGATATTCATTATCTACGATTCAATGAAAATTAATGTTCATGAGAAAAACTATCCAACACATGATCTAGAGTTGGCACCAGTAATATTCGCTTGGAAAATTTGGTGACAATACCTCATTGGGAAGATGTTTGAAATATACATGGCTCGAAAAATACACAATTATATATTCACACACAAATAGTGGAATATGCACCAACGAAGATGGTTAGAGCGGATCAAACACTACGGACGCTCAATCCATTACCACCTTGGGAAATATAACAATGTGATAGATGATCTAAGTAGAAATGACACAACGATTATGTCATTGATGATAATTGAAAACTATATGATCTTATTTTATTTATTGAATATGAATATGGGAATCAAAATGAAGGTAACATCATCAATACTTTCGTAAATGATTTCATAATAGTTTTTTTTGTGAAGGTTAAAGGATGCTCAATAGGATGATATGGGAATTCAGAAGAAAGTGGAAAGAATTGAAAAACAGAAATCCACAGAGTTTAATGTTAATAGATAAGGAATTGTCAGATATGCTCAACACTATGTGTTCCATCAAATATGAAGTTGAAGAATGAAATTTTGGATGATGCACATATTTTGAATATCTCTATTCACCCAGGGAACACAATGATGTATTGAGTTCATCGAGAGCATTATCGGTGGAAAAAATACGAATAAGGAGATCACTGAGTCTACATCAATGATACTAGTATGTCAGTAAGTAAAGGATGAGAGGCAGAAGTCTAAGTGGATGATGAAACCATTACCCATACCATTATGGAAATGGTATAACATCACCAAGGACTTCATCACCGGACTTCAGAAGACATCCAAATGAAACAATGTTATATAGGTTATTGTGGGTCGTCTTACAAGGACTGAATAATTCATTGCAATTTAGGAGTATTTCTCTATGAATGTACTGCCACAAATATATGTCATAGATGTGGTAAGGCTGCATGGGGTACAACAATCTATTGTATATGGTCGAGATCAATGATTCACCTCTATGTTCATAAAACTTCTACAATATGCTCTGAATACTGGGTTGAACATCAGTATGGATTATCATCCTCAAACTGATTGTCAATACAAGAAGACTATCCAAACACTTAAGGACATATTGAGAGAATGATCAGTGGGATTCAATGGTAGATGACATCAACATCTTCCTATATTGGAGTTCTCTTAAAAAATAGTTTCCATTCAAGCATCCAAATGGATCCTTATGTAGCTCTTTATCGAAATATGTGTAAGACATCGACATTTTGGGATAACATTGGGGAGTGATAACCCATAGGTCTAGAAATGGTTGAAGAAATGATGGGGAAGGTTAAGACCATCCAACAACACCTTAAAGCTACTCTGAGTCGACAATATATCTATGTTGATAATCATCTAAGAGACCTATAGTTTGATGAATGAAACATGGTATTCCTCTACATATCATGATATAAGAGAGTTATGAGATTTGGTAAGAAGGGAAATATTATTCCATGGTACAACAACCCTTTTGATATGCTTGATCCCTTTGGAGCATTGTCTCATCGACTAACACTACCACCGAACCAATCTCAAGTACATGATGTATTATATGTATCACTCTTGAGGAAGTACATACCTGGCCCATCCCATGCACTCTATCTAGATTTGATACCATTGGATAATGACATATCTTATGATGAAAAGATAGTGAAGATATTAGATCATAGAGGAAAATATCTATGAGATAAGAAAATGCCCCTTGTCAAGGTGTTGTGAAAAAATAACAAGTTTGAAGAAGCAATGTGGGAATCAGAAGAAGTGAAGAGGAATAGTTACCAACATCTATTTTATTTTTGGAAAATAATGTTTCGAGGGAGAAATTTCACTATGGGAAAGATTATAACAAAAAAACCGTTATTAATTGAAATTCTACTTGATCTAATTAGATGTTTGATTTTGTAAAATGGTTATATAACATATGATATTATTTGGTTTAGTGGTAAGCACCCCACCATCCCACTTGAAAAATCGGGGTTCAAAACCCATTGGGTGCAAGCACTGTAGTAGTATTGTAGGAGTACTATAGCAGCGGTGGTACTGTTGATCAGTGGGTACTATAGTAGCTGGGTTACTATTCATAGAATGGGCCTTGGGCCTATGGGCTATGTAATGGGCTACATACCCACTAGGAATTTCGGCTATGTAATGGGCATCCCTCTACCCTTCTTAAAAGAGTTCATTGATTTTCATTAATAATAAAAATATGGCTTTGGCCCCAACCTTTAAAAAAAATTCATTTCTTTGGTTTTATGTTTTTGTTTTTCCAAATACCATTATGAATTTTTACTTTTTCTAATATAGTTGTTGAACAATGATCACATGATTATTATAAATATAGTGCTTTAACAAATCCTATTTACTTAGAGAAAGGTTGTGATGACCTCATTATGTGGAATTTCGCTATACGAAGCCCATTTTTTGGATCTTGGAAATGAGGTGTCATCATTGGGATTTACTCTTGACCATGCCCAACCCGAGGTTCAACACTTTAATTTAATATGGAACCGCATACGTGAGATGTGGAAGTTGAAAGTGATTACAAATCAAGCGATGTTATCAGATACACCACATGATTCTGTTAGCATCGCACTCCTTACCCTTAGATCTTGTGTGTGCGTTATAAGGGGTTATGAAACAAGATGTTAGCAATATGATTATGTTCATTTTTTTATAAGTAATATATAATATACATTCATTTTATTATTGGTACATTGTATATAATATTTAAAACACAAATATTATTTTTGTTAATATACAATTAAGAAATATTTTTTTTGAATTAATGGTTTTTTGAATTAAATATTTTTTAATTAATTATTTTTAAAAAATTTATTTATAAATATAAACGATCATATAATTTTTAGGTATACAATTGTATTTTTTTTAATGATTGGAAGGCATTTTTTTTCAAAACCCGTGATTTTTTTATAAATGTGGATTTTTATTTTAAAAGTAAAATATATCATAATAAGAAAATTATATATATAATAATTATTATTATTGGAATTAGGATGTTGAAATTATCCAATGGTGATGTTTTAATTATTTTTTGAGATAGTAAAATTTTTGGGTAAAAAATTAAATACTCTTCAATTATATAATGCGTTTTTTGACATCATAATGACCCAATAGTGATGTAATAAAATAAAATATATGGTATGATTGACCAATATATTATTTACCATAAAAATAATTTTATTTTAGATTTATTTAATTTATTCTATGAAGCCTTAGTGGACCCTCAAAGACTTATAAAACAATTTTCCTTTTTAAATTGATTTTCTTGAGAGTGTGACTGTCCTTTACATAAGAAAGAATAATATTTTAAGATATTAGATCCTTGGCCTTATAATTTTTTTTCTCCACTCACATTTTTCAAAAACCACTGGAAAAAACCAGGGGTTGGTTTATGGTTTTGATTAGTTTAATTTGTGGTGCCCAAAACCTTAATAATGAAGAATTTCATCTCCTGTCCTATATAATCCCACCCATAATCACACTTCATATTCTATCAAATCCATTTTAGATTGACCAAAATCTGACCCCTATCTGAAAAATCCTACCAAGGCACCCTAGTCTCTCAATATTTCTCTCTCAATCCCCTCCCATGCCTTTGGGATCAAACTTCCATGTATGGGATTTCTTTATCTCTCATTTTTGTCCGTGTTTCATTATGTTGCAATACCATTTTTTTTTCAATTAAAAATTTTGGGGAATGGTTCCTCACCACCAAAAAATTCTTACCTTTATGTTTTAATGATAAAATACCCCATTCTAACTCATTAATCCCTCTCATGTACACCTGTTACCATGCCTAAATTCCATAAGGAATTTCTCTCCCATCATTTACCTTCAAGAAATTACTTAGTATTATGAATATAAATTCCATTGAATATGTTGGGACATGTATATATATGAACTAAAAAATACATTTATTGTACACATGATGTGACACCCCTTTCTCTATCATCAAATTTTTTTATGAATTCTTATGTCATGATGTTATGCTACCGAAATTGCACAACAATTTTCAATACCAAATTCATTTTGTAGTGAATACCATTCCCTTTTCTCTACCAAGAGTATTCACCTGTAGGAATATTTACTAATTGATTATAGAGTTTAATGTATGAATTTTTGATTCTTTTATCTAGAAATAAATAATTATGATTAATTAATCCAGGTAATATGATCCATATGGCACACTTATGCATGAAATGAAATGATTAAGAAGTGTGTTCCCTGATAACAATCCAAAGCATTGGATAATTATTAGTATCATGAAGAATAATGTGAAATTAGTGTTTAATAGTTATAACTCAACAGAAATTAGGGTTTACTCATGCTCATACAAGTTCATGGAAGTTTTACTCAGGCTCCATGTGGACTGAGTTTTGGCTCATGGTAATATCATTTTAAATGTTGTTGCCACATTTCTATGATATGATAATCATGCTATATCATTACATTATGTTTTTGTTTCTCTTATGCTCCATTGATATTCCCATTTCCTAATATGTATTTGTTTCTTCATGTTATTCCATGTATAAAGCCTCACTGGGATTTATAGATCACACATTTATTATGCATTCCCTCATGTTAACACATGCAATTCTAAGTACGAAGGAATGATGTGGTCATGTAGCAGAAATTTTAAATAATATGGTCTGTTTTATTTGTATGTTGTTATGTAATGTTCCTAATCCACAATAACACTATACCTATCATTATTATATTTTTTTATCATCTAATGGTTTTATGTAATTAATTATATTGAAGTGTGAAATAAAGTACAGGGCTGTTATACAGATGGTATGGAGAGTGAACATATTCTACTAAGACAGATTTGGTAGTGATTCAATATATACTAAGGAAATAAATTCATTTTCTTAATTATCTTTCATAATTTTTATTCCCTATTACTATTTTATTATCTCATAAGATTCTTATCTTTATTCCAACATGATTCATTTCTTATGAACTACCAATATGTATGCCATGAATCATGTATATGAACTTTTATGATCATGGTATGATCTTTAAATGTTATTATAATGTTATCATGGCCTTATGATCATGATATGATTATATATATCTCTTTTGTAACCCTTACTGAGTATATAAACTCACTATTTTCTTATGTTTCCTTCCCTGAGATTCTAAATAAGTTTTTTTTACATAGATGTGCTAAATGGGAATATCATTTTGGGAAACATTGAAGAGCATCCACCATGTTAGAATACTTTGTTATAATGTTTCCAATGACACTTAAAAATTACATTCCATAAGAATTTAATTTTTTAATGTGATTAATATTCATCTAAAATGATTCACTATCCATTTTTGTAAATCTTGAGTCATTATAGTGGGTATCAAATGAAAGGTTTATTCATCCTTTAGAAACATGGATGAGAAAAAATATAGTGATATTCCTACGTATATTTCTCATGATATTTCTATTAGTTTCTATAATGATAAGCCTATGGACTAATATATAAAACATTTTTTAATAATTTATACATTTAATATGTTTACTTTCTTGATTATGTGGTTTTACACTATGATAAGTGCATCACGCACAATGATTTATAATTTTAGTTAGTGGGGGGAATCAAAAATATTTGTGTTAATCATGAATGTGATGGAAAACATTATGATCGGAAGTGAAATGGGATGGTTACTATATTGATTTTTTTTCATTCCAATTAATTTTTCATGAAACTTGATTATAAATGTGTACCTTAACCAACTATCAGACTCACTAAAGAAGGAAAGGAGGGAGTTCACTGATATTTAGGGTAATGGAGACCAATGAGGCAAATAGATTTTTTTTCATTATGTCAAGAATGTGGAAACAATCACCCAAGTTAATGTCTTAGAGGAATAATAATATGGTTTGATTGTAGAAAAAATTATCACAAATCAAGTTACTAAAAAGTAAATAATGAAGGTTTTAGTTAACGAAATGAATGGGAATATTTTACTCCCTAAGAAATAATAAATTTTTATAATATTTATGTATGGAATTAATAGTAAATGTGAAAATTGATTTCCATTGTGGAATGCTCATTAATTGAATCAACAATGTTGTATGGTGAACTATTATATTGATGTTGATGATGAGAATACAGTTAAAAATTGAAAGGAAATAGGTATGAAGTAATAGGATGAGGTATCCTTTCTAATTGAATATGGACATTGTATAATAATTAATGTTTTATGTATTTGGATTCCAAAATTATGAATGGTTAATTATGTAAGGATTGTCCAGTATATGATCATCATAATGGATCTACAAGATTACATCAAATTCTAATGATGGACAGGAAAGATATTTAACAGAATGATGAAATTTTGACCAAGGGAAGTTAACCCTTTATATTATCCATGTGTTTTGATAATGATGATTGGATAAAAATATATTGGTTATTAATAAGTAAATTGGATTGTATTGATTACCTCATAATGGATATAGGATTTATTGATAAGTGCATTAATCTATTATTGATGATGCTTTAAAAAAAATTTATTCAATTTATCCAATATACATTTGAATTCAAAAACATGAATGTTTTCAATAAGTATTTATGATAATTCAGGTCATTAACATGTTGAAAGGTAATACATGATCAATGTATTGACATATTTTCTATGTGACAGATAATATCTACTATATGATATATAGGGGATCAATGTTAATCTCCTTTTGAGAAGTTTAGAGACCTTCTTTCTAGATTATTGTATTTTCATCTTCATTAAATGTTATATGGTTAAACATTAATGGAATTGTTTTTGTTAATATTTGGACAAGGTTTTAGAGATGAAATTATTATTTCATCATATTAGGATTTATTCTTATGGGATAACTTGTTCATCCATTTTATTGTGATAGAATTAGATGGAACAAACATTCATTGTATAATGGGATATCATGATATATTAATGATAAATGAAGGAAATATTGAACTTAATTTCATTGAATTTGAGATTATGTGGAAGTTGGTCATGACACAATAAATGGTTATGTTGTCTTCAAATCATATATGTGTTTCTTTTCTTGAAATTTATATTTCATCAGGAAAAATGATCTAGAAACAAAATATATTATCCTACTACCTTAATTTTGAATAAATCAAATGTCCCCTTAGATAATTAATTATTTAGGTTATTATGTTTTTTATCTTTATATTAATCATGTTCTCTATCACTCTCAATCAGACCAAGATAATTAGATTTCTATTCCATGTTGATGTTTTCACATTACAACTACGTCCTTCTATATGTAAACCTTGTTATGTGTTACATTGGGTAACAATTATGATTCTAAATTTTCCTTTTTGAAGGATGTTTTAGTATTCATTTTTATGATGAATGGTTTATATGAAAATGAAATTCATGTATTAATCATGAGACAATAATGATGAATTTTGATTGTGAAATTCATTTGATAGGGGGTAGACTGTACACCCTGATATTTTGTGATTTTGTTTCTAATTAATTTAATATTTTAATATTTTTTATTTAACCAAACAATGAGTGTAGCCTTTTATATATTAAACCATAATTTTGGGAATGAATTATACACAAGACCATGTTAAACATTCACCATATTCAATACTTAGATCTTCTTTAGGTACACACAGCACTATGTATGGATTGTACTACACACAACACCATGTCCCTTTGATAGTATTGATTACAACAACAGTTTATTTTTAATAAACTATAATATAAAATTTATATTATTAATAAAATATTATAAGTGCTACAACCTAGCAGTTAGAATGGAAGTGAAGAAAAATATTGAATATGTTGAGAAAATAACATTTATACATTTATATTAAATTAATCGTTTTGTTATAAATTAGTATAAAAAAATTATTGGACTATTTGAAAATTAAGATATTAATTTTTTATGAAAACTATCTTACTCTGTACAAACAAAATGATATCCTAATAAATTAAACATACCACACATGGAATGTGTTTTTATAAAAAAATTTTGTTTTATATTAACAAAATATTTTTTTATACTCATCCAATATATTTTATATGTATAAGATGAAAAGATATCCAATTTTATGAATACAAATATGTATTTTTATAAAAATAAATTTCACTACCTTTAAATGGAGAACACATTTTAATTATGATTTTTTCCACATTAAAATTTTTTATTTTACAAAATTAACTTCATTTTTTGATTTATTATTTTTTAAAATTACTTCAGGTGATGTTTGGGTAAATTTTATTAAAGATTCATTATTTTTGATGAATAGTGAAAATCATTAAATTTTATTTCAAAATAGCTTCTATATATAATTTATTTATATAGATAGATTATATTATAATTTTGTTTTGACAAAGAATTTGATAAATTACAATCTATTAACAAAATTTTGATTAATGGAATACATTTCACATTTAAATTGGATATAAAAACATTTCAAACATTTAAATTTTTTACTATAAAACCTCACTTTTTCATCCTATATGTTAGATTAAATTTAAATTTAATTCTTCCACTTATGTCATTTTAATCTGTAAAAATAGATTTAATATTAGGAATCCATAAATTTAATATTTTATAATAATTTATACATTTGCTTTTTTCCTAAAAAATAGAGAATGTGATTAAAATTAATTGCAATGATTGTGTACAAATTAGATTTACAAATTACTAAACCATAAACATAGGGGAAACATTATCCTATAGACCTATCTCAGATAATTTTATTGAAATTATTTCGACCCAATTATACATTTTATAGATTTTTTGCTTTATTTATGCATCTATTCATGGTAAGTATATGGGTGTAATTACATTTTCAAACATTTACAAGAATTCACCAACTCCACCAATATAAAAAGACACCCAGCTTTATAATTATTCACACCTCTATAGTCATTTGGATAGAAACAAATATTCTTATATATGTTCCCAAAATCCATGAATTAATAATATAATCCTCCCATTTTTCATTAATCCCACAATTTATTCCCTCTCTTTCTAATCAAGAGGAGTTACCCAAATAAGAGGTAACATTCTTTTTCATGCTCATTTGATATATTTTTACTATCCACCACCTTAAATAATCTTGTTTCATTCTTACATAATAACATCATTATCCTAAATATAATGGTATTTTTACTATGGGTTTGACCTGCACTTACACACACATCTATATAATGGTTAACGTACTTGCAGACAAACTACCGCCTCACGAAATGATGTTGTTACTTTTTTCCATTACCACCTCTCATGGTTTGAAATTATGGTAAAAACTATGCTTTTATATTATTTATAAAATATTCATTCTTTATTTATGCTTTATTAACTATTATATAACACATAACATCATGATTTCCATTTTTTTTAAATTTGATAACTTTGTTTGTGGTCCTGTGGACTAAAGCCTCCTCAAGGAGATGTGATCTGTTCACACTCTATATAGACTGTATTATGGATGAGTTCGGTAAAATGATATGATATTAATGAAATAATTATAATTTAATTTTATTATATTAATATATATATATATATATGTTATTTACTTTCTTTTTTTCAATACAAAAATAAAATGGAAACAATGTACATGTATAAGTACGGAATGCCGTCTCCATGAGTGGTGTATTCCATTTCATAATTATATATTTTTTATCATTAAAAATATATATAACATTAATATATATGATATATATATATTTATTTATTTAAATCCCCTAAATAAGTATATCATTATCTAAATAAGGGGATCATGAATATAAGTCAAAACATGTATGAAAAACACAGAGGATATTTCATCAAACAAAACATTAACATTTGAATTATTATTAAATGGGTATAATAAATTCATAATAAAATAAAATTTTTTATTAGATATATATTAATATGGTTCTATAATATTTTTATAATTATCTTATATTTATTATATAAGATGTTTTTATGAGTATATTGAGGGTTATGACATTAGGTAAGGGGTTTCTCATCTTTCTTTTATTTACTATGAGACACAGGCCATGGTAACCTCTTTAATATTATATTTAGTGTGTATATTAAATATCACTATAAATATTTTAATATATATTAATTAATGGGTATTTAGATATTCATTTGATGATATTTCATTAATATGGTTTGTGTTTTAATAGTTACCAAATTGGTAGCATAATTTTTTCTCAACATTTCATTTTGAGACACCTACCAAATTATGAACCTATATTATTATATGAGTTTTATATATTTAATTTGACATTTTATATCATGAATATAATTTTTTAATAATATTTTAATATTCATGTAATTTTATTCCTTCTATTTTAATATGATTCAGGGTTAACAATGTTGTAATGGTTTTTTCCTACAATATCGTCATTTATTGATATTATATATGATTATGCTTAATTTGATAGAATATAGGATTAATATCTGAATAACTAAAATTAATATTCATAACCTCAAGTTATAAATTTTATATCCATGTAATGGTAAAAATATTTACTCTTTTCAACCATTGATAATTAAGAAAATATTTTTATGAAAAGCCTACATTATTTCTACTTTCATTCTGAAATATGTTTTCTTTAAAAAAAATTCTAAAAATGTTTTCCAATATTTTTTACTATTATATATTTATATTTCAAAGAAATTTAAAACCATGTAGTTCCTTTTTAAAAAAAATATATTTAAATGGAATCTTATTTTCATTTTATCATCAAGTAAGTCTTCTATGATTTTAAGGAGAAAATGGAAGGTTTTGTATGTGTGGAATTAACAGAAATTCTGACCATCATTTCCATAATGATTAATTTAAAAGTATATAAGGATATATTCTTATATATTCTTTCCCTAATATTAGGGAAAATGTTTTACTTTAAATATATTTTCAATTTTAAAGTGTTTTAGAAAAATATCTATTTAAAAATTCTTTTATAATATTTTTAAGGATTAATTTATATGTTAACACATTTTGGTTTTCAATGTAATGGATTAAAATGATCTAAACAAAAATTTAATACGAATTAAAGTAATATTATAGTAAAAAAAATTCAAAAATGTTTTCATTTTTATTTATTTTCAAGGTAAAATGTTTTCCAAAAGTTTTCAAGTATTCTTTTAGTAGTCTTAACAGTGATTTTCAAATAAAAAAGACATCAACATGTTTTAAATATAATATAATATATTTTCAATGAATATTTTTTTCTAAATGATTTATTTTTAAAAAATAACTTTTCAAGTAATACAAGATATTTTATTCAAGAAATTTTTTTAAATTGTCTTTCAATATTATTTTCCATCTAAGATGGAATTTGTTGTTGTTACTCCATTGATTCCCAAAAAATGATCCAAATGATACATTCATATTATTTTTGTGAATAATTTATGTTTTAATGGAATGATGTTTATGAAACTCATTTCTAATTCAAAAGTTATAAATTTATAATACCCATTTCTCAATCATGGGTTCTGTGATTTTGAAAACCACTTCTTTTCAGGGGTAATGTTTTAATGAAATGAATATAAAACCTATATCCTTTTTATATGTTATGATATGATTACATTTTTATGATACCCATTTAATTTCATGGGTTATTATATGATAGAATATGTTCTTTTGGGACACATTTTCTTTATTTCATTATGATATGAGTTTAACATGTATCTCCCTCCAATGCATTGGGTAATGATTTATATATAATGAGAACAAAATGGATGGAATGGGGAGTAAAAAAGATTCAGTAAAAGAATTTTTCTACTAATATGTTCTTTGGAGTGATCCTTGACTACTGTGATGGAAATGTTATTGAACCATGACATCCATGATGGTATAGGAATTGAACCTATACTACTATGATGTCATGGGGAACAATTCCATGTAAACTATGGAAAAGGTTTTAAAATATTTTATTTTTCCTTATTATGCTCTTAATTCCCTTATTATTCATTTCTTATGAACTTCCAATATTATTTCCATGAAACAAGAATATTGTATTTAATATATAGGTTATAATATTCTAGTTTTATTCTCATATTCTCATATACTTATGATACTTTTATTTCTATATATCTCTTTTATTTACCCTTAATACATATTTGATCTCACCCTTTTTTATTTTTTATTTCCCTATTTTTGAAAAATAGGTTTTTAATAGAATTACTAATGTGGATGATCTTTGTGGGAATTGTGGAACATCATTCACTATGTTTTATTACATTTTTGCGTATTTCAAATGAAAAAAACTATTATGGTCCTCATCCATGTATTTTTATAATGTTATAAATATTTATTTAAAATGTCATAATATCCATGTATGTTAAGAATGGGTCTCTATATAGTGTCTTGGATCTCAATCAAAAATCCATCTACATCGTTATCTCCTCCACGGATGATTTTGTTAAATCTTGTACTCAATGATCATAGATTAGTATTAGTTAGAATTTTCTTTATTTTATATGGTATCTTAGAGGTCACATTGGATAAAAATCCTCATAGATTATTGTCTGGATCAATTTACCTATGATTTCTATACCTTTTCAAAACACCTCCTTCCCTAGGTACATCCACAATACAATGGGATTCTTGTTATGCATGGATTTCAAATCTCCCTGCATGATGGAAATTTATATTACAATGATATCTGTAGACATATACATCTATAAAAACATCATATATCACATTTTACATTGGGTGGGATATTCCATCTCCAACTGGAAGAATATTCTTCCATCCCCACTGATGGGGGTTTTCTCTTAATGTCAGTTGCATGGTCACTCCACTTCTATGTGTAAAAGTATTAGGGATGGATCCTATGTTTACTATTGATGGAAATCCCCATTATTCACCTATATTATATTTACTAATCAATGTGTTAAAACCTTCATAGAATCTTATATTTTTAATTCCATCATCCAGACTAGCACCCTCATATCTCTTATGGTGTGTATTCTCCTTACCTATTAAGGCCCTTCCACTGATGAGGATTTTCTGGACAAAAATAATTCTTCCCCCCATTTATCAATCCATCTTTCCATTCTTATCCTAAATAAATACATTTCAATGATTTGGTTGTTTAAAATCCTACAGAGTTATTTTGGGATGAACCCTCGAGCTGAAATTTTTCCTAATGTATGTAAAAAGGTAGAGATTAGCCATGAAGTCTTGTGCTCATTTACAGTGTTCTCCCATGTGTCTTTAGAGTCCTCCCCATGATCTCCATTCATATGTTTTCTCCCTCATACCATATCTTCTCACCCATTCTTAGTATTATCCCTTCTAGATCCTTTCATGTAAGAAGTTTATTCTCATCCTAGTTAAGTAAGAACCAGATATCAACTTGGGTGTTTCAATGCAAAGGACCTCTACAACAGAACATGATTAGTTTAAGGTGAAAACCATAAAATAAACATCCATTAATGTCATCGTTTCTCATTATGAATGGTAATGGTATTCCCATGTAAGAAAAACTGATTATTTATCTCTTGATATTCATAATACAAAAGTGGTCATAGTTACTATCCTAGTGCTATAGCAACACATAACAAATATATCCATTTTTTCCTAAAGAATTAATGTAAAAAATAGTATCCATGCAGAGCCTCTCAACACATATATTTTAATTTTTTAGAATTCGTGCATCTCTTTGTATTTAGTGGAATCCTGGGATATGTTTTTCACCAATAGGATCATAGTTGGTCTTGATTATTTTCTTCTAACTTTTAAGTATAAAAAAAATATATCATAAATGCTTAACCATCTAGAAATACATCCTTTATTTTGATCCACGGAATTTACAATGGATAGTGGGATGGTATTTTAACGTCACCTTAGATCCCTTGAAAATAAAGGGAGGTGGTTCTATGTAGTAAAAAGATCGTTATAAATTCACTAGATTCATATCTAAAATGATTACTCATGATCTATGATACACAGGGAACCACTTCACTTGTTAAAATAACCAAATAGAAAATTTCCTCTTATGGTATATGTTGGATAAATTTTTAGTTAACTTACTAGAAAAATATTCTATTCCATATGGAAATGTTTCCCATAATCATTGGGACCTTATTGACTACTCTTTAGTGCTTGTGACGATGTATCACATACCTACCAATATCAATCACTCATAATTTTCTCCTATGTGGGCATCCATCCCTGGATTCAAGCATGCGATTGAACATTCATGGATCCAACTAATAAAAGGATGTTAGTAGATTAAACTATAATATAATAAGAGTTGTATTAAAATTTATTATTAATAATAGAAATATAATAAACCCCCCATATCCTTGAATTGGGACAAATTAAATTGGATATCATGTCCTTGGAGTCGAGGTTAGAAAAAAAATTAGATGAAAACCTTTTCAATGATTTGGTTCACAATAAGATCTTATAATTGAAGAGGCTACATGAACAAGAGAGGGAAACATGAGAGTATTATAAAATTATATGACTTCATGATGGTGAAAACAATACTCCACAATATCATGAATGTACAAAATAAAATAATTGTATTATATGGCCAAATATTCATTAATAAAGGTTAATTTCAATAATAATATGGAGGGAGTAGGGTGTATGGTTGAGAATTTATTCAAAACACTACTTTTTTGGGTGCATAATTCTATGTGTGGTGGATATCTAATTGGAAAAAATTAGATTATTGATTTGATCCCATGTGTGGTAAGGTCTAATGAAAAACCCTCCATGTAGGTTATCATGGACAAGAAGTAGATTCATGATGTTTTTACAACACTATATATAGATAGAACTCATGGTACCAATGGGTTTCAAGGTTTATTTTATGTTTCCTTCTTGGAGAATGTAAAATCAATCCTTCTTTATTTATTTAATATTTTTTATATGGGATCCATTCTTCATGTTGTTAGTTAAAAAACATTGTTTTTGATTCCTAAGATCAACAATTCATCTTTATTGAACTATTACATTCTAATCATCCAATTACACTTCTCCTACAAGGTCTTAGATACAACAATAAAAAAATATTACCTAAAAACCCATATATATAAATATATACAAACAAACAGTATCATTGTTTTTTTTATGAAGGAGATTCCATGTTTCCATTGTCTTGGAAGAAGAGATTGACAGCGATATAGATCCGAAGGTTATCGGTTCCAGTATTGTAATCAATATGGACATGGATAAATCTTATGATGACCTCAAATAATCTTCAATTATTATGGTATTTTCCTTAACGGTGTTTTCTACATATTGTATTGATAACATGTTTACATTTTTATCCTTTGTGGCTTTCAGTCTCTTTTATAGGAATGAATTATAGGTTCATTGTGTCTATTAGGTGGTAAGAAAAAAGGACCAATTATTATCGATACTTTTCATTATATTTATGAAAAACCTCATAATATAAACTAATAAAATAATACTTGAAGGCACAGTTAACCCCTTCCAGTTAAAATATCACAAAAATGATATTTCTCGTCTAATGTTTATATAATATATAACCATTTTTATTAATCGAAGCAATTTATTAATCAAAGTCTTAAAGAAGGTTCTCATTTAATACAATAGGTGGAGTGGAATTCATGTGAATGGGGATAATATATGAATTTATACTTCTCAAATTATCTCATGAACAATGGATAGAGACATAGAGTTCAGTCTTGGTATAATTAATAAATCCTTCCATGTAGTGTATCTCGATACTGATATATCCAATAAAAGACTATGCATCGAACATTTTAGCAAGTTGTTCGAATATATATCTTATTACAAGACTAACTATAAGATATTTTTTTTATAATTCTGTGGAATTATAATTCTTGTGAATGTTATTCAATCTTCCATCACAAGGAAAATGTTTTTGGTTCTTAATGTTCCAAACACCACTATCTTTGACATTTAGATGTTTTTGTATTCATTCATTTTGGATTCTAATTTAGAGGGAGGGAATGACAAGAAATTATAGTTTTCAATTAATTAACTAGTAATATAAGAATTTATTAATGGTTGGATCTTGAATTATACAATTTTGTATATTGATGTGAAATTTTCATGTGAGGCCAGAGAGGGTCGTTCTCTTTGGTAAATATTTTCCAACACCATGGATGGAAGCTTTCAAGGTCCGTGCAAAGGGATGTGGATCACACTATGGAATTTGATTCCATATATTTTTTTTCTAATTTAGAGTCACATGTGTTTAATCATTTTTATTGGTGATATATGATGTGGTAAAAAGAATTTCTCAAAAAAAAATATTGGGTTTTCGAGGGTGTGCTACTATAGATATTGTAACACCCGAGACTCTTATGTTATATAAATCATCAAAGCAATCTTTTTCTACACAACACTTGCTTGGATTGCTTTACACAAAATCGCGACCTTCCTCGATAGCTTGCATCGTACGCAATACCGAGTTTCACTAAACAACGATATGCTATTAAAATATTATTAAAACTAGCCGTTATGAATAGTAATAACCACTTTTTGAAATTTTATAATTTTTATTTTTCAAAATGGACTTCATTTTTGGATTTGGAATATCAAAATTAGCCTAGGGAAAAATTTTGGAATTTTTCTGAAAACTTTCAATTTTTGATGAATACTGAAACCACTAAGTGGTAGTTAAAAAATGATTTTTTTCATAAAACTTAATTTTACCGCTTCTGTGAGTGGAATTTCAAAAATCCGAGAGACACGGTTGATTTCATTAAGTAAAATGTGGTTCAATGAGATGAAAATAATTTTTTGGTGAATAGTAACTTTTTACTTTTTTTAACCACGGTAAAAAGTATATAGTGTAATTAAGGGTAAAGATGATATTATCATTACCCTAACACATGTCCTATTTCTATTGGATAAGTGTAATTCGGACAAAAACAAACGTAGGAATAAAATATGACCATTTAGGCCCACGTGGATTAGATTAGGACATTTATTATTAATTTATTTAATGAAGGGTTAAAATAGTTAAAATCAAAGTTTAATAAGTAAATAATTTTTAATATGGGGTTATACATAATATAAAATCTACTATAAATATTCATTATAAAGCTAAAAAGATTTCATACATAATGGTATTTTATTTGTAATTTTTAGACATTAAATAGTTTAATTTATTGATGACACAATGATGATGTAGTAATTATCTTATTAATAAAATATTGACATAATTGATGTTATAAACACCAAAATAAATGTAATTTGAGACTTTTTATGAATCCCTCTAATTTTCTAGGTTAATATGACATCTTAGTATTGATTTAATTAACATGGTTCTAACTAATAATTCTGTTATGATTTTCACAAAAATAAATTACTAAATAGTGTCAAAATTGACATAAAATAGTTTTTAAAAAAAATATTATATTGGTAATTGTTATTTTATTCCTAAAAATTTACGTTTCGGCCAAATGACTTAGATAAGGTTATATAAATTAATAATAAACATCTTGGGGTTCGTTTGGCTGCTTATAGTAAGTTTATTAACCTTATAGTATAAGAACACAAGAAGACATGGTAAAAGTAATATTATTTAACTTAATGTTAAATCTAAATGATATGGTTAAAATAAGAACCTAAACTTGTCTAAATTATATTGGATGAGAGGATTTAGACCCATCCCCACCTTAGCTTCGAAATATATCAATTTGGAGCTATTTAAAACCGAAAATAAATTTATAATAAAATAATAGTTTTAGTTATTCCTAAGGTGCCCCTCTCCTCCCTTATAAAAGGACACCTCCTCCCCCTCTTCCTCACACCACTTGGAGCCTTCAAGATCGGCCAACCCCTGAAACTTTCTCCTCTCCACTTCCCTAGAGAAATCCTAGAGGTTCTGGTCTTCTTCAAAGACCAATTTTAGTGCCCTAAAAGAAGGTCTCAAAGAAGCACTTCAAAGAAGAGGTAATGTCCGTTACCGATTCTTTCATCTTTATTTCTTCTTCCACTTCTTCCTCTTTAGTTGTTTCATTATGAAGTAATAACATCAGTATCACTAATATACTTATATGTTATTATAAGTATGAAACAACCCTATTTCACCATCTATCCATCCTACAGAAAAAGAAATCACCGCGCCTGCGTACGTACGGAATACCGTCTCCACGCCGTGGTGTTATCTATTTTCCCCCACCACCTTACTTGGATGGGTATAATGGTGTACATAATGACAATATATAACTATTATAAAGTGATATTGATTCTTAAATAGTATAAATATACTCCAATACAATTCCACGATCATAGGAACGATATCATCACTCGTGCGTACGTACGTAATACCGTCTCCACGATGTGATGCGACTCGTTCTACATGATCTTCATTTCATAATGATTATATATATGAATAGAATGAATGAATATGATATTTATTACACTAATACCATTCTGGAAATGAGGTATCTATAACCTAAAGAGAAGAATAAGAATTTATTCGGCAAAACACGCATAAGGACAAAAATTTATAAACACCCAAATAACAAGTAGCAATGAAATATTACTACTAAGAAGCTAAGAATATGACCATATATGATATCATAAAAATAAATATGATTCTGGAATAAGTCAATAACATTATTTAAATCATTATACAGGTGGTTCGGACACTTACAAAGCAAGTCGGACCTGAGGTAAGGGAAATATCACAATCTCATTTTTAACCAAGATTGTTTTTACTTTGTCATTTACTGGGGTGTATTTTATCATCCACATCCATATTTCCTCAATATGTAATATTGTTTCCATCCACCTAAAATTTTTTAAATCCAATTTTACCCTACGGTGAGTTTTTAGTAAAAGATATGAAAGGTATCTTTTGTCGTTTTTCGTACGAGGTACTTTATGACATTTCCGACAAAAGTACAAAGAATGTTTTTTTAACTTATACGGAATGAATGGATTTTGAAAAATTATTTCAAAGAAGAATCCTTTACAAGTTTTCAAGTTTATTTTTAATCAACTTATTTACTTTAATGTTTTATGACATCTTAAGAAAGGAAAAAAAATTTGAAGTAGAAAGGATATTTTCCTCAAGAATGGAGTTCAAGAGTTTTATCAAAATTATTTTCCATCTAAGACAATATAGGGTTCTGTTTCTATCCCTATCGTTACATGTATTTGATTATGTTGTGATGGAAATATTCTTATGAATTCCTTTATCTTATATGAATTGTTTTATGATGTCACGATGTTTAAGATTCCCATTTTTATTACATGGGTTATGTAATGATGTATGATTTATGATTTTGTGGAACACATAAGAATAGTATCATTATGAGATGGGTGGGACCTATATCTCCCTCCAATGCATTGGGTAAAGATTTTATATCTCATGATATAGACATGGCTGGAACGGTAGGTTATACCGGTTCAGTGAAACAGGACTGAAACAAGGGTGACTCGGTTCAAAAAGGGACTTTGTCCACTAAGATAGTCTTGGAAATGAGTCTTGAATAACAAGAAATGATTCTCTATGATTATGTGTGTATGACACAAAGTTTCATGTTTTATGTTATGATTATTGTGATTACATTTCACTGCCATGATTTATCCCAAGTTATGAAATTATGATCTCTTTTGCAGGATAAGATTTCCAAAAGTTATCAGCTTATGTGTATGATGTGATTGATATTTCTTTTGTTTACCCTTACTGAGCATTTGAGATCACCCTTTTGTATGTTTTCTTTCCCAGGTCAGGAAGAAGGTTATTAAGTAAGATATGCCAAAAGGGACTATAGATATGGCGAAATAAGTGGGAGACAGTGTAGACGCTTTATGAACCAGTTGTTTATGTTTCCCAGATTCTAAAGACACTACACCTATACGGTCCTTTCGTGTTTTTGTTATATGTTGTAATAAGTATGCTTAAATTTTGAAGTATAAACAATGTATGTAAATTATGGGTCGTTATAGTTGGTATCAGAGGAAAGGTATAGTCAACCTTTGGAAACTGGTATTTGAAATCCTTGGTAAGAACCCATAGGATATGTCTAAGAATAGAACACAATCTTAGTGTTTTAGAAATGGACATGAATATCCTAGGATAAGACCTCAAGTGTGAAATTTTATTCTTGATTATGTTGTTTTCCTATTATAATTAGTGTTTATCACACTATTCATCTTGGTTTTAGTCAATGGTTGGAACCCGAAGGAACCGTGTTAATGCGGAATGTGACACGCAATGCAATGATTGTCCCCCTGAGCAACCAAACGTTATGGGAGCTGGAATGAAAAATCTAGTAGCCATGCTCACACAACTTTCTCAAGCTATGAATCATGCAGGACTTCCAAACGAGCAAAGGAAGGAGCAACATTATGTTGAATCCTTCATAAGGAAGCGTCCACCTTCTTTCAGCGGGTCTACTGATCCATTAGTTGCTGAACAATGGATTAGTACTACTGAAAAGATATTTTCAGTTCTTCAATGTTCTGAACATGATAAAGTCATCCTAGAAGTGTATCGTTTGGAAGGAGATGCTGATCAATGGTGGAATCTTATTAAGAATACGAGGCAAAGGGATGAAATTGAGTCCACGGAATGGGACGAGTTAAAGAACTTATTTTTCAATAATTACTTCCCTCGTATTCTCCGATCAAAGATGGAGAAAGAGTTTCTGGAACTAAAGAAAAAGGATGATGAATCTGTTGGTACCTATGAAGCAAATTTTACAAGACATGCAAGGTACACTTCTGGTATTATTATCCAACCTGAGAGTAAGATCAATCGATTCTTTAGTGTCTTAAAACCAAGTCTTCTAAGGGAGTTAGCCATAAGGGACTTCAATAGCTACGAGGAAATCGTTCGATGTTATCTCAAAGTCGAGATGGAGATTGGAGTAACCCATCAGTCATATGGGTTTGATAAGAAGAGGAAAATGGAATTCAAAGGAAAATCTAAAGAGCACACTGAAAAGAAGATGAGCTTCCCCTTATGCTCAAAGTGTGGAAAGAAACTAGGAGGGAGTTTTCTTAAAGGGACAAGTAAATGTTTCAAATGTGGAAAGGAAGGTCATCGGGCATTTGAATGCCTTTATGATGGGAAGAAGATGTCTAATGATGAAAATAAAGGAAGGGATACACAGAATGAACCTACTACACTTCAATGTTTCAAGTGAAAGGAGATGGGGCATTATGCCAATAAATGCCCTAATCCAAGGGTTGATGATAATGGTCGACGTCAATAAAATCTTAAGGACAAAGACAAAGGAATGTCACATGCAATTTCTATCAGCGATGTGGAGTACAATAACGATGTGGTTAAAGGTACACTTACCATCCACTCTAAAGTAGAAAATGTTTTATTTGATTCTGGATCCACCCACTATTTTATTTCTGAAGAATTTTCTAAGGGTATCACCATATTACCTCAACAATTAGATGTTGAGTTAGCTGTGACAACCCCTAATGGCACAACAGTCGCATCAAAAGTTTATAATTCTTCTCCGATCGAAGTTTGTGGGAATGTGCTTCCTGAAAATCTTGTGATCCTTCCTATAGTGGAATTTGATGTGATTCTTGGCATGGATTGGCTTTCTTTATATGGAGATCATATCAATTGCCAAAGAAGGGAAGACATATTTCATATTCTAGATCATTCTATGATCGTCTATCAATGAAAGGATGAACATAACCTTCCAGTGGAAATTTCTTCTATATTATGGGTCTTGATTCCACTAAATGAAGGTTATTTATCTCAAATGGTTGGTGAGAAACACACGATTAAGAATATACCCATTGTATGGGAGTTTGATGATTTCTTTCCTGAGGAATTACCGGGACTTCCACCAAATCGTGAAGTTGAGTTCTCAATAGAACTAGTACCGGGTGCTTTGGCTATTTCAAACACACCTTATAGAGTGGCCCCAATTGAGTTGCAGGAATTGAAGAAGCAACTACAAGAGAATCTTGATAAAGGATTCATACGCCCTAGTGCGTCACCTTGGGGAGCACCTGTTCTATTTGTTAAGAAGAAAGATGGATCAATGAGACTCTACATTGATTATCGAGAACATAACAAGATCACAATCAAAAACAAATATCCTCTCCCGCGCATTCATGACCTATTTGACCAACTACGTGGAGCTCAATACTTTTCCAAGATTGATCTTCATTCAGGGTATCATCAATTAAGGGTCAAAAGGGAGGATATACCAAATACGGCTTTCCGTACAAGGTATAGACACTATGAATTTTTAGTGATTCCATTTGGTCTTACTAATGCCCCTGATTTCTTCATGGATCTGATGAATAGAGTCTTTAGAGACTATCTTGATCAATTTGTGGTAGTCTTTATAGATGATATTCTTGTCTATTCAAAGAGCAAGGAATAACATGATGATCACTTGAGAATTATATTGAAGACCCTGAGAAAGGAGAAGCTTTATGCCAAATTTACCAAGTGTGAATTTTGGCTTTAAAAAGTTGCATTTTTGGGTCACATAATCTCAAAAGAGGGGATATCTGTGGATCCAGCAAAAACAGAGGTTATCGAAAGATGGTCGAGACCAACAACAGTAACTGAGATCTGAAGTTTTCTCGGTTTGGCTGGATATTATCAACGTTTTGTGAATGATTTTTCATGATTATCTAATCCACTCACCAGGTTGACTCGGAAAGGAGTTATGTTTGTCTGGACAGATGAATGTGAAGAGAATTTCAAAGAGTTGAAAAGAAGGTTATCAAGTGCACTTGTTCTCACACTGCCTTGTAGTGGAGAAAGGTTTGTGATCTATAGTGATGCATCCAAGAAGGGATTAGGGTGTGTTCTTATGAAAAATGATATGGTGATAGCTTAT
Source organism: Viscum album (assembly GCA_963277665.1). Lineage (NCBI taxonomy): Eukaryota > Viridiplantae > Streptophyta > Magnoliopsida > Santalales > Viscaceae > Viscum > Viscum album. The sequence goes on along the minus strand of OY728161.1, from coordinate 1,602,713,749 downwards.
GCCTCACGATAGTTGAAAATCCATGAGCAAAATTTCCCAACACATGATTTGGAGTTAGCTGCGGTAATCTTTGCATTAAAGAATTGGAGGCATTACCTGTATGGTGAAAGGTGTGATATTTATACTGATCATAAATGTTTAATGTATATTTTCACACAAAAGGAGATGAATATGCGTCAAAGAAGATGGTTGGAGCTGATTAAGGATTACGACTGCTCAATCCAATACCACCCTGGGAAAGAAAACAAGGTGGAAGATGCATTAAGTCGACAAGGCCATTCTAGTTTATCCATGATGAGGATCACAAAAGATCCAATATTTATGGATTTACAAAGGATGAATCTTGGAATTATAATAGAAGAGGATAAATCTTATCTTTCTCAAATGAATGTTCAACCATCTATACATGTGAAGATTAAAGAGGCACAGAAAGAAGATGTTGAGTTACAAAAGAAGGTGAGAAATGTTCCTGAGTTCAACCTTGATTGTGATGGGATAATAAAGTTCAGGAATCAGGTTTGTGTTCCTCCCATCCCCAAATTAAAGAAGGAGCTACTGGATGAGGCTCTTAGTTATTCATTATCTATTCATCCTGGAAGCACGAAGATCTATAGTGACCTGAATGAGTACTTCTGGAGGGATGGCATGAAAAGAGATGTTGCTGAATATATCTCTCGATGCATGGTTTATCAACAAGTTAAAGCTAAGAGACAGAAGTCTAAGGGGATGTTACAACCATTACCCATACCCAAATGGAAATGGGAAAACATTACTATGGACTTTGTCACAGGACTTCCTAAAACATCCAAAGGCAATAATGCTATCTGGGTCATAGTTGATCGTCTTACAAAGTCTGCCCAATTCATTGCTATTAGAGAGGATTTCTCTCTGGATCATCTTTCCAGGATATATGTAAAGGAAGTGGTAAGATTTCATGGAGTACCACTTTCTATTATATTTGATCGGGATCCGAGATTTACCTCGAAGTTCTGGCGAAGTCTTCAGCATACTCTGGATACAGAGTTGAGTTTCAGCACTGCTTATCATCCTCAAACAGACGGTCAGTCTGAAAGAACAATTCAAACCCTAGAAGATATGTTGAGAGCTTGCTCTATGGATTTCAAAGGAGGTTGGGATCAACACCTACCTTTGATGGAATTTTCTTATAATAATAGCTTTCACTCCAGTATTCAGATGGCTCCTTATGAAGCTCTCTATGGAAAGAAATGTAGGACTCCAACTTGTTGGGATGGAGTTGGGGAAAGAAAGCTATTAGGACTTGATCTCGTTGATGAAATGGCAGAAAATGTCAGATCTATTCAACAACACATAATAGCAGCTCAGAGTCGACAGAAAAGTTATGCCGACAGCCGGAGAAAAGACCATGAGTTTGAAGTGGGCGATTAAGTGTTCTTACTAATATCTCCTTGGAAGAGAGTCATGAGATTTGGAAAGAAGGAGAAGTTAAGCCCTAGATATACAGGTCCTTTCGAAATACTGGATCGTATAGGGAAGGTAGCTTACCGATTGGCGCTTCCACCGAATCTCTCTCAAGTTCACGATGTGTTCCATGTATCTCTCCTTAGAAAGTACATACCTGATCCTTCACATGTACTCAGCTCAGAAGTTGTACCACTGGAGCAAGATCTTTCTTGTGAAGAACAACCGATAGAGATTCTGGATCGTAGAAAAAATGTCCTAGGAAAACAAGACCACTCGATGGGTGAAAATTTTATGGAGGAACCACCAATTAGAAGAAGCTACATGGCATCTTGAGGATATGCTGAGGGAGAGGTATCCTCATCTTTTTGTTACAAAGTGACGAATTTCTAGGGCGAAATTCATTTTAAGGGGGGTAGAATGTAACACCCGAGACTTTTATGTTATATAAATCATCAAAGGAATCTTTTTCTACACAACACTTGCTTGGCTTGCTTTACACGAAATCGCGACCTTCCTCGATAGCTTGCGTCGTACGCAATACCGAGTTTCACTAAACAACGATATGCTATTAAAATATTATTAAAAATAGCATGTATGAATAGTAATAACCACTTTTTGAAATATTATAATTTTTATTTTTCAAAATGGACATCATTTTTGGATTCGGAATATCGAAATTAGCCTAGGGTGAAATTTTTGTATTTTTTTAAAAACTTTCAATTTTTGATGAATAGTGAAACCACTAAGTGGTAGTTAAAAAACTGATTTTTTTCATAAAACATAATTTTACCGCTTCTGTGAGTGGAATTTCAAAAATCCGTGAGACACGGTTGATGTCAGTAAATAAAATGTGGTTCAATGAGATGAAAATAATTTTTTGGTGAATAGTAACTTTTTACTTTTTTTTACCACGGTAAAAACTAAATAGTGTAATTAATGGTAAAGATGATATTATTATTACACTAACACATGTCCTAATTCTATTGGATAAGTGTAATTCGACCAAAAGCAAACTTAGGAATAAAATATGACCATTTAGGCCCACTTGAATTAGATTAGAACATTTATTATTAATTTATTTAAAGAAGGGTTAAAATAGTTAAAATCAATGTTTAATAAGTAAATAATTTTTAATATGCGGTTATTCATAAGATAAATTCGACTATAAATATTCATTAGAAAGATAAAAGGATTTCCTACATAATGGTATGTTATTTTTAATTTTTAGACATTAAATAATTTAATTTATTTATGAATCAATGATGATGCAGTAATTATCATATTAATTAAATATTGAAATAATTGATGTTATAAACTCCAAAATATATGTAATTTGAGACTTTTTATGGATCCCACTTATTTTCTAGGTTAATATGACATGTTATTATTGATTTAATTAACTTTATTTGAACTAATAATTCTGTTATGATTTTCACAAAAATCAATTAATAAATAGTGTCAAAATTGACATAAAATAGTTTTAAAAACAGATATTATATTGGTAATTGTTATTTTATTCCTAAAAATCTAAGGTTCTGCCAAATGACTTATATGAGGTTATATATATTAATAATAAACATCTTGGGGTTCGTTTGGCTGCTTATAGTAAGTTTATTAACCTGATAGTATAAGAACACAAGAAGACATGGTAAAAGTAAAATTATTTAACTTAATGATAAATCTAAACGGTAAGGTTAAAATAGGAACCTAAACATGTCTAAATTCTATTTTATGAGAGTATTTAGATCCATCCCCACCTTAGCTTCTAAATATATCAATTTGGAGCTATTTAAAACCTAACTTGACTTTATAATAAAATAATAGTTTTAGTTATTCCAAAGGTGCCCCTCTCCTCCCTTATAAAAGGACACCTCCTCCCCCTCTTCCTCACACCACTTGGAGCCTTCTCGTTCTTCCAACCCCTTCCACATTCTCCTCTACACTTCCCTAGAGACATCCTAGAGGTTCTGGTCTTCTTCAAAGACCAATTTTAGTGCCCTAAAAGAAGGTCTCAAAGACGCACTTCAAAGAAGAGGTAATGTCCGTTACCGATTCATTCATCTTTATTTCTTCTTCCACTTCGTCTTCTTTAGTTTTTTCATTATGAAGTAATAAAATCAGTATCACTAATATAATGGTATGTTATTATAAGTATGAAACAACCCTATTTCACCATCTATCCATCCTATAGAAAAAGAAATCACCGCACGTGCGTACGTACGGAATACCGTCTCCACGGTGGGGTGTAATCTATTTTCCACCACCACCTTACTTAGATGGGTATAATGGTGTAAATAATGACCATATATGACTATTAAAAAGTGATATTTGATTCTGAAATAGTATACATATACTCCAATACAATTCCACGATCATAGGAACGATATCATCACTCGTGCCTACGTGCGGAATACCGTCTCCAAGATGTGATGCGACTCGTTCTACATGATCTTCATTTCATAATGATTATATAAACGAATTCAATGAATGAATATGATATATATTACACTAATACCATTCGGGAAATGTGGTATCTATAACCTACAGTGAAGAATAAGAATTTATTCGACAAAACACGCATAAGAACAAAACGTTATAAGCACCCAAATAACAAGTAGCAATGAAATATTACTACTAAGAAGCTAAGAATATGACCATATATGATATCATAAAAATAAATATGATTCTGGAATAAGTCAATAACATTATTTAAATCATTATACAGGATGTTCGGACACTTACAAAGCAAGTCATACCTAAGGTAAGGTAAATATAACAATCTCATTTTTATCCGAGATTGTTTTTACTTTGGAATTTACTGGGGGTGTATTTTATCATCCACATCCATGTTTCCTCAATATGTAATATTGTTTCCATCCACCTAAAATTTCTTAAATCCAAATTTACCCTTCGGTGAGATTTTAGTAAAAGATATGAAAGGAGTCTTTTGTCGTTTTTCGTACGAGGTACATTTTGACTTTTCTGACGAAAGTACAAAGGATGTTTTTTAACTTATACAGAATGAATGGATTTTTAAAACATTATTTCCAAGAATATTCCTTTACAATTTTTCAAGTTTATTTTTAATCAACTTCTTTTAGTTTAATGTTTTATGACATGTTAAGAAAGGAAAAATGTTTTTGAAGTAGAAAGGATATTTTCCTCATCAATGGAGTTTAAGAGTTTTATCAAAATTATTTTCCATCTAAGACAATATAGGGTTCTATTTCTATTCCTATTATTACATGGATTTGATTATGTTGTGATGGAAATATTCTTATAAATTCCTTTATCTTATATGAATTGTTTTATGATGTCACGATGTTTATGATTCCCATTTATATTACATGGGTTATGTAATGATGTATGATTTATGATTTTGTGGCACACATAAGAATGGTATCATTATGAGATGGGTGGGACATATATCTCCCTCCAATGCATTGGGTAAATATTTTATATCTCATGAGATAGACATGGCTAGAACGGTAGGTTATACCGGTTCAGTGAAACAGGACTGAAATGAGGGTGACTCGGTTTAGAAAGGGACTTTGTCCACTAAGATAGTCTTGTCAATGAGTCTTCACTAACAAGAAATGATTCTCTATGATTATGTGTGTATTCCACAATGTTTCATGTTTTAAGTTATGATTATTGTGATTACATTTCACTGCCATGATTTATCCCATGTTATGAAATTATGATCTTTTTTGAAGGTTAATATTTCCCAAAGTTATGTTCTTATGTATATGATGTGATTGATATTTCTTTTGTTTACCCTTACTGAGCATTTGAGCTCACCCTTTTGTATGTTTTCTTTCCCAGGTTAGGAAGAAGGTTATTAAGTAAGATATTCTAAAAGGGACTATAGATATGATGAAATAAATGGGAGACAGTGTAGACGCTTTATGAACCAGTTGTTTATGTTTGCCAGTTTCTAAATACACTATACCTATACGGTCCATTCGTGGTTTTGGTATATGTTGTAATAAGTATGCTTCAATTTTGAAGTATTAACAATGTATGTAATGTATGGGTCGTTATAGATATTCCATTCAGGAAATTCAGCATATGTTTGACCTTTATTTTTTATATTTTCAATAGTGATCAACATGATCTATTCAATTTAATTTGTATGGGTAGGGACCTATATTAATGTTTCTTCGTGGGTTCTTCATCAAGTTCATTTACAATAAATGACTATTGAAAAATTATATAACCCTCAGGTGATCACGATAGTTGGGGAGAGATGGTGTGGGAAAAAAATCTAATCCTGTTCAACGTACTTATACGGTGTATCAAAAACTATTCTCTTCCCATATATGATAATATTACACAATATGTCAATTATATGGCATTCAGATTCCCATTTTCATGAAAACATAAATCTGAAACTATGCATAATATATTCGTTCAGAACCAATGGATTAAGAGTATGTAGTTTAATCTCATAATCATTATAGGATATTATTTTTAGAACCCGTATTATAATAACATTCTTTATTCGTGCTCCAATAGAGTGGGGAATAATATCACTCACAAGAATGTGAGAGTGGTCATACATGTCGTAGGATTCTAGACTATATAGTTGGAACGGAATATCTATTAGAGTGACGGAATTATCACCTCTATAAAGGGTGTGTTTCTTAAAACCATATTCTTGATGATTGAACTGTATTAGATTCTAAATAATGGGGATGATTCTTGTACCATAGTTCCATATATAATACTGAGTATTAATCACCCTTAACCCCTCTCCTTTTTTAGGATGAATGATCTGGTGGCTTCTCCAAAGAAGTTGTCTCAAAATCAATACATATGGTTCATGCTGCATGGGAGTTATACGGGGTTGTGGGTTAGTGAATGTCATTATAGGATCTATCATTATTGAATCTATGACCTCATATATATGTTTAGACTCTATTTAGGATAATTAAAACACACTTCTCATGTGTCTGATTATTTTATCTTCTAGATTATTTGGAATTTATGTGTATGAAATAGATTTTGTTTTCGTTTATCACTCTTTTCATGGGATCTTCTATATAACCTAGGTCATCTTTTATAAACAAAAAAAGTGAAAACATCTAATCAATAACATCTCAAATATTATTCACACATTTAACAAGACAAACAATGTAGCTAACTTCCTTGCATATAAGGCCCTTCAAGAAGGGATTATCATATATTTATCTAATATGGTATCATGTCCCCGGGAAGGCGTGAACTATTTTGTGGTGATGCTATGATATTCAATATTTTAGACCACATTAAGAGTGCATTTCTCCAAAGTAAATTTCCCCTATCAATGAAAATTTTTACTTGTGTTTCATATTATAAAAAAGGACCAAATTCATGAAATTCAATTTTCATTCTTTGAACCATTTACACATTCTATTTTAATTATGATCAAATACTTTTTCCAAGTTAATTTACCACTTTCAGTTGAGTTATCAATAATCTTCTAAGCCAAATATTTCATAACTCAACATATGAATCATTTTTTTGGATTCAATGATATCAAAACAATCCCAGATACTAACTTATTTATATAAAAATAAGCTACATTACAAATTGAACATTTTAAACAATTCAATAATCTAAATTTATTTATTAACAATACTTTTTTGAACCATCAATGAATAATAAATGAAGAATTATGTGTTTGTATCAAACCACATAGAAAACCAACTGAGTCCACTTTTTTATAAACTTTTGATACTTCATGATACTCAATGACATTATCATAGTCAAAGAAATATCCTTTCTCCAAATGTGGTTGAACAACCTTTAAGTGTACATCACAATACCCTTTGAATTACATCAGTACTTTTTACCATGTATTAAGAATTATTATATCATGGGGAACCATATATTATCTATAGTAGTTTGTTATGAACAATCATGGTAACCTATATGAACAATTAGTTGATTCCATGTTGTTGTTATAAAAACACAATTACTTGTTATTCGTGAAAATATTAACCTATTCCTCTTTATATTTATTCCCCTTCTTCGTATTTTGATTCAACTAAATACATTTAATGTTATCACTTTAGGATCATATGATTATACATGATAAAATTGATTATATCGAGTGATTCTTCGTAACCATTAAAGTGATGAATCACTATCTTCATCTTGAAATTATAGATTCATCAAAGGACATTGTAAAAAAATAACTTCCAGGATCAGAATTGGAATTTTAATGAAACTACTTTTTGAGTCATATTCAACCCTAATAATTTATCTTAGGTTTAATTCTTAATAAGTCTTAATATATTTTTCCCCACCAATTTCATGATTCAAATTTCACTTGATAATAAATTCCCTCACATCACAACCAAATTTCATCTAAAAGAAAAATCATATATATTATTTTGTCTTAATAACCACGTGAATCATGTCTCCCCATTATTTATGTATAACATCAAATAGATATTTTAATCATTGAATTAAATAACAAGAGGGTTGCGTTAAAAAATCCTCTTGTAGAGGAATATGGATGGGCATGAAAAAACAAATTCATTATTACAAACATTCTTCAATGAATTTATACTTGATCTTATATGGTTTATTCTACTAATAAAAATTTCATTATGTATGTTTTATCCATGATTATTTATATTATTTGTCTTAGGTTTCACATTTATTAATTCACTATCCCCAGATATGAACATTTCTTATAATGATAAAATTTCCCTTCATCCTTCTACATGATTCCTCCAGTATTAGAGGGTTGTTTCACTAAAATTAAAACCACTAACTATGATATAATATGTGAAACCACTAATGATACACTTTGATATTTTAAAAGATCATAATTATTCAGACCATATACATAAAGAAAAACTAATCATAAATGATGAATGAAATATCATTATTTAAATATGATAGTTATAACATACCCATTGAATTGGAGGATTTGAATAATATTTCATGTTTTATGTAATATATATATTTATACAAAATTTAAATTTACGAATAAATTATATTTATGTAATAACATTATTTCTAGTGAGATCATTATGTTATTTAAAAATATATTTTCTTCAAAAATGGAATTTATTTATGTTCATGATAAGATATTTTAATTATTTTTAATATTTAGAAAATTTTATCTTAAAAAATATACATACTTTTTAAAATCATAATATAAAAATTATCTTATTGTTAAATATTTATATTTTTTAGAAAATTTTGACTTTATCGTGAATACTGAAAAATACTAATTGTTTTGAAAAGCTTATTTTTCATTCATGTATTTACAAAGAAAATTTATATTTTTTATGAGTTATAAAATTTACGTAGATATTATATGTTTAAAATAATATAATTCTGATATTTGGAATCAATTTTGAAAAAGTATGAAAATATTTTATACTTGAAACGCATTTCACTAAAAAACTATTTTCATCATATTTCTGGGTTAATTTTAAATTAATGTCTTCCACTTCTATAAATTGAATTAATTTAAATGGATTCCCTATTTATAATCATCAAAAAATTTAATATTAAATAAGGTCAATGGAATTTTTATTTATTTTCAATATTGATAGTAGTATATTTTTATTACCATGATAAGGGTAAATTAGTTAAAATAATAATATGATAAGGGATACATATTTACCCCAAAACATACCTTAATCTAATTGGAAAAGTGGATTTAATCAATTTATAGGCATTTATCAAATATAGGGCCACATTTCTCCATGATTATTATATTGTTTCCTATACATTAATTAAGTAAATGGCAACGTCAAAAATATAATTTTCTGACTTTTAATATCTATAATATTTTTTCATATGGATAAAAATGATTTGGTTATATTATGAATATTTATTTGAATTGTAAATTAATTTTTACCATGTTAATTTATTTATAATGTTTTGCAATGAAATATGTACCTTCAATGTTTTAGCAATGCTGACAAAACATTTATTTAATAAAAAACAAAATAATATAAATGATTTTAAAAATACAAAATGTAAAATAATTTGAAATAATTATCTTGTTCCATTATTTATTAGATAAATATAGAATTTTTCTGAATTTTTAAAGTATTATATTTGAATTATATTCTTGGAAAATTGTTTTAATGGTGAAATTAAATGGATAGTTATAATAATGACATTAATGTTATTTTATAATAAATAATATTTATTAAATGGTTTGGACTTAAAGAAAACCATATATTTTTCTAAGGGATTTTAATATGGTGGAAATGTTAACAATGGTAAATTTATTTTCCAAATATCTTTTTATAATAATTTTCTAGAACCCAAAAGAGTATCAAATTTTGATATCCCATTAATTATAAAAAAGGGTTAACGAAGTTAAAAACAAAGATATAAGGGTGAAAAACATATATCAAATAATCCAAATTTAATTTGATATTATTATTTTGATCCATACTCATATTATATTCCAATTATATAAATTTGGAGGAATTTAAATATGAAAAATAATTTATATTAATAATTTATTTTATTTAATTAAAATAGTGTTCATATTCTCACTTTCAAAAGGTCATCTCATATCCTATTTTCTTCACACTTAAAAAGATTTTTTTTTCATCCAATATTAAATAAAATCCATTCCTTACATTCCTTAAAACATCATAGAGGACTTGGTTTGATCATAAATCAAATCTAATAAGTCATTAGGTATAATCCTATAAGGTTTTTTTGATAAATAGTTATCATTTTTAACGATGTATTTTTATTATATTCATTCTTACACCACCATAAAATATTAGTGAACCATATAAATTTTAAAAATATTATGTATTATATATCCCTAGGTTAAATTAGGTTCCATTGAAATGGGTGAAACAGTGGTTCAATCATTTTATGAAATATTTTAATTCGGAATTTTACCTGTTGAAGTTGTTAAGGTTTACAATCGACTATGTGATATCTATCAATCTCAATTTATATGTATTAGTAATAATAGGGAGAGTAGAAATTAGTATTTAAAAAGTTATGTTTAAAGGAATAAATTGTTCAATGATTTTTATACACCAAACATAGATTCTTAACTTTAATTTTTAATCAATTAAAATAACCAATATGGAATCACATTTTATATACTCATGAATCCATATTTGAGATTCTGTATGCTGCATCCAATAGTGTTACTACATTCCACATTATCCTACATGTGAGTCCACATAAGAGACTTCTTCTACATTAGATCCAATTAAGAGGCTCCTTCTAATTCTAGATCTGACTAACGGACTTCCAAATCTCCTAGCTCAAACCTGAAGACTCCATCATTCATCATGGATTGATCCAAAATAGGATTATCAGTTGATCTTCACCCATAATATCACTAAATCAAACATTCTCAAAAAAAATTATGAACATTTTTTTTATTAATAAAATGGGATCACATGTATTTGTCAGTTTCCTTAGTGAATCAAATTATGAGGCTATTATTCTTCATTTTGATTGTTGAATATGCCTCTTGTAATGTATCCATATTGTTGAGACAAATTGTCCAATATTTTATGAAATATTACAAATTGGTAAAACTCAATCATCTAAAATCTTGAATTATCAAAATTATTAGATACAATGAACTTCATTTGAATCCATAAAATGTACACTAATTTCTATTATCATTTTATGTTTCATATTTATATTTGATTTAGGTTTCTAAAATTTTAGTAAAGTGAATTTTTTTTCATGGATGCATGCATGAATACATATTCAAAATCATTTATCTTTTTTACCGAACAAACATATGTTCATGGGGTCTCAAGATATATTCATGAAAATCACATTATTTTTTTACTCTTCTACTTCTAAGATCACACAGAAACAAACCAATTTTCTTTGAAACCAAAATTAACCATACTTCAAGAAATCTTTTTGTTTAAAACCCTTTTGCAAGTTGTACTTATACACAATGAAGTAGAATGTTGGTGAACTAGTCTCATGGTGGTTTAATACATTTACATAAACATAAATGGATTTGTTGAACTAGTATCCCAAAATAATTTTATTTTATTTGATATTTGTCAAATTAATTCTTTTATTCTCTTCCCCTTCACATAGGTAAAGTGTGGTGTTCAGTTTTTTATTTTTGAAATGGAAATTCATGGAGAAACTGATAATTTGAAAAATGATAGTGCTTCTAAAATAATCCATTGAAAGCACTCTCATCCTTTTTTGTCATTATTTATCAATGGATTACACAACATATGCCTCCACGAATAATTTTTTTTTCAACAAATCATTAGCACTCATGAAAAGGGATTAATTTATAAGATGAAATTAATATCAATGAAAATTTTCATAATCACAAATATACACTGAGAATCATGGAACCTTCTCCTTTAATCTAAACTTCTCATCTGTAAACAATTATGAGTGCATGAATCTACACATTATAAGACATAAACATATCATGAATCCAAATGAAAAACTTTTGATTCATTTTTATTCAACCACATCGATATCTTTGAGTTATACTCATGCATGAAAGATGGAGATCTCATGCTTTGTGGTTTGAAGCCTCATCTCTTCATATTATTTATTATATAACACCCATATAACAATTTTCCTAATAATTTATAGTTTATTCATCATTGGAATACACAAACAAGTCTCAAGGATTAATACAATAAGATATAAATATTTTAGGGATTATATCACTTTGATCATATGGTGAGTGCTATATTTGTATTTTTTATGTAATTGGTGAATATTATATCACTTATCACAACACACATTAACCCCCACTATAGTTTGGAGATAAATTATTAATATATTAATCTCATAACACTGATGATCCATGAAATTAAGGGATTATCAACACATAGACCGCACTAATGACACATAGGACGCAACTCACCTATTCTATCCCACATATGTCAAGACCAAACCTACACACTTCTACAGGGTATACTCATGTAAGACTATAAACATATCGCTCTCTACCACCTCATTCCTAGCATAAAGGATGTCTTCTATATGATGATATATTCTCCCACAAGTGAGGTCATTTTTTCCATCTTAAAATCCAAGGGATTCTCTTGTTTTTTATTAATGGACACTTCATGTACTTGGTGATATTCCAAGTATGGAAATCTCAAAAATGTAAGCCATAACACCAAACTACTCATAATAATTCATCATGAGAAATACTTTATTAATTTCTATTTTTTTCATCGAATATTATAAAACATTTATTCAAAATAATCTTAATGTACTAATATGTATATTTCATGGTCATTTTTAATTCCTATTCACGAAAATAAGCAATGGTAACTGGAAGTATGCATTATGATCTCCTTATCGCAAGTCATTAAGAAATTAAAAATATTTCAACAATCAAATCAATTAAACATAGTGAATTTTCCGTAAATAGAATCCAATGATATTTCATGAATCCATAATAGTACTCGTAGAATCATAATTTCATCTAAAATCATGAAACACACATCTAAAAATCATTGACAAAAAGTGGAACACTAGGAAAAAAAATCTCACATTTTGTATTTATTGTCAATGTCACATCGTATAATTTCAAATCCACTTCTGTGACAAAGCATTTTTCCCTTATTGGAATCAAATAAAAATGGTATGTTGGGGAATTCATGCCTCATAAATTCAACCAAAACATGTTATCCAATAATATATTATTATTTCATGAATAGACGGGATATATGGATGATATCATAAGGGTTTCCTATAAAAAGACCACAATTCTTCAACTCATAGTCTACATGGGAAACGATGTGTGGAAAACTAGAGGGATAACACCACAGTTATCTATAATTTTTGTAAAAAAACAATGTATGATTAATCATACTTAGAAACTCTCAGTATAATTTTAGGGGTCTTAATTAATTAGAATTATCAATAAAATGCATAATTTTGTAAAAAAATCAATAAAAAAAATTAATGTTTATGTTAAAAAGTTATATCTCCACCATTTTATCATTGAAACATCAACAAAACACTTCCACATAATTTATATTATTAATACAATTAATAATGAGGGATGAAAGTATGAAAAACATAAATCATTTACTAATTTTTGTACAGTTGTTCAGAAAACCTATATTGAATATGCGGTGAGGATTATAAGGCATTATCTCATTATTGATCCCCCACATGGGATGTATCCATATCCTTTAATTGTTTTATGTATGTAAAATATAACATACACATATATATAAAGGGGAACAGGGAGGGTCATCTTTTCTCATCCAGAGTTATATTCAGGACGGGAACTATCTCGCAACCCTATCCATTCTTTTCAGTAAATATAAATCAAATTCTCCTCCTACTTGTGTGAAATATCATTTTTTGTCTCAACTAATGATGTAACATTATTTCCATTAGGGATATATTTTTTATCATCCTATAATTCATTATGCGATGTTTTTGAATTTTTTTCAAACACTTAGGTATTATTTCATGACATTTTATTTCATCACAGAATCTCTATAAGACATGACACTATTTTTTTATGGATTTTTCATCTCTGGTGCAGGTCATTATTTCAATTTAACTTTTCTCCACATAAATTTAATACTTATATTATCCTCGTGAACATTCATGATATGGAACCATTCCAATTCCTTATTCCAAATTTTCTAGCAACCCCAGTAATAACCTAATATATTTTTTCTTTTATTTTACGGTGATTTTTGTTTAGATTTCATATATTTTGAAAATTCCTATATTTGATTCGAACCACCACTATTTTGGAAACATCATGGTTGATATATATTAATGATTTTTTTTCTCAACCAACCATGACATGGCATGTTTATTAGAGTTTTCAAAATCCATACAACCCCAAATTTGGTTTTGAATGTGTATAATCACATGAAGCGAAATTTGTATACATGATAGTTTCTGAGTTATGGGATACATTATTCCTAGAGGATATTTCAATTTTGTTATAGGATGTTCCCATGATCTTATTTTAATCATGATCCTTAAATAAAACCTTATAGGTATCATCTCTTATACTAGTTATTTCGGATTTTCTAGCCAGTGGTGATTCTTTATTTTTCAATCTCACCTCTTGGACAAATAAATTCTTTTTAAGGGAATTCTTATCTTATTAAACTATTCTCAATTTTTCTTCCCAATACTCCTTCAACTTATTTATTTATTATTAGATCATTTATAGTGATTCATATAATTCATGAGAACACATGTTGACTTTTAAAAATGTAATAAGGTATTGAAAAAAATACAAAAGGGATAATTGTTTATCCTAGTGTTGTATATGATGTAAATGATTTTGTAAAAATGTTTATGTAGAGTTTTAATGAAGTGTCGGTACATGGACAATATTTATAGATTTAAGAAGTTTAATTGGGATTCATAAATAGAAAATTATCCATGATTAATTTTGGTAAATGTTGAACTGGTCTTCAATGCTTAAAGTATTGTTATATATTGTGAAAAATAGTTCTTTGATGTTTTAATCCTCTATTTGGGTTATCAGTAAGGAAGAAAACCAAGAAATATAAATTTTTTTACAAGAATTTTATTTTGATTATAAATTTAAGTATATTCCCTAGAAAAATATAAATTCATTTTATGTTTTTCATGAATTATTTATTTTGAAGAGTTTGGATTTGTGGCATGCCTTTTTGAAATTTATTTAAGTTAAATATCATTTTGTACATGATGTGGCCCTTGAAAAGAATTATGGTTGACCAAAATATGGGAAAAAACTAATCTTGACAAAAATTTTGTTAAAAAGATAACCATAAAAGAAATATCCCAACAACCATACATTAGGTACCATAAATTTGGGTGTATATAATTAATAGTGAACACACCCTGTAAGAGTATAATGGTTTGTCTATTGTAATAGTGGGATAATAGAGTGGAGGTGTGGAATTTATAGAATATATGTTGTGTATTCCGGTTTCAATCCCTCAATACCTTTGCTAGTTTATTTTAAGGCATGGATTGGTTAATAAGTGAGTTTCAAACGATGTCATTGGTCTATGTTGGATTTTGGAAGAACTATATTGTTTACTTATAACATAAATCATATGGATATAACACCCATCATTTCATTAAATCCATATTATCCATCCATTCTTATAGTCTCATCATCTTTATTCTCGAGAAACACCCAAGATTTCAATGATGATCAAAATATAAATGATAACATTGGGGCCTCCATGATTTTCCATAATAAATCTAATGAATTGATGAGGCTGTGAGCCTCTATTCATGCAATATTTTACCGTAATGCATGTGGATATCTTAATGAATTCAATATGTATGAATGAAAACAAAGTAACAGTTGGAAATTTAGATATGAAATGAGTAGTAATTTTATAAATGAGGATATTTTTTATTATCTTCAATTTCATGTGAGGAGTTAAACATGAAGAAGAATGTATATTGATTCTCTGTATATATTTGAGATTACCAAATGAGTAAATTAGTGGATTAAATTTCTTTACTACATTGTTATTTTTCAACTTCCAGTCTTGTATCTTATTTTTATACCTCTAATTATTGGAAGAAACCTCAATTTGAGTTATCTAACTCATTCCATGAAAACTAATCTTCATAAACACTCTCTATAATCTGTATAGAGGACCTAACATTGATACCACATCTAGATCACCATTACAGATTATGTGACAGAATGGGGGTTTGAATGAATAGAATATATTTTTATAAATGATTTTACATTTGAAATAAATATCTATAAATTTTTATGTTCTTTATCCACTATTTAATATCTCTAAATCTCAATTCATGTGTAGCATTAATAATAGTGATTGAATTAGAAAGAATTAATAAGTATTGGATGAATGGTCTACCTTTTTCTGGTAGGTTAAACCCCCAAATTGGATTCTCCACAATAATATTTTTATTATTTAAAATTTTTGGTACATAGACACTTAGTATCTACTATGAAATCAATAAATTATTTTCATTAAACTTAATCAAAAAATGATACTATAATTAACATTATAATATTAAATAATTCGTAGAAGATACATCTTATTCCATAGATATTACTAAGAGAACTATTCTTCATCAAGCTCCAAAAAAAATTCTTCCACTTCTTCTGTCTCCAAGAAAAAAACATTCACATTCTTGAAGCCTTGATCCACTACAAGATGGTATATCACCTTCCTCCATAATCTTGATGAATCACACATTCTCATGTACAAGTTAAAATATATTTTTAATGCATGTATTTCTAAATATATTATGATCACCCATATATCATTAGTTGTGTCAAAGAAAAAGTTATTATAGATTTTATTCTTTTTTATGATTTATGTCTTAGCAATACATGTTTTTGTTCAATTCGTGCAAATACATTCTTCAATATTATATGAAATATTAATACACATGAAAACTCTATCCAGTTTTTTATTTATTTATCATAATTATTAGATCATATAAACTTTATATGAAACTATATGACATACATTTTTAGTATTATCAAAATATTTTCATTCATCAATATTATTTTAGGTTACTAAATTATTGTCCATCTACATTTAAAAATTCAGGGAATCATGAATGCACAAATTTTCATTATCTTCCATGTTTATTGCCACACAAAAACACACAAACATATATATATATATATATATATGAGATATCAAGATTTATTGATGAAAACTATTATCTATTACAACTATTCACCTTCTAATATGCACATACACTACACACTTTTTCTTTTTAGGAACAATAACATGTATTGTACACAAAATATTTGTGTAAACCATATGTTAAAGTGGTAATTCTCATTCAAAAATTACATATTGTGTGAAACTATCTCATGGTCTCTTAACAGATTATTACACACTTAAATGACTTCACATAGTAAGCTTTATGTGAAGGCTTAGAGTGTGATAGAAACTAGTTGAATAAAACACAGAATTCTCTTCTCCTTCATACAATGCGGAGCCCTCCCCTCAAGAATCCTAAAAAATGTTTTATTCTATCATTACATTGGAATGATTATGATTAATCAAATCCCATAGTACTGTATTGTTTAGTAGAATTTGTAAAATTGAAATATACATGAGTCATTAATTATAAATAAATATTGTAATTACCATATATTGTTTTTTAAGTATAATAATGTTATTACCTTATATCATATTTTTGAATATCATTTTTAGTACAGAATAAGGAGTCATGGGTAAATGAAACTAAATAGTGGTGAGCTCAAATCCTCGGTAATGGATAAGCACAATGGACAATATAATGTTTTGATGGGCATAATCAAAATGGAAATGTGACATCAAAACACACATTACATAAAATCAATGAACTAATTAATTAGGTTATAAAAATATGTAAATGTAAATAA
Organism: Viscum album; assembly: GCA_963277665.1. NCBI lineage: Eukaryota > Viridiplantae > Streptophyta > Magnoliopsida > Santalales > Viscaceae > Viscum > Viscum album. Next base: position 1,602,695,970 of record OY728161.1, on the reverse strand, counting down.
CTAAAAACAATCCATTAAAATAATTGGACTGTTTAAAATCAATATGGAAAGGTAAATAACTAAAAACCATGCCATTTTTTCCACAAAAGGAGAAGGAAATTCAATCATAAATGTTTTAAAATTAAAAATATCTTGGATGATACTAAATAAATAGTGAATGAAGAAAATGATTAATTATTGGAAACCATGTTTCCAATGTACATGATACCATTTCCATTGATAACATTCAAAAGATAGTTTAAAACATGTTGGTTGAAATAATCCACTAATTCTAGAAAACTAACTCATCCCGTGAGACTAATGATGTATTTATGGGATATATAAAACATGGCTACACCCATACAATACATGTCTTTAGAATTCATGTTATATCTAATAATCTATTTTATTCATGAACAATATGCCTTTCCAAAAATTTTTATTTAATAGAAAATGCATATATATAAATATTTACCTAGTTGAAAAAATATCTTCCATATAAAAAAAATATAATAATTTTATAAAGTATCGAAGATAATAATATACATGATAAATTTTATGAATATTTAGGGGAAATTTAATGGTCAATTGTCACCAAGAACTGAATATTTTAATGGACTAAAAGTTAATCAATTGTAGAGAATGTCAATAATTTCCTTCATTAATGAAATCATATACCATATAGAGGAAGAATAAGTATGATATTGATATAACATATACAATTTTTTTTAAGAACATGCTTATTTTTATTTTATGAACCAAAGATGTTTTAAAAACATTTTTGTGGAATGAAATATTTAATCATTCTATAGTGACAAAAACCCCTTTGAAACATTTTATTCATATTCCACATGAATGAATAAAATTAATTGAAACATATAATATAATGAGAATAATTATATTCATGATAGAACATGTCAATATATAAGTAAACATACCTAATAAAATAATATTGTTTTATAACATAAAAATTTCTTTAAGAAGGAAAATTGTGACAAAAATCCATTACCACTTTTGTAACATTGAAACCACAAAACCCCACAATGGGTGATCATTAAATGGAAGTTTAAATTATCATAAATTCATTTGTAATAATAAAATTTCACACTCATGGGTAGCATATACCACATAGAAAATAAAATAGTTTTATAGCATTACCATATACCTCGATGAAATGAAATTGATATGAAATCCCATATATTGCATTTTGTTTTGGATGAGTTTCATTTTACCTAATTTATAATCTTTTGTAGAATATTATTAACTTATAAAATAACCATTTTAATATTTATAATATCATATATTATCTTATTATATTATCTAATTATCGGTTTCATTACAATCTTTCATTATTTTCATTGTTTCTCTTGTTAATTTTCATTTTTTAGTATGTTTTAACAATAAATTATTTTTCATCTTACTTAGATCATGATTTAATAATATCCATGATATAAAAAATAATTTATGAATCACATATATTCAAAATATATTTAGTTATAATAATCGATAAAATATATAGATATGAAATGAATTGAACCATTCATGGAGATGGTGGGTCATACATACACATGAACATACTTTCACTTTAGTGCCATATTTAAAATGTAAGTTATATATATATTTATAAATTATAAGTAATGTATCATATTTATGTCATATGCGTAACATATTTTTTTTAAAACCTTTATTTTTTTACAATCTATGTATAGTTTGAATGAATCAAATAACTTTGAGGAGACGGCAGTGCATGTGACAACAATCAATGTTATTGTATTCCAACAAAGTGTAATGCATAAAGGTTAATGTTATATAAAAATTTCATAAGAATAAATAATACAATATATATATATATCATATATAATATATAAACTAATCATTATTCAAACCACTAGTGGGGGTTCAAAAGAAAGAATGACATCAGTTCATGAGTCGGTAGTCCACCGTACACATGAATGAGGATTGTGTATCCCATATGATGGATGTGTGTGATCATTTAGATAAAAGTATAAAAATAAAAATATATTAGTATATTTAATATACGTATTATATTATGTAAGTATGATAAAAAGTTAATTTAATGTGTGGGGAATTAAATTAAAAATGTGGTCATCGATGAATGTCACATCATATTTGGGTAACTCCATTTAGTTTATATCAAAAGACATATGCAATTGGATTTATATTGAAATTCAGGAATTTAGGAAAAGTATAATAATTTTGGAATCCTATAGGTTCTGTTTTTTATTATCAAATTAGATATATTGTTATATATAATTATGATGTGTCAGTACCTTTTTATAGGGGAAGTGGGTTTGAATTCTTTGAAATATAAAATGGAAAAAACAATTCGGAGGCATCCCTTACATAATGTTCCTACCATAATGACAAAAATTATTTAAATGGATTGAATAATAGATATATGTCCATATAGTAAAGTTTTTACATGTATCTTCATCTTTTTTGCCTTTATGTTTAAGGTTTAGTCCCTTGTAATGCTTGTTTTCGCAAAATTACTATAATTAATTATAATAGATTTCAATAACATCCATTGTCAAAAAATAATTTGACCATATTATAAATAAAAAATTAGTCTGATTTAAAATATTGAATCTATTTTTTATGATCCAGTAACATAAGTGTAATAAATTAATTTTAATAAACCCATAGATGGGGAGACAAATAAGGGATTTGAAATGGAAATTTAGAAATATATGAAATGTTCTTATATACAATATCAATGTGAAATTGATCCAAAGTACATAAATTATTTAATTAATATATAATTTAAATTTATTTCAATAATTAAAATATTTTTACAATATAAATAAATTATATGATACAAAAGTTTTCCACAAAATTTCAGTATTTTTTACTAATCATCAAAAAATGATACATCAGGAACCACCTCAAATAGATTCTAGGCAGCTTTATGGGTCATTGGGGAACATCCTATTCCCTTGAAGTCGAGATGATGGGCTTCATTAATGTAATTAAATTTTTCATGGTTTATGTTTGTAAAAATATTCAGATTGAAAGTGAATCAACGACCATTGTTCAAGAAATTTGGAATGACATATCTCATTTACCTTAGCTGATTACTACCCATTGGATGGAATGCAACTGTTTTCTCACATACCTGAACTACATAATCACAAATGTTTATCAGGAAGAAAACATGGTTGATGATGGCTTCGCTAACATGGGAGTTAATTAAAACATTAACTCGTGTGAATACCGCCCAACTGCTCTTATTCCCATTCATGAAAAAGATTGTAATATGATCTCATACTTTATACTTTTTTAATCATTCTTTTAATGAAAAATTTTCTTTGGTTGTTTGGAAAAGAAAAATATTTCTTAGAAAAATACATAAAATTATCCCTAGGATAAATTTGAAAATATTATTTATAATAATTAAGATTATATTTTTCTATGAAATTTTAAAAAGTGTAAAAATTTAAAACTAAAACAGTTGCACCATTAAAATGAGGAGAATTTATCTTTTTACAAAAAAATAATTTTTAGACATAAAATTATATTTATTATTTTCTTCTGCATATAAAATATATTGGATGAATATAAATTTTTTATTGAATATATATTATATTTAGTTCATAAATATCACTTAATAATAGTAATTAATTTAAATAAATATGATAAAACACCTTTGGTATATAAATATGTTTTTAGTAAATAAATCCTATTTATATTCAATTGGTTATAAAATTAATTTCTAATTAATTTGAATCGAATGAATTAAATAATATATATTAATATTTTAGTTCATAATATTCATAAATTATAATTTAATCTCTAGGTTATATATTATAATATAAAATAATTATATTTTAATAATATCTTATCATTTTGTAAAATTTGTTCTTGTGTGTAATTCAAGCTATCAAGGAAAATCATTGTTTCAAGCGATATAAGAGAACTAATTATTGTGTTAATTGAAATATATAGAATGGATTAATGTTTTAAATATATTTTAATGTATTGTGATGTTATATTCTCTTCAAATCATAGTGTTCTCTTTTATTCACACTCTCATATACAACGATCATTGTTTTGAATTATATGGTGCTACATTCGCCCCACCTTAAATAAATTTACTCCTTGAAATTTAATATTTATATAAAAAATATAGTGTTTGATATTTCAAAATTTATTTATTAAAAACCCGATATCTCAAAACAGTTTAGATATCATCTTGATATGAAATAATGAAAATTACACTAGCCATATGGAATAACATATAAATATGTCTCCATGTTTTAGAACATTTGTGGAATGTGGATAAACATACATGGAGGAAAATGAAAATTATTTGTAGGGGTCATTGGGGACATTGATAATAATGAAATTATGATCAATGGAATGTTGAGGGCATCAAAACCATTAATATGTGATGATTTAAAAGGTCATCGGTTCGACCAAAAATTAATTTATTAGGATAAAATTATACTTTATGATAATATTCCTAATGTTTAGTATTTATTTTATTACATAATTAAATATAAACAACTTCCTCCTTTTGTTGTGTTTCTATTAATTTCTAGTTCATCCAATACGACATGAAAATGAATATCCAAAAATTAATTTAAATGGATAATCCACTAAAATTATCATTTAATGGACTATAAGATCTATAAAACCAGTCTTTAATTTTGTATCTAACAATATTCAAAAACCAACATAAAGAATATAATAATATATTAAGTAAATTTATACTATTTGTTCATCATTAACATTTATGACCAATGATTTTATTATAAAATAATGACATATAAACTAAGACATCATGTTGGTCAGTGGTAGGAATGAAACCCTTATCTTCCTTCTTTCATGGGTTCAAGCCCCAATGTATTATAGGTTGTATTGTTTATAAAACCATATTAAAATAATTATCAAAATAAATATTATGGGAATCCTTGAAATATAATTATTTAATTAACTTTTCACAATTTTATAATACGCTCATTTTTTTAAATACTAATATTCCAATTTACTATAATTATGGTTTCATTAATGATAATAATAACACTAATGTTCTCCAATACCATAAATCCTATATTTATAAATATAAAAGAAAATATTCTCAAATAAATTATCCTAGAATAAATTATACTTTTGAAAATACTATCCATATTTCCTTAATATTGGTAGAATCCAATTAAATAAAACTGATAAAATGGTTTTTAAGACTTACATCAAATGATCATGCTTAATATCATAATCTTATGATATTAGCTGTAACTATTATGTAAATAAATACATATGTTTTTATATTCTAATATTCGATGTATACCTTGGGGGTCTGATGTAACATCCCAAGGTTTTCTAAAAATAAATTTAAAATGCTTGAAATTTTGTTTAAGGTATATATTTATAAGTATCATTTAAACATAATTTTATTTCTTCTATGTTTTGAATTTCAAGAAATTGTCATCTACAATTGTGTTCAGTATGTTATTTAGAGTCTGATGGAACAAACTTGTTTTTTTGGTGAATAGTAACATGCCCTTATGAATAGTAATATGAACAGTAAAATGACCTCATGAATACTAAATAATATTATTGTTTTATTTTCCCATGGCAATAGGATAATGTGATCTTAATTAATTTTCCAATGTCACATTAAACTAATTGCACTTCAATATTGTTATTTTTCAAATTAACTGTGACCTTATTTAAAAATTAAATTAATAATATTTAGAATTTTTTTTTTGAAAAATGGAGATCATTTTTGAATTCAAAACATCGAAAAATGGTTGGGGTAAATTTTTGGTATTTTTCTGAAACTGTTGAATTTTCAGTGAATAGTGAAATACGATAAAATACCGTATAATAAATTTATCAGTAAATATGCACTATTTATGACTTAATAAGTGATGAAAGGCCACTTGATTCTAAATCACATGATATTATCACTATTTAGGGCCACTTGTTTTGAGATTATTCATAGTCTTGATAAAAATATTATAATAATAATTAAAAAATTCTAAAAAACCTCCCCTCCTCCACTATAAATATCACCCTCACTCCCCTCTTCCTATCACACCTCTCAAGCCTTGAGCATTGTCTAATTTCTGCCAAATTCCCTCCTCAATCTTCTTCCCCACGTCCTATAGCTGCTGGTCTCACCAAAAGACCAAAATCAAAGCCCTTAAGAAGGATCTCAAGGAGAAGAGATCAAGAGGTAAACATCCTCTTTCATTTTCATTCTTTCCTTCCATTTTATGTTATTCTCTTCCTTTACCTTTGTCTATTGTTGGGATATTTCATTTAATATTTCCCCTTACTGTCCAAATTTTGTATGAATGATGAGATATTCCATTACTCTCATAAATCTTATTTTTATGAAATTTTAAGAGATGCCGTTAGGCTGCCGAATTTTTGTAAGAAATTTCTCATGTTTTCTTCATTTCAAGATTCCCTTCTCTTCGTTCTTCACCCCCTCTTATCCAAGAGGCATGAAATATCCAGAATCATGTATATTCTGGATGTTGTCATGTTTATGGAAAATTGGAAATCATTATTCCTCTCCTCTCTCACTTATTTAAAGAATCAAAAAACATTGTCCATTTGTGTCGAATTACCGATATCGTGGACGATGTATTTTCAATTTCCATTAATTCTTTCAAGTCTGGTTGTGAAACCATTTATATGGTTGAACCAGGTTATAAGATATTTTTTATGACTCATATAAGGTTCTGGAATTCTTTTGTACTCGTGATTCAAATTTATTAGACTAAATGAGGTTGTAATTATCAAGGAACCACTTAAATGATCTAAACGAACATAATTAATGTTTTAACTTATAAATCATCATAATATAAAGCATCAAAGTGATAAATGGTATAATTTTTGGTATTGGAAATATTTAAATACTACTCCATTCCAATTCTGGAGTTTCACTTCCAATCATCAAGAACTATTCATCATGAACCGATTGTGGAAATCACAAAAGAACTCACCCAAAATAATGCAAAGAAACCAAATACTAACAAACAAGGGATGAAATGAGGTTATGAAATGACCATATAAGATGTTATAAACATTAAAATGTTTCTGTAAAATACTAATAACACCCTTTTGACCATTATACAGGAGGTTTAAACAATTTTGATGTAAGACAAGCCCATGGTAAGGGAATTCTTAACCTGATTTCCATTCTTTGGGTTAACCTTCTACTTTATAATTTATGTGATAATTAAATTGTTTGTGTGATGGGTTCTGTTTATATTATGTTTAATTATGTGTATTTACAGAGTATATACATATTCCATCCACTCAATTAAGCCTCACTTCAAGTATATGATGTTTATAAGGGACTTTTCTTCTAAAATCCTTTTTTAAAATTCTGTTTTATAAGATTCAAAGGCAATGTTTTTATGCTATTGTTTATGTTGTATGATTATGTTTTGGTTATTGGGCATTGTTTATGATGAAGGGTGGGACCTATATTTCCCTCCAATTCATTGTGTATGATTAAGTTGGAGGTCGGCCGTATGGTTACTCCAAGTGTAACTGCGATGGTTACACAAAGTAAGGTAGCCGTGAGGGTTACACATTTTAAGGTAGCCAAGATGGTTACAAGATTATGTAAGTAATGCCCCAATATACCTCTATGATTATAATTATGTTTTTATTGATCTTGTGTAAATCTCATGTTACGCTAAGTAAGATTTTATGGGTGGAAAGCATGTCTTTTGAAAATGTTTTCATACGTCATGCGTATTCATGGACTAATGTGATTTTTCCTTCTTTTTCATACCTTACTGAGCTTTTGTGCTCATCCAAAGTTCTTAAATGATTTTTCACAGGTTAATGATGTGTAATACAAGGAAGGAAGACATGTTAAATGTTGAAGAATTGTCAAGGAGTCTTGTTTTGTGTTTTAATGTTTTATATTCTGAGGAAAATGGAAACTGATTTTATGGTATCCACTATGTAACAATGTGTAATGTTATGAATGTTTTGTCTTAATTCTCTAAATCTCTAAACTTGAAAAGATCCTCAATATATAATGAAGTGTTTTCTTAAATAAATTCAAGATTATGTATGAAATAAGTGCGGGTCCTTATAGTTGGTATCAGAGGATGGTTTAAGTAACTTTAGGGGTCAAGGTGATGCTAATAGAATACCATAAATAATTTTCAATCTATGTTTAATTTGTTATAGAATTTAAAGATTACCATTTTGCTTCATCTAAGAAATGTTTGTTTAGAATGGTTGTCCGCAGAAGGAACATGGATGCTGAAGAGGATAGGCACCGACAGAATGACATCCTTCCTGATCAATAGCCCGGAATGGTAGGGATTGGAACCGAGCAGTTTGTGACAGTAATGGCTCAGCTAACGCAGGAAATAAATGGTGGTGGAATCCATGAAAGAGGACAAATAGAGGTACCCCAACGGAACATGACAGTGGTGGAACATTTTATGAGACAACATCCTCCTGCATTCAATGGATCTTCTGACCCAGTGGCAGCAGAAGGATGGAATAAAGCCCTTGAAAATATATTTGATGTTATGGGATGTTCGGACAATCAAAAGGTAAGTCTTTCCATTTATCGTTTTGAAGGGGAAGCTGATCAGTGGTGGTCAATGGTGTGGAATATCAGGGGTAGAGAGGATTTTGATTCCTTAGTGTGGGATGAATTTAAAAGTCTTTTTCTTGAAAAATATTTTCCTAAGGTGGTGCGACTTAGAATGGAGAAACAATTCCTTGAATTGAAACAAAAGGAGGAAGATTCAGTGGCTATGTATGAGGCAAACTTCACCTGACTGGCGAGGTATGCTCCAAATATTATTCTGGATCTCGATAGCAAAATCAACAGCTTTTACTCAGGATTGAAGCCAAGGTATCGAAGGGCGTTGGCCTCCCGTGAATTCAAAAGTTACGAGAAACTTGTCCGATGTGCTGAGAGGGTAGAGATGGAGTTTGCTGACGATCACATGCAATTTGGAAACAAAGAGAAAAGGAGGTCCAATTGGAAAGCAATGGGTAAGAATCAACCAATGAAATCTGATGGTAAGAGAATACTATTTCCAGTTTGTGAAAAGTGTGGCAAGAAGCACCCTGGGGAATGTCTTATCAAAACTGGGAAGTGTTTTAAATGTGGTAAGTTTGGACATATGTCCCGAGATTACAATGAAAATTATCCAAAGACTAATCTTGATAAGCAAACTGTAAAGTGTTTTAAATGTGGTGAGATGGGTCACTATGCAAATGCCTGTCCAAAGAGGGATCCAAATGATGCAAAGAAGCCAGACTACAAGCAGAAAGGTGTAGTGAGATCCTTTGCGACTACATCAGCATATGTTGGGCCATCCAATGAAGTTGTGCCAGGTACTTTGTTTGTTCACTCATATTTTGCTAAAGTTTTGTTTGATACGGGGTCTACACATTCCTTCATCTCTGAGGAATTTTCTAGTAAATTGGAAATATCACCTCAACAAATGATACCCGAACTTTTTGTTAAAACACCATGGGGAAATCTTATAGATAAGAGGAATTATAAGAATATTTCTATTGTGGTATGTGGAAAGACATTACCTGCAAACCTTGTTGTTTTACCCTTAGTTGAGTTTGATGTCATTCTGGGTATGGACTGGATTTCTGATTATCATGCTAAGATTGACTGTAGAGCAAAAGAAGTTGTTTTTCAGAAAGAATTTCAGTTTGTATACAAGAATGGACCCATACAATTGATAACATATCAAGAAGCTGAGAAACTACTAAAAGATGGAAATGAAAGTTATCTGGCTCATATTGTTGAAAACAAGAGAACTATTCAAATTAATGGTGTGCCAGTGGTAAATGAATACCTTGATGTTCTTCCTAAGGAGTTACCTAGTGTCACACCTAAATGAGAATTCGAATTCACAATTGACTTAGTTCCTGATGCTAATCCAATTTCAAAACCCCCATATCGTATGGCTCTAATAGAACTTCTTGAATTGAAAGATCAGTTGCAAGATTTTCTTGTCAAAGGCTTCATTCATCCCAGTACTTCACCATGGGGAGCCCCTGTTTTGTTTGTTAAAAAGAAAGATGGTTCCATGAGACTTTGCATTGATTATAGAGCTTTGAATAACATCATTGTTAAAAACAAGTATCCTTTTCCTCATATTGATGACTTGTTTGATCAGCTCCAGGGAGCTCAGTACTTTTCCAAGATTGACTTGAGATCTGGATAGCATTAGCGAAGGTGAAGGAGGATGATATCCCGAAAACAGCCTTTCGTACTAGATATGGGCATTATGAATTTGTTGTTATGCCATTTGGGTTAACTAATGCACCTGTTGTATTCATGAATCTTATGAATAGAGTATTTCATGAGTTCTTGGATAAGTTTGTGTTTTTATTTATTGATGACATTCTGGTTTTCTCTAAAAATAAAGAGGAGCATGAAAAACATCTAAGGGTTGTTTTAAAAACGTTAAAAGAAAAGAAACTATATGGAAAATTCAGCAAGTGTGATTTTTGGTTGCAACAGATTTCTTTTCTTGGGAACATTGTAAATAAGGATAGAATAACAGTTGATCCTGCCAAAACAAAAGTAGTTGATGAATGGCCAAGACCCACAAATGTTACAGAGATTCGTAGTTTTCTGGTCTTAGCAAGTTATTACCGACGCTTTGTTAAGAACTTTGCACGGTTATCTAGCCCAATAACTAAGTTAACACGGAAAGGGGTTAAATTTGTTTGGATTGAGGAATGTGATGTTTGTTTTCAGGAACTAAAGAAGTAATTGGTGAATGCTCCAGTTTTGGCCTTACCTTCCCGGAATGGTGAGTTTGTCATCTACAGTGATGCTTCTTTGAAGGGACTTGGTTGTGTTTTGATGCAGAATGATCTGGTAATTGCCTATGCTTCGAGACAACTTAAAAATCATGAGATGAATTATCCCACACGTGATTTGGAATTGGCAGCTGTGGTTTTTTTTTGAAAATATGGAGGCATCATCTATACGGAACCAAATGCCAAATATATACTGACCATAAAAGTATTAAGTATATATTCACTCAGAAGGAATTAAACATGAGGCAGAGAAGATGGCTAGAACTGATAAAGGATTATGACTGCACGATTAATTACCATCCTGGAAAAGCAAACAAAGTAGCGGATGCCTTAAGTCTGAAAAATCATTCATCATTAACCATGATATGTTTGGAACATGATCCCTTGATTAATGAATTGATAAATTTTGGCTTAGAAGTTGTTGGTGCAGGGAATATATCTCTTTTGTTTCAGGTTTCAGTGCATTCTTCGTTGTCAGACAGAATTATGAAAGCGCAGAGGGAAGACCGTGAGCTACAGAAAAAGGTAGAATTGGTTAAAATGGGTAAGTTTCCAGAATTTAATCTTGATAAAGATTGTGTTTTAAGGTTTGGAAAAAAGTTGTGTGTGCCTTGTGATTCCCAGCTGAAGAAAGAATTGTTGTGTGAAGCTCATAGTTCTCCATTTTCAGTTCATCCTGGAAGTAATAAGATGTACAGAGACCTTCGGGAGTATTACTGGTGGAATGGGATGAAAAGAGATTTTGCTGATTTTACAATGAAATGTTTGACATGTCAGCAGGTTAAAGCAGAGCGGCAGTTACCGAAGGGGATGCTTCAGCCTTTTCCAGGGCCAGAATGGAAATGGGAGAATATAACCATGGATTTTGTGGTGGTACTACCAAAGAATTCTCAAGGTAACAATGCGATATGGGTTATTGTTGATCGGCTAACAAAGTCTTCTCATTTTATTTCTATTCGAGATACAATGACATTAGATCAGCTTTCTCGATTGTACCACAAAGAGATTGTCAGGTTACATGGAGTTCCTCTTTCCATTGTGTCTGACCGAGATCCCATGTTCACTTCTAAATTTTGGAAGGGACTTCAGAAGTCTTTGGGCACAGAGTTGAAATTCAGTACAGCTTTTCATCCTCAATCAGATGGGCAGTCAGAACGAACAATTCAAACATTGGAGGATATGCTTCGAGCTTGTTCAATGGACTATCAGGGAAGTTGGGATCAACATTTTTCATTAGTTGAGTTTTCTTATAATAACAGTTTACATTCCAGTATTCAGATGGCACCCTTTGAGGCCTTGCATGGAAAGCGGTGTCGGACTCCTGCGTTTTGGTATGAAGTTGGTGAAAGGAAGTTGATGGGGCAAGAATTAGTAGAAGAAGTGGCTGAGAAAGTGAGGATGATCCAACAACACATGAGGACAGCTCAGAGCAGGCAGAAAAGTTATGGAGATAACAGAAGGAAAGACTTCTCTTTCAAGGTAGGTGACCGTGTTTTCCTTAAAATATCTCCTTGGAAAAGTGTGATGCATTTCGGTAAGAAAGGGAAACTAAGTCCACGGTTCATCGGTCCTTTTGAAATCTTGGATAAAGTTGGAACAGGTGCATACCGCGTAGCTTTGCCGGAAGCAGTTCAGCTGGCAGAGAACCTTTCTTATGAAGAAAAGCCGGTTCAGATTCTTGATCGAAGAGAACAAGTATTGCGGAATAAGGTAATCCACCAGGTAAAGGTTTTGTGGAGAAACCACATGGTTGAAGAAGCAACATGGGAGTCTGAAAATGCTATGAGGGAAAAATACCCTCAGTTGTTTAATAAGTAAATAAAATTGTGAGGACGCAATTTCAAGAAGGTGGGGATAATGTAACATCCCAAGGTTTTCTAAAAATAATTTGAAAATGCTTTAAATTTTGTTTAAGGTATATATTTATAAGTATCCTTTAAACATAATTTTATTTCTTCTATATTTTAAATTTCAAGAAACTTTCATCTACAATTGTGTTCAGTATGTTATTTAGAGTCTGATGGAACAAACTTGTATTTTTGGTGAATAGTAACATGCCCTTATGAATAGTAATATTAATAGTAATATGACCTCTTGAATAGTAAATAATATTATTATTTTATTTTCCCATGGCAATAGGATAATGGGATCTTAATTAATTTTCCAATGTCACATAAAACTAATTGCACTTCAATATTGTTATTTTTTGAATTAACTGTGACCTTATTTAAAAATTAAATTAATAATATTTAGAATTTTTTTTTGAAAAATGGAGTTCATTTTTGAATTCTACACATCGAAAATTGGTTGGGGTAAATTTTTGGTATTTTTCTGAAACTCTTGAATTTTCAGTGAATAGTGAAATATGATAAAATACCGTATAATCAATTTATCAGTAAATATGCACTATTTATGACATCATAAGTGATGCAAGGCCACTTGATTCGAAATCACATGATATTATCACTATTTAGGGCCATGTTTTTTGAGATTATTCATAGTCTTGATAAAAATATTATAATAATGATTAAAATAATCTAAAAAACCTCCCCTCCTCCACTATAAATATCACCCTCACTCCCCTCTTCCTCTCACACCTCTCAAGCCTTGAGAATTTTCTAATTTCTGCCAAATTCCCCGCTCAATCTTCTTCCCCACGTCCTAGAGCTGCTGGTCTCACCAAAAGGCCAAAATCAAAGCCCTTAAGAAGGATCTCAAGGAGAAGAGATCAAGAGGTAAACATCCTCTTTCATTTTCATTCTTTCCTTCCATTTTATGTTATTATCTTCCTTTCCCTTTGTCTTTTGTTGGGATATTTCATTTAATATTTCCCTTTACTGTCCAAATTTTGTATGAATGATGAGATATTCCATTCCTTTCATCAATCTTATTTTTATGAAATTTTAAGAGACGCCGTTAGGCTGCCGAATTTTTGTAAGAAATTTCTCATGTTTTCTTCATTTCAAGATTCCCTTCTCTTCGTTCTTCACCCCCTCTTATCCAAGAGGCATGAAATCTATAGAATCATGTATTTTCTGGATGTTGTCATGTGTATGGAAAATTACAAATCATTATTCCTCTCCTCTCTCACTTATTTAAAGAATCAAAAAACATTGTCCATTTGTGTCGAATTACCGATATCGTGGACGATGTATTTTCAATTTCCATTAATTTTTTCAAGTCTGGTTGTGAAACAATTTATATGGTTGAACCAGGTTATAAGATATGTTTTATGACTCATATAAGGTTCTGGAATTATTTTTTACTCATGATTCAAATTTATTAGACTAAATGAGGTTGTAATTATCAAGGAACCACTTAAATGATCTAAATGAACATAATTAATGTTTTAACTTATAAATCATCATAATATAAAGAATCAAAGTGATAAATGGTATAATTTATGGTATTGGAAATATTTAAATACTACTCCATTCCAATTCTGGAGTTTCACTTCCAATCTACAAGAACGATTCATCATGAACCGATTGTGGAAATCACAAAAGAACTCACCCAAAATAATGCAAGGAACCAAATACTAACAAACAAGGGATGAAATGAGGTTATGAAATGACCATATAATAAGTTATAAACATGAAAATTTTTCTGTAAAATACTAATAACACCCTTTTGACCATTATACAGGAGGTTTAAACAATTTTGAAGTAAGACAAGCCCAAGGTAAGGGAATTCTTAACCCGATTTCCATTCTTTGGGTTAACCTTCTACTTTATAATTTATGTGCTAATTAAATTGTTTGTGTGATGGGTTCTGTTTATATTATGTTTAATTATGTGTATTTACAGAGTATATACATATTCCATCAACTCAATTAAGTCTCACTTCAAGTATATGATGTTTATAAGGGACTTTTCTTCTAAAATCCTTTTTTAAAATTCTGTTTTATAAGATTCAAAGGAAATGTTTTTATGCTATTTTTTATGTTGTATGATTATGTTTTGGTTATTGGGAATTGTTTATGATGAATTGTGGGACCTATATTTCCCTCCAATGCATTGGGTATGATTAAGTTGGAGGTTGGCCGTATGGTTACTCCAAATGTAACTGCGATGGTTACACAAAGTAAGGTAGCCGTGAGGGTTACAAATTTTAAGGTAGCCAAGATGGTTACAAGATTATGTAAGTAGAGCCCCAATATACCTCTATGATTATAATTATGTTTGTATTGATCTTGTGTAAATCTCATGTTACGCTAAGTAAGATTTTATGGGTGGAAAGAATGTCTTTTGAAAATGTTTTCATACGTCATGCGTATTCATGGACTGATGTGATTTTTCCTTCTTTTTCATACCTTACTGAGCTTTTGTTCTCATCCCGAGTTCTTAAATGACTTTTCACAGGTTAATTATGAGTAATAAAAGGAAGGAAGACATGTTAAATGTTGAATAATTGTCAAGGAGTCTTGTTTTGTGTTTTAATGTTTTATATTCTGAGGAAAATGGAAACTGATTTTATGGTATCCACTATGTAACAATGTGTAATGTTATGAATGTTTTGTCTTAATTCCCTAAAGCACTAAACTTGAAAAGATCCTCAATATATAATGAAGTGTTTTCTTAAATAAATTCAAGATTATGTATGAAATACGTTCGGGTCCTTATATATGATCCACAATCTAGGATTTCCAAAATCTAGTTTCAAATGTTGTTACTAATTTTTCACTAATGATAATAGTAGTACTCCAACCCTGGTAAACCAATAGCTCATTTCTATTATCATTACATTTACATGATTTTAAATAATCATATCACATATGACTAAAGAGTTTAGTAGTCTTGGTAATGTATATACATACAAGAGTCATGTATTAAAAAATAATACACTAATTACATCATAATTTTATTTTCATTCAAGGATATTAACATTATTCAAACTTAGCATATCATATAATATCATTTTTAGTGAACTTCTTGGAATCTTCGGGAAAAGAAACAAAATATTGGTGACGTCAAATTCATAGTAAGGGTTTTGTATAGTGGATAAAATATTGAATTTTTTTATCATAATAAATATTGAAAACAAATATTTTAGAACAATTTTCGTAAAATAAATAAATTTATATGGATGTTCATAAACAATATGGAAGTGTAAATAACTAAAAACAAATTCCATTCATATAACTAAATAATTAATAATCAAGATATATAGGTAAATAATTGAAAAAAAATTAAATTTAATAAATTATCTAAGAATAAAATGCATCCATAGATTTTTTTTCACACTGAATATCTCATGGATAATGAATATTGTATTTTGAATGAAGGAAATTATTATTTAATGGATTATTTGTTTTCTTGGTACATGATACAATTACTGTTAAATCTTTTTACATGCCATTTTAAAACATAAGGGGTGAAAACCATACTAATGATATCCAACTGACTCATCCCATGAGAGTAACAATGTATCTAAGGTCTATCTGTAACTTATCCCAACCTGCATCATATATGTTCAAATCATTCCATATATATCGAATAACATATTAAATTCACGAATAATGTTTCTTGTAAAATATCTGTATCAAATAAAAGAAATTGTGTATCAATATTTCCCCATATGAATAAATATCATCCACGTATAAACCATATGTAATAATGGTATACGTTTTAAGAAATAATCATATCCATGATAAATGACATGTATAATTAGGGGAAATATAATGTTTAATGATCACCATCAATTGAATATTTTTAGGGGACAAAAAAGAATCAAGGTAGTGAATGTCAACACTATCATTGGTCAAATAAATAATAGACCGTCCAGATAAATAATAACGATGGAATCAATATGATATATAACCATTGGAGTATTAATAAGGGTTTTTTTAGACATGAATAATTTTTTAAAAAAAAAATAGTATTGAGGAAAACAATCTTTACACAATCCAATGTTTCTCCTACCACATTAAAACATTGAAATAATAATCCCTATGAAGGAAAAAAAACCATTGTAACATATAATATCATTACTATAAGGAGATTCATGAAAAAACATATCAAATTTAAAATATTTACAACTCATAAATTATGGAATACATTTAGCATAACCAATATATTAAAGTAGTCAAATACTGACAAAATTCCATTACAACATTAAAAACTATTATACCAGAAATCCCATGAATTAAATATAATAAAATGTTTATATAAATTCCCATAAATTAAAGTATAAAAATCACATAATATAATCATGGGTGGTATATAGACCACATTAATGAAACTAGGTGAATAACAGTAAAATATGCATCAATGAAATGAAATTTAGAAGAATTCCCTTACTTTGCATTTCGTTTTTGGCGATCATACATTAAACCATGTTATAATTGATTTAAAAATGTTATCGGCATATTAAAGAGACATAATTATATTTATATTATCATATGTGATCTTATTATAAAATCTTATTATTTTTCTATTATAAATCATTCAATTTTATAATCATTTCAGGTGTCAATAATCATGTTTTCGAGTATGTTGGGAATTTTTATTTATTTTCCTATTAATTAGATCATGAGTTAATAATGTAAAGGGTAGAAGACATTACTTATTTATCATTTTTATTAAGTGTATATGTATTTATTATAATTTTTAAAATTTTCATATATTAAATAAAAACCAATATTCCTGGAGATGGGAGGTCATACATACACATGAAATCTATTTACATTTTATTTTCATATTTAAAAATATATATATATATATATATAGACATGTGTGTGTGTGTATTTTATCTATAGTATAATTTTTTCATATGTGTGTCATATTTTTATTAAAACCAACATTTATACATTCCATCTATAGAGTGGTTGAATCATAATGCTTTGTGGTGGGGGTAGTCCACTATACACACTAATGATGACTGTGTATCCTATTTAATGGGGTTGTATGAATGTGTAACAAAAAATCATATCATAAAAAACATCAATATATTGAATATAATTATTTTATTATGTAATTATGGTGTAAAAAAAATTATATGTGTATAGAAGTAAATTAAACAACGGTTTTCATTGAAGAATGATACCTCTTATTTGGGTAATTCATTTTGGTTTATACCAAAATTCAAATTTCAAGGGAAATCATACCAAAGTGATGAATATATGTAGAGGATAGGGAAGTTGATAGATTACCTTATATGATTTTATACTATCAAAATGGATTTATATTTTTTAATATGTTGGAGGGTTGAGTTGTTTTTTATAGTGGAGGATGAGTGGAATTCTTGTAAATATAAAAGGTAATCGTTTTTGGAAGTTATCCCTTACAGAATGTTTCAAAAATAATGAAAAAATACTATATAATGGGGTATATAGAAGAAATAAGCCCATATAATATGTTTGGAACATCTTTTTAGTTCATTGTTTTCTTTCTGTTTATGGTTTTTCCCTTATTAAGATAGTTTTTCTCTTAATTAATGTAAGTAATTTTATTAGATATCAAAACTATTTTTGGATAAAAAACCATTGAAAATATTATAAATTATAAATTATTATGATTTATAATATATCACCCATTTTTCTAAATTTCAGTCACATAAGTGGTAGAAATTATTTTAAAATGTATTCCACGGATGGAACGACAGATCACATTTTTAATGTTTAAATATTCAAAAGCATTAAATGTTTTAATATCCAATCTCCAAGTGATAATGATTCAAATGAAATATACTGTTTTAATAGATATATAATTTATCTTAATATACATTTAACTCAAATTAAAATATATTTTTACTATATAAATAATGATGATGAAAAATATTAGTCGGTCATGCGTGTAACAGAATCTTTCAATGAAACTCGTTGTTTCATTTGACGCAATCTAACTCATAATTTTGTTCATTTAAATATATAAAAAAATTGAAAAATTAGATATATTATAAATTCATGGGCTTTTAGATTCCCTTATATTATTGAAGTTTCATTCCACATAAGCTCTTAGATATAATGTTCTTACTTTAGAATTTCATAGTGTTACATGTGAGTAGGGTGTGCTTCATGGATTCCTTCTTCATGAAACATATTTTTTCAGTGGGATTGTTTCTATGAAAGAGAAGGAAATTATACAATAACCAATATGAAACACCCTATTCCATGGATTTTTCATATATATAGACACATTCCACTTCCACATCCTATGATAGTAATGTTGAATCGAGAATGGATTAATACTCCCAAAAAAAGATCAATGTCATAGATGATATTAATATCAATGAATGTTTCATAAGAATCAAATATATTCTAAGAATGATAGTTAATTATCATTCTTGTTAAAATATTCATGTATATGCGTTGATTTCCACAAAAATATCTTCATTTGAAAAACACTAACCCATAACATATTCAAATGGGCTATTAGACCATTATTTACATTCGACCATGTTGAATTCATCAAGTTATCCACATACATAAATGGAAAAGATTTGTTATACAGTGGTTTGTATTCTCATCGCTTCCTAATATTTATTATATTAAAATCATGTAGTCCTCGACATTATCATTGATAGTTTTTTCATCCTTGGAATGAACGGGAGAGGCTCATGAATGAAGGTGATGAGCTCGTCCAATCTTAATCATCATATCACTTAGATCAAATGAAGAGTGTTATATCTGTATATTTTAATTAACAATTGAAAAATATATAACTTCTTTTATCCCACATCAACCCCTGGCATGGCTTGTAACTCATTTAATTATAAATCTGTGTCACAACACCAATGTTCCAGTTAATTTGGGGATCAAAACCTACACACACGACATGCACACCGCACAGGTAATTCCTCACATATGCTCATCTACTAGAAACATGTCACAACCTATTCACTCATGTGAGGCATGATAATGAAAGCCTATACATTTCCCACACTCATCCACGTCATCTGTGGCATGTTGGATATCTCATATATGGTGATTTGTTCCCCTAAAAGTGAATTCAAGATTATCATTCTTAATAGCGTGAGGTTGGACAAATTTTTTATTTGTTAGATTACACTTAATATAATTGATGATATTTTAATTATGTATTTATAAAAATTCCAAGCCATAACTACCAAATATTCTTTAATAATTCTATATGAGAAAAATAATTTGTATTCACATTTTCACAAAAAGTTATCTAAAATTCATATTAAAAATTATCATCATAGATTATTATTTATATTATTTCGACTTCTTCAAATTTATGGAACCCAAATAAGGGCTGGAAACATTATGAAAATATTTTTAATTCTTTAAAAAATGTTTTTAATATTTTTTTTCAATTGAATAATTTTTATAATTAATCATAGACAATTTCCAAGGATTTTATTCAATTCCTTTTCATGAATCCATATAAATTCTCAATGAATTAACACATTATTCAAACTCACAAAACACATATTGGATCATTATTAAAAAAATGATTTATTAGTCACAATAAGTATATCATCTATACATATATGTTAGTATGTTAATTTAATAACATTAATCCATCCCCACATCTACAAAATGGGAAGAAGAATTATTTTTCATGTGTATGATAGACTACCGCCTTTTAAACTAATGAGATTCATTTTTTATCATCACCTCGGTTGGCTATTTATGAAGACAAAGTTAATATATATTTTTTATATTTATTTCAAATTTATGATTATTGATAAGTAATATTTCTTATAATTTGTTACCATTCCATCCATTAAAAAATGGTAATTTCTATCGTGTGTACGTATAGAATTCCACCACCACAAAGTGATGTGATTCATATTACATAAACAAATCACATGTTTGATATATATATATATTGGTTTATTTATATAAAAAAATATATTAAAAATTATATAATTATCATTATATTAAGATAAAATAATACATACTTTTTTTCCAACCTCATTTTCAAAAAAAAATAGAAATTTTACTCATGCGGGCATATGACATGCCATCTCCGAGATTGTAAAGAATTTAATTTTAATTAATATTATTTCATAGATGGTTTTAAAAGTATAATTTACATATATAATAATATTTATTTCATGAATATTAATCTAAATATGATGAATTAATGATAAATGTTACAATAGTCAACCTACTAATGTCATTTTGTCTATATGAACCAAATATCATCCAAACACCCAATGCAACATTACTTGATTAAGTATATACATATATCATGGTATTAAATAAAATAAAATAGTTAACAAACCTGAATATCTATCATAATAAATTAAATAATAAACATTTTCTTATTATTTAGTATGATAAATAATTTTTGTGACGATTATGACCTAAGTTAGGGTTTCTTAATTTAGTATCAATTCATTGGGTTAAATTTATACTTAATTGATAATTTTTTGTTTGGAGTTTTTTATAATTTAATGTCTTTATTTTATGTTTTACTTTAAAAGTGATTATATTTAATTAAAATATAAATTCATAATATCATAATTTATTATTTTTTACTTCAATGGTATGATATATTTATTGGATTTCATCTAAATTTTCACTCCATTGAGATATATTTCATAATATGAAACTATTTTACTTTTCAATGGTGTATATATTTACCCATTGAAATAATTAAGATGAATAACTATTTTTTCAAGAAGAATAATGTCTAAATTTTGGGTTTTTATTGAATGGGGTTATATTTTAAATGTTAACAAATGGTATGTTTTTTTATGATATCACTTTTTGTGATTTCCGTAATTTATATTTATGGAATCAAATAATCCATCCTTGATAAAATCCTTTTATTTTATTATCTATTTGATATTTAAGTATTTTTCATATTTTCCCCCAAACATTTTCTCTATTATTCACTTAGAACAAGAAACGAAATGTTAAAAATAAAAAAAATATTCTTCTTTTTGATCAGGTATCTTTTCCTCTACATCCATATTTAAAAAAAATGTCACGTAATTCTATTATATACTTAAATAAATTATTATGGAAAATTTATGGTATCCCTAAATTTTTAAAATTATTTTAATGGTATATTTCTACTGTTTTCATAAGGGATCAATTTTTTCATTCCTTATAAAATGTGAAAAATAATTATTAATATATGAATAATTAATATACTTACCCAACACCATAATTATTTTACAGTACATAGACTCTTCTATTCGATTCCAATTTTTTAACATAAAAAATTATTTCTTAAAAATTATTTTAATATTCCTCTTCTATTTTATATAATTTTTCAAATTACATTATAAAAAATATATTTATATTGACAAAATAGACATCTCTTATATTAAGTTTTTACCATTAATTTTATCTGAAACCTTCATGTTATAATTAACATTAGATAGTAAATTTATCATAAATATAAAAATTATATCTATCATTTATATAATTATTCCTTAAACTATATATGGTTTTTACATATAGTTTTTTATTATGAATGTTATTTGACTGACTAGGGATAATATTCATAGAACTTATTCTTTACCCAATATTGAATTTTTTTTGATAATGCATATTATTAATGAATTAAATTTATATTTATTTTTCTGAGTAATGGATTGAAAATTATGTTTCATGTGGAGTATAGAATTATATAAAACCTATATTCATCGACTCGTCTCATGTGAGGAATCTGTTAGAAAATTTAAAGGGGTTGTTACTCATTAATTTAAACTATCGTAGCATAATATTTCGATGTTAATGATATAACAATTCCTAAGATCATGAAATCAAAAAATATGTAATTACATCGTTGATAAATTAGTTATTATTTTCCTTAAGTATTTTTAGAATGATAATATTTATAGATGAATTAAAGGCACAATTTAATGATTAAATAGAATATGTTTTCAGTTATTTATAAATCCATATTAAATATACCTTATTATCACATTATATAATCGAAATTAATTAACCCTTACTGAGATTTGAGAAATCCTTTAGTTTGATTCGTTTCCAAATATAATGAAGAATAAATTGTTAAATGAGATTTTAAGATAGAGAATATTTACATTCACTATGTTATTTACTTTATATTTTCAAATGAATTATGTTATTTAATAATTTATTTATTTTATCAAGAATAAAAATCTATTAATTAGTTAGAAATAAATTTTCTTTGTATCTAATGCTAGTGTAGTAATGTAACCATCAGCCATGAGCTTCCAAGGTTGGTGTCATTATAGTTGGTGTTACAGGATGATTTGTAAAAACCTTGTGAAATATATTTTGGAAAATATTGATTAAGGAATATAAACTTATACGTGACATTGACGTTAAATTTATCTATATGATAACAACCAAAACTTTTGTTAAGGTAGATGTTATATGTGTTTTCTAGAAATACAAACCAATTTGGATTCTATAAGTGAATATGGTATTAGGACATATGAATCTTGGTGTAATAACCCCCAAAAGAGTTATTTTTGTATACATTTGAAATAATTCTAGTGTAGAATGAGAAATCCCTTACTATGGATATTTTTTTACCTTACTTGTGGACCTTCTTATGTTAAATAAAATTGTATCTATGAACAATTAAATGATAGAACTTATAGAATCCAATGATATACCATTGTGATTTTAGAAAAATCTAAATTTTATTCAGATGATATTTCAATGGTTAATACTATTTTTAAATAATATATAATTCTTTTGGGGAATTGTCTAATGGGTATTTAACAAATTTAAAAATATTTTAGGAAATATTTATGTTAAAAAATCATTGGGGTTTGTATGGGTTTTAGTCAAAAGTTAATTTGAGGAATGATGCTTTAATATTTTATGGACATATGTTAAAATATATTGATAACTATTAGAGTTAATATGATCATGGATTTTAATTTAATAAAATTAAATTTAGATTATTTTATTTTATTTTGGAAACAATTAAGCTATATAAAAATCCATAGTGGTTATGAATTCATTGATTTATTACTTTTATTTCAAAGTTGATCATATTATTTTTGGGAACATTATAGGATTTATAAGAACACAGTATTAGAAAAAGGAAAACATGCATAAGAGGTGATAACCTATCACATCTACGAAGTTCGTTAGGGTTGAACCCACAACTGAAGGGTGACAAGGTGAAATCCTTACATCTAGCCATTGTTATGTCATATCTAATAATACATCATTTTAATTAAATTATTTAATAGATAAATATTAATTAGATTTAGGTACTCTTATTATAGGATTAAATAATAATAAACTTTATAAATTTTAGGTGATTATTGTTATTTTGGAAAATGAATCATTTTATTTAGGTATATGTAACACATAGTTATAACATGTGATTTAACATGAAAATTTATTTTAGAAGAACAAAATTAAAATTTTGAATGATGATGTTATTAAGGATGTAAGGTTATTTATTTGTTCAATTATTAAAGTTGAACATTAGATTTAGATATTTATATAAAGTTGTATTCATTTTGGGAGTTAATGAAAATTGTACAAAATATATTTTTTATTTCTGAATATTTGGCGAATATATTGGTCTCATTTTATAAAATGATGATATATGTTAGAATTTTATTTTAGTGATTAGTTCATTAAAATTTATTCATTCTATTTCATTGTTTTTTGAAACATATTAAATTTTATATGAAATTTATTAATGGTTTGAAATTATTCTACATATGTAGGTTTAATTACAAATTATCTTCACCTATTTTGTAAATTATTCCTTGAACTCTTCGAAAATTATCATGAGAAAAATATTATCCTATTACAATCATTTCTACTAAATTGATGGTTTATTCCCTAATCATAGCTTTATAGTGTTCTGTTTTTTATCCTTATATTGACAATGTTTCCTACCTCAATATATTAGTCCTTGGTTGTTAGTTTTCACCTCCATGCCCAAATTTTCTCATCCAATTAATGTTTTACTATTTTGAAGACTAGTTTTATATCATTCGAAATGACCTTCATATTTTACATTCCCTGCTTTTTAAGAGGGTGTTTTATTGACGCTGTCTAATATGTAGGACTTAGAATATAGTATTTGGAAATATCAAAGCCTTATTTAGTTTTCTGAAGTTTAAATTACAAGGATGAAATTTATTGATGGAGAAAATTTTATACCATGTATCTTAAATTAAATATTTTATTCAATTGTCTATAAAACACACAACACAAAGCTTAAGCGAACTATGTAATATTAATATATCAATATGACAATTATAACATATCCATTAAATTATTTGGTATGAATATGATTAACTTGTTTATTTTACATATTAATAAATCTTTTAATAAATATAAATTTATACATACATTTATACATAATAATCGCTCAATTTTTTTTAAAGTCATTTTATAATTAAAAAACATGTTTTCTTCAAAACCTACATTTATTTATTTTCATCAGAAAATATTACAATTAAATTATGAAAATTTTATAAATTTTATTTGATAATAATGATATAATTTTTGAAATCATTTTTTCAAATTTATTTTATGTTGTTATTTTTATATTTTTTTAAAACAAATTATTTCACTATGAATAATGAAAAATATTGAATTTAATTGAAAACAATATTTCATATTGAAGTATTTAAAAAATAAAATCATATTTAGTATTATATTAACAATTTAGTTGGTTAATTTTTATTAATATTTATCTAATTTTTTTAATTGTAATGAATTTGGATATAGTATAAAATCATTTTATACTAAATAAATAATTTTCTAAAAAAAGTAGATATCTGTCTCGACCCATCCTCGGGGCCCGTGTCATGACTACCCCAAGCCCACCTTCCATAGGCCAGGGGCTGGCGACTAGCACCAAGGCGTAAATCCAGGAAAAATTGAAGGCATTGCCTTTGAAAAGTAAACATGCACCACAGAGTAAGCAAGTGGAAAAGTAAACACTATGTAAAAACTGTAACAAGTTGTGCTGAAAGTAAAAGGGGCCGAAAATACAAGCCCAACTATAAATTACAACTGAAAGGGGAAAATGAAAAATGAAAAGAAAAGACGCAGCGTCGAGCCGTCCTCTGGAAGACCCACCTGAAGGGTGGGTACAGATATCCTCCACTACTCCTCGGGTCCACCTGACCGCTCCGAGTACGTCCCACCCAATGGTCCACCTCCAGGTACCGTCCAGCTCTGCAAGCCTCCACCACGCTTCCACTGCGATGTCCATCGTCTGCATCCAACACAACGAAGTGCGGGCATAGCCCGTGCAGGGGTGAGTATACCGATACTCAGTGGGGACCCCGAGACCCTCAAGGCCTCACTAAAACCAACAAGGATAACCACAAAGAAGATCTCAATAGATAACCTCTACATACGCATATGCCCATACATATACCTAAGTTATCAAGTAACCCATCTCAATCCTGAGGAAACACAAGGATTGTGAAATCAACGGATAACCACTACCCAGGTATATTCCCATAAACACACCTAAGTTATAAAGTAACCCCTCTCAAACATGAGGTAAACACAAGGTCAAAAGTCTCAGCTCAAACCCAGATTTTCATTATTGTAACTGTAACTGCTGAAGAGCCCCGACTCTAGAGTGTACAGTGGTCCTGTCACAACATTGAGGTACTTCTCACTAACCTGAGACTATTGTAGTACTCCACCTATCGAGTACTGCGGGCCTGCTGCTACAACCAAGCGCTCTCCCGCGCCGCTACAACCAAGCGCTCTCTCGTGGCGCTACAACCAAGCACTCCTCCGTTGTGGGTCTGCCGCTACAACCAAGCTCTCCCCTGTGTCGCTACAACCAAGCTCATCTCTGTCGTGGGTCTACCACTACAACCAAGCGCTCCCCTGTGACACTACAACCAAGCGCATCTCTGTCGTGGGTCTGTCGTTACATCCAAGCGCTCCCATGTGCCGCTACAACCAAGAGCACCTCTGTCGTCGGTCTGCCGCTAGAACCAAGCGCTCCCCTATGCCGCTACAACCAAGCGCACCTCTGTCGTGGGTCTGCCGCTGCAACCAAGCACTCCCCACTGAGCTTTCTGTAACACACCGAGTCGTTCAATCAGCAGTCGTCAGGTCTCAATCGGCACACAGTCTCCGTATTTCGCACACTCGTCTCCGGGAGGGTCTGCTCCACGAGCTGCTATTCGATACTACAAGTATCACAAGGTTCCACGAATAAGTATCTCAAGGGACCGCCTCATCATAGGGGTCTCAACACAGCAGACGACGCGTTAATCGGACGCTCGGTCTGTGAGTTACTAGCCTTTTCGTCCCAGGGGCCCCGTTGGTTTCATGTGCGAACCAACCCGACCATATCTCAACTATACCCCGAACTCCCATAGGGTATACTCGAAGGGACCGTTTCTCAACGAGATCACCAATGTCGCTGACGGTTTGTCAAACGGACGTCCGGTCTGAAAGATACCATCTTTCTGTTCCAGGGGCTTGGTTGGATTTCGGGTACAATCTAACCCGACCACTTTCCAACATCAACCAAAAATCGGGCGAAGTATGCAAAAAGTTCCGTCTCACTTAGAGGAATCCACCCAAGTTGACGGCACGTCAATCAGACGTCCGGAGCTCAAGATATGAGTGTTTCCGCTCCATGGCCCGGTTGGTTTCTTGTACGAACCAACCCGGCCGAACACAAAGTTTTCCAAATCCATGAGTGCGATATACCAAAACGACTGTCTCGATCCATGGATCACATTGCCACTGACGGCGCGTCATTCGGAGGCCCGTACCTCATGTTACAGACAAAAGACCAAAAATGGTCCGAAGACGGGGGGGTCTGGGCCCAAGCCGACCCCGCCCGACCCCCCTAGGTCGGCCGAACCGGGTCGACCCGACCCGGTCCGACACGGCGGGACCCTGTCCGGTCCGGCCAGGGCGCGGCCCGGACCGGCTCGGCTCAGCCGAGCAACGCGGTGGGCACGCTGCCCCAGCGTGACAGCTCCGCGGCCCCCGCGGGGGGCCACCCTGGTCAACGGACGCGGCTTCGCCGCGTCCTGTGTGCGCCGGACCCGCGCGACTTCCTCCAGCGGCGCCGTCGGTGGCTTCCGCGGGCCACCGGAGTCGCTCCAGTGGTCCAATTCTGTTACCGTCTACGCCGCTGATCATCCCGGGATCCGTTCTTCACTGCGGAAACATCAAATCACCCTTGCGTTACGTTTTGTCGTCGCCCGCCAAATCCGCACAACAACGAATAACTGCGGAGGGTTGTCGGTCCGTGTTCGTTTGGTCTGCACCCTCCGCGTTAGGCGATAACAACCGGGAAGAATAAACAACATATCAAACAACAATTTTAATAAATTAAAAATTGTTCTAATGAAGTCAGGTTTTTTATTTTAAAAGAAACAATCACGGGAAAAATAAATTATTTCACAACAACCCCTTCCTCGTCATGTCGTCGCACGCGCATTCTTCGCGGATTTGATAGCCGCGGAAGGAGGTGATCGTCGCGTCGTGGAAAGGCGTCGCGTCGTTGCGGAGGGGCGTCACGTCGTCGCAGAAGGGCGTCGCATCGTCGCGGAAAGGCATCGTGTCGTCGCAGAAGGGCATCATGTCGTCACGGAATATGGTGACGCGTCGACGAACTCCGAGGTTCAATAACATGAAGATTTAAGTATAATAATTAAATCCATGTTGATTTTATAAACCAAAAAGAAGATTTAAAAGAAACCCGAAATCTCCTACCTCAAGTAGTTGGTGATCGGAGATCGTTGTGGGGAAGGACGTCTCGGAAGAAGCCTCGTCAATCTCCGAGGGTTATGGCGTTCTTCGCATTCTTTGCATTATTCACGTTCCTCGCGTTCTTCGCGAAGGAGGATGAAGGCACAATGTTTTCAAAACCTCTCAACGAGCATTTTTCCAGAATTCATGTGTTGGTATTATTTTATTATTATGCCAACAGATTGAAAATAGGTTAAGAAATGATTAAATTAATTCATCGAATTAATTCAACGAATAAAACCGCCCAATTAATTGGTGCGTTAAGAAACTAAGAAAACGATTTAATTGACTTTCATAATGACGGGTTTTCGCGGGTGCGTTACTTAGCAGAAAGAAACGGTGGGGCTCGTGCGGGCCCCACCACACAAATATCCTACCAAGAGGGTAGGATATTTGTGGATAGAACCCTATCCACATCAACTCAGATTAAGCTGCTTTAAGTGGATTCAAGTGGCTTCTATGCGGCTTAAGTGAAATAAAATAATGTTTGTCGTATAATTTATTTTATTTCTTAACATTAAGCCCAAAAATTAAAAACCACAACCGAGAAAACGCAACTCCAAAAGAGGCGTTTTAAGCAATTATCGGCACTACGATTCCATCGGTGCCCTCAGAATTCGATTTCGAGCACCGGTTCAAATGTTATAAAAACCCACTCGTCTGTTCACTGAACGTACCCGAGCCAAACTTCGGAAAATGATTCCGGGCACACCGGGCCTCGGAATCAGGTGCCGTCAGAAACTGCGTTCTTATAAAATTGAAATGAAAATTAATAAAAAAAATTTCATTGAAATTTAAGGTTCTTTACAATATCTATTGAGTTCATGGGTTTCATTTTAAATTAAACTCTTCAAATTATTTGAATTGGATTTGATAATATTTTTTCCATATTTGGGAATCATCAGAATTATTTTTTCGTAATAAGTTCAACTTAATATTTAGACATTATTAACTGTAACTATTGTAAATATGTATTATGTTGTTGTGGGTAAATTGGGTAATAAGGGTGGAATACAATAAGGTTTAAATATTGACCATAAATCATTAATATATAATATTTTATGAGTTTATTGTGTATATATGCATCTATTTATTGAATATATTTCTTCATTGTTCAAAATTTCATTAATTTGTTTCCATTATAATAATTAAGTAATAGATAATGAAAAAAATGTCACATTATTTATTTTAATAACTATTATATTTTATAATATATATATAAAGTTATTTTTTATTTAAAATATCAAATTTTTAAAGAAAATATTTTTTTATAATGAAATTTATGTTATATCTTTTTTCATGAAATAATTATATTAAATTCTTAAGCAACGATCCAATAACATTTATTTAATTATTAGAAAAATAAATTTTATGATATTAATAATAAAAATAGTAATATAATTTGATATAATAATTGTCTAGGATTATTTTTTTAGATAAATAAAACTTTTTTAGTATATTTGGAAATGATTATATTCAAATTCCATTTCAATCATGATGTTTTTAGATTCAAAAAAAATGAATAGTTATAAAAATAACATCAATGATGTTTTATAAAAAAATAGTATTCCATTAAATGACATAGAATTCCTAAAAAAACTTTATTTGTTCAAGTTCTTAAGATACAGTCTAAAATATATACCTTGAACTTTTTATATAAAAAATTACTTTTAATAGTTAATATCTTAAACCCAAAAGAGTAAAAAAAAAATTATCTATGTAATTGTCAAAAGTGTTAATGCGAGTTATAACATTTACATGCTATTAAAAACATATTCTATAGATGTAAGAAATAATTTTTTTTAGTATTTATGAGCATACAGAAACAATATTCTAATTACCTTAGTTTTGTGTCATTTGAATATAAACATTAATTTATATTAATTTTATATTTTATGAAATTTCAAAATTTCCTGTCCCATCCCATATAGAAGGCCACCTCCTATACATTTTTTATCATAGTTATATAACATTTTGGATAATAATATCCCATAAAAATAAATTTCTTATATCTGTTGCCACATTATATTTTCTTTTTTAACATATTTCCAATCATGGAAGGATTTTCCTAATATCATATAGAGCATGTTAGAATTACATGTATTGTTCTTAAGTTATCATTTCTATTTAATTAATTATTAAACCACTATAATATGGTATAATAACCTGAAAATATAATAACATTAATATATACCATATACTATTATATTATTATGTTTTTTTTAACCTAAAAATGTTCTCTATTTCATAAAATGGGAAATGAGACCGTAGTTCATGTGTACGGTGAACTACTACCTCATGAACCAATGTGATTTGTTTTCCATAATTTCCTCCAATATTTATTTATAATGATGAATTAAATTTATATATATAGTATTTATGAAATATATGTCATTATTTGATATCAATACATCACATACTTTCTTAACATACCATCCATTTAAAACTGATAACATTGTTCATGTGTACGTGTTGACTAACACCTCCATAAAGTGAAGCGACTCATTTTCCCTCGCCAATAAACATGGATAGTATATATATATATATATGATATTTCAATAAATAATATAGTATTTATGGTATTAAGATAACTATTTAATGATAAAATAATACCAACTTTCATTCCATCTTGATTATTGGAGAATGAAAATTTTACCTATATGTATGTATGACTTACATTGTCCATGATTTTAATATAGGTCATTTTTAGAAAAAATATTTCATAGTTCATTTTAAAAGTATAATTGATGTATAAAAATGGTAATTATTTACTTATTATTATTCTCCATATGGGGGAAAAATTACATCTTTTACCATAGTCAACCTCCAAAAAACATTTTTCACATATGAAATAAATATTGTCAAAACGTCCTATGTATACTTAATTGATTCAATAAATAAGTATACCATGTTAATAAATTAAATAATATGAATTTCAAACTTGAAAATGTAATTAATAATATAAATTAAGAGAAAATATTAATTAAGATGAAAAATAATATATGTGAAGAGTCTCACCTGAGGTAATAAGTTTCTTAACTCAATATCCATTAAATGGGTGGTACTTCTACTTCGTTGACTAAGTTATGTTAATATTAATTATGTAATTAAATTTGACTATTTTATGTTTCATTTCATATTTATTTATTTGTTTTTATATTTTATATACATCATGATTTCATGGATTAGTTATAACTTCAATAATGTGATCTTTGTAAGGTATTTCATTCATGTTTTCACTCTATTGAGAAAAATATGATATTATGTACCTATTTATATTTATTTGGTGATTATACAATATATTTTATATAATTAACTAGAATAATTATTTTTTCATGATGATTAATGATTCAATTCAAATTTTTTATTATAATTGGTTACAATTTAAATGTTACCAATGAGGTAAGGATTTATTTTACATTCTCATTTTTTGTGATTGCATTAATTTGTGTTAAAATAATATCATAATCAATCATTTTTAAATGGACTATTTTTTAGTATATTATAAATATTTAATGAGATTCTATATTTTCTTCCATAATTTTCACTCTTTGACACCTTAATGAATCAAATAAATGCTTAAAAGATAAACCAATATTGTTTCTCTTTTTTATGAGGACTATTTTTCTTCAATATATATATTATTCCAAATTATTTTAAAATTTTATATTATTGAATAAAATAAATTATTATTAATGTTTTTATCTATCCTTGACTTTTTAATGGTTTTTAAAGTAATATTTATAATTTTTCCCAAAATATTTATTTTTTAAAATTCCTTAAAAATATTTTAATGGAATGATTTTTTAACATATACCTCATTTACATACAACATGGATTCCCTTACTATTTTACAATATTTTTATTGTTATACATTATTCTAAATATTTTTAAATTAAATCTATTTTTTGAATATTATTTTAATATTTCACATAAATTTTTATTATTTTTTCAATGGACAGTACAAAACCTATACTTCCAATAAAACAATGGTCAAGTCTTAAATTAATTTGTTTCCTATTAACATCATCTTGAAAAATTTATATTATTTGGATCATTAAAAACTAGATTTGAGTTCAATATACACATAATATGTATCATGGGTATGAATATTTCCTAAATTCTAAACAATTTTAACATACATTGTTTTATGATGATTTTTGTATAATTGAAAATGGAAAATTTGTATAATTTGTATTCTTTACTAAATCGAGACATCTCTTATAGGGAATATTTTTCGTGAACTAAATTGATCATTCAATATATTTGGAAATAATTGGAAATATATTTATAGGTGTATCCCTCAATTGTTATTATCTCGATGTATCGACATGTCCAAGGAGACAACTCAGTTGGCCAAACAAATTTGTCATTACATGTAGTTATAAGCATTCATAGAGAAGGTGTTAATAATGATGATTCAATGATGTCTGAGATCATGGAATTTAGTATAATGAATTTCCAAAATTAATAATTCAATTTTTATTATATTCCATATTTTTTAATTTGTATTATACACGGATTAATTTTTTATGATGTTATTAACTAAATGGTGTTTTCTATAAATTATTAACCATTCCAAATTGATTGTTTCTTATTTACATACAATATATTCAACATTATTTATCCCTTATTAAGCATATTATATGACTCTATTTGTATTTCATTTTTATATGACATAAATAATACATTTTTGATTGTGATTAAAGGATGCATAATATTTACATTCATAAATTTATTGTATTTTATATTTTCAAATATAATGTGAGATTCAATTATTTAACTACTATACCAAGACTAAGCAGTTATTTGATCCTTTAGGATGACTTTCTATGTATCTATTTTAAATTTAATAATGTATTCACTAGATCGAGGCTAATAGGGTCGGATTCCAAACAAATAAACAAGAATCATTTCTATCTTAATATATTTTATATTAAAGTCACTTTTGACATATTTTACCATGTTGATTATTTATTGACATATTCTTCCAACATCCTCACAAAAAAATAATATTGCTTCATTCACATAAAAATATATGTTTTATTTCTAAGATGGATTTTTTGAGCGAACTTCATTTTTTATTAGTGTACAAATCATTGATATCCATTTTTCTCCTTTAATGATATTATTTTTTACATATTAATAAATTTTATCTCAATGTGAATCCTCTACCGATTTTATATAGGATTAGTGTAATTATTTATAACCATTTTGGATTCCTTTATGAAAAAAATAGTTCCCATTTTTCTATGTATAGTGAACATAAAACATCTCAAATTAAATAAAAACCTCACATTTGACATTCATCATTTACATGCTAATGATGTTTTTTTCATTCCACCATTAATACCTTATGATTCAAGACATGAATTAATGTCTTGCCTCAATTTTTAGAATGTTATAACATTATATATACCTCCTTATAAGATATTTTATTTTCAAATTTTGAACAACTCTTCCTCTTATTAATAAATTTTGGATATGCATCATTAGAAACAAGACATTTTATGGTTAAATTGGAATGAATCTCTATATATTGTTTTCACTTTCAGTATTTGGGCTTTGTATCATGCTCCTTGACATTATCATATTTCTTATTCAGTTAGATGTTCATCTTATTGAACTGTGATCTTGCATCTTATATTTATTCCCTCATATCTTCACGTTGTGTATAGGTAGGGATAATTATTTACTTTTTATATTTCCTTATGTCTGTCTTTGTTCCTTCATCATGTCTGAGTTGTTCATGTAATTCATTTCTCTCCTTCCTCATTGCACCTATTTGTATTATATCAATATTTAATTCCACATCTACTCTCATCATCCATCTTATTTCAATGTACATATCATTATTTAATGAAAATTCCAAAAAATAAATAATCTATTACTGATCCACATTTTCATATAATGATTGGAACTCATATGTATTACAACTTGAAATTTGAATAAATAGATTAATGGATATCATTTCCACTTCTACCACAGTTTTTTTACTTCTTTTACTACTTAAAGTGTACTATGATTTTTTTGATGTAGAATTATCACCCAATTTTTTTTGGAAAAAAGCATTACATTGATATCAATCCCACTCACAAATGGGAATGTATCCTCATTTTCAAGAGTATTATTATTATTTTTTCTTTTCATGTCTATTGATATAAAGAAAATTCCCCTATGATTTGACTAATAATTTCAAAAAAAATAATTTATTTTCATTCTAATTTTTTTTCCATTCTATAACGACAATATCTTCTGAGTATTTCCCACAAATATATTATGATTTTTTCTATTTCTGAAATTTTTTAGTAAAATGAGATGTGGTCTCTCATACCTCATTTGATATGTATTTGATCAAAATACTTTATATCATGACATCACAAACAATTTCACTCTATATAGTCAAATCTATAACTTGAAGAATCTACTCTATGAAATCCTTTTCACAATACTATTGGAATATAATATTTTGCTATGATACCACTTGTTTAAGACTAAGAAAACCTAATATGAGTGAATATTTTGTGTTGGCCAATTTATATTTTTTTTACAAAAAGTATAATTAAACCATGTAATTATGAATAATGATCAACTCTTTGAAGAACTATCAATTAAAAAAATAAAAATAAAAAAGAAATTAATTTACTAATATAAAAAATAATTACATAATTTATCATAAATTATTATATTTATATATCACATGCATAAGATTTGTTTATTTACCATATTATAATATTCATCACCAGTTCTATGGATAAAATGATTATACCAAAGTTACTCTATTCTAGGCTCACTACCATGTATGGAGAAGGTTTTAGTCACTCCTCTCCCATGGGAGAATATCTATTCTTCACCTCCACATAATAAATAGATGATGTTAATATCATCTTATAAAATCGAGGTCCACTTCAACAAATAATAGATATCATTATTTTCCTTCATTTAGTGTGGTGATATATACCCCCACTTCGTCCAATGAGACTTTTATACGGTAAATTATCCTAATAACTAAGTGTAATATCTTGAGGCTCCAATTTTCTCTTATTTAATTAGATAAATCATTTGTGAATCTTAGATTTTCCCTTGTTCATTTACTGGAATACAATAATTCAACTATGGCTATCCTATGTCTAGTTTAGTTAAATCACCATATTCATTCAGGTATTGGTTAATGGAGATGTGTTCACATATGTAATTTTCACACAATAGAGCAATCCCATGTATGATATCTTATGTATTTCTCCTAAAAATATGTTCATTGATGTTCCATCTC
This sequence comes from Viscum album, assembly GCA_963277665.1. Classification (NCBI taxonomy): domain Eukaryota; kingdom Viridiplantae; phylum Streptophyta; class Magnoliopsida; order Santalales; family Viscaceae; genus Viscum; species Viscum album. The sequence continues at coordinate 1,602,660,268 of OY728161.1, read as the reverse complement.
TTAGATATGTTTTCTCAGGTATGATCGTGAAAAATCCTTTGAACTATTTCCTTTCCTCAACCATTGTTCATGTAAAAATATCTTCAAGTATATCATTTCATAAATTTCATTCACCAAAATATGTTCACAAGAAATTATTTTCTAAATCCTATTAATGGAGCACCACTTCACAAAACTACTATTCATGATACTATATTTACACGGATCCATTCATTATTCTTTATCATTTTAACATCTTTACAAAACAGGCTTCACTTAATTCTAACAAGAATGATAAATATCTTTCCCTTATCTGGCTATTTGAACAAATTTAAAACAAGGGGATAATCTTTTCATTATTTTTAGGATAAATCTTATGATGAAGGTGTTTGTTTTAAATTTTTGTATTTTTTTTCCAAGGAATGTTGGTGAAGAAAGAAAATCACCCCAAAATGTATTTGGTGAAAATTGTATTGTTGTTTATTTACAATAGAATTAAACATACTCTGTTCATCATAATGATTATAAGTTTTTTGTAAGAAAAGGATTTTATCGGACTCACCTTGGATCCAGAATGAGAAGATATTTTAATGTGAATGTAATTGTTAATAGATTCAATATGAATTCGATATGAAAGAAGTTATTTTCATGATGTAGATTGGAAGTCTTTCAAACTATGATAAAATTAATTGTGACGATGTTTTTTTCATTCATATTTAATTAATCATATGTTAATTGGAGAACTTGTGACGCATTATTAGAGAAATAATGCAGATTTGAAATGATTCAGACTGATTTTATTATTATAAGTAATGGATTCATCGAATACTACCCAAAAGATTATACCCAGTATAATTGTATCCAGGATAATATAACCTATAATGATCAAGATGATCATATCACGTCCAATTATACTCAACATTATCCTACTCAAATTGATGAGATGTGGAATATGTAAGAACCCAGATCTTTGTTTCAGGTATGTGTTCTCTTTTTCTGGAGTTTTAAGGATAAATAAGGTTTCTGGAATTTTTTTAAGTACACGCAGTGTACATTCTGAGTACACATCGTATAGTCTTTTTCTGCTCTAAGCCATGTGCTGGCTATGTCCGGGCCACACACACGGTGTGTGGGGGTGACGAGTAGGGTAATTTTGGTGGAGTGCGGAAAAAACCCACAACACACCGTGTACTCTAAAAGTACACGTCGTGTACTTCTCTTTTTTTCATTAAATAGACCGGGGGTGTGCCTAATCACCATAGTCATCATCTTCAAGGTCTAGTTCGACCGAGAGACGTCGTACGGCTGTGAAACTTCTCCAGATTCCCGAGCCTCCATCTGTTCTCTGATTCGAGTTCTGTCGATTGCGTTGGAAGAGCAACAGTGACTTCTCCCTTCAACTTATGCCTTATTTTCCAATTCTTCTCCCTTCTCATGTTGTATATGGTTGAATGTTGTGTGAAGTTTCTCGTATCTACAATGTTCTAGGGATAATCTTTCGTCGTGTTTCAAGTATATCTATCTCCTAGGATCGAGGTAGGTGGTTGGTGCCATACCATTCAAATTCTCTGACTTTTAGATGCGAATTTCCACCGATACCCATGAATGGGGTATTGCATGTTTACCTTTTTCCCCTTTTGTTTTCATGCCTTTATTTTATGATTTTGTAGAGGTAAATTGACCATGTTAGAGGATTATTTGTTGTTCTTGGATGTATTTTCCCTTACATTGTTCTGTTTACAACCTTTGGGTCTTGTTTGCCTTTGGATTTTACACCTATTTCCATGCCTTGTGTTTATAGGTTGGAGTGAAATTCATAACATTCTTGTTTCCTTCAAGACTATTGATCCAAGTATCTCTATAGGTGTACATTGGTTATCCAAGTATATCTATAGGTGTACTTGGGCCTTATAGCATTATTAGGCACTGACTGTTATGGGGCTGAGACAACCTGGTGCTATAGACTATAAAGGATAGATCGAGTGAGCATCCCAAATAGTCTTAGATATTATAGACTATAGGGGATTTTCCGAGTGAGATCCCAGAGAGTCTTGGATATTATAGACTAAAAGAGGGTATACCAAGTGAGCTTCCTCAGAGAGTCTTACCTTGTTTAAATAACTTTAAGAACCTTCTCAGGCTAGAGGAGTAATTGACTGAGTGAGCTTCCTCAGAGAGTCTGTGGTATACCTGAAGCTATAAGAGGAATTGACCGAGATAGATTCCTCAGAGAGTCTCTAGAAATTGGGGCTAAGAGGGTTTGACCGCGTGATATTCCTCAGAGAGTCCCTATATACCTTGAACTATAAGGGGAATTGACCGAGTGTGCTTCCCAAGAGAGTCTCATAAATTCGTATAACAAAACCAGAGGGGTTAGGCTGAGCGCACTGCCTAGAGGGATGTGGTACTTCTTGTATATGACTAGAGGGAATGGTTGTGAGTACTTCCCAGAGGTTTTTCCTTCTTGTTAATGGTTTTCATCACTATTGGTGTTGATCACTGTTGTGTATCATCCTGCTTTACAGCTTACTGTTTACAGCTTACTGTTTTTCTATTGTTGCCTAATGCTTATTGTACTTTTACCTGCCATATACTCACTGACTGTTAGGAACATATCATTAGGATAATGCCTATTGGGATTTAGTCTCACACCCTATTTGGGTCATGCTTTTGGGCCCAAACAGACTATGTTGTTTCAGGAATAGACAAGGGAAATCGCCCATTGACTTTCGGTACATGATTTCATAGAGAAGGAGAGCATGGGACCATGATTTGGCTTGAGATGCCGAGGAGCTGTTTTATTTTCTTTTGTACATGTTTTGGTACTGTGTTGATTTTTTCATTATGACTTGTTTGGATGCTTACCTAAATATTTCTCATGCATCATTTTATATATACATATATGCTTGAGTTTGTTGATTTAGTTTTCTGCTGATTATATTGTGGGTTATTACTACTTCCGTTGTTTCATGTTTATTTTTCTTCCACTGTGTACTCTGCCAATAATGGAATAGTTTCCCCACTGTCACACCCATCGGCCTTGCTGCTAGTCAGAAGACGTTGGCCTTTGAGGAAATGTGCTTGAGGCTATGTGACTAACCGAGTACGGGGCGCCTCTGGGTGGCTTCCGGAACCGCAATGTTACAAAGTGGTATCAGGCGAATTCTTTTCTCTTTCTTTACTGTTGGAGACATTTTCCAGGGATAGGAATAATTTGGTACTTGGTAAATAGTTGTGCCGGGGAGTAGCTAACCCGTGTACAGGGAAATGCCAAACTATCTCGTTTATTGTAGTTTTCTAGTTTTGAGATTTTACGGTTGATATGATTTCACCTAGAGCGATTCACATGCCTTGTGCTCTTATTGTTTTATATTACGGTTCTATTTATATTGCAACTTGATGATATGAGGGTATGCCATCTCATGAATCATATAGGAACTTGTAGAAATCACATACCATGCATTCTTGCCATGCCATCTATGGTGAATTAGCGAATTCATGTCGTTGTGATAGACTCTGTGTAGATTATTCATGTTGTTGTGATAGATTCTTGATAGAATGTCTGCTGTTGTGATAGAGTAATTAATTGTGTTTTACTATGCTTATATGAACATAGAATTTTGATTCTTGATGTTATGGGCCCTCTTGAATCAAAAATTGTTGGATCATGATCCTGTTTTCTCTTGTACATGATTGTAAGAGATGCCAAGATATGATTCATGCGGAGTATGGGCCCTCACAGATCAGAATTTGGCACCTCTTTCCCTTGTTTTCAGTGTTTCTGGGATTCTGTACAGTTTCTATGCTACTTCCTAGAAAAACCCATAATACACAGTATGTACTTTCTGGATACACGCAATGTAGTTTTCAGGTCATGCTTGTGTCCATGTGAGAAGAAAATCAGTGTTTTGAAAATAACTTCAGGAACACGCCGTGTACGGTAGGTACACAACATGTAATGTAGGGCAGTGTACCCAGCTGTGTCACTAACAACACGGGTCGAGGAAGCTCGAGTAGAACACAAAGTCTTGTAAAGGAACATGTTGTGTAGTCTAGACCAGGTACCCGTACGTGTCGCGAACAACATGGGTCGTCGTTACCTCCTCTTAGACACTTCGTGTGGTTTCAGAACATGCCATATAGTCTTGTTTCCGTACCCGGATGTGTCACGAACAACACAGGACAATATCACCTTCTCTTATAAAGTTCGTGTTTCTTTGGAACACGCCATGTAAGGTCCAACCGTGTAGACGGCCATGTAACTAACAACACAGGCTGTCGAGACCACGTCTAGTACACTTCGTGTCCTTGGGGAACATGCCATGTAGTCTAGGGCTAGTCAGACTGTGTGGGTTAGCCGTGTAAGGAGGATCAAGCATGGGTTTAGAGTTTAATTACATACTGTGTGTGGGAACAACACTCCGTGTAGTTTGGGGTGTTACACGACCAGTAGTGCCAGGAGTACACGCCCATTTTAATGGGTTAAGCAGACATGCCGTGTAGTTTTTATAAATGTCATGTATTAGTGTTTTGTAAAACATGATAGTTTTTCCCCTGTTCCCATTTTGTACTCCTATGTTTTCATTCCTTGTTAATCCTGATCTAATGTGTGCTTTTGATCTTTCAGATCTATGCCTCTGAGACGTCCTCCGGTCGTACCTTAGTTTCCATACGGTGACCAGACACCGGATATGGCCGATCAGGGACCTCTTGTAGATCCTCTTACTGTTCCATCCATGGCACCAGCAGTTATACCCGTCGCAAGCACCAAGGCGCAGTTCAGGGAGGAATTCCCGAGGATGATGCAGACCTTCCAGGGAGTGCCGCCTCCTGCCCCTTCGATGGATGAGTTAACACGGGTTTTCTAACAGCAGCATCCTCCTACATTTTTGGGGATTGAGGACCCCATGTTGTAGAGTCGTGGATAGAGGCCACAAAGATCATATTTGTGCACCAAGTGATCCGTTTGTTGAAAATGGTAAAGCTGAAAACCTATATGCTCCGGGACACTGCCAAGAGGTGGTGGGAGGAGATCTCATGGTCAGGTCATCAGTAGGATATGTCTTGGGATGAGTTTCGACACACATTGTATGACTACTTATATCAGGAGACCCTGAGGGCCGATCAAGCCTGGGAGTGTATGAGTCTGCAGTAGGGTACTCTTTCTGTTATGGATTACACATCTTGTATCATTGTGCTGCAGTGTTTCACACAGGTCCCAGATGCTGATGAGTTGGTCCTTGCTAGGTTGTTTGAGGACTGTCTTAGGCATGAGATCTATTCCCAGGTGAATATATTCCAGTTGACTTCTATAACCTCCATCGTCAACAAGGCACTAATCACTGAGCGCAATCTAGGGGATTCTGGATCAGGGATCTAGGGCAGTTCGATATCCATGGCGGGTGTTCCTCCTACGGATGGTAGGAAGCGTCGCAGAGAGTCTTCTCGAGGTTATCGGGTTTCATGGGATATATCTTCTAGAATCCAGGTTGTATGATACCAGTGCGGTAGGAGTGGGTATACAAGGCCTCAATGCCATAGAGATCCGATGGAGTGCCGATCTTTTGGAAGGATTTTCCATCTTCAGCGCTTCTGTCATATAATCTCACCTTCAGTGGGTTGTAGGAGTTCCTCTATGGCCCAGTGTTCTGGAGATGCTTCACCAGTTTCCCGCCAGTATGGGAAATGGAGTTCTTCCTGCCATTCAGGCCGAGGTGGAGGTCGTGGATATGGTGGTCAGTCACCAGGTCATCAACGATAGTAGAGTGGATCAGCTTAGAGCGGTTAGCCAGGGGTGGAGGGTCGTGGTGCAGGACAATCATTCGCTGTGGAGAAGATCATTCAGTAGCAGGATCCCGAACCTTCTACAGTTTGAGGTACGATCTTAGTAGGCTCAGTTTTATCTACAACACTTTTTGAAACTGTTTCTTCCCTTTTCTCTGTTGTTATCGTGGACATCCTTGGTCTCTGTTTCATTTCGTCTGCCTACTCGTTGACTCTGGACATGCCATCAGGAACAAGGACATCTAGTGTATGTTAGTGCAGAGAGTGCACTCTTGAGGTTTCATGGTGTCATTTCTTATGGTACCTCTATGTCATGGAGAGTACGGGCTATGATATTATTCTAGTTATGTACTGGTTGGTACCTTTCTAGGTAGTCGTCGAGTTTTTTCTCTACAGGGTGAGTTTCATATCACCAGAGGGAAGATAATTCATTCATAGAGGCTAGTGGGATGTCCAGGAAGGTAGAGATGGACTAGAGAATCATGGGCTAGGGGAAGTTACACCCCTTATTGCCAGTCTTTATCTGGATGACCATGGGACTTCACTGTTAGACTTTCCTACATTGGTGGATGGTTTTACGAATGTCTCTACTAAGGAAATTTCAAGTGATCCACCAGAGCGTGTGGTAGACTTCTCAATTGAGCTCATTCCAGGAGCTCCACCGGTGTCCATTCCTCCTTATAAGATGGGTACACATGAGTTGCAGGAGCTCAAGAAGCAGTTGGAGGAGTTGCAGGCAATGGGTTTCATCTTACCCAGTACTTCTTCTTGGGGATCGCTTGTCCTGTTTGCATAGAAGGAAGACAGTACGCGACAGCTTTGTGTGGATTATCGGAAGCTGAAGTAGTTGAAGGTCAAAAACCGATATACCTTTCCGAGGATCGATGATCTCTTTGATCAGCTTCGAGGAGAATGGTGTTCTTGAAGATTGACTTGAGGACCGGTTATCATCAGTTGCACGTTAGACCATCAGATATACCTCTGACAGCTATTAGAAACAGGTATGGTCTTTTCAAGTTTACAGTCATTCATTTCGGTCTCACGAACGTGCCAGCAGTCTTCATGGAACTGATGAACCGAGTGTTCCATCCGTACTTTTACCCGTTTTTCGTGGTCTTTGTTGACGATATATTGGTGTACTCTCACACTCGACATGACCATGCCACACATCATGAGATCACTCTGAGTACACTGATAGAGCATAAGTTATATTCTAAGCTCTCAAAATTCCACTTTTGGATGGATCATATTCACTTCTTGAGTCATTCTACTCAGAGAAAGGAGTTTCAGTGGTCCCAAAGAAAATGAGATCTGTAGTTTCTTGGGAGCAGCCGAAGAACATCATTGAGGTGAAGAGTTTTCTAGATATGTCTCGATACTATAGGAACATCATTTAAGAAATCTAGTGCATAGAATCACCATTTATAGGTCTGAGCAAGAAGGGGGCGATGTTTTTATGGTCAGATTCTTGTGAGTCCGCCTTTCTGGGGCTGAAAGGGAGGATGGAATCAGCACCGATACTAGTCTTTTCGGAGTCGAGCAAGGGATATACTATTTACTGTGATGCTTCAGGTATTGAGATGGGAGCTGTACATATTCAGGAAGATAGAGTCATGGTTTATGGGTCTCGGCAGTTGAGGCCACACGAGAGGAACTACCTGACGCACGATCTGGAGTTGGCAGCAGTTCTGGATGCCTTATGATGTTGGAGACACTATCTTCTGGGGGAGCACTCTGTGGTTTTCACCGAACACAAGTTTCCCAATTATATATTTACTCAGCGTGAACTGAATCTGAGATAGCCCAGGTGGGTTGAGTATCTTCCGTCTTTCAACATTGAGCTCACCTATACACTGTGAAAGGGAAACGCAGTGGCTGATCCTTTGAGCAGGAGAACTCAGATTTAGGCAGTTTAGGAGGCCAGTAGTGAGTGGAATCTTAGGTATCTATTCTATGAGATGCACTTGGAGGTGCACGATAGGCAGGGACATTCCTTCCTTTCATCTGTGTCTACCACCTCTACACTTCTTGATCGGGTTCGAATGAGGCAGCTATCATATTCAGAGGCCTTAGTCCTTCAGGAGAGTGTGTCATGAGGGGAACCTCTTCCGGGATGGAAAGTGGGTGAGGATGAGATCTTGCATTTCCAGGGATGCATTTGGCTGCCTACAGACATACCCGAGGAGATGATTTGGGATTTTCATTCCTCAGTTTGAGCGGTTCATCCTGGAGTCACCAGGATGTATCATGATCTTCATCAGCAGTACTGGAGGCTAGTTATAAAGAGATATGTTGCATCTTTTGTCATGAGATGTTCTACTTGTCTGCAGGTGAAAGTAGATCATCAGTGACTAGTGGATCTTTTCTGGCAGTTACCCATTCCCGAGTTTAAGTGGAACGATGTCACGATGGACTTCATGACTTGGTGACTGAGGTCACCTCGTGGGAGTGATGCTATTTGGTTTGTCGTTGACAGGCTTACGAAGGTTGACAACTTCTTTCCAATCAAGGAGACCACCATTGATGATAATCTAGGATGATTGTTCATCCGAGATATTTTACGTCTACATGGAGTTCCACACTCCATTGTTTCAGACAGGGATGTCTGCTTTACCTCTCGGTTCTGGTAGGGACTTCAGAAGGCTTTGGGTACACAGGTACTTTTGAGTACATCATACCATCCCCAGACTGATGGCCAGTCCGATTTCATGATCCAGGTGCTTCTGGATATGCTATGATCTTGCATTCAAGACATTGGAGGTTCATGGGAGAAGCATATTCCTCTTCTGTAGTTTACCTAAAACAACAGTTTTTAGGCGACCATTCAGATGGAACCTTACTAGGCTTTGTATGGTCAACCAAGCCGATCACCCTTATTCTGGCTGGAGGTAGGAGAGGTAGCTCTGTTGGGACCTCGTCTTGTTTAGGAGACCTCAAAGAAAATAGAGTTGATTCGAATGACGATTGATATAGCATAGTCTCGACAGAAGTCTGATGATGATCAGTGGAGGTGACCATTGGAGTTTGAGGTCAGAGATCAGGTTTTCCTGCGTGTCACACCGAGGATGGGACAAAAGAGGACTCAAGGACAGGGTAAGCTTTCACCGTGGTATGTCGGGACGTTTGAGGTGTTTGAGAGAGTTGGGACGGTTGCCTATCGGTTGAAGCTACCTTAGAGGTACTGGGCTATGCACGACGTTTTCCATGTCTCTCAACTCCGACGTTACTTTTTATACTCGTCTCATGTCTTCCAACTCAAGGAGGATGAGATTGAAGTGGATGTGTCATTTGAGGAGCATCCTATCCGGGTTGTCTATCTCAGTATGAAGGTCTTCCGAGGTTGTTTTGTTCCTCTGGTACGGGTGATATGGTATCATGGGCGAGTATAGGACAGGACTAGGGTGAGGGTGGCCGAGGTTCGATCGTAGTGGCTGGAGCTGTTCGAGGTTTATTCTTCTACGCACCTCTAGTGAAATTCAGGGATGAATTTCCTTAAGGGGGGAAGTTTTTAAGAACCCAGATCTTCATTTTAGGTATGTTTTTCCTTTTCTAGAGTTTTTGAGAAAAATATGGTTTCTGGAAATTTTTGAAGTACACGTCATGTACTTTCCAAGTTCACGCCGCGTACTTTTTTTCTGCTCGAAGCTGTGTGTTGGCTATGTCTGGGCCACACACACAGTGTTTGGGGGTGAAGTGGAAGCCGATTTTGGTGATGTATGAAAAAACCCACTACATGTCGTGTACTCTAAAAGTACACACCGTGTAATTTTCATTTTTTTCATTAAACGGATAGGAGTCGCGCCTAATCACCATATTCACCTTCTTCTAGGTATGGTTTGACCAAGAGACACCACACAGCCGCAAAACTTCTCTTGATTCCCAAGCATCCATCGGTTCTCTGATTCGAGCTCTGTCGATTGATTTGGATGTGCAGCGGTGAGTTCTCTCTTCTACTTGAGCCTTGTTTTAGAATTCTTCCTCATTCACAAGTTATCTAAGGTTGAACGTTTTGTGTGTTTTCCCAAATCTATGCAGTTCTAGGGAGAATCCGTTGTCATGGTTCAATTATATCGATCTCTTCGGATCTAGGTAGGTGGTTTGGCCTTAATGTCCAAATTCTCTGATTTTTATGTGCAAATTTCCACTGATACCCTTGAACGGGGTATTACCTGTTTACCTTCTTGGACTTGTTGTTTTCCTGCCATGCTTGTATGCTTGTGTATGGGTAAATTGTCCATTTAATAGGATAATTTGTTTTTCATGGATGTATTTTACCTTACTTTGATTTGTTTACGACCTTTGGTTCTTATTTTCCTTTGGCTTTTACACCTGTTTCCTTGCCTTCTATTTATAGGTTGGACTGAAATTCATAACATGCTTGTTGCCTTCAAGACTATTTTTTCCAAGTAGATCTATAGGTTTACTTCAGTTAGACAAGTAGCTTTATTGGCGTACTTGGGCCTTATAGCATTATTATGCACTGGCTATCATGGGGCTTAGAGAAGCTGGTGCTATAGACTATAAGGGATAGATAGAGTATGATTCCCAGAGAGTCTTAGATATTATAGACTACAGGGGATGGACTGAGTGATCTCCTAGAGAGTCTTGGATATTATAGACTACAATAGGGTCGACCGAGTGAGCTTCCTTAGAGATTCCTACCTTGTTCGAATCTCTTTAAGAACCTTCCAAGGCTAGAGGGGGAATTGACCAAGTGAGCTTCCTTAGAGGGTCTGTGGTATAGCTGAGGCTATAGGAGGAATAGACCGAGATAGCTTCCTTAGAGAGTCTCTAGACATGGGGTTTAAGAGGGCTATACCACGTGATCTTCCTCAGAGAGTCCTTGAATACCCTAGACTATAAGGTGAATGGACCGAATGTGCTTCCCCAGAGAGTCTCATAAATTCGTATGACCAAAACAGAGGGGTTAGGCTGAGCGCACTTCCTAGAGGGCTGTGGTACTTCTTGGATTGAACCAGAGGGGATGGCTGTGAGTACTTCCTAGAGGGTTTTCTGGCTTGTTAGTTGTTTTACATCACTATTGTTGTTGATCACTGTTGTGTGTCATCTTAATTTACTACTTAATGTTTACTGATTACTGTTTTTCTATTGTTGCTTACTGATAATTTTACTTTTACCTGCCATATACTCATTGACTGTTAGGCACATATCATCGGGTGAATGCCTACTTGGATTTTATACCACACCATTTTTGAGTCATTATTTTGGGCCCAAACAGACTATGTTGTTCCAAGTATAGACAAGGGCAAGCACCCATCGACTTCTGGAACTTGATTTCTTCGAGCAGGAGAGCATGGGACCTAGCTTTGGCTTGCGATGCTGAGGATCTGTTGTATTTTCTTTTGTACTAGTATTTGTACTGTTTTTTTTCATTGCGACTTGTTTGGCTGCATTAATAGATATGTATCATTCATCATTTTATATATACATATGTGCTCCAGTTTGTTGATTTAGTTTTCCACTGTTTATATTGATGGTTATTACTGCTTCGGCTGGTGCATGTTTATTTTTATTCCACTATTTACTCTGGAAATGAGGGCATAGTTTTTTCCCACTGTGACTCCCAAGGCCCTCGCTTGTTGTCGGCAGCCTCTGGCGTTTGGGGAAATGTGCTTGAGGCCATGTGACCAACAGGGTACGGGGCACCTCTGGGTGGCTTCTGGAACCAGGATGATTCATAAAATCATACTCAAGATCAAGAAGAATAAGATCATTTTAAGGCACTGTAGAATCCAATACTCAAGCTTATTTATAGGGAATGAGAATTAAGTTGATGGGAAAAGATAAAGAAGTTTTAATTTTTATCCTACTAATAAAGGAAAGAAGGTGAAGATCATACTAATTATGTCATAATATTCCTTGAATAAATTTGTTGAGGCCGATGAATAAAAATAGAAGTAAATAATGAGATCAGGAATCTCGTTTATCATTTCAAAAGATTTTAATTACTTTGTTGGTTTCCTACTGGTTAAAGAGTATAATTGAAGATGTAAATTTTCATTTTAAGAGGATATAGCTGAATTAATTGAAAATGGGGACCTTGACATTCAAATTAACGAATTTATTAATTATTCATTGTGTAACTACAATTTAAATAGAGACTAAATTGAAATTTAAAAGATGGAGTGAAGAATGTAGAATATATGGGATACTTTGTGAAGAGTTGACAATATCAAAATTCACCTATGATTTTTGGGAAAATTGAGATTAGCGTGAATTTTATTAAGAATGAAATTTTTGGATTCCCACAGAAACATATCAATGGTTTCCTAGAAGAGGCGAAAAGTACGTTGTACTTCTTTAATGATCAATGTAATGTTCACAACAGAAGAGAGATAAGATCTGAGTTTTATATGGAATACTAAAATTTCATTATTATTTTTTGTTGTATTTTTTTTGAAGGATTTATGTTAAAGGTAATAGATAGGATCAAATTGTTTTATTCAGTAGATAATCATGCATAGTTTTTATTATAGTTAGAAAATTAACATAATATTCTTGTCGACTGTATTAGGATAATAATTTTATTGGGATGGGTAATCAGATTTTGGATTTTCATACTGATATTTCTGGATCGAGGAGGAATCATTCCAAGAAGAATTGTATCGGGGAAAATTTTACCAGGGGGAATTTTATCGGGAAGAATCATACTCGGAGGAATCGGACTGGGAAGAATCATACTTGGGAAATCGCATTGAGTTTTTCTAAACAAAACCCAAGAAGTTCATTATGTATTCGAGGTAAAAAATTGAATAATATATTTCAATTGAATATATTTGTGAAATTGAAATAATGAACAGGTAACTTGCATTGTTACACAAACATTGTATTACCCTATTTGTGAAAAGAGGGTGGACTTGTACTATTGGATTTTTATCAATGTAATACATGAGTGAAATAATATATCCTACACTTTATAATCGATGGATTTTTTTCTGGTGTATAGTGTGGTGTTAGATCATTTACATACCATAAAAATTATGTAGATATTCTTATTGAATAATGAACCTTTCGAATTCTTGTATTTATATTTATGTGTCTTTAATTTGTTTTCATAAGTGTGTTTAATCATTAACAGGAGTTGAAGGTTGTTTCAATTGAATAGAAAAATAAAATAAAATGAATTACTAATTCACTCCCCCCACATGGTGATACAATTACATTGACTAAGCATTTACATTTATATATAAATAAACATTATTTTATTATTCCGTCACTTCTATATTTTTTGGAGAATCATTCATGAAGATCCACTTTTTTCCTAATAACTATATTTAATCTCATGACTAGTAATATAACAAAAACTAGCGTGGTGAGAAAAAAAAAGTTCATCTTCCTTGAGTAGTGAAAATTTGACTATCACAAATCTTCATTGATTGTCATGGAAAACCATCCATTATAGTAAAATAAACATTAAAACTCAACCAAACGTGACATTAAATATTTTCACATTACATTGAATTCATGAATATGATATGAATATAATATCCTATAAAAGATTTGTAATCTACATATCATGCTACACTAGAATTCAATATAGATCTACATAACTCAAAAACATTATATTACACCAATTAATATTGAATATAATTTTCCATATATAATGTTTGGAATAAATAAACAGTTAATTACATAATTTTATATATTCTCATAACTCCACCAACAACGTGATATTCATATCCTTACACTATGTTCATTCTGAACAAAATTAAAACAAAATCAAGTGTTTTAATTTAGATAGATCAGAATAATTCATCATTTTTAATGATTCAAATGAACAGAAAGTCCTTCTGAAATAGTATGTAATATCAATTATATATCAAATAATCACCTCTTTTTATCGAACTTTTAGATCATATAATTCTTTATTATCTTGTATAATAACTTCACTTCTATTCATATTATTTACAAGGGTCCTTAACAAATATAATAGCAATATGTTGAATTTGACTACTATTGTTAATAAATCCTATATATTAACCTATGAGTAAAAAAATTTCTATTTTTTGAGGATGATTAAATGTGTTATAATGTATCAAAAATTTTAATTCTTTCTAAATGTCCATCAAAAATATATATGGGAAATTGTGGCCAAAATATAATAAAATTTATTATCGATCACTATAAAGGATCACAACCTCATTAGTATATATCTATTCAATATTCATAAGGGGAGGATCCTCCCATATTTCTATGAAATTCTCATTCATTATTAGTTTATTCACAATTACCCATATTAAAAAATTATTATTATATTTATTGCGTAGAATAATAAAAAATTCCATTGTGATATTGTCATACTTCCATTCTATTATAGAGACTATTTTTCTGAAACTGTTTTGATATTGTTTCTCAACCTTTACTTTTTAACATACCATGAATATTGACACATTATTAGAAAATTCAAGCTTTATTGTTTCGTAGCACAAATTTTCACTATAATCACAATACATATTAGTGCTACTAAGATTCATTTCAAAATTAGAGCTATGAGATTTATCTATAAATTTAGTATTTATCTTAGGCACTAATCAAACACACAGGGTCCAAAATATCAATACACCATTTTACTAGATGATGTTGATAAATTTCAGATCAATCTTGTATTTAATATTATTTTGTGAACTCACATCAATATGTTCAGACATGTGATCCTTCTATAATAAACTTTATTTGGTAATTAATTATAAAAAATATATTTTCCCCCTTCCCAAATAATTTCCCTATCCAAATTTACTAAATCCATTAATATATTATATTTTTATATTCCCTTCCTAGATAGAATTCCATGATTATTTCTACTAAACTCAGTATCAATATTGTTTTACATCCTGCAATGGTAGTGTGTTGAGCAGTCAGTGTCCTTGTGTACTTCCAGGCATCTCATTTGTATTATTTTTAGCTCTCCCTTTGTGAATTTAAACATTAGATATTTTTTATATGTGTATATATATATCTATATAAAATAATTCTTCATATATGTTGTGTATCCATATATTTTTAGGATAATATTATAACTAAAAACTCAAGATCATGAGTTAGATAATCTTGTTCATGTTTCTTTAATTTCTTTGATACACAAGAAACAACAAAAATATTTTTCCTAATGATTAACCCAAGTCCATTTTTAAATCATCACTATATGTCATGAATAAATCCTTATCTAATAAAATTTTAATTCTTGTACATTAACCTATATTTTCTCTATATTAGAATAGCTTTCTTCGCATTCCCTTAACCATGTCAATTTGACCCCTTTACATGTAATCCTAGTTAATAGTTTTTTAATTAAGAATAGTTGTTAATAAATTAAAAATTTTACTTTTAAAAATAAATAAATAACATATATATTTTATATTATTTTCTATCCTGCATACATTAACATCCATTTTATTTAAATAATCATCACATATTAAATTCTTGGAGATAAAATATTTAAGAAAATGATCTTTTAAAATCCAAGATTCACACATTATATATTTGAAAAATAAATTCATTTTTATAATTTTATATAAAATAATTCATTAATTGGTCTCACACCATTTTTATATTTTAGTGTATATCATGATATCAACTATATAGTCCTTGAAAAAACTATTAATCAAACCCATAATCATTAATGGTTCATTAGCTAATGAAAAAGGAATTATGATAAACTCATAATGTTTATACCTTGTACAATATATTACCTTTAGTATAAAATCCTTATTCAGTATTAATTGATGATAACCCAGATAATGACCAATCCCTGAGAAATATTGAGATCCATGAAGTTGATCAAAAAAGTCAACAATTCATGGTAAATGATATTTTATATTTATATTAATGGAATTTATTTCTAAATATCATTAAAAATTTATGAACTAATACATCATTTTGTTAAATAGATTATGGGATCCCTGAGGTAAAAAATTTTGGTTTATGAAAACCATATGACCTAACTTGTTTAGTTATTTTTTAACCAAACCAATTCCACCAGGATCATTCTGTTAGGATGAATATATACGAGGTTTCAATTAAAGATGGGTTCAGTGGAAAATTCATATTCATATTCATGGGGATGTCCAGGTAATTTCTAAGGGAATACGTAAATGTATTCTTAAATGAATAACATATCACCTTCTCTTATGATATCCATATCATTACTATTTGTTTTCTCCTCATCTAAAATAAAATCATTACAATGATTCATTATATGTTGTTCTACAAAACACCAAGATAATGATGTATTTCCTATAAAAACATGTGATATTGTTCCTCCCAAAAAAATAATTATCATATTCTCTCAAAAGTAATTTATTGTATTATACATTGAGAGACTACCCATACCATGTATTATTTCAAATTCAACAAGGGAAATTATATTCATAATAATATTAACTTTCCAATATATCATCACTATAATGATATCTTGTCAAGGTGTTTTGATTAAAAACAATTTTATTTGTGTATTTGGAGATAATTAATTACTCTTGTTAAAAATATATGATATATAAGGGTCTGTAGATCCAAAATCAAATGAATCATTAACGATTTTTGGGTTTTTGATCAAAGCATCAACTATTAAATTTTTCAATATTTCAACATCTATCTTAGTTATTACATAATCATAAACTTTCAATCTTGGCCTATTCCATGTTAAATTCCTATAACACATTGGGAATTCATAATATTAACTCACCATTTATTTATAGTTTATGAATTGGACAAAAATGAATTCTCATGTTCCCATTGATTTCATGATTATAATGACCTTTATCTATACAGTTTTATATATCACTTGTTACCTTTAAGAATGACCATAGGTATTTATTTGTACAATTATTATATATTTTTAAAGGCACCATTCATATCGTATTCTTTTACAGTGTTACCCCAATGTGGTGCTTGGAAATTATCTTTTTTAAATTAGTTCCAATGCAAAATAATTTTTTCAGAATTCCATCTTTCTCTTTATGGAACCTGAAAAAACAACCTAATATAGTATTTTTTTATATACTAATTACCTTAGAAGTCATGGATCCAAACCATTATAGAGGTGATAAATATTTTTTCTAGATTACATATATAGTTTTTAGAATGTATTTCTAATCCCTTAACCATTTCCTCACACTCAAAAAACATTTCTCTTGAATTTTTTAAAAGAAATCCCATTTCACGTCTACTAATAATTCTTGAGGATTGTACAATATCAATAATATCACCTTCAAAGTCATCCTTTATAACATCACAGGTCTCATTCTCTCAGATCTGATTATAAAAACATTATTTTTATATTTCTATCCTGGATACTAATAAACATTACCTATTTTCAATAAACCAAAAAAATATTACATTTCTTAAAAATATAAGATACTGGTTAATAAAAATATATATTGTCACCCAAAATTTACTCATGGATAGTTCACCTCTTAGAAAAACCTTACATAAAACCATTCTTTGTATCCTATGGAAATGAAGCATTAGAAAAGAGTGATCTTAGACACCCAGTAATGGTAAATATAGGACAAATCCAATATTGTATAAGAATAAAATGAGTATAAGGGAATATGAAATTGAAATTATTATTTTAAAATTATAACCCATAAATCATATATCAATATCATGAGTCTTGGAATAAATAATGGAATTTCATAAGATATTAATCTTAATTGAATCAAATTACATAAGCCTTTATTGAATATCATTGGCAGAAGTCAACGAATTTCAGCATACACATTATCATAGAATATAATTTCCATATAATAAATTGATATTTTACAGTACTATAATCATGGAATGGGTTCACTTACCACAACATCTTAGTTTTAAATGATTACTCCCAAGTCAATCATAGTGGACGATGTCCCTTAATGAATTGAATTCACTCCAAATTCCAGTACTTTTTATATCATGATAATCAGTCTTTACCCAATATATTATAGGGAGATATAGGTCCTACATATCATATAATGAAAACATATATGTTATAAAGGATCATATATCATTTATAAAAAAATTACCCATGAAAATAACTAGGTTTCATAAACATTTAATTATTGAATAACCCAGAAAAATGAATGGGTTTTATAAAATATTCTTCTTTTCAACATGAATGTAAACCATATATATAAATAATAAGGATGGTATAAAAAGTTCATATACCAAATAAATCATGAAAAAACTCAAATGATATCATATAAAATTGAATTTTATTTTGAAATATCATTTAAAAAAATTCTTTTGAAAAATAAACATTCCATTTGGAATCCAATATTAATATAAAAAAATCCATGCAATTATAAAGAAGAATATTTTATTTGAAAATAAAAATGAAATATTACAAGGTATACATCCAATAATCGAGGCTTCGTGGATATGTGAGAATAATATCATTTCGTATATGTTAAGAACATGTCATCAATTTTTTTTTAAATTTATATATTACATTTTTTCGAAAATGAAAAATAGATTCATTTCAAAATGTTTTGTAAAAATTAATTTATGCGAAAAAACACATCTAAATAATTGTAGAATAATTAAAAAAATATTTTTAATTTTTTTAGAAGTCATATGAATTTAAGATAAATATTCCCCAATGGAGAGTTAAACCTAATCAATCTGGAATAATATTGATATTTGAAATAAACATATAATATTTTGGTAAATTTTGAATCATAAACCCTCTGAAAGAAAGAAACAATGGGTATATGTAAATACCATAATTACCTTGACATGAATCATAAAATACATTCATGAGCAGTATATACATGCACAAATGAAACTTGTATTATATAAGGCATATGTCCCACATATGAACAATTAAGATGATAATGTATTAAAATGAGTCTGACCCCTCATGTACATTATTTATATACCTGAATTAAAAAAATACACAAATTATTTACTCTATAGATTATTTTTCATTTTTATTATTCATTTTATCTCAATCATTACCATTTTATAAAAAATATTTAATCATTTAGTTTCAAAATATATATTTTTGAGATATTTTTATCATATATCAAAAATAAATTTGTTAGGTTGAATATAGTCTAATAGATAATAATTACATAATATAAATAATAATTATGCAATAAATATCATTTTTATTCATAAAATATGATTCTAAATCTAACCATTAAATATGGTTGATAAAAATGAAATACATTACAGTCATGTAGATGGTATGTCGTATGTATGTATGAGTAATATTACAATTTTTTGACAATCATTATAGAAATGTGATATGTAATATTTTTTATTTCAATAATTCCAATAATATCATATATGTCCAATAAATTTTTTAAATACACTTATATATATATTATCTACGATGTGTGGTGAGGAAAAATGAATCACATCACATTGTGGAGGTGGTAGTCCACACGTACACACAAATGACATTATCATATTTCAGTGCATGGAATGGTAAAATGGGATATGATATATTAACATATTATAATGTTAAAAAGTTCATGAAAATAATTTATAAACATTAATTCTGTCACATTAAATATTTTTGAGATATTGTGAGAAAAAATGAATTATATCAGTTTGTGAGGAGGTAGTCCTGCATACACTTGAATGATAATTTTATTTCCCAATTAATTGAATATGTGGTAGATATAGGTTATTACCTTAAAATAATATAATATAAGTATATTTAGGATAATATTTTTAATATTTTATGATGGTTTAAGATGTTTTTAAGGAGGTTCAATAACAAACAAATCCAAAAATGCAGATACATTTTATACCTCTTATTTTCAAAATCCTTCCATCATTAGGACATCAATCCTACTATATATGGTGTAATAATATATATAAAGAATCTGGAGTGGGGGTATAACAACCCTGCTCTTCATTTCACACTTAACATAAATTATTACATAAGGCCTTCACTTGATACAATATAGATGATCAATAGGTATAGTATCTTCAGGGATTAACAAAATTACATAACAACTTAAAACATATAACAAAAAATCTTATTGAAAACATCCTTTACATGACCACTACATTCCCTTGTACTTAGCATTGCATGGGATAACCTGAGGACATACATAAGAAAGGGGTGAGCTATATATCCCATTAAACGAATAAACATGGAATTAAATGAGGAATACAATACATGTTAAACAATATTCATATCAATGGAGAACAAGATAAACATGAACATAAAGTCATGATAATCCATGATAATTATAACATGGAAATGTTACCACATAATTTAATATGATATTATAATGAGCCATGGCTCATTGCACATAGAGAATGCTTAAACCCTCACTGCACATGAAGCATGAGTAAACCCTCATTCCACATTAATTATAATGATTAAAAACTGATTTCACATGTTGTATCATGACAATATACATTCCCAAAATAATTGGAGTTCTATTCAGGTACATCCATCATAATCATTTCATTTCATGCAAAAGTGTTTCACATAGATAATATAGCATTTAATCATTAACATAATTATTCATTCCACGAATAAGATATGTAGAGTACATAAATTTATGTAACCAATAAACAAGTAAATATTTATAATGGTTAATACCCTTGATAGATAAGTGGTTACGGTATTGACTACACTATTATTTTGGTATGAAAATATTGGTTTAATTTCGGTAGCATAACGACGCCAAATAGAAATTCCAAAATTGGGTTGATGATATTGAAAGTGGTATGTCATCACTTATAAATTAATTGGACAGAAATAGGATCATGGTACATATTATACCATCATATGGAATGGAATTTTTATCCATAATATAAAAAAATTGCTTCAATGTAAATAAAGAGAGAGAAATTCCTTACGGAATTTTGGGATGGGAATGAGTATTCATGAAAGGCATTAATGAAAGGGAAAGGGGTCTCCCATCATTCAAAAACAAATAGGGAATTATGGGGGAGGTGATAAATTATTCCTCAATAAATAGAATTGAAAATAATAGGGTATAATAACATTAAGAAACATGGATTAATTAAGAAATGAAGGAATCCCTTACTTGGAAGTGTACTTCCAAAGGATTGGGAGAGTCTTAAGAGAAGATTCTTAGGAGTTTGGGATTCCATGGATGGATTCTTGAGATAAGAGGGAATATTCTGGACAAACTAAAATGTCTTTGAGTAAAGAGAAAGCTAGAGCTTGGGTTGGTTTATATAGGAAAAGAGATCAAATTATTTATTATTTAGGTTTGGGACATCACACATTAAACTATTGAAAACAACAAACCGGCTAATTGTTTTTGCCCATTGGTTTTCCCAAAGGGTAGTGTAAAATAATATTTTATACATCCAATTGTTGAAAAGTTTATATAATATGGTTGCTTATGTAGAGGTGAGTCTCACTCTAAAAGAAATAAATTTAAAAAGCCAAAATGTTTTAATCATCTTGAAGGGTCCACTAAAGCTTTGTAAAATAAATTAGAAAACATAAAATCACATTTTATTAATGCTAAAAAAATATATTGGCCAAAAAAATTTGTATATTATTTTATTACATCACTATTGGGTCGTTATGATGTCATAAATCACATTATATATTAAAACGGCATTTAATATTTACCCATACATTTGACTATCTCGGAAAATAATGAAAAATTCACCGCTGGATAATTTCAACATCTTGATTCCAAAAATAATATTCATTTTATATAAATAGTTTTTTTAAAATTTCTAAATTTTCACTTTTAAAATAAAAAACAACATTTATCAAAACAAACATGGGTTTTAACAAAAACACATTTCAAACCTTAATAAAAATCACATTTTTATTCATAAAAACAATACGATCATTTATAGTTAAAAAAAATTTGATAATAATAAAATTTTATTAAGATATTATTTAATTAAAAAATCCGTTAATTTATCAAAATATATTTCTTATTTGAATATTAACTTAAAATACTATTAGTGATTTTAAAAAAATATTTACAAAGTAACAATAATTAAATGAAGGTGTATTCAATATTATATACAAAAAAAATAATTCACATAATCATAGTTCTAGGTTCCTTTTACATAACCCCTTAAAACATCTTAATATGACCTTAGGGTATGGTGCGTGATGGTGACACACCCTTGGGGTGCCTCGGATAACATTGTTTGGGTGATAATATCTATCAACATCCACTCCCCTCACAGGAAGTTCCACTCAAGCTTAACGTATTCAAGATTGGATTGGCCTTGGTCAGTAGAAAATCTTAAGGATGCCACCTCCTTTCTGAGCTTTGACAAATAGGCTTCGTAAGGGAAAAAACTACTAGATGAGGCCATTTCTTCCATTGTCTGAGTAAAATGGATTTTTTAAAGCCATAAAGTTATACTAATCATGTTATCAATGTTCAATGGTTATATTAGAAAAGGTCACAATTCATAATGGTATTTCAAAATCCAAAAATATAAATCCAAATAAATTCATATTTTATATAACTATTTTTCATAATATGACATTTAATTAGATCAAGATGAATTATTATTAATAATAGATTGGTTTGTTATAATCCTCGGCCCTTAAAAACTTTTCACCCTCAAAATTTCCTTTTCCAACACTAAAATATATGTGGGTAACTCTTCTTCATCACTTTCTCCAGTTCCCACTTCTCTTTATAAAAAATGTGGTTTCTCCATGACACCTTCATGAGGGGAAATGTCTTATTTCGTAGAACTTTTTCTCTATGATCTATGATCATCACTAGTTTCTTCTCTTGAAATAGATCATCCTATAACTATATTAACTCTAAAGAGAGTACATGTGATGGGACTGTTATGTACTTACATAAGAGGGATACATGAAATACATCATGTACTTGGGACATGATAGGTTGAAGTGCTAGTCGATGGGCCACAACCCCAACATGTCAAGAATATTGAAGGGGACGATGTTCCTAGGACATAACTTCCCTTTCTTTCCAAACCTCATGACCTTCTTCTGTGGATATATGCATAGAAATACCATGTATCCAACATTGAATTCAAGGTCTTTTCGACGGTAGTCTGCATAACTCTTCTGTCGACTTTTGGCTGCCATGATATGCTGCTGAATGGTTTTATCCTTCTCCACCATTTTTTTGACCATTTCAGATCCTAGCAGCGTACGCTCACCGACTTCATCCCAACATGCTGGTGTTCTACACCATTTCACATATATAGCATCATATTGATCCATTCATATGCTCAAGTGGAAAATTTTATTGTATGATAATTCAATAAGTGGAATATTTTGGTCCAATCCACTATTGAATCCCATAGAAAATGGTCTTAAAATTTCTTCCAGTGTCTAAATAGATCGCTCATATTGGCCATCAGTTTGACGGTGTTAGTTCATACTGAAGTTCAGTTTAGTACATAGAGCTTGTTGGATACTTTCCCAAAATATCAAGGTCAATCCCAGATCATGATTGAATACAATATATAGTGGTACTCCATGCATACTTACCACGTCATTGATGTAAATATGTGCATGTTGATCCAATGATAAGTCCACTCATGTTTCAATAAAGTGATCTATCTTTGTAAGACCATCCACAATGACCCATAAAGCATTGTTTCCTCAAAATTTCATTGAAGATCCAGTGAAAATGTCTATGGTAATGTTATCTCACTTCCACGTGGGTTTGGGTAGTGGAAGATTCATACCCTCATACTTTTTCCACTCATCCTTCACTTGCTGACATACTAGGCACTGGGATATATATTCAGCAATCTATTTTTTCATTTTTCCCAGCAAAAGTTTTCTCAGATATCTTGATACATCATTTTTCTTCCAAGTTGAATTGAGAAGGTTGTTCTATGTGTTTCATCTATAATCTCATTATTTATCTTGGGATCAGATAGTACACATAATCGTGACCCAAATCTTACAATTCCATCCTTATTAACAATGAACTCTGAGGATTTCAGATTTCTAATAGCTTCACCCTTTTTAAGAATCATCAAATCCTTTATTTGAGAATTATTTATTTTTTCCATGTGGGATGGTTGAAAAATCATTTGATATATGATTGATGACGTTCCTCCCTTAATGATTCCAATGTCTATCCTCTACAAATCTAATAATATTGGATCCATTTAAATTCACATCATTGATAAAGATGTAGGATCCTTTCTACTTAGAGAATACTCCACCTTGTTCGCTTTCCCAAGGTGGTAATGGATTGCACAAGAATAGTCTTCTATCATCTCTAACCATCGTTGTTGGCACATATTCAACTATTTTTTTGAATATATACATGAGGATTTTGTGATCTGTAACGAGTACAAACTTCTCTCCAAAGCGGAAATGCCTCCAAATTTTTAAATCGAGGATTACTGCATCCAACTCCATATCATGTGTTGTATTGTTTTTCTCATGAAAATTAAATTTAATTAAACCATATACAATTACCATGTCATTTGGCATCAAAAAAACCCCCAAGTCCTTTTTTGAAGCATTACTAAATATCCCAAAACATTCTATGCTTGTGGGTAATGTGGGCATGAGTGCAGTGATAAGCCTTATTTTAAACTCTTTAAAGCTCTCTTCACACTCATAAATCCAAAAAAACCTTATTCCCATCTGATTTATCTTGGTAAGAGGCTTGGAAAAAGCATGATAAATTTATCAAAAATCTATGATAATATCCAACTAACCCCAACTAGCTAAAAATATATGTTACCGACGATGGCCCCAGCCATCCCTTAATTGTAGTTGTATTTGAAGGATATATAGATATCTCATTTGTTATGATGATATGACCTAAGTATGATACCTCCTTCAACTATAACTGACACTTGATGTACATTTCATAGAGGTTCTCCTTCTACAAGGCCTCCTGAACAATTCTTAGATTCTCCTCATGAACCTTCTTGGTTTTGGAGTATATTAGAATATCATCTTTAAATACTACCAACATTTTTCAAGCTAATCTCTAAAGACTATGTTCATCAAGAACATGATGCTTTATGGTGCAGTTGTGAGTCCAAAAGGTATTATAATTGATTCAGATTTCCCATTACATTGTAGGAAAATATGTCTTGGGGATATCATCCTTCTTTACCATTACTTGATAATATCTTGACCGAAAATCCATATTGGAGTTGTATTGTGCTCCACACACATGATCGAACAGGTAATCAATTCATGGTAGAGGATACATGTTCTTTATCATGATTTTGTTGAGATCATGAGAATAAATGTCAAGGTGCATTGAACCATACTTATTCTTGATGAATAGGACATGTATACCCCATGGTGAATAACTATTGTGTATAACCCCATTATCTAGATTCTTATGTAGTTGTTTTTTAATCTCATCAAGGTCCACAACAACCATTCTATACAGTGTTTTGGATATTGGAAATGCCTCAGGTATAAGGTCAATTTATATTTTAGCATCTCTTCTAGGAGGAAGGCCAAACAATTCCTTAGGAAACACTTCAGTGAATCCCCTCACAATAGGCATGACTTCAATGATGGTTCACTCCTTAGACTCAATCATCTGAGCTAGATACGAGTGCTAATAGGGCATTAATATCCACACTTGTGGTGATGGTTCTAAATAGGATTCATCTTCCTCCTTGCAAATTTATAGTATCAGGGGTATATTCTCCAAATGGAGAGTGATTTCCCTCTCATGGAAATTTATGTTGGATTTATAAAGGGAAATCTAATCCATGCCATAAATTACATCAAATTCTACTAGAGTGAGTATGATGAGGTTCTTCGAGAAGTACGGTATATAAATTATAATAGGGGAGGAGTTATATTCATGGGATTCAATGATTTCCCCCTTCATTGTACTCACAGACATCTTCACTTCCATGATTTTTGGTGTTCTTGGGATTGTTCAACTAAATTTTTGGGATATAAAAGAATGCGTAGAACTAGAATAAAAAATGTGTTCTCTATTATAGAATGAATAACTAGTGTACTTATCACCACTACATTGTCAGGGTTAACTTTGTCAGTAGTGATGGAAGAAACTCTCCGTTGATGCTGTTGAGTTTGTGGGTTGCCTTCGAAAACCCTTGGCTTAAGAGACTGATTTGCAGGTGCCTATTTCTTTGTAGTTGATGCAATAAACAACTTGTTGATAGTAAAATGGAGTGTTACTATCCTCTATTGTATCCATTGGTTTTTCTTATCGGGTGTTAATGACTATGATCCCTTCTCTTCCAAACCTAAATCATTTCCTCACCCCCTTCAAGAAATTTCTTATGTGCATCGTTCCACACCATTGGAAAGTGTGGTGACAGATCTTCTTAGCACTATTGTATTTATCCATCGAACTACCAGAATTGAAGTCCACCTTATTCTTCTTATCCCCATGATACCCCTTAGATCCGGTGATCTACATTTCAACAATGGGGTCACATCAGACTATTTTCTTCACAGTTGTTGAAGTCACAGATCTATAGGGCATTCCGCATGCTAGGTTTGAGCCCACCAAAGAAGTTGTCAACCATGAATTTGGGGGTAAAGACAATTTCAATGGTGTATTGTTCATGACTTGTGAAATTTTGCTCATATTCTCTGATGGATTCTTCGTCTTTTTTCATGACGGAAAGTAAGTCCCCTTCCATCATTAGTTGGTGGGTGAGCAGAAAATATTTATTGAATAATTTTTTTTTGAAAATTCTTTTATTCAAATTCCTTGTTCTCCACCTCGGGTTTTTTATTTTTTATCAATGTCTACCATTGATCAGGGTCACCCTCCAAACGATAAGAATACAGAAGAACCATCTCTTGTTTGGAACATTGAATGATGGAGAAGATATTTTCAATAGAGTTGACCCATTGATCAGTGATTGAGGGATCAAATGATCTAATAAAAGTATAAGGCATTTGTCTCATAAAGCTCTTGATAGCGACATGTTCATTCTTGGAAGGGGGGTGAGAGTTCCTCTTGACCCGTTTTTATATTTAAATCTTGATTTAACTGATATATATCATGACAAAGTTCTTTATTCTTGCTCCCATTGGATTGGGAATCTTGTTAGAACAGTCATCACATTGGTCTTCACATCGGTTGTTATACAGAGACCTCATATTACCAGCCATTGGATAGAATAAAAGGAATGTTAGGGGTAACAAATATAGGGTAATCAATTGAAGAAATAGATAAATTATAAATAACTATAATATCCTTAATTTATGAATCTATTGGCTTTAATCTATGTTACCCATTATCTACATTCTAACATTTGTTCTTAGGGAAAAAATTTTCAAATTCCATAAATAATGCTTCATATAAAGCATGTAAATTTACCATAGAATATCCCAAAGGAGCGTTGTAACCATAAGTTTAGAAAATCCCATTGTCATGTACCATGATACCCCAGGTCAATCTCGAAACTCCTTATCATAGTTTTCACTCTTAGATACATCTGTGCCAAATCCCCCTAAACCTTCTCGTACCCATACACGGGTGTATTTTTTTGAAAAAACACGTAATAAATTCTCACCAAGTGTTAGGAATGTTTTTATTATAAATAGTATTATCCCGATGGATTTCATTAGGGATTTATAATCCTAATCCCAAAAATAACTAAACTCAGCCTCTGATACCAACTATAACAAGCCTTCTCTTTATTGTACACTTAACATAAATTATTACATAAGACCTTCACATGATAAAACATAGAAGAATGTATAGTGTCTTTGGTGGTTAAGAACATTAAATAACAACTTATACCATAAAATTAAACATCTTATAGAAAATATATTTTACATGACCACTACATTCCCTCTTGCATAGCATTGAATGGGATTACCTGAGGACATACATAAGAAATGGGTGAACTATATAGCCCAGTAAGGGAATAAACATGGATTAACATGAGGAATAAAATATATGTTATACCATAGGAATATAAATGGATCACTAGTGATACATGATCATAAAGTCATGATAAATCATGATGATCATAGCATGGATATGTGGAAACAACATTTAACATGATATTAGCATGAGCCAAGCCTCATTTAAAATGGATCATGAGTAAACCCTCATTGCACATGAAGCATGATTAAACCCTCATTTTATGTGAATAAACATGATTCAACACTCATTAATCATGACATATCATTATACTTTACTTTACCCAACGAATTGGAGCGCTATTAGGGTGAACCCTTCATAATCATTTCAATTCATGCATAAGTGTGCCACAAAGGTCATACAACATAGATTCATTAACATCATATTTTATTATATGAAAAAGATGTGTATAATACATAAACATAATTACTCAATAAAAACATTCTTGTGATAAAATTTTAATACACTTGATAGAGGAGTCGGTTTATCATTCACTACCCAATGATTTGCGTGTGGAAATTTTGGTGTAAATTCAGCAGCCTAACGACATCAAATAGAAATTCATAAAACTGATTGACGAGATTGAGAGTGGTATATCATCATTTATACAATAAATGGATAGTAATGTGATCATGGTATAATAATATACCGACATATGGAATGAAATATAGATGTTAATGTAAAATAATTTCTAGAATGTAAATGAGGAGAGAAAAATTCCTTATGGAATTTCGGCATGGTAATAGGTGTATATAGTAGGCATTGATTATAGTGAAAGGGGACTTACATAATTCAAAAATAAATAGGGAACTATGGGGGAGGTTATAAATAATACCTCAACATTTATAATTGAAAATAAAATGGCATAACAATAATAAGATACATGGATATAATGAGAACGGAAGAAATCCCTTAATTGGAAGTGTGCTTCCAAATGTTTGGGAGAGGCTTGGGAGAGGCTTCATGGGAGCATGGGATTCCTTGGTATGATTCTAGAGATACGAGGGTAGATTTTGGAAGATGAAAAAAGTAATTGAGTGAATTGTAAGTGGTATAATGGGTAGGTTAATATAAGAAATGAGAGGGAATTCATTATTATTTAGGTTTGGGACACCACACATTTTACTAATCAAAACCCCAAACCACCCATGGTTTTTGGCAATGGTTTTTTCTAAATGAGAGTGTAAAACAAAATTTTATATATAAAATGGACAAATTTTTTAAAATAATAAGGTTACTTATGAGGTGGTGAGTCATACTCTCTAGGAAATCAATTTAAAAAGATAAAATGTTTTATAAGTCTCGGAGGGTCCATTAATGCTTCGTAAAATATATCCAAAAAACCTATAATCACATTATTTTAATTTTAAAACTTATATTGACTAAACATAATGTCTGTAATATTTTATTACGTCACTATTGGGTCATTATGATGTCATAAAACACATTAGAAATTTAAACGGTATTTAATTTTATCCAAAAATTCAATTTTCCCAGAAAATTATGAAAAAATAACTATATGATAACTTCAACAACCTGATATAAAAATAATATTTATTTTATATAAAAAATTTCTAAATATGGGAATTTTCACTTTTAAATAAAAAGTAAAATTTTTCAAAAAAATCATGGGTTTTTACAAAAACAACTTTCAAACCAAACTAAAAAATATAATTGTATTCCTAAAAATTAAAAGATCATTTATAAATAATAAAATTTATTTAATAATAATAATATTTTATTAAAATATTATTTAATTCCAAAATCTATTAATTTATCAAAATATATTTCGTAGTAGATTTTAACTAAAATACTATTTCTTCTTTTAAAAAAAATTACCAAGTAAAAATAACAAAATGAATGTATATTTTTTATTCTATACCAAAAAATAATGCACATAATTATAGTTTTCTGTTCATGTTACATAACTACTTAAAACACCCACATAATACCTTAGGGTATGGTGCACGATGGTGATAAACACTTTGGGTGGCTCGAATAACATTATTCGGGTGGTAATCTTTATCAACTTCCATTTCTCTCGTAGGCTGTTCCACTGACGCTTAAAGTATTCATGCTCGGATTGGGCCTTGTCAAATTAATAGACCAATGATGTTGTATCCTTTCTGAGCTCTGAAAAATGGTACTAGTATGTGGAAAGTCTACTTGATGGCTAGCGCCTCCTTTGTCTGAGTAAATTGGATTTTTCAAATCCCTATGTTTATAATAATAATGCGATCATTGTTCAATTGATATATTATTAATGCTCACAATTCATAACAGTATTTTAAAATACAAAAACCTAATACGAAATAATTTCATATTAAATATAACCATTTTACAAAATAATACATTTAATAAGATCAAGAGAAATTTCCATTAATAGAAGATTGGTTCGTTACAGGGGGTGTGTCTTCTAGGAAGTTACATAGGTAGGTCTTGGAAAATATTGATTTTAATGTGTGATTTAATGATAATAAGAGGATCCCATTCATAAAACAAAATAGGGGCACACTTCAAATTTAAAAAAAATTAAATTAATATAAATTATAATTCCATTAAAATATATCCAAATTGAGTTATTTTCATGATTATATGGGGATTAGTTTAAATCCACTTATCTAAAAAAAATTATACAGTTTTAAGAAAATTGATACCCTTATATTTTTGTTTAACCCTCACTTAGCCCTTTTAAATCAATCCGTGACAACAATAATTTATACTCTTTGAGGATAAATTTTTTTAATATCATATTAAAATGGCCCTTAAATGGACCATTGTCAATATATTCAACATTATCCTATTCAGTATAAATTTTTTAAATTTTTTATTAATTTTATATCATTTAATACAATATTATTTAATATAAAATATCAATAATATCAGTTTTAGAACTATTCATTACAATGTCTTTAAAAAAATTATGTTATTATTTCCAAAGCATTATTCAATAAATTTATATTTATTAGGAAATTTATGTTGATTTCATGAATCAATTATTCCAATTCATGATGAAAAATTTAACAGATATGTTATAGTTTTCAAATTTAAATAATAATAATTCATTATTGTTTTTTTCTCCGGGATTCGTATTTTGTATGCTACTAAACATTATCTTCCCTTTTAAAATATGAGGGTGATAAATTCTCTACCCTCGAACCATTTAATAAATTTCATTAGGGTGATTTGTACATAGTATTCATACTTATGGGTTTGATGTTTCAAAAGAACTATACTAAAAATCCATGTTTTGAAAAGTGTCAATAAATATCCTCTTAATAATAAAGAAAGTGAAATACAAAGGTAATCCACAATTACTCATTACATTTTTTCCATATTAAATGAATTCTTCGTACGTGAAAAAATGGATATAGAATAGAAAAATAACTCTCACGGACTAATACAGGGTGATAGATAATATATTCATGAGAAAGTAAACCATTAAAAATTATATCACTGTAATGGGTAAAAGACCATTCATTACTCAGTTTGAAAAGTATATGAGTATTGTTTTTTATTTTCATATCATTTTTCCCAGAGTTATTGAATTACGTTAATTTATATTATTATAACATGAGTAAATATCCTTAATTCACATTTTGAGTTTAATAAATTATTTAATTTCAACTACAGTATCTTATTTTACTCTAAATGATTAGTTTTTTATATGAATTATTCATTCTTGAAGCACAAAAATCAAATTTTATAGGATCTTATAACACAAAAGAGAATAAAAAATTATTCCTCATGTATCTATACATTATAATGAACCAAAACTGTATTTATAAAAAATGAAATTTCCAAGAAAGAATAAACCTTCATATGAGAAAACCTACAATATCCAAAAGTAAACATTAATATGCAAAGATCAACATCGTTCATTAAATATGTAACTATACATTAAACTCATCAAAAAATTATATTCTATGTTTAAAATAGAAAACTCTGAGGGATTGGATCACATTGTCAACCAATATGAATTTATTTCTTTTCTAATATGTGCACACCATAAACATATAATCTCCATGATATGCTAACGATTTCTCAAAATCACCTGAATCGCCATTAATAAAATATTAATAAAAAAGAAAACATAACCATTATTCCTCAAACAAAATTCAACAATATGTTTTATAACATAATTATATAGGGTTCCCATAATAGTTAACATCTTCTACAATAAAATTAATTAATTAACTCCTAATAATTTTCCAATCATATTTCTATCTATATGATAAAACATATCGTCCATAAATGAGCATAAATTTTTTTATAGATAATTTAAATAAGGAAAAATATTTTCATACTAACTATGACATCACATATTTATGTGGTAGATGATGCACCCTTTTCACCCTTCAGTTTTGGGTTTAAATCATATGGCCTTGATGTATGTCACATGTTTTCACCTTACCTATATGTTTTCATTTTTCTATATCAATATTAATAAAATAATCATAACATTTTCAAAATAATGTGAAAACCCTCAAATAATTTAATAGCTTATAATTAACATAAAATTAACCATCTTATACACCTTAAATAATACATATAAATTTAAACATATATCCCCCAAAATTAAGGTAATTATTCCAAAACTAATAATTCCTTATAAACAAAATGGTTGCATATACTATCCAAAAAATATCTTTATCCTAAATAAATTTCATCAATTAAAACCTCAAAAGGGTTGATAATGAATTTGAAATTATCCAAAACCATAAACTTATATACCCATGATGGTATCCATAACTCTTAAAAAAATTCTTATGAAAATATCTTAATCTCATATGTTTTCTTAACTTACAATTGATACCAACTGTAACAGACTAGAACCCATGCTACCAGATCGGGTTATAAAATCATAGTCATTTTATTTATATATTTGATAAAAATAAACATGAAAAAACATAACCCATAAAAATTTAAAAATAAGATTATTTATAGGTGAACATTTATATTTAAGAACCATTTAGATTTATAATTTTATTGAATTATGAAAAACAATTTTATATCATGGAAAAATAAAAATATGGTTGCGAACAACATATATCATCACCAAAAGTTCTTCACATATATTATCCTTATTATTCATACCTAACTGATAACCTTTCATCATGACCTAGGAAGATGGAAACACAAGAAAATGGTCATCTAATATTCTTATTAAGGGTAAATAAAACAGATGACATGATTACACAAGAATAAAATGAGTATTGGGGAATAATAACATGAACCTAACATTTGAAGTTTATTTCCTATATATCATATACCACAATATTGAGTCACGTAATAAATATTTGATGTTTATAACTAATTAATCATAAAATAATCAAAGATAATGATCTAAGAAAGAATATTATTAACATAATTCAAGGAATTATCATATACACATAAGAAGAGAAAATAATTTCCTTTGTCAACAAGGATATTCTCCAAGATTATCATACTAATATGGGTTCAATTACAAAACTATTATAGTATTAAAGTTTCAATCCCAAGACTATCATAGCGTACAGAGTTACATACTCTACTAAGTTAACTCCCCATTCATTTCTTATATATCTCAAGAGATGCCAATGTTTTTATAATTCATTGTATGGAGATATAGGTACAAAAAATAAAAAAATAAAAACCATTCATATGTGTGCTACCGGATCATAAATCATTCATCATACTAGAAATCAATAAAAGAAATGATTTTAAAAAACATATCATGATATCATAAACCATGTAAATGAAATGCTTTTCATAAAAATATCATATTTTCTCAATAAATATAAACATTTTAGATAAGGAATAATGATGTTAACATTAGTTCATGTACCAAAAAAATCATATATAACATTAATATATTTTAGTATAGATAATAATCAATTTCTAATGATCACTTTGAATTTTTAGAGAAAAAAATAAACTTCCCATTGGGAAATAAATAATTAGTTTTTAAAACATTCATGTGCTACAAAAAGAGAAAATTTTGTTTGAAAATAAACTCGTTAAATTATAATCTTTGATTAATATATTTTATTAATCTTTAGAACAGTAATATATACACAGGTAGTATATGTTAAAAATAATATGTTAATTGTTTGGACAAAAAATTAACAAAGTTCCAAGTTTAGAAAATGAAAAAAAAATATTTCATTCAAACCATTTTGTAAAAATTAAAATATGCGAATAAATAATTTAAAAAAAACAACAGAATATTTTAAAAAACATTTTAAAAATAATTTTTATAAAACAAGAACATGAAAAATAAATATTCCATAGAAGATACATAACCATAAAAAATATCAAATAAAATTAAGATTGTGAAGTAATACCTTACCATTTTGGTAACATTTGAATAATAATAAAAATGAAATATTGAAACATTGGTGGATATGTAAGACCTATAATTTAATGAGAATAATTATAAAAAAATATTAATGAGTACTATATAAAAGTGAGATAAAAATCTCTTACCTTGAGTTTGAATCAACATGTACATTGATTATATTCATGAATAATAAATATAGGTTAATGATTTAATTTATTAAGAATCATTTTTGGGTTTATCATTGATTTAATATTACTTGTTACAATTTAATAAGAATTACATAATTATTCATGTTCAAATTCAATATTTTAGCATTATTTGGATCATAAGTCCAAAATGACTTCGGTAGGTTAAATATTTTCAATAGGGACATTGTGTCATCATATAATTGATAGTCATTAAATAATTATAAATATTATATATCATTATAATTTTAAATACAACCATTAAAAAGGGATAAGAAAAATGAATTTTTTAATAATCATGGAGATGGTAGTTCTACGTACACATCAGTAAGTATTCTATTTTTGAAAAATAATTTAAAAAATAATGTAAGTATTATATCATAATTTTAGAATGATAATAATATCATATATATAATATTAATTATTGTAATATAATTATATATATAATCCATGGTATAAAGCAATGAAAAATGATTCATATCACTTCTTGGAGGTGATTTCCCACACATACACTTGGACAAAGTTATGATTTTTTGGTCTCTCAAATTGTAAGAGGTAAAATTATATATTATCATTTAAGAATGATAAATATTAAATTAATATAATATATAATTGTTTACTACATCATTATAATTAGTAATAAGATATTCTGATGGATGATGAATTATATTGGTTCGTGGCGCGATAATCCATGCGTACACATAAATAATAGTTTTGTTTCCGATTGGATGGAAGTGGTTGTAGAAATAGGTTTTGTAATTAACATAGTAACATCTCATTATATGGTGGATAAATTTGTTTTAAATTTATTATGGATGAATAATATTTATAGTATGTTGAAAGTTAAATAGAACTAAAACATACGGATAAAAATTATACCACTTTTGAAAACCTTTATTTAATAAAAAATTTATAATTCTATGGTTCAGTGTTATGCCTAAAACAATGATTGTAGGATTAGGGAATATATTATATTACTTGATTTTTGGGTTATTAAAAAAAATTGTTTTTTACATGTGAAGTAGTGGGATGAAGAGGTTCCCTTTTAAAAAACAGAGGAGGGGCACTATTTCGATTTCTCAAAATATTAAATTAATATAAATTCATATTCAATTATAAATGGATATAATGTGATTTATTTAGAACTTAATACGAGTATTGGTCAGAATCCCCTCATTAAATATATAGTATGAATTTTTTAACTATAAGTTTAATAATATATTTTGGTTATAAATCATGTTTAAACTATTTAACTGTCCATGAAAACATGAATATTTACTATTTGTGGTAAAATATAATAACTATAAAATGGATAAAACCCATTAATGGACCATGGAATATAATTTAAACCACATCCTAATCACTTGGATAAATTTAATTTTTTTTGGAATCGTAGGTAATTAAATATGATATTATTTTATACATTATCAATAACATCAATTTCAAGAAATATTCATTAATTTTTATTTAATAAAAATTAAGAAATTATTTTTTAATAATTAATCAATTAATTTATATTAAGACGAAAATTTATATTTATTTCATAAATAAGTTATTTTTATTCAAACCCTCTAATTTAACAGCTCGGTTATAACACTCGCATTTAAGTAATAATGTATCACTAATCATTTAAGCCTAGTGTTGTATAACATGTACACTATTATACATTGTTTTAAATTTTAAAATATCTAGTTGTTTTATCAATTTTGAACATACTATTTTCACTTAATTCACAGTGTTTTGAATCACTAACCTCAATTGATCAACATCTCCACCTCGATAATAAACGACCATCGCACACTCTTCTTTCATTTTCCCAAATTTAATAATATATTGTTAAGGAAATTCATTCATTACTAATATAATAATGAATTAAAAGATAAACTAAATGATATGTGTATCTTCCACATTAATTGGTTAATATATGTTTCAATATATTTTGGATAATCATTTTATTCTATATGTTCAAGGTTATTAGTCATAACCTGAGTTAAATACCCTAATATTATTCTAATATTCTACCCTATGACAGTAGAATAATTGAATTTATCTATAGGTGAATACATATATTTATTATGGTTATTGACATGATGTGTTTACTTCCATTAACGGTGATTTAAAAATAATTGCATATACATAATTAGCTTATAACAGTCTAAAAATTGTATCATAATATACAATTACCATGTAGGTAAATTACTATAGAAACTTTTTTTCAACATAATATTTGATTATCTTAATGTTTTTCTTCTATATATTTTCTATTAAAAATAGATCCCATGTTTTCCAGTAAACATGCTCCAATGGAAACCGTATCACACTGAATCCAGTAACCCAGATTCGAGGGTTTCATTATTACATCGTTATATAATACAAAAGATCATGTTATACATGCTATAATAATTTATTACTATTAAGATAATAGATATATATAACATATAGAAATTTCTTTTAGAACATTACAAATATCATAGAAGATCAGTGGAAACATTATTATTCCTTCCATAATTTTATTATCTCATTCATTGTCCTATTTTTGATTCCCTGAGGATATGGGAAAAAATAAATGTCTTAGAATTGATGCTCAATAAGTGGTTGTGTATAGAAAAATAATATATAGAATAAAAAACCTTAAAAATTATGATAGGAATAAATAATAATAAAATATTTCAATATGACTTATAATAGGAAAAATCAAAATTAACAACCACATGTATAATGATAAATTATTGCATAGTGATGAAATGTATAATTTCATATACCATAAACATATCATTAAGGTATTGTTCTGTGAAATAATATTTAAAAGAGAAAATAATATACCAAATATATAAGATAGATTATCACCTAAAAACTACTAATTCATTAAAAGGATATATAATTTTTGATCCCACTTATCACATTATAAGTAAAATGATTATATCATATAAATGATTTACGCTCAGAATTTGTATCGTTGTGTTTTAAAAGGAAGAAAATTTATACAATTGTCTTGATTGTTAATATTTGTACACATCAATGTAATGGGTACACAGATTTCCAATTTTTTCAAAGAAAATTTAATTATATGGATATCTAGGTGAATATACATCATTCTATTAGAAATTACTACTCATTGATAATCGATAGTTAAGTATCATAGATATGTAATTTGGTGGGATAAATTCATCTTATATGGTTCTTAACATATTTCAATGAATGAAATGGATGGGAACCAATAAATTATT
Organism: Viscum album; assembly: GCA_963277665.1. Lineage (NCBI taxonomy): Eukaryota > Viridiplantae > Streptophyta > Magnoliopsida > Santalales > Viscaceae > Viscum > Viscum album. The sequence continues at coordinate 1,602,622,959 of OY728161.1, read as the reverse complement.
GAATAAACCCCCATTAAGTAATTTTTATTAAAATATAATTGATTTGGAAATTCCTTTGAAAAGTGTCAAAGGAAATATGTTATTAACAAAACCATCATGGATTTTTAATAACGAATGTTAACTTTATTACAAAAGGAAATTTAAAAAAATTTAGTGAATTCTGAAATAGAATTAATGAAAATGAAATAGAAAACCATTATTTTTTATATTCCTTCTAAAATTGTGAGAATGAACTCTTTAAATTAGTATAGTTTTCTCACAAAAAAATAGAAATATATATATGGGGTTAAGAACCTCTACCAAAATACATCTCTAAAGAGAAAATCATATGCCTCTATTAAAGTGATAAAGGGATATTGTGTTTGGAACTATAATATTTCAAATTAGTATCCTTAATCAATTTGAGTGGAAATGTGAGATAAAAACCATGAGCAATGGATATAGAGTGGATAGTAATTGGAGTACATGTTGGTATTTATAGTAAATGTGGGGAAATTATTACAAAATTATTAGTGTATGTCTTGGATTTTAGGTAATGAAAATTAGTAAAACCATTTTCCAACCCATTATTTTTAACCATGGTATTTGAAATTTAGGACTTTATTTTTTATTTCTATAATTTTTTTTAAAAAATTACATTAAAATATATGTCTTGGGGATGAAAAGAATATTTATATTCATAATTAATGGTTTTAATGTTTTTGAAATATAAAATAGGAATGGAAAACATATTTATAGGACTATAAAATAAATTTTATTATTTAATCATAAATTATTTTAACTAATAGTTATATTTATTTTGAAAAAGTCTTCATATTTTTTATTAAAACATTTATAAATCATTATGATGACATAATACATATCATATATTCATAACATAGTAAAAATTTTGTCCAAAAGTTCTATTCTCAATTTTTTTTTGAAAACTAAACTCTTGGATATTTTTTGTGCATTAATTATAATATTTAATCCATTTATATAAAAAAATACTATATATAATATATTTAATTATTAAATAATAATAATTTTCTATTTCTAAATCACACATTTGATGTAAAAATTAAAAACTCTCTTCATAATCAAATTTATATTGTTAAATTACTATTTACTAGTGAATACATTTTTTAAATAATTAAAAATTATATTAATTCAAAAAAATTATTTATTTTTTATAAAAAAATATATATGTATAAGGGTTACATTTCTATTATAATGATCATATAGGTATTATTTTATTCTAGTACTCTAACTCCTGATAATTTTATTACAATGTTCACATTTCCCTTACATCGTTATGTAAATTTTATTTCAAGAGAAACCAATACAAGAGAGGAAATTCCTAGAACGCCCAAAATGGAAAGCCTAAGTTGGATGAAAATAGTGGATAGTGAGTTCATCCCATATAGCCATGTTAACACCCTTCATCTTCGTGGTTATAGAATTATGAAAAATAAGGAATCTAGACCAGGAATATTCAAATAGGAAAGGTGGTTAGTGACCATGTTACGCTCACTACATGAATAGAAAGCATTGAGGTTTCCATTAATCATTCTCTTATATTTCCTGATGGTGTAGTGAATAGAGAATCAAAAAATGCTAGATCCTTACACAACATTGTAGAGAATCTGGGAGTCACATTTACCTTATAATTGTTATATTACCCCATTTATATTCACATTATAATAATAAATTGGAAAATTCATTTCCATTAGTTCTTATACCATGTATATTCGATTACTTATTTTTTCCCTTCACAATTAAATGTATTTAATATAAATTTCATTTTATTTAGACTATGATCCTTAAGAGTTCAATATTATGGGGTTACCCAAAATGGTTACTTGTTATATGGTACATGTTGAAGCTATTATAGTGAACATAATCTTCTAGTTTTATATTATCAACTTATGAAGAAATAATAGAATATTTATTTTGAAAAAGTTTTTTATAAGGAATAGTTAATTTTTTATAGTTGAATCTAAGGTCATACACTTGGCCAAGACATTATTCATTCATCCTCATATTTATCAATTTAGAAACATGATAAATATATGGTGAGTTACTATAGAAGAGCTGTTGTAGCGGTGAAACTGTTCATCAGTGGGTACTTTAGCGGTGGTAGGGCACTGTAGCGGCGGCGGTACTGTGCTGGTACTGTAGTAGGCAGGTTACTATTCAATTACTGTGAATTGGGCCAAATATTTGGGCCTATGGGCTATGTAATGGAATACAAGACCACTGGGCCTTTTGGCTATGTAATGGGTTTCCCTCTACCTAGTTAAAAGTGGCCTTTGCTTTGATTTAATAATAAAAATGAGTCTTCGGCCCCAAACTTTAAAAAAATCCAACAAGATATATCTAATTTAACATATTTTCAATGAAATCATATCCTATTCATTAATTTTCAACTCCATCATATTGATTTAGATTCTCAATATTTTTATATCCCTCTCATGTCTAATACGTTATTTCCCTGTCATTTTATGGGAACCCCCCCCCCCCCTCATGATGATAAATTGACACCTCTTTATTCGTGTATGATTATCCCTTCTGAAACTGAATATTTTTAGCCTTTTATTAGATCATCCAACCAGAATTAATTACAAATTAATCCAATTAGTAGTATTTTATTTGTTTTTTTATAAGCAATATGATTATCATTCGAAATTCTCTATTGAACAACACTACAAATTCACAACATTAATCCAAATAAGTTTAAACAAATGTTCATGGAATGAAATATTCATACTCAACACGAATTTGATTCTTCTAGAAAATATAAATTAGTTAAAAATACTCAAAAAATGTTATTTCATTATTTTTAAAAACAATAAATGTGAACGATTAATCAAAATTTATCAGTTATTATGTTTATATTTATTTTAATAGGAACACCAAATTATGAAGTATTGTAACAGATTATTCCATAATAATTGATTAATTTTCACATCTCATTCTGAAAAATGAAAATACAAAATTTTTGGTTAATATTAATCATTCTATAAAGTTTAGAGACTTAAAAACTAGAAGAAATATGAATATAAAATTACCCATTTTGATTGTTATGGAAATAAAACTATTCATACCTAAAATATCTCATATCACTTATTTAATATTATTAAAATGTCATAAATTTTGAACATTGGAAAGAAGTATTATCCAAATGAATATATTATTACAGTCCACCATTCATTGTCTCTTTGCTTAAGGATTAGTAAAATATTAAAAATACCTATCCTTATATCTTCATTTCTATTTATTAGATTTTCCCTTGAATTATTAATCAATAAGAAATTGTCTTTTATGCTTTCTCAAAGGTTTTGAAACTAAAATTACCTTTCAATGATATTCTAACATTGAATAGTTTTTCAAATTTGAATATTTGGTTTCTTCCATTCATTTATAAAACATTATAACTTCATCTCAAAACAAATCACATCAACTAAAGAGTTCATTTGGATTAAAGTAACTATTTAATAGAAAACCCAATTTCCCATAAATCATCGTGAATCATCACGTCTAATATCTAAAATTATCGTTAATAAAGATCACTATAAACTAATAGTCAACAATATAAATAAAAAATAAAAGAAACAATATTAAAAATAATAGAATAATATAACATATAAATAGATAATAATGGTGTGGTTAATCTTAGAGCCAAGTGTAATGACCCCAAATCTAGTAACATGGATATTTTGTCTATTTTATAACATTTTCATATATACTAGGGGTAAAATCAATATATACCAATCATGTTATGAAATTTTTATAACTAGATTCAAACATAATGTTAGTTTTACAATGTAAGGTAAAATTAAAATTAGAGTAATGGAAATCATTGGGAATCCTTAAAGTCATTCTATTAATTCTTCGTCATAACCTAGTAAAAAGAGAAAAAATAAGGATGAAATCAAATAACCCCATGCTTTACTTTTTCTGAGCATGATTTATCTTCTTGTATAATGTATTTATGAATGTTTTTTATTTATTCCAAAACTAGAACCATAATCATATTTATAATATCATATATGATCAAATTATTACATTTATCCACTATTTTATTAATAATATTTAATTATTTTCATTATTTGGAGTGTTAAATTCCTTTTTTCTCTTATATATTTTATCATAAAATGTCCCATTATTATAAAACTAATATAAATAAATATTATGTAGATTTATAATAATGTTAATATTCTCATATTTACTCATTAAATACATTATTTTAATTGTTATTGATTGTTGATAATGGGAAATGCTTTACATCGTTTAGAGGAGATGGTAGGTCGTACGTTCGCATGAATGACGATATAATTCCCTTAATGGGTGAAAGGGTGCCACTCAACGGGTTCGTCTAACCCAGTTGGTCACATGACCTCAAACGCATTTCCCCAAATGCCAGAGGATGCCGACTACCAGCGATGGCCCAGTTCTTATAGTTGGGAATCTATGCACTCATTTGTCAAAGGGTAGCGTAGCGGAATAAAATAAAAACACACAACAACAGAGGAAGAAATAAGCCATTCCCATTTAAAATTAACAACTGCATTAAAAGAACCAACCGGTTATATAGATATGATAAAATATGTCTCAGGTTCTTGGAAAACATCCAGAACATGTTACATAGTAGTACAATCCAATAAAGAGTACAACAAAGAAAACAAATAGCAAGTAGCATCGCAAGCCTATGCCTGGTCCCATTCTCCCCTACTCCTCAACAATAATTATGTCCCTATATAAGGACCCTTTCCCTTATCAACAAATATAGTAATGTAATCATTTTGGGCTGAAGACATGACCCAAATAGTGTGTGAGAAATAAATCCCAGTAGGCACCCACCAAAGGCCCGTGTGAAACTATGTGCAAACATGCAACAATAGTGTGAAAAAGTAAAATTAATAATGGAAATATGACTTTTACCAACGGTTTTGGCCAAACCGTTGGTATAGTTCATTAATTTGGACTTATACCAACAGTTTTGGGAAAACTGTTGGTATAGGTCCATTATAAACCGTTGGTATAGGTCCCCCCTATACCAACGGTTTGTCCAAAACCATTGGTATAGGTCCTTCGATTTTTAATCGAATATTCTTACCGAGATCATTATATAAAACAAAATTTAAAATTATTATAACAATACATATATATATTTATGAAATTATGTTCACAAAATTCATGTTAGGTTACTGGTTAAGTCATTAAATTATAAAATAGAGGTCCTGCGATCAAATGCCACCGAATGTATTTTTTGAAATACATATACCAACGGTTTTGAGAACCGTTGGTATAGACCTATTGTCACGACTTACTTGCCAACGGTTTGAGGGCATATACCAATAGTTCCAAACCGTTGGTATAGGGTATTTTTCCAGTAGTGAATACAATAAACTAAGAAGCAGTCAAAAGTAACTACGATACCTTTTATATTTCTATTTTATTATTCATTTAATCATTTATTATCTAGAAACCACCATGGTAAATATTTATGTATACAGTCATTCAGTGACCTCAGACACCCAAACCCTTACCCTCAGGTAATCAGAATCCAACCCACGGGGAATTGCCCTCAGGCCTAACATATATTTCCCTCATGCACACAATATTTTTTCCTTAGGCACAGAAGTCACTGCCCTCAGGCATACGAAAGGTTTCCCTAAGGTTAAATAGAACGTTTCCCTCAGGCTAATCTAGTCATGCCCTCAGGCCATAGTAAAACACCACCCTCAGGCACAAGTAATTGGGCTGATCCCAACATGTATATAAACAATTCACATACTACTCCTCTCAAGGAAATTTAACAAACATTATTACAATGGCATACCCTCAGGTATCCTGGCCAATTGGCTAACTAGAGGAACGCACCCCCAGGTTGTCCTGGATCCAAGAAATAATCCCAAAAAGAAGTTTATTATCACATTTAATCAACTATACAATTCTAGGTATTAAAAAATATCCAAGGCCTCAGCCACACGATACCCCAACATGGGTTCGTGGCACAAAATACACAAAACACACAGCAGTTGGAAAATTTAACCCCAATCCACTTACCTTAAACGCCCCTGATCAGTATACTCGAATGACGATCCACGAATCGTCCTAGAACGGGGTAGATATAAGGTGAAATAAAACATCGTTCAAACTCAAAAAACATACCTTAGAGGATGAATTGGAAATAACTATGCAAGGGAAGGGAGGGAATACCCGTGCAGTTCCAACGTGATCGATGGAAGCAGGATCAAATCCTTGGTGCTCGATCTGTTGATCCACAAATATTCGGTCGTCCACCCAAGCTCCCCTCCAGTTCTAAGACAATCCTATGAACATGGTTGGATACTGCCCATTTTATGAATAAAAAATGAAGTACACGGCATGTAGTACTGACTACACAACATGTAATTTTCTCATTTAATTATTTCATTGGAGGCTTCGCCAAACTGTTCATCTGTTATCATGAGTACACTATGTGTATTCTCGACTACACAGTATGTACTATCGCCTTGCTGGTGGCTACTTCCATCACCTTAATGTTTCCCTACAGACTGACTACACGGCGTTTAAATACCCACTAAATGGCGTGTAGTCGGTTTTTTTACTCCCTTCGTCACCGACATGTCTACACACCCTATGTACTCATTCCACACGGCCAAATTACAAGGCGTGTGGAATAGTACACGGAGTGTAGTCCTGAAAATTATCATTTTCACCATATTCATTATTTTCTCTAAAACAATTAGGGAAAATAGAGAAGAAGAAACCCGTTCAACAAATATATGAACTTGGTTCTTACAAACTTCCCTCCTCAAAGAAATTCATCCCCGAATTTCCCTTCCAAGGGTAGAAAAGATAAAGCACCAAAAAACTGTGGTCACTGAGCACGTACGTTGGTCTCCTGCTCCTAGGTTTCGTCTTGCACTCAGCCATGCTGCCATAGCACCCATTCGAGAGAAACTAACCAGCCTCAGAGAACATTCTTGAACCTATAAAATATACGAATCAGATGCTCTTTAAAGGATTCATCTACCTCAAGCTCAACCTTATCGGGATGAAAAACATGAGACGTGTCTGAATAATAGCGGTGAAACTAAGATACAAGGAAGATGTCATGCATGGCTCAGTACCTCTATGGTAACTACAACCAATAAGAAACCTTCCCGACTCTCTCCAGAATCTCAAATGGCCCCACATACCTTGGTAAATGTTTACCCTGTCTCTTGATCCGCCTGTGTCCCAGCCTCAGCGAAACACGCAAGAAGACCTGATCCCTGACCACGAACTACAAAGGTCATCTGCGACGATCAACATAAGATTTATGATGAGACTGTGCGCTATCCATCCGCTTCCGAATCAACTGGACCTTCTCATAAGTCTCCTGTATAAGAGGTGGTCCCAGTAAAGTTGCATCACCTGTCTCTAACCAGCACAATGGAGATTGACATAGCCTACCATATAAATCCACTTAAGGTTCCATCTCGATTGTCTCATGAAAACTGTTGTTATAGGAAGACACATCTAGGGGTATGCGCTTCACCTAAGAGCCCCCAAAGACCAGGATGCAAGAACACAGCATGTCCTCAAGCACCTGTATCGTACGCTCTGACTGGCCACCATTTTGAGGGTGGTAAGTTGTGCTTAGAAGCACCAGTGTGCCCAGCGCCCTCTGAAAACTCTTCCAGAAACGAGACGTAAAATGGGTGTCCCTATCTGAAACGATAGAACGTGGAACTCCATGAATACGTACAACCCTCAGATATAAAAAATCCTGAAATCATCAACAACGAAGGACTCCTCGAATGGAAAAAATTGAGATACCTTCGTGAGTCTGTCCACAACAAACCACACGGCATCATTGCCTCATGGTGAATTCGGTAATCCGGTCATGAAATCTATCGCGACATCATATCATTTCCACTCTGGGATGGGTAACTGTTGAAACAGTCCGACTGGACTCTGATGCTCCACCTTTACCTGCTAACAGGTGGAACACCTCATAACAAAACCATCTCTATCTCTCTTCATACCTAGCCACCAGTAATAACGTCTAAAGTCACGATACATCTTTGTAACCCCGGGATGAACTGCCCAAGCTGAAGCATGATACTCCCGCATCAACTCCTCATGTATATCCCCTGGAACCCACACCCGTCCATGGAAACACATAATATCATCATCTCTTATCTTCGAACCAGGGGGAGGGTCCTCACTTACCACTGACTCTCGTAGAACTAGGCCTTCTGAATCACATAGCTGTCTCATCCTCACTCTATCCTAGGTGGGTAGATGTCACATCTAAAGATGAATGATATGCCTACCGCTGACTTTCGTGCACCTCCAGATGCATCTCAGAGAACAAAGACATTAGCTGCCACTCACCACTGGTCTTATGAACAACCTGTATCTGAGTCTTCCTACTTAGTGCATCAGCAACTGCATTACCCTTACTAGGTGTATAAGAAAGCTCAAAATCGAAGAACTGTAGGTATTCGACTCACCTTCGATGGCTTAGATTCAATTCATGCTAGGTAAAGATATATTTGAGGATTTTGTGGTTGGTTAAAACCACACAATTCTCTCCCAATAGATAATGTCTCCAATAGAATAACGCATGCACAACTAGATCGAACTCGAGATCATGCGTCGGGTAATTCTTCTCGTGTGGACTCAACTGTCGAGACCCATATGCAAAAACTCAATCACCCTGCATCAACACGGCCCCCAGCCCAAAAAATGAATCATCACAGTAAACTGTATAGCTCTTCCAATGCTCTGGGAGTATCGGGATTTGTGCTGATGTCAATCATCCCTTTAGGTCCTGAAAGGCTGTCTCCCAAACATCCAACCAAATGAACTTCACACCCTTCTTAGTCCGACATGTCAATGATGCTTTTATGCAGGGGAAGTCCTGCATGAAGCATCTATAGTAACCATCCATCCCCAAGAAACTCCGTATATCAAACACGTTCTTAGGCTGCTCCTAGGAAGCTGCTACTCTCACCTTCTCTAGGTCAACGAAAACACTTTCCTTTGAGATGATATTACCCAGGAAGTAAATCTGGTCCATCCAAAAGGGGCACTTTGAGAGCTTAGCATATAGTTGATGCTCTCTCAGTGTGCTCAGAACAATCTCAAGATGGGAGGCATGGTCATGTCGAATGTGAGAGTACAATAAGATATCATCTACGAATACTACCACAAAATAATCCAGATAAGGATGGAACACACGATTCATAAAATCCATGAAGGCAGATGGCGCGTTTGTGAGTCTGAAGGGCTTAACCAAGTACTCGTACGAACAATATCTGCTCCGAAATTCTATAATATGTATATCCTATGGTCTCACGTGGAGCTGATGATATCCGGATCTCAAGTAAATAATCGAGAACACTCGTTCCCCACGAAGTTGATCAAATAGATCATAAATCCTCTACTAGGGATATCGGTTCTTGACCGTTAATAGGTTCAGATTTCGATAATCCACACAAAGTCTGAGGGTACCGTCCGCCTTATTCGGAATGTGGAACGATGAAACCCAATGAGAAGTACTAGGTCGGATGAAACCCATTGACTGTAACTCCTCTAAATGCCTCTTGAACTCTTGTAACATAGACGTGGCCATCCTATAAGTAGTAATGGACAACGATGATGCTCCTGGCACAAGCTCAATAGTGAAATACACCTCACGCTCCAGAGGTACACCTGAAAATTCATCTGGGAAGACATCCATGAAAAAATCAACCACTAGTGGGAAATCCATCAAACAAGTCCCATGATCATCCAGATATAAACTCGCAATCTGGGCAGTGACTACACCTCACCCATGAAGATCTGGTCCAACTTGAATCTCCTGAACATCCCATTCACCTTTGTATAGAACCTCTCCGCCCTCTGGTGATGTGAAAATCACCCTGCAATGACAGCAGTCTACAAAGGCTCGAAAAGGAACCAACCGGTCCATCCCAAGAAAGATGTCATAAGCTGACATCTCTAAGACATAGAGGTCCCACAAAATGTGACACCCACCAACCTCAAGGGGGCACTCCTTGAACTGAGGCACACATGTTGTTCCAGTTCCCAAGGATGTGTCTAGAATCATAATAGAAGACGAAGAAGAACCACGGAGCCAAAGGCTCTCCACAATAGGCACAGATATAAAACTATGTGTATCACTAGTATGAAAAAGTATAGAATATAAGACAGAAGCTACTATAATAGAAACTCTGACTATAGAAGGCTCGGGATCCTACTCTTGTTGGGTCTGCTACACTGTATATTCCTGCCCAGTGTCGTGTCCTTGTGACACAGCATGGCTACACTAAGCTATCCCGCCCTGCTGCCTTAGAGATCGTGGTGTTTGGCTACCACGGCCACAACCACCATCCTTGCCTATACGCCCTAACGTATTCCAGTTCCCAGACTAGTAAGAAGCCACTAGTCCCGATCCCATACATGGAGTCTGCACAGAACCCATCTCACTAGCCATTGGTGAAAACGTCCTACAAAAGCGTTGTAGATGACCCATCATTCCATAAGATCGACACTCCACTGGATCACATGGAGAATGTGGTGTCTTTTTCACCTCATTACCACACTAGTAGAAAAAGACTGGGCCACCTGAAGAAAATGCCTGGCTAGTACTGCCACCGTGAGAGAAACGAATCTGTATCTTTCTCTTCCCTGTAGATATGGTACCAGAAATTGTTGTTAAACCGCCCTGTCCTGCACCACTAGATTCCTGTAGGATCATCTCTGTAATCAGCACCTGGTTCAAAATAGCATGTACTGAAGGCAACCTGAAAACATTCACCCTCACTCGGAAGTCATAACGATGTCCATCCTCGAAGCATCTGGACCACAACATCTCATCACCCACCAAAATGGCTGCAAAACGCTGAAGGTCTATTTTCTCTCAGCATCTCTTGAAAGAAGATGTCATATAAGACTGCCTGAAAATCTTCCCACAATATGTCCATGTGATGTTCTGACTGGGTGGTAACAACCCAACACCTCTTGGAAGAATCACGCATCATATATGTCGCGATATTGACCCCACCCTTGAGGCATCTAAAGATGCTCGAAAATAGTCTGCATAGACCCTAGCCTAGACTCCACATAATGTGGTCCTACATTACCTGAAAACGTAGGCGGATGCTGCTGCTGGAAGATACGAGTCAGCTCAGCGATAGATGTGGCAACTGGTGGTGCTCTCTGAAATGTCTACATAAACCTCATAAAGCCTTCACGGAACTGTGCCTCTGTGCCTGTATCCGGTATAACAACTGGCACCACATCTGGCTCTTCTGGAAGATCTACTGGTTTCCCATGGCCCACCATCAATGGAGTATAATTGTTGCCGCTCTCTTGGCGAACATTTCATGGTCGTCTCGGCGGCATGAAACTACAAGGTCAAACACACACCTTAGATACACATTTATCACAGTTTGAAAAACGGGGGGACTAAAAGGGAAATAGGAGGAAGAAGGCATCTCAAGATTTGCAAAAGAAGACTACACAACGTGTATTCTAACTACACAGTGTGTACCTAACTTCTCTTCCCCTACCCGGGTCCTTCTACACAGCTTAGCCACACGTCTCCTGCTGAACAAAATTACATGGGGTTCATATAATCTACATGGCATGTGTGGTGTAAATTTCCAACTTTCTATGTTGCTTTTGATGCAACAGACTACTCGGCTTGATACTACATGGTGCGTTACACCCGCACACTGCGTGCACACTACCGTGTTTCCCTAGCCACCCGGCTAACACCACATGGTATGTACTTATACAATACTACATGGCATGTCCCAAAGGTATACGATATGTACTAGACGAGCTCTCCCAACCCGTGTTGTTAGTTACATGGCCCGATGAACTGCTCAAACTACACATCGGGTTCCATATACAAACGGCATGTACATGAAAGGATTACCCCGTCCCGTGTTGTTAGTTACACGGCCAGGTCCCCAGGTCACACTACACGACGTGATGTTCATTGACACGGTGTGTTAGAGAAAAGTTTAAACATGCCTGTTTTGGTTAGTTACACGGCCGGGTCTCCAGGTCAACACTACATAGCGTGTAGATACGGTACACGACATATTTACCCCAAACATTTCCCTTCCCCGTGTCCCCTCCCACATGATCTCTGAAACATGAAGCGACTACATGGCGTGTACTTAGGGTAAACAACATGTACATAAAAAGTTTTACTTTCTTCCCGAACAGAAGAACATACACAGCGTGTTCAAAGAACTACATGGCGTGTATAGTGGGTTTTCTAGACATTATGCCTAAAAACATCTCAGGAACCCCTAAAACATCGAAAACAACACGAAAGTGCCAAATTCCAATCCGTGAGGGCCCATACTCCACACGAATCAAAGTGTGGCATCTTATCTGTGGTATAATAAAATAAAAAGTCAATGATCCACCAAATACCGGTAAATGGGTGCCCATACTCCACAAAAACCAAAGTTTGGCATTCATTCTAATAACAAGCGTATACAATAATACCCTATCACATTGCATGTATTTTTTTCAAAGCAGCTATCACAACAACATGTTTTTTTCTAGAACAAATACTATCACAACAACATGAAATTTATAATGCACCTATATGGCATGGAACTTTGCATTGCATGTGATTCCTAGCTTGTACCTAAATGATGCATTAGATGGAAAACCCTCAACTCATCAGGTTGAAACTAAATAGAACCATTGGATAAAATATAAATAGTACAATGACATGTTTTTCACACAATGGTGAAAACAAATCAACTGTAATATTTGAAAAATCATAAGAATTGCAAAAATAAGAGGTAGAAAAGCTTTTCCCTGTACATGGGTTAGCTACGCCTGGGCACAACTTATTACCAACTACTGTTCTCTTCTTATCCCTGACTAAGGCTACAAATAGTTTGTCAAAGAAAAGAACATCCTTTGATTCCACTTTGTAACGTCCCAGATTCGGGTGCCACTCAATGGGTGGCCCGAACCCAGTTGGTCACATGAACTCAATCAAATTTCCCCAAACGCCAGAGGCTACCAACTAGCAGTGAGGGCCCAGGTCTGATAGTGGGGAAACTATGACCTCATTTTTCAAAGTGTAGCACAACGGAATAAAATAAAAATTTACAACAATAGCTGAAGCAATAAACCATACCCATTTAAAATTAACAACTGAAGTAAAAGAACCAACCAGTTATATAGATATGATGAAACATGTCTCATGTTCTAAGAAAACAACCTGAACATGTTACCTAACAGTAAAATACAATATAGAGTACAGAAAAGCATAACAAACAGCCAGTAGCATCACGAGCCTAAGCCCAGCCCTATACTCCCCTACTCCTCAGCAACAATCGTGTACCTGTATAGGGACCCTTTCCATTATCCACACCTACAGAAATGTAATCTGTTTGCGTCGAAGACATGAACCAAAAATGGTGTGAGAAATAAATCCAAGAAGGCACCCTCCAAAGGCCTATTCGGAACTATGTGTAAACATGAAAAAATAGTGTGCGAATGTAAAATGAAATAAACTAAGAAGTACACAAAAGTAACTAAATAACCAGTTCTATTCCAATTTTATTATTCATTTAATCATTTCTTATCTATAAATCACCACAATGAATTTCTATGTAAATAGTCAGTCAGTGTCCTCAGACACGTAAACCCTTACCCTCAGGTAATCAGAATCTAACCCACAGGTAATTGCCCTCAGGAATAATAGATATTTTCCTTAGGCGTACGAAGTGTCTCCCTCAGGCATAGAAGTCACTACCATGAGGCATACGAAATGTTTCCCTAAGGTGAAATAGAACGTTGCCCACATTCTAATACAGTCATGCCCTCATGCCATTGTAAAACACCGCCATCATGCACAAGTAACTGGTCTGATCCCAACATGTAAATAAAAAATTCACATACAACTCCTCTCAAGAAAATTTAACAAACATTATTACAATGACATACCCTCAGGTATCCTGGCCAAACAGATAAACAGAGGAACGCACCACCGGGGTGGTCCTAGATCCATGCAATGATCCCAAACAGTAGTTTATTATCACATTTTATTACCTATACAATTATAGGTAGAAAAAATATCCAAGGCCTTAGCCACACGACACCCCAACAGGGGTTCGTGGAACAAAATACACCAAAAACACAGCAGTTGGAAAATTTAACAACAATCCACCCACCTTAAACACCCCTGATCAGTATACTCGAACGACAATGCACGAATTTTCCAATAACGGGGTGGATCTAAGGTGAAATAAAACCTCTTTAATACTCAAATAACATCCCTTATAGGAAGAATTGGCATGATCTATGCTAGGAGAAGGTAGGGCTTACCCGTGATATTCCAACGTGATCGATAGATGCAGGATCCGATTCTCAGTGCTCAATCCATTGATCCACAAAGAATCACCCGTCCTCTCGAGCTCCCCTCCGGTTCTATGCTAATCATGTGAACAGGGATGACTACTGCCCATTTTAAGAAAAAAACAACAACGTAAACTGTGTGTAATATTGACTAAATGACGAGTACTTTTGTAATTTAACTATTCCTATGGTGGCACTTCCAAATTGTTCATCTGTCGACATGATTACAAATCGTGTATTCTCGACTACATGGCATGTACTGTCGCCTAGCTGGTGGCTGCTTCCACCGCCTTATTGTTTCCCTACTGACTAACTACATAGCGTGTAAATACCCATTACAAAGCATGTAGTTAGTTTTTTTTACACCCTTCGTCGCCGACATGGAAACACACCCTGTGTACTCATTGAAGACAACCAAAGTACACGGCGTGTAGTCCCGAAAAGTAGGATTTTTCTCCATTTTCCTTATTTTCACTGAAACAATTAAAGAAAAAGAGAAAGGAAGAAACCCATACGTCAAAAATAAGAACCGAGTTCTTACAATATGTAACATATTATTTAATTTTATATTTATTTCATCCCACATAAAAAATATGTCAAAAAATCGCATTACTTAATCATGTGGTAGTCCACTATATAAAAGTGTGACGTTATCAAATTTGAATAAAAAATTAAATTATCAAGGTATATATTATATAAAAATTAAAGAAGTATTATTATATAAATAATATTAAATATAATAACTATATAATTTATTATATGCAACTTTTGGAGGTGTTTTTGGAACACGAGATACATTGCTTTGCGAGGCGGTAGAATGTCGTACACACAATTGATGATTTCGTATCCCATTTGATAGAATTAGATATTGATATTGAATATTCTATTAATGTAACGAAATATATGTATAAGGTAGATAATTGTTTTATTTTATTAACAAATTTTTTAAATATATTTTGTAGGTTCAGTATGAAATAAAATAAATATTCTTTTTTAAGAATGTTACCTCTTATTCAGACAACTACTTTAGGTTCACACCAAATGTCTTCCTAGGTTGGATTTATGATCGATATAATTGATCATATTTTTTAGAGATTAAATAAGTTATTTTGGAACATATTGTATAAATTAAATTTCATTATATGTGTGATGAGGTTGGTATTGGTGTCCTTTTATTAGTGGGGGAGTGGAAATACATTGAATTTATGAAATGAATCAATTACAAAACAATTTTTATCATACAAAAAGCCTCCAAAAATGGAAATTAAAATTCCTTATATGTTTTTAGTTATAAATATTTCTTTAAAATGTGGGTTTTAAAATCTTTCATATCATATATAACCATTATCTTCATAATTAAACCCCATGGTAAATAAATTTTTACTTAAACTACTGTAATTAATTTTAACTTTTTCATTATTCACGATGGTGAATAATTAAGATAAAATTACTAAATGATATAAATTATTATTATTAAAAATATTTAATTATATTTTATAAATTCTTTTAACATGTTTTTAATATTCAATTTGACATTATAGCCATTAACATGATGAAAAATATGGGTTTTGAGAGGAATATTACCATAATCATATAACCTTTTTCTATAAAAATCATTATAAAATATATTCCAGTTAACTAAAATAAATAAATTGAAATATAGTTGAACTAAATAGGCTTTAAAATGTATTTAAAATTTAATTTATCATTGTGAGTTATCTAAATGAAAAATATTTTTTCAAAAAAAATTATTATTTTTCAATACTAATTAAAAAAATATTTTAGAAAATTAAAAAAAATTAATCCTAAGAAAGTTTATATATATATATATATATATTTAAAAAACTATGTTCATTTTATCAAATAAAGTTTCTAAAATTAGTAAAAATAAATTATTTTTTGAAAGCATAACTAAACAATCTTTTAGAAAAAACAGTTTTTTAGTAAATATTTCATGTTCTTCTAAGTGATTGTTATTTTATTTCTAATATATATATATACATATATATAATTTTGTTAATATATTTAGTAGTATTTATTTTATCTATTTAATTGCTATGTTATTATAGTATACAATATTATGGTTTATTTTAAATGATGCATTCTTATTCCATAAGCTATCAAATAGATTAAATTTAAAGAAATATATATCATAGGTTTTTAAAGTTATTTTTATTATGTTGCATATTATATTCGATAAACAAATTTATTTTATACTTTTTGGGTGTTACATTCTCCACAAATTAATAAATTCCATCCACTTAAAATCATATAAAACTCAAAAATAAATTGGACAATATTTTTAAATTATCTTATTGAAATCCCATATCAAAAAAATGTTTAATAATTTTTACTCTAAATAACAATGAAGGGTAATAATAAAGGATACGTAAAATAAATAAAACTAGTTTTCTATTTAGGATAAAATTAGTGGAATTTTATGATATGGACATAAAATAAAATCATAAATTATTATATATAGTGATAGATGTCATTGATCAGAAGAATGTGAATGATAAATTGAATGATAAGTAACTAAAAACCATTTATATGTGATAATTTAAAATAACATTTTTTCCATAGAAATGAATGTGATAGGATTACAATTTTTTCAAGATCATTTTCTTAAAGGTGAGGAATTATTTTACACTATAATAATTTTAGGAAATAAACATATTTAATATGTTTATATTTCATAAGATCAATATCAACCATTTTTTATTCTTCTATCCATTTCATATTCACTGCTTACTCTATGAAATGAATATCCAAAAAATAAATTTTCTACACATGTAGAAGTAAAATTTCCATTTAATGGATCATTAGATCCACAAATTAGTGAAAAATATTATGGTATATCACTATCTATCTTACAAAAACCATTTAGTTTTTCACAAGTAATATAATATAATAGATTAATATCTAAACCTCAACTGTAACTGCACTAATTAAGAATTAATATTTATGCATTAAATGATAAAATAGAAAAATGCATATTAACCAGGATGTCATAAAAGACAGTTGAATGATATAAACCCTTATTTTTGTTGTTTTTTGTTCAATCATAGATTCCTTTTCAGATATAATGGGTTGGCACATAGCAGATGACATTTATTTTTTATAAAACTATAATAATATAAATCATATAACATTACCAAAGTGAAATTACCCATAATTACAAAACAATATAATATAATAATATCCCTAATGGTCTCTAATACATTTAAACTTATTCCCTCAAAAATAAGGGAAATCATCTTTAAAAATATTTATGGAAAAATACATAAATTAAACCAATGTGTTATATTTTCTTAAATCTATCTCAAAATATGCTGTACTATAGAATAATTATATCTTATAAAAGATTGAATGTGTTTCTTATGATATATGACTTATGATCAAACTTATACTCATAAAACCATGATAATATCTATAACTATTAAATAAATAATGAAATATGTGCTTTCAAAATTTTACACAATCCTTAGATGATTTGTAATTATTATAACCAAAATATCATTGAAAAAAAATCAAGAGTTTAATATTAGAATAATTATACAATAAAAATTTATCTATTTTATCTGATAATTAGTCTTTCCGTGGAATATGGGTTATCCTTTATAAGAGTTCATTGAAAAATAATAATTACAAGGTTCCCCATAGTTGTGAAAACAAATTATAAATGTATCCCTCAGATGATACTTATTACATACATAATATTTTTTATTTTTACTCTACAAGTCACTAATTTATTCCCTTATTTTCTACACAAAAAACATTTCACAATTCCTTTCAGACACATTACATAGAGTCACTTTCCACATTTTTTACATGATAAAAATTGAGCCTCATTTCCTCCATATTCTCCATCACTCTCGCTCTAAGCGACTTACATCAATTTGTTCTTTAGTGAGTCTAGGAGTTTGTATAGTTATATGTTTTTAATCATATTTTTGGGTAAATTATTAGAAATAATAATGATATATTACACTCTAATAAAAATACTCTTTAGATTTTAAATAGAACCATAATGTTCTACATATTAAATGTTATCATGATTCATTCATGTTTCATGCATTAAAAAAAATAAACATACTAAGAAAACCAATGGTTTTTGTGGGAAAACCGTATAAGAATTTATAGGATGTATAAATAATTACACATTATGTTCAATATAAGAAAACCCATGTTTAACCAACGATATTCATTTTCATCATCTATATAAATTATTAATCATGATTTGTAAAAAAAATGTGAATTACCATAATAATAAACCTTAGGATTTTCGATCTAGGTGCACGGTAAGGTCGATTTCGTAATTCATGTGATGATCAGGTGAAGCCCAGTGTTCCCTGTTACGAATTATTTCTTCTACATTCATATTTTTTTGAGCCATGTCCACATATAATGTCTACATAAAGATGTATTTCATATAAAAACCAAATAATAAGAAACTTACCAAATCTTTAAGATATTGTTCTATAATTATCTTCAATATATATTATAAGGTTTTGTTCTGTGGTCAATATTTTCCTATATCATGTTCATAATATTTATACTAAAATTCTGTTGATATAAAATGTTACTACTATGAATCCAATAGACTAGATTCAGTATCTATTTTATGACATTTTTATAGATACATGGGGTCAAATCCTAAAGGAATAATCCATTTTTTAGTTTTGGAGAAGTAGATACTTACATGATACCCATTTTATATAGGCAAAAAATATAAAAACAAATTAATGGAAAACACTTAAAATACATCAGCTCATTACATTAACAAATCATCATATAATAGGGAAAGGAAAATAAATAATTATTATCCCAATTTAATAGTAAGGTTAACATATAGTGGAATCTATCATTAATCTATAGTGCATAATCAATATGGAACAATAAATAACTTAACAGACATGACATTTAGTACATAAAATATAAATGAAATTAATTAATATATAATATAATTATAAAAATATCAAGGATAATATTAATTATAGCTAAATTACCAATGAGATAAATGCATATTTATTATACATCATGATATAGGTCATCATGAATAACTCTAATTTCCGGGCCATTCTCATGATAGTTTAAAAATAGTAGGTAAAAACCCTTCTGATTTATCTAAATGTCTTGCCTCATGAGACCTATTGATTTATATAGGGATTATCAATAAATGTTCCCCTACTATAAATATATTTCGGAATAATTAATTATTTATTTAAAATATTATCTGTTTCATGAATAAATATGGTTTATAATTGAATATCTATATTGAGTATGGATAAATATTTATCAGTATTTTCCCAGTTAGTCAAATAATATTCTACGTAAACAAAACATGTAAAAATAGCATACCATTGATGAAATAATATTATTCATCAGAAAAGAATATTTATTTGTAATAAAAAATTAATTACCACAATCATATGATCAAATGAATTTGATTATTTCAAGAGAAAGAAAAAAATCACAATAGAAATATCTGATTGTAAAAATAAATTATTTATTTTTTTGTAAATTTTAATTTTAATCCCATGAAGAGTATAATTGAAAAAACATTTAATAAAAGTGAATAATAATTGATTAATTTTGAATACATAAAAGGGTCATTATATTCATTACATTAATGTGAGTACGTGCATATTAATAAATTTGTATTAATGAAATAAAAATTGAGATGAAATCCCTTGCCACATGGTAACGTTCATGTAAAATATACATGGGAAAAATAATTTAAATTGAAAAATAAAATAAAATAAATTATTATGTATTCATGATATTGAAGATAAAAATTCTAGAATGAGAAACATATAAAATAAATATGGTACACAATAATAAAAATGTGTCAATGAAGGGAAATTGAGACGAAGATCCGTTTATCACGCTTTCATTTAATTGAACATGGTTTGAAATCTTGTAAAAGGATTTTATGTATGTTATTAATATATATAAAAATCTTATTCATATTTATAATTTCACATATTATCTTATTATAACATTTTACTACCTATTTGTTAATAATATTTTATTATTTTCATCATTTCAAGTGATAATTTCCATGTTTTCTCATGTATGGTTTGTTGTGAAAACTTATTTCCATCTATAGAGGATATAAATAAATCATATAAATAATTATAATAATGATAATATTATAATATTTAATCATTTTATAAATTATTAGAACCATTCTAGAATTATGGTCATTGAAAATGAGACACATTTCATTGTGGAGACGGTAGGTTGTATGTACGTACAAGCGATGATATCATTCCATTAATGTGTGAAGTGATAATGGATTATATGGTCTATTTATTTAAACAAATTTAAATCATTTTTTATATACCAAAAATATTTATTTATGTTATTAGTATTACCTTCCCTGTAAATCTTATGTGGGAAACGAATCACTTCACTTCGAGAGGTGGTATTCATTTGTACACTCGAGAAAAGTTATTGTATTTTCAAACAAATATAACGTAAAAATATAAATGTAATATAATAATTCAATACATATATTTATATAATAAATATTATATTTAATCATTAAATATTTCATTACATCCAATTCTGATAGGTGTTTATGGAAAATGATTTACTTCTTATTGTTAGTGGGTACTATGTCGTACATGTGATCGACGATTTCTTCTCCAATTTGATAGAACTAGAGGTTGTTATTGTTTGTTAAATTAACATAATAACATCAATTTTTTAGTTGATACTGGTATTTATATTATATTGATTGAAAATATTTGAATTATGTGGAAGAAGAAACAAAATGAAAGAACTTGTTTAAGAAAGTTTAATCTTTTTTTGAATACTTCAATAGGATTGAAAAAAATAATTCATAGGATGGAATTATGATAAAAAGTATTAAAATATGTTTTTATGGGACTAAAGAAGTTATTTGGGAAGGTATTTTATAAAAAAAATTCTTTGGATGTAGGAATAGTGGAGGAGAGTGGGTGTCCATTAATAAGTTGGTGAGAGGACATATGTTGAATTTTTGAAACGAACCAATTACCCCCACGTTTTTATCATTCCAAAACCCTCCAAATTTGGTACGCATTGAAAATTATAGGTTATAAGGTCAATACATTTATATCCAATGGGTTTTATATAAATTGATAGATTATTTTGACCCATATCTCCTTAGTTTAATCGCCCAGTAAATAATTTTTTACCCATACAATGGTAATTATTTTTTATAGCATTTAATATTCATAGTGGTGAAAATTTATTTTTTCCATAATATATAATACAAAATATTATGATTATAAATATAGAATCAATTTTTTTCTAAATTCAACTCATAGTATTTTTAGAAATCAATTTTAAATTATCATCGTAAAATGTGAAGAAAATTGGGTTTTCTATGAGTTAATTTTTATATGTATAGAATGTTTTAACATTAAACGTAATTTTTGGATTGATTAAAATGAACTAAAATAGATAAAATTTATTATAATTGAACTTATTGTACTTCAAACAAATATTAAAATATAATTTATCCTCCTGAAATATTTAAACCAAAAGAAATTTTTTCAATAAAAATAAATATTTTCACTAATTAATGAAAAATTAAATATTTCAAAAAAACATTCACCATAGGATAAATTTTAAATTATTATTTCAGAAAATAATTTAATATTATTATATAAATTTTATAGAAATGTTAAAATTTACATTTTAAATTATGTATAAAAATCCTCTAAATCATCTTTTCAGAAAAAAAAATGTTTTTCATAAAATGATTCGTATTTCTTTATAATAAATAGATAAATATAATTTTCATAATATAACTATTACTATTAAAACTCACAAATTTAATGGATAGTATATTATGGTATAATATATTACATCTCATTTAGAAATGAGTTTATGGTTCTAAAAGTTATCGAAGAGATTCACTTTTAAAAAATATGTTGTGTGGATTGTTTATGCTCGGTGTTTCAGGTCATATATGATATCAAATATAGTGTTCTTATTTTTTAATTTAGAGGTGTTACATGAATCACGAAACAATTTCCCATTTTTTATATATAAAATGTAATATAAAATTTATAATAGTAATAATATGTTATTTCCTTCTATTATTTTGTTACATTACTCCCATAATTATTGTTTACCCTATATTCTTCTTGATGGTATGAAGGGAAGAACACAAACCCTTTTAACCATTGTAACTAGTAAACTATATATTTCATCCACTATCATTTCCCTCTGATTTTCTAATTGAGGATCACATCACATTACCTCTTGCTGAATCATTCACGGACATGCCTAACAATGTATCACCACTACCTTTAAGTAGTAAAAAAATTCACAAATTCATATATTTTGATAGAGGTCAAAACTATGAAACATTAATGTGACAAGAATCATATTAACTAATTAATTAAAATAAAAAATTATTATAACTAAAATACTATTATAATGATCCCATGATCAAAATAATAGGTAGTGAAATTGATGGAGGGAACCAATCTACCCTTCCTATAATCGTCACACCCCAAACATTATATAGAATCATAGAGAAAAAGGGGGAAAATAATATTGATTATCAAAAACTGAATAATTACATGATTTTTGGTGGAATCATAAAACCTAATTATTTTAGGGTTAAATTAAAAATTAATAATGAAATTTAAATTCATATTTATGTTTATAAGAAACATAAGTAAATGAATCTTATGAAAATAAATTATTTAAATAATTAAATGATTTAATTTAATAAAATTCATTGAAATGTAAAATTTTATAAATACCAAAAAATATTCTCACTATATAAAATCTACTATATTTGAATCAGTTGAGGGGTTAGATTAATGATTCAAAAATTTATTAAATGAGAAAAAATTAATTTTTCCCTAAAATTAAAAAAATATTTATGATTTTTTAATGAGTAATTTTTAAAATTATGTAATATGCTACTACCATGGTCACTTCTAATATATGAAAAACATTCACCATGCTATAAAAACCATTATATGAACTCAATACAAGACTCACAAAAAATTATATAGTTATTTACTCGGATAAATTTTCATTTTACCCATTCAGGTAAAAATGACAAAACATGAAATATAAATTCCTAGGATCTTTACAATAGATAGTCCTTCAAACAAAATTTTCCTCATAAGTGATATTATATTCATTATAAAATCCAAGACATTGTGATGTTATATTATACAAGTCCTAACAAATGATCATTTTTCAGATGATATAACTTCAATAAATCTTAATCCTTAATTCAATATATTAATCCATATCAAATATTCTCATTAAAAAAATGTGTTCCATAATTTTTTATGTTAAAAACCCATCATAAAATTTCATAATGAACATACAATTAATAATTTTGTTCTATAAATGCTTCCTCAAATTAGGTGTTATTCCCTTATCTATAATTTCTAATCAAAATTAATAACATCAACACATTTAACCATTTTTTACGCCCTAATTAGGGGGGAAACATTTCACCCCATTAAATTACTGGGTCATAGGTCCCCATGATTTCCCCTCTCCAAATCGAATCCAAGATCCCAAAGGGGCTCTGTGTCCTCAAAAATATCTTCTGTTCCCATCATTCCTTTGAATCAAAGTAATATTGCTAAATAAATTATATCATAATATATCCATTAATAAAACCCCATACACCCTCACCATCTCATCCATAAAATTTCTTCCAAGAACAACATCCAAAATAACGACACATGATACTCATCCTTTGGTTTCTGTAAATTTAACATTTATTAAAATTCAACAAAGATAAAAAAAATATGATTAGATTATATCTGTTAATACAAGAATCCTCACATGTATCCAAATTCTACTCATGAGTATAATAAATATTTCCTTATAAAAAAACACACGAACACAAGTTGATAGGAATTTACATAGTTTATTTTTATTAATATGTATATTATATTGTCGAATTTACATAATTCAATATTTCTATAAAAGGATATTAAAAAATAATATATAGTTATTATGAATCTTTTATCACTACATATTTACATTATCATAATTAATTACTCATTACATTATTTATTACTCAAGCGTGTAACTTTATATCATACAACATTAAAAATGTGAACCAATTTATGCATTATCTAACCAACAATTTCATTATTATAACTCATGGTAAACCTTTATAACATAAAATAATTTCACTGATTAAAGTTGTGATTGATTCAAATCCATATTTATTATTTCAATAAATATCAACCCTTGGTTTCTAGAAGTAAATTTGAGCTCCCCTAGTTTAATGAGAATACACATATTGTGAATAATTTAATAGTAATCACCTATTAATTGGATCCCATGTCTAAATTATGGATAAATTGAATCCACCAATATCAATATAATGAAATGACATTCCTCACCCAATTCATGTCAAAAAAAATTCATCAGCATGTTTCATAAACACTTCACATAAAAATGCTCAGGCTCTCATCCACATTTATCATTGAGTTGTTAAATCCATTAAACATAATAGAATTATAGTATTTCCATATCATCATCATAATTCCACCATTAATCCTAATATTTATTATCCTATATTTATTTATATCAATTTTTATTTTATCATTAGGTGTCTCACAGACCTAATGGAAACATTAATTATTACACTAAATATATATTCTTTATTCCTATATCATAGGGTTTGAAAACAATTATATTTCCATCGTCATTAATATATTATAATAAGTTATTTAATATAATAAATATAAAAATGTAAAGAAGAATATTCCTCGTTGCATCATATACAGGTGCCAAAATCTTAATAAATATATAACAAACTGAAGACCCATATCACCACACTCAAATAAAAGATGGTCATGGTTACTCTAATGACCAAAAAATAAAAAAAATTATCATCAAGAATGAACTTTACCTGGAATAAAACTCCAAAAGATATAGTAACAATTCATAATCATATTTCACTTCCATTCTCAAAAGATCAATATGGTTTTCATTAAGAAAAATATTAACCAAAATATAATAATCGAAATATTTCATAAATTTTATTTCAAATCTATCAGTCATAATTATATCAGGGATTTTTACCCTATAATTTTAAATATATAGAAAAAAGTATTTGTATAGGGTAATATTCAAATGTAAATCTAATTTCTAATGTGTATGTTATTATTTGTAAGAATTTCTAGCCATATCTAATAATCTAATACTCTTATTGGAGTCCCCATTTTTTAATAATTGATTATAATATTACTCATATAGGTGGAATGGAAATTCTAATACACACTATATATATTTAATTTTTATGATTTTAAAACATGAAACCTCAATGAAACTCATGATGACATGCCATATTGAAATCTTATATAATAACATAGTATCATGTCAGTAGGCACTAAAAAATATCACAATTTGACCAATCATTAGGAATAAACAAACCTATATAAATATTTATTCTCTATACCCATCATGGGATATATAAAATATCCCATAGGTCAGGTATTATATCATTTATCTCAACCAAGAATGGACTATAGTTGAAACAATAATGAACATCTATATATTGTTTAACTATACCATCCCATTAATATAATAGTCATTATGATTCACCCACACTTTAACCATGAAATAATTTCCAAATTAAAAATAAATCTGAAGAATAAAACTATTCCTAATATAGAAAACCATGGTACCAATAACATCCAAAAAACCCTTATATCTCTTGGAAATAATGTCACCCCACAATATGGGTAACATCAAGAACAAAATCATAGAAATCCCTATCTTTAAAATAAATATAAAACAACTTTATGGTCTCTATTGTATGTCTAATAAAAATTATGGCTATCGGTGATTACCAATTAGAGTTGAATCTCAAGAAGAACTCTCTAGGATCAGGATCGATAATGGGTGCAACTATGAGGAATGAAGATATAGTCCATGAATCACATTATTTCAAATGGAAATTTACAATTGATATAATAGAAAAATAATAAAAATATATATACATAAATATTATTCAAGTATCCAAAAATAGGTAATAATTTATTGGTACTTAATGATTAATCATTTTTCCTCTATATTTCATAAAAAATCCTCATTTATAGTAAAATAAAGATGACATCATTCTATCTGTGACATGGGATATGTTGATATATGATAAAGACAAAAAATACATCCTAAATCTAACAATCATTAACAAATATTCCCTATTATATATGTGAAATCATCCTAAAGAAAACATAGTTATCCAATCTATGATATCACTCATATTGCAATTCATTTTTTGAATAATTCTTTTTTAGTATGATATAGTTACTAAATGATGATTTTTCATCTATATGAATATGTTATCCACCCAATAGTGATCGAAATTTATGTTGTACCTATACCTTAATAACCCAAAAAACTCATTACATATATCTACTCTTAACTCAGAAATATGTGTAAACCGTATTCACTTTTACCACTTTATCATGACCTAATTAAATAAGGACCCTACAATGGTCTATTTTAAACCCATGTGTTACCACATAATCCTAACTATAATAAAAAATATGATGGAGACTAATTATAAGGAGAAAATATAAAAAATGCGGGAATTTCCCACTTGAGAGAACAATAATAGAATATATAGTCAAAAAATCAACCAAACAATGATAAATAGATAATCCATGACTATGTGAGAGTATTGAAAATAGATAATTCATAAGTTTTATACGATATAACTAAAATTCAATTAATGAAAGTATTTGGATTAAAAAAAATATTAATAATTTTAATAACTTCCAATCAACCATATACATAAATAGTTCATGAAACAATCCCCAATGACATTAATCTTGCTATCTTATTTCATAATTTAGTTAACACTATTTTAAATCATAAACCGAATGAAAATTTACAAATATTTAAAAGTATAACTGAGTATATCCACATACTCAATAGGTTTTACATAACATGACTAAAGTACTTGGTAAATATAATACATCCATAATTATAAAATTTTATATATTTGGAAAGACATTGTTGTGATCCCAATGAAAAAAAATCCCAACCTAAGGGTTGATTGTGAGATATTAAATTTTTTTGTTCAAAACATCCATTAAAAACTCATTGTTTCCCGATTTATCCTCATGTAAAATTCAGGAATCAATTTTATTACATTTCCCACAAGACCTAATCAAGATTTAAGATTTACGATTTTTTTTCCAATATGACTATAATTATTAATCAATAAAACTAATGCATACACAATATAAAACATGAAAATAATAATAATGGAGTGACCCTATAAAGCCTCTCTGACTAAAATGTTCTCTATCATGCTCTAACATATTATATATTTTGAATAATATAATATTATAATCAAAATGAATTCAATATCCATGCATAAACTGGTACCGGAGTAACTTGGTATTTATTTTTCATGTTTCCTATGATAACATATTCAATCCAAACAAATTTGTGGAATGGATGAGGTTCTTCTAAGTTTACAATTTCGGTTATACATGTGATATAAATGATATATTCCCCCTAATAAATATATATTTGGTGGTTGGATATATAGATAAATTTATATATTTTCATAAAATATAATAAAATTTATAATAAATAACATATATCATGATAGACCCCTTATCTATTTAATAAACCTCATTAATAATGTAGTATATTCTAATATTGTCCCATTATAGACCAATATTTCATATGTTTTGATGAACAGAAAATCCCAACTTGTTTTACTAATAAATATATCTTAATTTCATTTAGGAAATTATGTTATTTTTGAAACTAATATTTTATTTCAGAATATTTTTGTTAAATACATGGGTTTTATGTTTGGCATTTTTTTCTAATGGAAAATGAATTATAATTTGATAAATAATCCTACGATATGAAAATTCATCATATGAGCTATCAAATTACAATATCCTTCTATGAAATAATTATTATATGAAAAGAAATTAATTATATAAATTGAGAAAAAAAAATATTTTCACAATATTGTAGATATTTTGGATAATGAAAAATATCTTATTAAGGTCTCATGTAGGAGAATTATCATACTTTGTAGAATACGGACTTAGAAGTGTTGATTTTTTAATTCATTTATCTTATAAGGATTAAATTATCATATGAGGCAATAATTTGTCGTATGATCTATGAAAATAAACCTAGTAATATTTGATATTTGAAAATATCATATGAAGTTTATAAATCAAAAAAAAATTAACAAAAACATTATATGGGTACTAAAAATACCATTAAAATAGTGTTTCTAGTTCATTTATCCAATATTAATGGATTAACATTTGATGAGATGAAATATAATGCACTATACTCTATCTTATGAAGTTAATTATTTACATAAATGTAAAAATATTCTATGGAGTTGAAATTGGTGAATTTTTCTCATTCAAAATTCAGATGATTTTTTTTAAAAAAATAACCTACATAGAAGATAATTTCATTTGAAGATATATTTATTATAACTGTGTATTTCTATAGACATTTATTTATTTTTTTTGAATTTATTACCATTTCAGAAATTCGAGAAAATTCTACACCATTTGTTCTTGAAATTATGATTGTTGGACGTGGAAAAATTAATTGTATAATAGGTTTATTCTGAATAAATAATTTTTTTCCCATAAATATCAAGGATACGACCAACAATTCACTCTATTTATGCTATTTTAAGTGACAAAATGTATCATCAAATAAGAGATATTTCCTTTTTGGATTACTATATCATCCCTTTGACTATTGCTTCATATATTGATATTATAATACAAAATTAAAATGCACATAAATACTTATTATTAATTGAGTACGACCTAATGAAACCTATAGATACTATAAATCCATGTATATATATGATATTGTTTAATTTATGTGAAAAAAATTAACTATTTATTGTTGTTCATGAAAGAACACATCAATATTTGTAAATAGAAATTTCTTGAGCTTCTTTTGCATCCTTTTTCATTTCATGAAAGAACCACTCATCATTCTTTAAGATTCTTCCTGTAATTATTAAATGAATATGAATCCAATTTCAAAAAAATATATTTTTTTTAAGACAAAAATCACTATTTAATAGTGAAAAGTTTTTTCATAGGTCTTTTAAAAAGGGTTATCTTAGAAACATATCATTGAACCTTTGGTAACAGGTTTATGTTTATTATACTAAATAATTGAGGTACCAACCAAAATTATCTTCTTGGTGAAAATAACTAAGATCATAGAGAGATAAATGGTAGAGTGGACCATGGGATCATTATTACCTGAACTACAATAATTCATACATGATATTTTAATTACATTTATATTTTTTTTCTACTTTCAATATTATTAAATATTAAATAATAGTTGAATTTTTATTTTAATTAGGGAATAAAATTTATGAACAAACATCACCCCACATTAAGTCAATGTGAAACTCTATGTGGTGAAAAAATTGGTATCAGAGGCTAATAATTTTGAGTTCTAAACCATTATTGGTTGAATTTATATTATTAATATTATAATGCTTCTACAAGGGCTGATATAGAAGAAGTAATTTTTATGCTAAGAGTTCCCAATTTTTTTTGGTGAAAACTATAAATATGGTAAGGAATGAATGATAATAAATTTTAAAAAATATATAACTTATAATATATTTAAAAAATTTCCAGCCATATAAACAACTTTTTGGTGAGATAGAACTAATGATTTAATACCTGGAATGTGAATATTATTTTATTTTAATATCTATTAATAGTATAATATGGGGTTTGTGACTATATTAATTTAATAATTCTTTTTATTTTCCCACTACACATTAAATTTTGGATGACTATATTTGTTGGTTATTATGGAACTATTAATTTCATATAGTCATATTATAACACTCAAAATATGGAGTACAAAACATTTATGAATATTCATTGTTACAACATCACTCAGATAAATGGATGTCTGACTAAAAAACAATGTTTTATCCTTATTAAATAATTTTCATCATCATTATAAATATTATAATGTTACTGTATTTTTAATTAAAGTGTGGAATAACATTTTAGATTCCATTATTACGTCAAACCCCAATAAGGATCAAATGATGAAAGTCGTCATTGGAACACTTGTGATGCCCGAGGACGATATAGACGTTGATCCAAATATCAAAATATCTAAAAAGTAATAATTTTTCCTTAAAATAATCCACTTTAAAATATTATTATAAAATTAATATGAATTCATTCATTAGATAGAATGAAGAAGTGAATTAAATAAACACAAAGTCCAGTGATAATATTTCTCAATTTTCCTTGGAGATCAAGAACTTCTAAAATAACATTAGATGATTCTAAATTTTCATCAAACACGAAAAAAGGTTTTATAAACATACCAACAAATTAAGATTCAATGAGTGATGAAATATCAATCATATCAAACCATATTTTATAAAGCATTATAATATTTTAAAATATTTATATGAATGGTTTATAATATAAAATAAAGAAACAGGGTATGAATGTTACATGGAGAACTCATGAAGACATTATTTGTGGCTCTAATTCTGATTTAGAGGGTGATCAGGAAAATCAGAAAGCTAATATGTTCATGAAGGCTCCATTAGAAGAGGAAAAACATATTTTTAATTATACTTTTGAATCTAATTAGAAAATATATTCTTTTGACGAGTTAATGTAATATTTTTATATCATATAAAAGAAATTTGAATCATTACTGAAATAGTGAATATCTCATATAAAATATTATGATGTTTTGTCAAAAATAAAAATATATATTTACCATAGAAATTTTAAAATTAAAATATATTTTAGCTATATATATATATATATATATATCTACATGTCACATCTATGATAGATAAATAAGATAATTAATGGTTAACCCGAATCATTTAAATGATACTTATTGTATTTTCACTGAGGGTGATTTATTTAAATCACATGCTTTGTATAGATCCCCATGTTGGTTGACTAAAGTGGGTGGATTAGTGGTAACTTTTAGAAATTCTTTTCCTTTTAATTCAACCACGTTTATTATTTATAGCTATCGATCAACTTAATAATTTTTCACTATTATCACCTAATGATAAATTAATAAATTAATGATGTCATTATATATTATTTATAATGTTCATCCTAAAAACTACTCCTTTACATGTTATTTAGACCCCCCAATATAGATTATATACTATAGTTAATAATTATTTAAAACCAAGGATAATCCATCCACATAAATACATATTCCAATGATTCCACTCAGCAAATAACTTTTAACATCAAATACACTATATTCTCATCAGTTTTAGAATCCAAAGGAAGATTATCCACTTATTAAATGATAATCCAACCCGAAAAATGTCCTTCCTCCCCTTGGATGATTTTACATCATATTGAAATATTATATTCCTACATTAGTAAATGGATTGGTAATTTTAAGCATGTAAATGATTTAATAATGCATTCTAAAACAATATCTACTAGATTCAGTGGTCTCACAAGACACCTAGAAATATAATGAACTTAATCCTTATAAATACTTTTGTAGTAATTCTCTCATCTAATGAATGGTTTATAAACTTAAAACTATTCAATATCTTAATTGATGATATTTTTATGTCTTTAGAAATATCTTGTATATTGTATGTGAATTCATTATTTAATTTTCAACACCTTCTTGGATACTTGTATTAATCTTAAATATTTGAATACTAGCATAAAAAGTTTAATTTTTCTCCCCATATTGAGAATTAACAATATTTATATTAATTAAAAATCCTTCATGATTCTCAAAATTCAATGTCTTTTTAATAGTAATAAAAACCCTATCAAGTTTTATCATAAAAATATAACATAATATAATCTTCAAAAATGTTCTTAAGACTAACTTAATTCAAATCATTACATGTGTTATTTAGATATCTGTGTTCTCATATTTAAAAAAAATGAATTCAGTAACATTATCCTTCCACATTAAACATTATATATGGAATGCATGCTTTTTTATTGAAACCATTATATAAATATATTGATCTTCTCATCATTAACCTCATATTTATGGAATACATTCACCTGATTTAATCTCATGTTCGTTCTTCCAAGGAATCTCATCAGTTTGGGTATCTATAATTATGTGAAATTCCAACTTCTTCAGCTTTTCATGACATAGAGGACATGAGCCCAATATTTACATCATATATTGAGGTCATTATTTTTCATTATTATATAATGTTAATGGGAAATAATTCTTTCACAATATTAATAAGAATTATAATTGAACTGAATTTCTGCATGGGAATCTAAAACGCATCAACAGTTTTCTATAGAACCTTTTCATTTTATAATGACCACACCTTGTTAAGCTTAACACCTCATATGATAAGTCATTGCACTCATGGTATGATGTTTAACTAATAATCACTTTCAATACACTTGGTGTCTTGGTGATTATGTGATATGATCATCTCCAATTTTATTCTCATGGTAGGCCATGCACATGATTGGTTATCTAAACTCAGGAAGCTCATGGTAGGTTCGATCATAATGTGGCTTGTATTATTTCTTCATTTGGTGGGTACAGATTTATACGTGAATTAAATTATATATTATTGTGGAATATTCAATCATCATGTACTATTCATATACAATATATAAAACTTCTTATGGTGGATCTTAAAATGCATGGTATCTTTACATTTCTCATGTGGTCACTTGCATTCATTGTGTGATCACCCCATCGATATTACATTCACTCGGTGATCTTTTGGTATCTAAATTTAATTATACATATAGAAGCATTATTATTACTTATAATTATATAAAATCCATGATACTATAATATAATCATGGATTTACTGAGGTTGATGAACTCCAATGAATATCTTTTCTCCTCAT
Organism: Viscum album; assembly: GCA_963277665.1. Classification (NCBI taxonomy): domain Eukaryota; kingdom Viridiplantae; phylum Streptophyta; class Magnoliopsida; order Santalales; family Viscaceae; genus Viscum; species Viscum album. The sequence goes on along the minus strand of OY728161.1, from coordinate 1,602,589,675 downwards.
TTAGTCAATCTGCAACACCCACGGAAGGTATGTAGAATTCATATAGTCTGTTCCACATATCTTATTCGACACTCTCAAAAAATAAAACTCATTACTTATTCCATTTTATAAATAATTTTCACTCAATTATATTTGGACATATTTTCAACCTCATGAACATATATACTATCATTTTATATTATTGAAATTGGGTCTTGAACTTCTCTACTTGATTTCTTGAAACTGTAGCCTCAAGATTAATTTACCATAAATTATGGAAGTGCATCATTTATATTATATAATTACATGTATTATTTATCAATAATGAAAAATAATTCATTCTCATTAATCCATAACAATCTTATATTGAGTTACGTCACCTTAAATATACATATATCGATCAATGGACAAAAAAATCAATACTGATATGTAAAAACCAATATCTACTTTTAATTATTTTACAATTCAATAATTCATCAACATCAATATGGGTTCTTGGGTTGATCCATTATTATTATTTTATAAAATATATACAATGGTAAATATAAGTGTCATATTTTATTTTAATCAACATTTAAAAGCCCTCACATTCTCTTGTCCTGTTTGAAGTTTGAATAGAATCCATTTTCCTATACATAGATGGATGCAATAACATGTTATTATTTACAAAGATCTTTTATTTATTCTACTCTAATTCTACCTAAGATAGAATATTACATAAAATAAAATATATATAATTAATGATATCTATTATTTCTATAATAATTAAATAACTTGTGATATCGTACCAAAATATTTATTATATCTCAAATTGGTGTTGAATAAAATAATTTTATCAAGAAATATGATTTAGCTTGAACACATATCAAATAACACAATATAATTTTCAAGTGATAAGAAATACCCCCCGTGTCTCATATTTTAATTATCTAACCCCACCTTAATATCTGTAACAAATATAATCTTCATTAAGTTATATAATTGGGGTTGGATATAGAATTACATATTTATTCCTAGTTGTACAAAAAATGTAGATTTAATATGAAAAAATAGAATATTTCTTCCTATATTTCCCCTAAATTGACGCACATATTTAAAAAATACATGTCTAATTTTTTTAATAATAAATCTATTAGAGATCAAATCATTATTACAATATATAGAGGAATCCTTTACTCTTATTCTTCATTTTACAACATTTTATCAATAAAATTTGATGCTAGATTTGATGATTCATTTTTACTATTAATTAAAATACCTATTTCTAATTTGGTAAAGGGAGACCCATTACATAGCCCATAGTACCATGGTAAAGTGGCCCATGAACTTGGCCTAAAGGTCCAGGGAAGCTTCATTCCTACATCATCCTATATTCATATTTCATACATAACAACCAACCTTATTCAAGCTTGCATGACCGCATTCTTAGTAAATAATCCATGGGGATTTACATGATAAGAATCCAAGTCATTTTTGATATAGTAAAATGGTGTTTAACACATACGTTCTACCCCAACTAAAAACATGTTACTTGGTAAAGTGGTATATGTGGGTTACAAACAACATCTGGGATTTCGTGGCTGCTAAAAACCTTCATCAATTTGGAAAATATATTCATCAAATGAATTTACTTATTTTTTATATTTGTTTTATAAGTCTTAATTTTTATGTAATATATTATTGATGAGTCCATAAGAACATAATTCAATTGTTTTCCTTTATTTTTAGCTCATATTTTTTCTTCTAATATTTTTTATTCCTTGCCAATTCTGTAGGCTAAATAAAATAATATTTCATTATTTTCCCAATATATATTTTTCACAGCATATTCCAGCCCAAATAATTTAAATTTTAATGAATTTACATTCATTGTTTTCTATTTTTCCCCCTTCACCCTATAAAGGTATTATGTTGGGGTAATGTTCAAACAACACTCAAATTTGTGACATTAATGACCACTTATTTCACAAATTTCATTAAAATTTTCAAATATTCGTTATGATGATATGTTTTTTGTATAGTTGGTTATATATTTATTCCTTTAAATTCTAGTCCTTATATTTACACCATAACCCCCATGGTTTTTTTTGTTTTCCAATCAAGAAAATATTAAACATAAAAGTGTAGGATTTGTGTCCACACCTCCCATAACACCAACCTAACTCTTGAAATTTTTCATTTCAACTTTGATTCATGATTTTTCAGTTTTATGTTGTTGTTGAACTACTATAAAATAATTTTTATATTGTATTAGGTCTTTAAATATCTTTTTCATTATTATCTATTCCCCTTTATGGGGAATAATGACTATTATTTATCATGGCCCAAACCTCTTATTTAAATTTGGCAAACTCTTCTAACCAACATTAATGAACAACCCTTTATCGTCATCTAAATTAATAAAGTATTCTCTAGATTTTTTTTATTTTATTTAACAAGAATTCATAATGATTTTATCTCTGCTAATTATTCATACCTGATAAATATCTTCTCCATGATCTTTTAACATATTATTTATATTTTCAATCCTCAATATATTCTTCATATTCTCATTTAGAAAAACTCTTTTCTCAACATGACTAAGGAGATTAACTTCATAAAAAAATTACCTATTTATAATAATGAATATAATCTATCCAATATTATTATCAGATTATTTTTGTGTCAATTCATGGAATATTATTTGTTAATAAACTAATTTCAATCCATTTTTAATTTTTTTCCTTATTATTTTAACTTTCCCACTTTTACCATTATTGGAATAAGAAATAATCTCTTTTATATCCTTATCAGTGTCATAAGAAAGTGGTACCCTACTGTTTATCCAACAAATTATACATTCAATACTTCATTCATATTTGATCATTAAATGTATATTTTCCTTGAAAAACATATAGATCCCCATTATTATTGACTACTACAAGAGAATTAGTGGGAACTTCCAGGAATTATTTTCCTTTTTATTTATCCTCTTTAACATGTTAAGGTTCCTGATCCACTCAATAGTTTTTCTATATCCTCATATCATGTGTGGTAAATAAATTAAATATGTTAAAAAACTTTATTTAAATGGTTTGGCCTTAAATAATATTCATTTACATGTTAGTTTAACCTCTAGACATTTATTCTCTTGTATCATAAGCAATTATTTACAACCAATTAAATTACAATCCTATCATTATAGAGTCCATTATATTCTTTGAAAAAAAAATTCTTTCAAAATATAATCATCTTCGTTTATATGACTTATAGAATAAACTAGTATAGTATTCACTTCGTGAATGGTGATCCAATATTGAAATATCTTTTATCACCCCTTGGTTTCCTCTATACCAATTTGAAATACGATCTTTCTATAAGAGAAAATGGATCATCATGTTTCCACATGTAGAAGAATCAAGATCATTAGTTGAAATAAATATTTATTAGAACTAATAGCGTTAAAACTAACTTAAAAATAGGATTTTATGAGTCTTTATTCTAAATAATTTATTTGTAGATATTATATATCATTGAATAGTATCTAATCTTTAGAATCCTCTCTCTCTCTCTCTTTGGTGATGAAATTGTTGGGTTCTTAGAAATATCTCTTGTAGAGTATGTTTGTTTTAAATATAAATTTCAACACATTCATTATTACCTTCATTCAACTTATATAGAGGAATGGCTACATAGAAAATTATTTTTTTTTCTCATCATTTTTAATTACAATGATTTTTTTAATAAAAAATTCATTATGATAATTTGCATTCAAATTATCTTAAATCATCATCATTACAATGTAAAATCTTCCTTTTTAAATATAAGATAATAACACTTTAAAATACTTCATGAATACATAAGTATTTTAATCATTACATGCAGTATTTATATATTATCATTATCAAGTTTAAATATCATGATTAATTAGATCTCATTATCCTTCCACTTTAAACACTCTATGTGGAATTAATTATTTTTATGGAAACTAATTTGGATATTGATTGACCTAGTTATCATTCCTATATATATGTGTAGAACATTATCACATGAATGAGTCTCTTATTTTTCATTCCACTAGTCTAATGAATTAATGTATCATGGTTTATAATAACACCCAATTCCTATTTCAATGAATATGAAAACATGTTCCCACTATATATGTAATATTTTGAATCTTATGTTTTTTGTGAAATACTAAGTGTGTCAGAATTCATTGGTTTTTGCTACTAACAAGAATGAAAGTTGATATGTATTTTCACCTTATCATATTGAACTCATCCAATATTTTCTAAATTCAATCATAATATTATAGTAACCACTCATGGTTGGACATCAAACCTCATATGACTAGTAATCAAAATCAAGGCCACTTGCACTACTCATGGGTTCTTAGTGAACATACAGTCAATTAATATATGGTATGAATAGAATGGTAATTTGAGTTCACTATTGATAATCCATCCTTGTGGATATTATGGTAGGTTTAGTCATCATGTAGATAGTTAAACTTATTCATGTGAAAGGTATATATTTTTAAATTCATTATATTATCTATTATTTTATAATATTCAATTTTCTTGTACTATGAAAATAATATTCATCCAAATTCTTGTACTCAATCATTAGGTTCGTGGTATTTTTATATTTCTAATGTGATCAATTATATTCATCATTCGGTCAATCCATTGACCATATTATCATACATTCTTCTTATGGTTGAACCATTTTTCCATGATATGGAATCATGATTAATTTATAAACATGGAAAACATCTGTTTTATTGAAAAAAACTATCTACTCTATTTAAAGAACCTCGTGGAAGATCCATTTGACTCATCTGGTTGATCTGTATTACCCATTTAAGGTCCATTAAATTCATGTGGTTATTTCAACGTTTTTTCTTTCAACACTATCATGATTTCATCTTTTCTAATCCTTATTTATTGTAAACATTTTCTACTCTACAAAATATATACATATCTTAATCCTTATAAATATATCAATATTTATAATATGTTAGTGACATTGTGTCCTCAAATTATTTACTCGTTTTTTTAAGTTGTATAATCATGTTTACTTTTACATATAATATGGTATTTCTAGAATAATATTACAATAATTCATGGATGTTATATTAATCATAAAATTTAATTCCTTCTCTTGAATCCATAAAAATCATCTAATTTTCATAATCAAATATTTTATACACATATCAAAGCATTAAAATCAAATAATGAACTTACTTGGGGACTTCACATGGTAGGAATATTCCACATAAAAAAATATGTTAGGGTAAGAGAGGATAAAAATGAAATATATAAAAAAATTATTTTGTTTCTAACTCTATGAATTTGATCATGTTAAATTTTTTTTGTATAATTGGTCATTATCTTGAATCATGTTTTTATTATGTTATAAATTTTGTGGTGTTTAGAAATATTTAATTTCTAGAAAATTAATTATCCTTAATTTTGAAATTTCTAGTAAATTTATAAAGTATATGAAATTATGAATTCCCAAATATTTTTTTATCTAACACTACTGATCTAAAGAATATTTGGTTACCAAATATTTATCATTTTAAATCTTCTTTTAATAAAGGGGAGAAAAAAAATAAAAATGCAAAAACAATTAAGGAATGTGTATGTTCATGACATATGAGTGGAGATTTCTCAAAATTTTACTCTATGAAATATTGGTGGAGGCTTTTCCACTTCTGATGAAAATAAAATGAGAAATATTATTAGAGTTAGTTAATTTATGATTCTACAATCATTCCTCGTCAAAAATGAATTTTTTCACAAAGGATTAAAGAGAAAACTGATATGTATTTTTAGACCCTATGAGGATGTATTTTTATTAATTTTTCATATAATTATTGTTCATTTTTCATAGATAATTTTCATAGAATTGAATACCAATAATTGGAAAACAATATAAAATATATCTTAATTGTTTATATAAATATAATAAGATATATTTTAATAATAAATTTAATGAATCGTGGATTTGGTCTTACGTTCATATGCATTGTAATATATATTCATTAAGTAAATTTTGTAAAAAAATTAAATTTCTGATTAACTAAACATTAATTGGAAAAATACAATCAATATGATTCATGTAAAATGATAAATCTACAAAAATAATAATTTAAACTAATTCTAGTGGTCACTACTACAATACCCATGGAATGTATTCACGTTGGTTTTTTAGACAATCTAGAATAGCTAGCCATTGTAGTATATATTTTTTCATATTTTTTTGAAGTTGGGTATTAAATATATTCCACATTTTATTTAATATAAATTAATATTTAATCTTGTCATATTTTTATTAATTTGGGTAATATAAATTTAAAACATATTATAAAATTCGTTCCTTGATATGTGACCATGGGGGAGAGTTGTAGAGTTATTAATTCATTTATTTTTTCTCAAAATTAGGCACTAAACCTAACATTCAATACCCTATAAAACCTCAATAGAATAGTGTTATGGAAATAATGAATATGATCATGAAAATTATTTCATTAACAATAATGTGTGAATAATGTATTTCACAAACTTTTGGAATGAAGATATTAACACAACATTATATGTTAAAAATATTTCTTTAATAAGGCTTATATTGATGAACACAACCTATATTATATGGAATAATATAAAAACAATGGTTGGATAAACTATTTATCTAAGATATAATGTGAACATCATAAACACCAAAGAATCACGTGGTACATTTATTCCAAGGGATAGTGAAGGAATATTACTAGGAATTTATACATCTTATAAATACTATAGACTTTTCAATATCAGGTTATGGATTTCCAAATAATATATTCCTTTTAAATTTGATGAAAATAATCCATTTGGTTACAAAAATTTATGGTTTAAGTGATTATATAAATAATATTAGTCTTCAACGCTTCTTTTATGACAATAATGATGATGATTTGGAAAATGATCTTGAAAAATATAAACATGAAATGGAAAAAGATATTGGCATAGGAGTTTCCATTGTAGAAATAATAGAGACCTAAAAAACATCCCATAGAATTTGTTATATAAAGCATAGATGTGGTTTTTAGGACTAAAAGATGTATAGAAAACGTTGATTAATTTTTTTCATTTTAATAACAGACAAAACATAAAACCATATAAGAAGATTTATGTAATGGGAAATTAAAAATTTCCATACTTGAGGAATTATACCATTTCATGAGGAAATAAGTATGAGGTTCAATTGATATCCCATTGGATTATCCTCTTATAAGAACTAAATGGTTATTTATAGATTAGTGATAAATTAAAGGGCAATCACTGAAAAATAGGGATTGAATACATATGATGGGATATAACCAATAAAAAGGAACAGTAAATGATGATTATATTCACCTATTTCTATATTATAATCCATTAAGATCATCAATGTATATGAATCTCGAAAACACATTAAAATATTACAGATTGATATAAAATATACCATTTTAATGGATAATTAATGGTGGATGCGGATGTATAATGACATATAGATTTTTATGACCCTCATTTCCAAATACTATTTTCAAACTTATCAAATAATTTTTCAGTATAATACAAGAACATAGATCTTGGACTAAAAGAATAAGTTTATATAATCTATAAATTTTTTTTTCCAAGGGTTTTGTAGACCACACACTTTTTAAGAAATCATAATTAAAGGACACTTTATAATAATAAATATATGTTGATGATGTTATTTTGGGATACACCTATCCAAAATTCTGCAATGATTTTTAAAAACTAAAAAAAATTTGAAATGACCTTGATGGGTGATTTGATATTTTTCCAAGGATTTTGATTTATCAAAAAGATTTTGGGAATTTTTTATACCAAATTAAATTGATAAATTATTTATTATTAAAATTTAGTCCTAAAAGATACGATATTTAACAACTCCACTGAGTTTAAACATTAATTGAATTCGAATGAAGTTGAGAAACTGGTCGAAAAAAGAATAATATTGAGAAATAAATAAGATATTTCGTTATCTAAATGTAACAAAAAGAGGTAAATTTTTTTTGTAAATTAAAGATCATGATTTCAAGAAAATCCCTAGTAACCACATTTAATAGACATAAAAATAATTTTCTGTAATTTAAAAGGAAAAATATCTAAATCATTACATTTTCATAAAAAAATTGTTTTTTATTTATTTTCATAATCTAACATATTTTGTTTTCTTTTAGACTAAATTGAAAATATATATCTTCAACCTCAATATTTTTAGGAAAGTATCTAATATCTTGTCCAAAAAAAGAAGCATCATTTTGTTAAAATATTAATTACTAAAGCTGAGTATATTACATTGAGTAGTTGTTAATAGATATCGTATTTACTTTAATTCAGTATCCAATATTTTTTATTACTATAGTACTATCAAAATTATAAAAAATATTATAATCCATATGAGGACCAATCAAATTGATTTATGATAACATTTCTCAAGATATATTACCAAACCATAATATATTTATATTAAATCAATTTACACATAAAATCAAATAAGATACATTTATAAAAATAAATTTCATACTGATCAGTTATATTTTATTAAAATTTAATTATGTAACTTGGATTTTAAATGATTTTATTTTATTTATGAATTTTAATTATAATATTGTACATTTTCTAATTTATATAATTTATTTAATTAGTTATAATAAATGTTTAAATTAATGTTTATATTTTATCATTTTTATATAATGTAATGTAGTGAAAAACAATCATAATTAATTTTATAATTTTATTTATTTTTTTATTATGTCATCATGAAATAATATTCGTCATATTCAATTGAAAATATTTAGTTTTTTCTTGAAAACAATAATATCTTTTAACCATATAAACTCATAATCATTCAAATCAAATTCCTTTATCCTATAACTAACCCCCCCCCCAAACACGCTCATTCAGTCTTATTGAAAATTAGCTTGCCAATAAGATATGGGTAGGATGTCACAAAAAATTTTAAATGCCAAATGGTTTTTCACAATGTTTTTAGTAGAAAATAAATATATTTTATATTATTTAAATAATAAACCAGTTTATGGAGAAGGTATTAAAATTATAGGAAAAATAATTGTTTTTTTTAAAAAGGATATCTATGTTTTATTAAGGATACATTTTATTGAGTTTCATAATAATAATGAGTTCTACATTGAGGATGTGAGAAATTTTTGATATCAAAAGTCTATGACAATATATTAAATATATCATTAGGGGAGTTTTCTAAATTTATTCCTTTCCCACATGGATAATTCGTCTTGTATAATTCATATTTGGTTAGTATAAATGGTGTTTAGCCTACTGAAATAATTAAATATATATTTGGATCCCTTTTTGTTGAGAAAATTCATGTTATTGATTAAAAGGCTGAAATAGAATTCATGTTAAACTTACCCAAAATGTGATTTCGTAGAGAAATGAAGATTTTGAGTAAGTTCTACAACCATATATTCATTTTATTTATACGTTTCTTCTTTAAAATAAATTCAACATCTCAAGGTACATATTTTAATATATATACCATTATTACCATATGTCATTGATATTGAACATTTTGAAATAATTCTCAATTTTTTTCTTAGGATGTTAAAATAGAATTATGTTTGATTATTGAAACTAAGATTCATTAGATGAATAACCTATTAGTTATACTATTTAAAAATAGATAAATTTGGGGATATTCTCTATAAAATAAAAATTCATTGCGATTAAAGAGATAAAAAAATCCATTTCCATATTAAGAGAGAGAATCATGTTGAAGTTAAGGATAATGATGTTGTTGTAGGTTTCATAGAGAAAAAAATTTATGAAGATCCTCTAGTTGTGAGAATAATAGTAAGTAGAATTTAATTTAATGAAATATCTTATTGAAATTTTTCTTGAGTAATATTTATGGAGAACATTTATTGTAATATGATAGAATATGGGGATATTGTTGTTGATAAGTATGATGATGTTCTTAGTTCATTGGATGCGATTTTAGGACCTATTGTTGATGTTTTTTCCCCTTATTATAATGTTACTAAGAGTTTTTCTAATAAATATATGATGATGAAAACACTAGATATATTATATCTTGGTTATTCCCTAAAAATGATGATGTTTTTTGAATTTTATGACACTATTAATATTTCAATTAACTTAGATGTTTATTCCAATTTTCATTGCCCAAAATTTGATGAATCTTAAAATATTATACCAAAATCTCTTGAGAAATTTCAAATTAATCAAACTTTTTATATTCATAATGATGAAAAAGAACGGAGTGTTAAAATATTTTAGAGTATGATTTAATAAAAATAACAATATTTATTAGTTATGAAGGATATTAAATGAGTACTTATAGAGGAATGTTCCCCAACTATTTTTCAAAAGATGATTCCGGCAACTATAGTAGAAAATGGATAGGTTTTTAAGTTTATGAAGTAATAGAGAACATTAAATAAAAATTTATTCCAAAATTTCATTCAAAAAATTTTAATTTTTTTCTAAATGATTCTAGTTTCATATCTAACAATGAATTCTATTTCATATTCATATTTTCATAATATAAAACTGACATTAGAATAATATTTATAGATGATGAAGAATCGTTCAATATTTCAATATTAAATATCTTATATAATTATGCAAGACAATATGTTTTTGAGAATATATATTATCTATTTGATGATGATTTGGATATATAATATTGATTTTAAAATTAGTATCCCATCAATTGATGCCTCATCCTCTATTAAAATGGAATCCAGTGCTTCTTCAAGACAATTGAAAACTTATCCTCATATTTATTAATGTCATGTGACAGAGTTCAATATCTGGGATGCAAAATGGTATATTTGGAAACAATAAAATTACTATGAAAAATATCCCTTATAAACTCTCTCATATATGGACTTATTCTAAAAAAATTAAGAGAGGCAATTTACAATAATTTTGTTGATATGATATACTTCACAGGATGTTTTATCATACCTAATAAAAATGTAAGTTGAAGTAATGATATAATATTGAAGGTGGTAAACATAATTGGTATATGGGTATATACTCTAAACACTTAACTACCCAATATAAAACACTCTATAAATAAAATCATGAATTATCTTCAAGATCCCTATACATAAATTCCAGGTCTATGTTGGAGTCGGTTCCCTAGAACCAAAATTTTTGTACTTTGTGACAAATTGTATTCATTTTTTTAATATTAATAAACTCATTTTCACATCATGATTGTACTTATGTGTAACATAGTATCTAGAAAATATATTAATAGTATTTATCTCACTAAATGATCATTAATTTTTACCTATTTTTATGAATAACCAGAAGTTCCATGATAGAATTATTAAAAATATATTCTCTATCTAGATGAAATCATTTATGGAAAAAATGATAGTGGCCATAATGAGTGGAGAATAAAAGGATATTGAGGAACCATCTCATGGTGTATTCCCTTGGTAATATCTAGTGTATGATATTGTGAGAATGTGACCCGACAGTATGAAATACACATTTATATGTTTCATTAGAAGTACCAATATGTGGATGTCTATACTGATCCTTTTACTGTAAGACTATTATTAATAAATAAAATTAGTCACATTTTTTTTATAATGAACACCATGACTACATAAGTTCACAATGATATATGATATGTTGGGTATGTCATATATAATTTTCAACTACTGAATAACGTGTGAATGGAATTTTCCATTAGTTGATTAATAGAAATTGATATCATGTATCCATTTATGGAAATGATACAGCCCAAAAGAGTCATTGGTAATTGGTTTGTATAGAAATGTTTTATTTCTAAAAAGTGAAATAATAATACATCAAGCACGTAGGTTTATTTCACCGGTTTCCAACCGTCTTTACTAGAGATTTTCTATTAAATGGATTCAATTACACAATACACATATAAATGGGGTAATATATCATTATGCTATTACATTATTTGACAATGGATTGCATGGTGTGATTCTAGTAGATAACCACATATTTTAGGCAACTTCACTTAATACCACTAAGAAAAAATCTAGAAGAACATACCATAATTGTATCTAGATTCATGATTAAATAATATATATATTTATTATTATTTAATAATTTGAATAAATATTATTCCAACCCATGGTTTAATAAAAATTTATTTTTCATGATCATGTATATTTTGTCACTATTTATTGGAGAAAATATTATGTGGGAAAAATATTTAATAAATACTTATTTTATATTTAGTGAAAAATATATTTATTTATTTTTTGGAATATAATGCGGTAATAATTATTTATAAAATAAATAGTTGTTATTCATGTCCGGATAGGTATTGTGGGGGAATGGGGGATCAATTTTAATGATCTTGTGAGATATTATATATATTAATTATTATTAAAATAAATAATATTATATTTCATTCAAGTGTTTAGGGGGTGATAAGAAATAAAAAAAATATAATTACATTATATAAATGGGGTTCTATATAAATTTTAGAAATAATAAAGGGTATATGTGGAACTATTATTTTTTAACTCTAATAGTATATAAACTCAATTCTATTATTTTCATAAGAGATTAAATTAATTTTTATTATACATAATGAGATTCGGATATAATCATCTAATTCCGTAGAGAGATCCCTATCAAAGAACACTCTCAATAATGGAGAGCGATCATCCACCACTTCCAGTCTCATGTTTAAAGAGATTAAATATAACCCTTACTTGAAGCATTACATAAGGTGATCAATGTATCATGATTCCTGTTTTAGAGTCTGTCATTCTAGCACCCATAGATTCATACGGAGTTGTTTAGAGGTGAATGGAGCACATGTGGATCATCCCTAGGGGAATATATTCTTCATTCATACAATGAAACCATGGTACAATGTAGATACATTTTTACATCCATCAAGGAGGAATTAATTAATCATAAATTAATTCATTGATTTAAAAAATTTATAAATAATGAGTAAGTATCTGACGCTTTGGTTTTATGGTTTATCTATCATCTCAATTATTTGAAATAAAATTATTGATCATGGCATTTATTAGCATATAATTCTTGGATTATTCATTAATTATAATAAAAAGAATAGTTGGTGAATCCCCATCTTTTGCTTCTATTTTTCACATAACATTCATGTGGTGTCATGGTGTTCAAAAAAAAATTAGATATTTTAAATATCATTAATTGATTTACCCACTTTTCATTAGTTTTTTGTTTCGGATTAATAACATTTGTTTTTTGAAATATGATATCTATAACTTTGATTATAAAAAAGATAAAATAAAATTAATTTAATGAATGAATTAAATTCAAAGAACTCATCTAGATGTTTTTGGGAGTTTATCCATACAACACAAGAGTACACACCATTAATCTTGGATTTTCATGTTGTGTACAAGATTTTTATGTACCACGAATTAATTACGAATTTATTCATGTCGTGGGAATTTATTAAATGTGGTGAATTTGTTTACACACCATGTTTTGACTGAGGAATCATAGGACAAGATAATACTGAGTGCCCAAGGTTTAAATTCCTTAAACCACATGTAGTTGTTTATTCCGAAAATATAAATTTATCCCTTACATGACATACATGACTAGTTACTATGTAACATTGAGACCACACATCTTGTAATATAATGTTTTCCCTCTCATGGTTACATTCCAAGTCCCTATAAATGTGGCATGGATAGATAGAGAGAATAATAATCATCGTGTATCTTCAATATACTTGTTTTGTACTGTTACGAAATTATGAATAATTGATAATTAATTTATTATTTTATTCAAACCCTATACATATGTGTTCTGTGTTATTATTATGTTAATAATACACTCCATGCGATGGGTTACATATATATAAATGTATAATTATTTTCTTTATAACTTTAATATCTTCATATCATGTATATGTCATATTACTATTATTATTCTACGCACATTAAAGCTTAACAAACTATGTACATACCATATGTTATATTTTTCATTATGTTTATAGAACATGCTATGAAATTATGTAATGCGTCAAGTATACCACATGTATCAATAGTAAATGGTATACAAGTTTACTAAACCATGGGTACGTTGGATGAAGACTCATTGTTTTTCTTATAAGCTATATTTATTTCTACACAATTAATTTTAAATAAATTTTTTATTTTATTTAAAATTATGATGGATGATAATCCATATAAAATTCATATGATATTTACTATAAAATAATTTATTAATTAATGAATATAATTAATTAATTTGATCATTATTTATCTTATAAAAGAATGATTAATATTGAATGAAATTTTTATTAAATTCATAATTCTTTGAAGGGATGAGGACGATCATGATCGTAGGAATGATATATCTATGTTATTGGTTTATTTTAAAATTTATTATAAAAATAAATTGTAGTTCTATGGGTCATCCCACTTCTGAATATATTATTGTAAGCATGCCCATGGATTCTCTTCTGTAAATACCTTAACCATTCCTTTGGTTCCCTTCATCAGTGTGGGAGTAAAATAATTTTTGATAGATCGAGCATTGAATATAGTGGAGGTAGTATATGTTTTGTTTCTAATAAACACCAATCTAATATACATATATAATTAGAAAGGTGTAAAACTACAACACAAACAGTAAATTGTTAAAGGTGTTTCCTCCAAGATTTATTTCTAGTTTATAAACATTTAGGTAAACTAACCATTAGTAAAATACAGTGACTATACCACATTATTATTTTATTTCTATAATGTTTCACATTTAATTAATTATGGATGCTTTATCATGATTACATGAACTAATGAATTAAAAATCATGCAAGATAAATATAATATAAACTTAATTATGTGTAAATATTATCTAGTACATGGTTAATAATTTATGTAAATACACCTAATGTTATAAAAAATATGAAAAGGATAATAATTGTAAGTTTATGCCAAAATGAGAATATCCCTAAATTATATATATTATGTCTGTATAGCCTTCCATTACATCAGGTAAAATCAGACCCTAGATCAATGTTCTCGACCAGCCAAATTTGGGGTGCTTTCGGTTTTCATATAATTATAATATGATGTTTTTGTTTGAATTAAAATAGATAAAATCAAGGTATTACTACTAAATTGTTACACTATTTAACTAAGAGTCAATGTTTGAGTAAATCCATTTTAAGGATCTCAGGATTGGGGAGTCCACTCTACAAATCTTGGAAATATGAGTTAATGGAGTTGGAATTCAAAATTCCTAAGTAAAAACCATCCAATTTATTGTCCCTCAAAATTAGTGGTGATGTGAAGATAAATATAGATCCTTTACACTATAATATATAACCGATAGTATATTTTGAAACCAATGGTGATAGATATTGGGTTTTGGTAATACAGTTTGATATTAATAAATATAATATTTATTTTTCTAAATCTTATCAGTAAATGTACAATAACCCTACTAGGAAAGGAAATTTTATATGTTTTAATAACATATTTCTGAGGTGCCTAGTAAAATAGGCTATTGATGAAGAGTTATTTCTCTTTGAGAAAAATTCGAATGATTCTATGTATCTTTATTTCATTATCCTATCATCTATGACCAATGATATTTTGATGAAATATTTCCACATGGAACAGTATAGCATGATTTTTCACCTTTAGGGTCTCTATCAAGAGATGTTGAGGCAAGATAGATATGAGATCTGTAATTCCCTTTTTCAAATAGTGGTCAGATATTTTTCTTCAGATGGACCTCAAATTTTCTATCATATTGTCTAAATTTAAATCGTATAAATAATAGGGATTAAATTAAAGACAAGTTTCACTCGGGACTAATACTTTCTTCACAACCCATTTATTTCTCCAATCATATTTTTAATTATAACATTATCAATAGTGAAAAGATTATATCTAAACATATTAATATGATTCACCATGTTGAAAAGTATATGGGGTGTGAGAAACTAATGGTCCATATTGTGAAAAAAATATAATATCATGTAACAGGGGGTCATGAATAATTATAATTTTTTATTCTCCTGAGAACCATTCATTCATGAAAAGGAAGATCCATAGGTAAGGAAATAAATAAAAAGTTGTATGTTCTTCCTATAGAATTAAAGGCCTCATGATCATTAGTTTCACACTGAATAATGGAAAAGACAAAAGATAATTCATTATCAAATATAATCATTTAATATCTATACACTAGTTATTGAAAATTGCTTGTGGTTATCACATATATATCCAAATTCATGAACAATATACATTTTCAATGATTGATAGAGGAGTGGAAGATTTTCAAGATTCTAAAGTTCTATGCATAGAAACATTATCCATTGGTGATTACAACTATTCATTTGAAATTAGAATGAAATTGGGTTTAAGGGATTCTAAATTTGTTCCAACTATTACAGAGAACAAAATTTCTATACCATACCAAAAGACAAATGGTTTTATTTTCAAATTTGCTAAAAAAAAGTTATTTACTTTATAATGAAAATATATGTTTTATTATGTCAAATTTAAATAATAGAAATTATGAATTAAATTAAAAAATATATATGGAATAGGTAAAACAATTCACATGACTAATATAACACCCAGTTATGGCATCACTATCTTTGTCTTGTAAAGAAGAAGAATTTCACAAAGCAATCACAATATGTTATTATATACTATTTTGAAATAAAAAAAATGTTTTCATGATTATATACAAGAGAAAATTTACAAACCACCATTAAATGGGAAAGGTTAAAGGGATACATATCATTTATGATTGGTACACAATGATGGGTTCATAATTTTTTAAGTAGAATATAGATCTAGTTATTCTTACTTCATAACTTTTACTATTGAATTCATTGGATTTGACTATATCATCTTCATGAGATATAATTATAATTACACTAGGAAAATAATTTAATTAATGAATAAAGTAGATAATTAAGTTAGAAAAAATATAAATATGGTCCAATTAGATCAAGGTGGTGAATATCTTAACTGACATTTTATCGAATTTCTACAAGAGTTTCAGATTGTATGTCAACTAACTCCATCTTAAAAACCCCAATGGAATGGTATTAGTGTGAGGAGTAAATGTATCTTGTTAGACAAGGTGATTTAAATGAAGAGTTTAAAATACTCATTTTTCATTTTGGTGGTATGAATTATAAGTTTCATCATACAATCTAAATTGAGTAGTAACTAATGTGGAAAAAACAATTTACATAGAGTTATAGATTATATGTAATACTTATTTTTTTTCATAGGAATGTATGGGGTTATGAGGAATTTGTTAAAGCCATATCAGGTTATAAAATAACACCCTAGCGAAAAAATTGAATTTCTATAGGGTATCTAATGGAAAAAGGGGTACTACTTATACAACCTGTCAGAAAAGAATGTTTTTATCCACAATAAAGCTGTCTTTTTTTAGAGGGAGAACATCCTCAACATGTAATTTGTTATAAATATTGAATTATATGGATCAGATTCTCATGAAAAACTATACATGGTACAGATGTAGAATATAAAGGTACTCCTTCAATAAGTACTTCAAAAACATCAAGTATTATGTAGGAGAAATATAGAGTGAATAGAATTAGAGAGATATGGCTTTATAGTCAACAAAGAGGGGGACACATTATTATTTGAATATGATGAACCACACTTCTAAAAATTTGTAGAGGAGAGATAATAAGAAACAATATCGAAGAATATATGAACTATAAAATGGATTCCTTGTATAAGAACCTTGTTTGGGTTCTGGTCAAACTGTCGGTTGATTTAAATCCCATAGGGTTAAAATGTGTATTCAATGAAAATATAGATATTGAAGATAAACTAAACACATATAATGTGAGGATAGTGGATAAAGTGTTTAAGAAACAATAATAAATACTCCAATATGAAGCATTTAAACATGTTTCAAATTTTAAATCCATTAAAATTATACATTCTATAACAGCATACCATGACAATGAAATTTGAAAAATGGATTTTAAAATTTATTTTTGTAATGGGAACCTTTAATAATAATAATACATAACAATCCCAAAAGGGTTGGTGAATCTAGGTGATTTAAAAAGGATATGAAACATGAAATAACCATTTATAGATTAACGCAATATTCTAGGCCATGAAACATTAAATTTGATGAATATATAATGTAATTTAATTTTATTATGAAACAGAGTGATATATATTTTTTCAAGAGGATTAGTGGGAATGTGGTAATTATCCTAGTCCTATATGTTGGTTAAATATTTCTTATTGGAAAACACATACCATTCATACGATATATTAAGGACTAGTTAAATGTGTTTTTTAATGGAAATAGTTGAAGTAGCCTATATTATCTAGATTAAGAACATTTTTGATAGATCCAAGAGGCTTATGAGATTATGTCAATGTAAATACATTAACCAAATATTAAATGTGTTTATGATATAATAATCTAAGAGTTCATTGGTTCTAGAGTCAAATTGTATTCATCTTTCTAAAAAAATGCGTCCTTAGGAACTACAGGTGAAATATAGAATGGGTAATATATTATATTCCTCAGTGATATGATCAATCATTTATTCCATGTTTTGTATATGACTTAATGTCTCCTATTCACTACATGTGGAAGTAAAATATCATGATGGTCAAGGGGAATATAATTATTCTCATATTAATGTTATCCATAATATTCTATGAATTACTAAGGATATTTTCCTCGTGTATGGAGGATTTTAGGATCTAGTCATTAGTCGTTATACTGATTCGTGCTTACAAACATATTAGAATGAACTAAATTCATATTCTGGATTTTTTTTCGTTCTCAACGGATGATCTGTGTGTAGGAGGGTATAAAGTTGTCAGTTGTCACATATTGTACAGTGGAGTATGAGTATATAGAGACTTCTGATCCATCCAAATGATCAATTTGGATATTATTATTTGACTATTAGATTGATCTAATACCTGACAATAAATACCTTCTCACATTATTTTTGATAATCCAGAAGTGGTGGATCATAAATATGAGCCAGGTAACACCAATGGGAAAAGAATATACTCTATATGATTCACTTATTTTGGGATTTTTCTCAGCGGTGTGACGTTTTAGTAATCCAAGCAACTATAAAAGAAAATATTTCAATTCCCAAGACAAAAGGCCTATATTTATATTATCATGAGTATCATGTGAGAGCTAGTGAACAAAAGGTTGTTAGTCATTAACTCTATTAGAGGTAGGATTCTATAATAGTTGGTTCCCTAGAAAAACAAATTGGGTAATTTTTTATAACCCATATTCATTTTGAATATTTATAAACTCATTATCACTTCATAATTATTATTCTATGTTACATTGTATATAATAACGTCCTTAGTGTTTTTGTCACACTAAAAGGTCATAGATGTTCCCCACTATGATGAGAACCCATAAGATCCATGATAGAATTATTAAATATAATATATATTTCAAAATGAAAAAATTTTAGAAACATAAATGATAAATTCAATCTTGATGAATATTAATAATAATTTTAGGAAACATCTCATGATGTACTGCTGTCGTATTATTCAGTAAAGGATATTATGAGAATGAGACCCTCGAATAGGAAAACTAGATTTATATGTGTCATGGGGTGTTCTTATATACAGACGTGTTTTATGATAATTTGACACAAATAATATATTTGATGGGTATTCTAATTCATGTACTTTTATTTATTTATAGAAACTATGACAACATATGTTTTCGGTGAGGTAGGGAACATTTCATAAGACATGAATAATATTTCATTAATGAATAAGGTGAGAAATGATTTTCCCCTTATGTTATTTAAGGAAAGAGAATATATCATTACATTTTATTGAAATGACATACCCTAAATAAATCACTTTTCATGGTGTTCTATGGGAATGTTTTATTCCAAAACATCAAAGAAAGAGACATCATGCATATAGGTTGATGGAAACTGTATTAAACCTGGTTGATTAAAGATATCATGATAAAGGGATTATATTACATATCAAGCATCAATATGTGATAATATATCATTATAGAATTATATTATTTTTCTATGGGTTCCCTGTAATGTTTCATGATTCTAACCTAGGACATTAGGCTTTTTCACCAAATTCCATTTAGAAAAACGTATAGAGGGTGTCACGGTAAGTGTATCTAAAATCTCAATTCAATAATAATATTATTTATTATTATTTAGAATGTTTAATAAATATAATTCTAATTAATTGTTTAATGGTTATTCTTGTTTAAATGATCTCATATATTCCAACATCAGTTATTTGAGAAATTATTATGTGACTATAATATTTTTTAAATGTTAATTTTCTAGTTGGTGATTAAAATATTTATTTATTTATTAGTCAGTAATGCATTTAAATTTATTTATTAAAAATTTAGTCATTATTTATGGCTTAATAAATATTTTTAACGAATAAGAGATCATGATTAATGAACTAATGAGAAATAATATATATTGAATATTATTTGACTAAATAATATTTAATTTAAAAGAAATGTTTTTACCTATATGAAAATAATGAAATTATTATTATTATTTTTATTATTATAGATATGGGGATCTATAGGTATTGCATAAATAATAATGTGAGAAATTTATTTTCCATCTCTAGTGGTATATAAACCTAATTATATTATTTACTTAAGAGATAAAATTCATTTTCTTTTGTGCACAACAGACACTAGAAAAAAATCTTCTAAAATCCGTAAATAACTCTTTCTCTAATAAATTTCTCAATAATGGAGAGATATCATCCTCCAACATCACTCTAATGTAGAGTTATACTGATGATAATGCTTCATTCATTATTTTTTTGGGGTGATTAAAAGATGAATAATGCTATTTTTTCCTTGAACTCGGAGATTCGTATAGAAATATTTTATGGTTCATCGGCCACAAATGGATAATTGTTGGAGGGAATTTATTCATGATTCCTATAACACGACGATGGTATGATTTATATAATTTTTAAATCTATTAATAAATAATTAATTTTTCACAAGGATATACTTTAATTCCTAAAATTGTTTATAAATAATATGTGAACATCCTATATTTTTGTCATGTTAATTATCTATTTTCTATATTATTTCACTCAATTATATTTATCATTATGTTTATCATCATTTAAATTATTGATTAATAATCGATAATGACATTAAAAAGGAGTATTTCATACCCTATCCACCACTTCCACTGCACCTAGAACCTTCACCATAAACATTATAATAGTATAGTTTCATCAAGTGAGAAGTTTGGTAGGCCTACAGTTATTGAGATAATTACTACCCAGGGCATAATTTCTTTATTGGAATGTCATTTTAGATATTTTAATTCAAGTTATATATAATTTATTTGAGGTACTGGTGTTCACCTGTAAAGGAATTAATGGTTTAAAATATAACATGAGTAAAAGTCACCGAATCTCCATGGATGTTCTATTGAATTTAGAAGAATAATTTTGGGGGATATAAAAAATTAGTCATTATCTTATTGTATTTATATAAATATTAATCTTATAACATGGCTAGAATTGTGTTAAAAACATTTTTAATCTATGAGGGAGGAGATCTATGGGAGATTATCAACTAACTTATTTTTCAAATATCCATGAGAAGCACAAAATCATTTATTTTCTACTCAGGTTTCCAATATATGGGACAATGTTATAGTTGATGTAATAGTTCTGAAAGAATCATTTCATATAATCATTGTATTACTTTGTGTGAATTTCACTTTTCTTTATTGAAAAATTATTGATTTTGGTGATTTGAGAGTCTGAAATATTTTTGATTATATTAAGTTTTTTCTCAAGAATTCTTATATTGATTTTGCAACTATTGGTTTAGATGGATCTAAAGATTCATTCCATGTCCCTGTCAATTGAAATATGTAACCTATACATGGATTTCTAAAAAATATCCCTAATCAAAATGATTTATTTACTTTCAATTTTGTTTAAGGTTTGATTATTTTATAATATGGTAATATAATTTTAAAATGTTAATTTATGTTATTAAATTATTTTTGTTACCATTCAATATTTATATATGTTATTTTATGTTTAATATTTATTACTCCTAGGGTATATTAATTTATTTTTTCAATAATAATCTATGTCAATTCCAAATTCTACTTATTTTAATGATTCATATTCTCATAGTTCATAATTAATTATTCCATACTGAATGTGTTTTATCCCACTACCTTGTGATTATTTTTTATATCAAAAAATGGGGGATATGATCTGAGTAAACAAAAAATTTATGTTTTTCACTTTCAATTTATTATATAGGAGAGAATATAACATGAATATATATTTTCTAAGATAAGAATATGTAAATTATATTTCTAATATTATTATGGGTCTATAAACATAAAAAAGGCGGATATTATTGATCATACTAAATTTTTTAAAAAATATTTCAACATTCAAAATATTTTGAATCTCAAAAAACCACTTTAGTTTTACTAATAAAACTATGTTAATTATTTTCTAGTAATTATGTTTTATTATATGTAATATTTTATTTTAGAAAATTATTTTAAATTGATTTTATTATGATTGAACAAATTTTTGAATGAAAATACATTACATTCTTATAAATTATCATATGAAATTATTATTTATAATATAAGATATAAAATTATCATATTATTGTAGTAAATCATTTTCCTATAAAAGAAAATTTCCTTATGAGTGGGTGTATATATTTTTTCTATATTTTATATTTTTTCACAAGGAAATATATCTTATGGAACTCTCATGTTGGAAACTTATTGTATAAGGATGAATAACATAAAACGAGTAGTGTTTTTCAAAGTAATTTATCATTTGAATGATAATTTTTCATAACAAGAGTTTATTTGTGTAAGAAGAAAATAAATTCCATGTACATATATTTTAAAATGGAAAATATAATAATTTTTTTTAAATTATCATACAAAGATAAAAATCATTACACATGGTCTGAAATTATAATCTTGAATAGTGTACCAAAGTAATTAATCCTATTAAAAAGATTATCTTATGAACTAGTGAAGAATCATACACAATAGACTATCTTATTCATATAAAGATTTCATTCAATGTAAAAATATTTCTAGGGAGTTGAAATTTAAGTATTTATATGGGACTAAATTATTATAATGTTTAGAAGATAAAATGATATTTGATGAATATAAAGTCCAAAAATGCTATATTTATACAATTTAGTGTTTTTATGATTATTTATTTTATATTTTCAATAATTCATTACCGTTATATGAATTTTAGTGAAGTCCATGACTATGTTTATTTTTTTTCAACAAAATCATCGTTCAATGAGGATAGCTAAATATATTATAAATATATGTCTAATAATTCATTTTTTTCCAAATATAACCATGTGTACATTCAAAAAAACATCCTCTTTTTCTATTTTTGGAGATATATTTCACATGAAAGAAATGATCTTGCATTTTTGGATTTTTATATTTTCCGTTGGACATTGAAGAATTTTTGGAAATTTGAATTCAAATTCAATAAAAAAATAAATAAAACATGAGTAATGGGGTACTATTATAAGACAATTAATGATACTAAACATTAAAATATATGTAAATAATTTTTTATTGTATTTTTAATGAAGAACCTGAATCTCAATTTATTCGAATAACACATAAAATATAATAAATATACCTTCTTCAGTATTTCATCAAAGCCATATTAATATTATGGGAGGACCAATTCAATTTTTTTCAACATGATTCTTTCAATTTTCATATTTTTTCATGTAACATTTCTTCAAGAAATATTATTAGAATGACAACTCCATGTATTGAGTGTGTAATGTTCATATATACGACTTATAAAATGAAGATCGTAAAAAATTATCTTTAAACCTTTTGTAACAAGTTTTGTTTACTTGTACTCAACTATAGAGGTCCCTAAAAAATTGACATGCATAAATAATATCACCAATATCAATTAGATATAATTAATAGATTGGATTAGGAGATATTTGGTCTTAGGGTCACTATATTTCTTATGTGTTCTACTCTTTTAAACTATATTTTTAATTCTACTACTAATCTGACAAAAGATTAATAAATAGTTCATGGTTTTTTTAATTTGCGTTAAAATTTTATGAACTCAATTTAGTCCTCCCCTTGAGTCATTATGAAAATCTAACTAAGAAATAATTTTTCTAAACATGAACAAATAATCAACGAAGATAACTTGTCTACAAGTCTTTCCAATGAGCATGTAATATATTTTGTAATAATCATTTTATCATAAAAATCATTACACTCAAAATGATCATGAGGTTATTGCAATTAGACTAGTAATAACATCACCATTATCTACCTAGAAATACAATTTTAGGGGAATTTCATCTATTGGGTATATCTCATGGGTACCTATTAGGAATAACAATATTATATTGTCATTCCAATTCATATATGTTAGTAAAAAATATCATTACCAATCATAGCAATCATGATCTCAAAAACTATCCACGTAATCATCCACACAAGAATAAGTCTCCTCAATATATTTAGAATAATAACTTTTTAAATATATTTTTTATCATTATGGTGTCATGAGATACATTATCATTATTAGGTTGAGGGATTTAGATTATAGAGAACATCACATAAAATCTATTATATATCAACTCTTATAAATACACTATATTTATCATAAATTTAAATTAGTACACCCATTCTACAATAATATGTGATATAATTGAATTATAATATAATTATATAATACATCTTAAATGCTTATTTCATATAGGAAACGTAGATCCCTAGTAATCCTCATAATCATTTCCATGCTATTGAAATAAACTAGATCTTACTCATGCATCAAATACATGGAATATTAATCGAATTACCCCCCCACATATTCATATCCAAAATCATAATTTATAAATTTCATTATGTTCCTATATTTAAATATATGAATGGATTTCTACCATATTCTAGTCATCAATATTGTTTGAGTTGTTCACTTGTTAATATTTGGTTGGGTTATCATCATCCTCAAAATGGGACGTTTAAAATAAATAAAATTACCTTTAATTAAAATATTTTAATTTGATATTCTTTCTATCATAAAATGTAGATAAAAATAATTCATGAAAAATAAATTTTTAAAAACAAAAATGAAATAAAAATATTAATTTATAAAAACATGAATAGGAAGATATCATGTGGTTGGATTAGATATCATACACTGGGTAAGAATATTCTACAACATATTTGTATATAGTTAATCAACTAGATTTTATTGTACAAATTCGATAAAAAATCATCAATTTTTTATGATATCGAAAATTTATTTATAATATAATATTTAATAATTATGATAATGATAAAAATAATCCGAATGAAAAAGATTTATTAGTTTGAAAACCCATGAACATAGAATTTAATTTATAATAATTAATGTGTTTTTAAAGATGGATAGTGGGGGATTGTATGTGAATTTAATTTTAAATCTAAATTACTAATGTATATAAAATAATATAAAAAATTAATGGGGCATAGTGAGACATGATCCTCCTCAACCATCATTGACAATTCCTTAGCTTCCATGTTTCATTCAATGTATGATTGAGTAAGACTTACCAAAAATCTCTATATATATTTATAATTCTAGGACCTATCTGTAGAGACCCGAAACTTGACGTACATTGACATTACATTACATTTGCGGAATACTTAGTACATACACACAAGGATCGTAATTGTTTAGTGTCTTTGGAAACTCGGAACGTAATCTTCTAATCGTGGTGAAAGATCTTCAACATCTCCTATAAAGATCTTCCCTTTTTTTTACCTACAACCTCTCTTTATATCCGGGGGAAAAGAAAACATAAAAGGGTGATCTCAAATGCTCAGTAAGGGTAAACAAAAGAAATATCAATCACATCATATTCATAAGAACATAACATTTTGGAAATCTTAACCTGCAAAAGAGAGCATAATTTCATAACATGGGATAAATCATGGCAGTGAAATGTAATCACAATAATCATAACTTAAAACATGAAACTTTGTGGCATTCACTCATAATCATAGAGAATCATTTCTTGTTAGTCAAGACTCATTGCCAAGACTATCTTAGTGGACAAAGTCCCTTTCTGAATCGAGTAACCCTCGTTTCAGTCCTGTTTCATTGAACCGGTATAACCTACCGTTCCAGCCCTGTCTATCTCATGAGATATAAAATCATTACCCAATGCATTGGAGGGATATATAGGTCCCACCCATCTTATACTGAATCCTTTCTTATGTGTGCCACATAATCATAAAACATACATCATCGCTAACACATGTAACAAAAATGGGATTCTTGAAACATCATAAAAACATAAATCAATTCATATAAGATAAAGGAATTTTTAAAAATAATTCCCTCACAACATAATCAAATCAATGTAATAATAGGGATAAAAACAGAACCCTATATTATCTTAGATGGAAAATTATTTTGACAAAACACTTGAAATCCATTCTTGAGGAAAATATCATTTCTACTTCAAAAACATTTTTCCTTTCATAACATGTCATACGACTTTAAAATAAAATATGTTGATTAAAATAAACTTGAAAACTTGTAATGGAAGTTTCTTAAAAATCCATTCATGCCGTATAAGTTAAAAAAACATTCTTCGTACTTTTTTCGGAAAAGTCAAAAAGTACCTCGTACGAAAAACGACAAAAGATTCCTTTCATACATATTACTAAAAACTCACCGAAGGGTAAAAATGGATTTAAAAAATTGTAGGTGGATGTAAATAATATTAAATATTTATGAAACATGGATGTGGATGATAAAATACACCCCAGTAAATACATACGAATAAACAATCTCGGATAAAAATGAGATTGTGATATTTTCCCTTACCTTAGGTCTGATTTTCTTCGTATGTGTCTGAACCTCCTGTATAATGATTTAAATAATGTCACTGACTTATTACAGAATCATATTCATTGTTATGATATCATATATGGTTCAGTTATGACATTATATTACCCGTTCTTTTGTAAATTCCATGTTAAAGAAGCGTTTTGGGTAAAATCGTTTCATTTATCGTAGGTGTTTTGACTTGTTGTTCTTGACATTATTATTACTTATATCATGATTTACTTACTTCCAGAATATAAAATATGATTTATATATCATATATATTCAGTATATATATATACAATAGATAGATAAATGAAATGAAAAACACCGTTTATGGAGACAGTAGTCCGTACGTACGCATGAACGTTGTTTTTCTTTCCTTATTGTCTTGAATTAAAGTAAGTAGATGACATACATATATATATATACATAAATCCAGTATCTTTATTATGTCATATATTTCATTAGTACTTATTATATATACTTTATAATCATTCATGAATGGTTAATCATTAAGAATGAATCTCATCGCGTCGTGGAGACGGTAGTCCGTACGTACGCACGAGCGATGATATCATTTCCATAATTATTGAATTGAATTGGAGTGGATTATACAATATATCAGAATCAATATGATGTTTTGATAACTATGTATAGTTATTATTTACATCATTATACCCATCCATGTAAGGTGGTGGTGGAAAATAGATTACACCACGGCGTGGAGACGGTATTCCGTACGTACGCACGCGCGGTGATTTCTTTTTCCGTAGGATGGATAGATTGTGAAATAGGGTTGTTTCATACTTAAAATAACATATCAGTATATGAGTGATACTTATGTTATTACTTCATAATGAAACAACCTAAGAAGAGGAAGTGGAAGAAGAAATAAAGATGAAAGAATTGGTAACGGTAATTACCTCTTCTTTGAAGCGCCTCTTTGAGACCTCCTCTTAGGGCATACAATTGGTCTTTGAGGAAGACCAGAACATCTAGGATGTTTCTAGGGAAGTGGAGAAGATATTTTTTCAGGGTTTGGCTGAGCATGAGTGCTCAAATTTGTGTGAGGAGTAGGGGGAGGAGGTGTCCTTTTATAAGGGAGGAGAGGGGCACCTTAGGAATACCTCAAAATATTATTTTATATTAATGTCAAAATGGGTTTATAATGGTTCCAAAGGGACTTATTTAGAAGCTAAAGTGGGGATGGCTCTAAATCATATCAACCAATAAGATTTAGACAAGTTTAGGGTATTATTTTAACCTTATCAAATAGATTTAACTCTAAGTTAAATAATTTATCTTTTACCGTGTCTTTTTGTTTTCTTTCACTATATGGTTAATACACTTACTATAACATGCCAAACGAACCCCAAATTGTTTATTATTAATACATATATCCTTATCTAAGTCATTTGGCCGAACCTTAGATTTTTAGGAATAAAATAACAATTAATAATATAATATTTGATTTAAAAACTATTTTGTGTCAATTTTGACACTATTTGATATATGATTTTTGTGAAAGTCATAACAAAATTATATGTTCGAACCAGGTTGATTAAATAAAAAATAATATATCATAGTAACCTAGAAAATTAGTGTAATTCATAAAAAGTCTCAAATTATACTTATTTAGGCATTTATAATATCAATTATGTCAATATTTCATTAATAAGATAATTACTACATCATCTTTGTGTCATAAATGACATAAATTATTTGATGTCTAAAAATTACAAATAAAATAAAATTATGTAGGAAATATTTTTAGATTTTTAGTGAATATTTACAATCGAATTTAGCTTATGTATAACCCTTTATTAAAAATGTTTTAGTAAATAAACTTTGATTTTAACTCTTTTAACTCTTCTTTGAATTAAATAATAATAAATGTCCTAATCTAATCCAAGTGGGCCTAAATGGTCATATATTATTCCTAAGTTTTTTTTGGTCGAATTAAACTTATCCAATAGAATTAGGACATGTTTTAGGGTAATAGTAATATCAAATTTACCCTTAGTTACCCTATTTACTTTTAACCGTGGTAAAAAAAGTAAAAAGTTAGTAATTCACCAAAAATTATTTTCATCTCATTGAACCACATTTTACTTACTGACATCAACTGTGTCTCTCGGATTTTTGAAATTCCATTCACAGAAGGGGTAAAATTATGTTTTATGACAAATTCAGTTTTTTTAACTACCACTTAGTAGTTTCACTATTCATCAAAAATTGATGTTTTTCAGAACAATGCCAAAATTTCATCCTAAGCTGTATTTCATATTCCGAATTCAAAAATAATGTCTATTTTACCAAATTCATAACATAGAAGTTGCATTAATTAATTTTATAATTAAATCCCGCTGTTAAAACAAATAGCGTGTTTTTAAGAAACAATATCTATCAAAAGATTGACACTTGATTATGTCTGGTTTAAATGTGAAATTACATCCAATGACCAACATTGTATTAAATTGTAAAAATATATTCTAAATATACTTTAAAAACACTGAAATTAATAATTTATCACTATTAATTATTTCGATTGAAAAATTTGTTTTTAACTAAAATTTAGTAATTTTCACTATTCATCAAAATATGAATGTTATCTGAAAAGTACCAAAATTTCCTCTTAGGCTAAATTCGATACTACGAATCCAAAAATGAAGTCCATTTTGAGAGCTAAAATTTCTATAATTTTAAAAGGTGATTATTACTATTCATAACGGCTAGTTATAATAATATTTTAATAGCATTTCGTTGTTTAGTGAAACTCAGTATTGCGTACTACACACGCTATCGAGGAAGGCCGCGATTGCGTGTAATGAAAGGCAAGTCAAGGATGCATGTTGTGCAAGCTCCTTTTGGTGTAGCGTACAACACAAGACATTAATAAAATTAAAAAGAATAGTTTTCATAAAATCTCAAGCTGTTACATTCTACCCCCCTTAAAATGAATTTCGCCCTCGAAATTCGTTGGGGTTATAAATAGTTTACTATTCGAAAGTTTCTTTAATAGAAACCCACATCGTAAAAAGGAATACCAAAACTTGTCTTTAAAAACTAATGTATGAAATGTAACGATTACCCAAAAAAACTAATCACTGGGTTTCCACATAGGTGAAAATATGGATATGGAAGAGAAATCTAACCATCATGTTCTGATGGAGAGTGGTAGAGAACATGGCTATGGAAAAGCCATCAATCACAAAGCCATAAATTTCTGACGATCTAAGGTACCATCTGATTCATCAGATATAAGATCACTAGGACAACATTTTTGGTTTTCAAGATCGTTTCCCTAATGTTAAAGAATTTGAATTAGAATAAATACTTACTTTATTTTGGTACAATCTCACTATTGTTCGTGCCTTTAACAATTTACACTTCATCTCTTAAATAAATGAAGTTGAATTTGTTATTCGTGAAGTGTTAGCAGATCATGTGATAGAATGACGGGTCATTCCATCTGTCTCAAATAAAAGGATAGCAAAAAAATTATATACATAAGTCGATCTATAGTGAGATTAATCATATATGGTTCCTAAAATGGACTTATACATCATATTTCATACAACTTAATATAATAAAACTAGTTTCTACTAAACAGGGACTTCCTGTAGGCCAGTGGTAGGCGATAAAGGCCAGTCGCACTTCAGTTGTGGGTTCGAATCCCTATAGCCTTTTCCGACGCGATGGGCTGTCGCCCGTCCTACATGTTGTCCTTTTTCTAAAACTATATTACTATAACATCCCATCAATAATATTGAAAAAACATCTATCCTTAAACAATACTAACTTATGTCCAACATAATCCATTCCAATCTTTAAGCTTATCCATAATACTTCAGTCCACTCTCATAATATAGTGAAAACGATTACCAGAGATTTAATACCATCGTTGATCCCCATATATCATAAGATATGTTTTGTTGGTCACATTCCAAACATTCAATGTCCTTAATCATGTATTCTTTTGAATACCTTAGTGAAAACATTAATGCAGTTTAAAGTTAACACTTTCCACATACCAAAATCTTCAAAATTCTATATACTCAAACCATGATATCACTTAGTCCTTATATCAATCATGAGCTCGTGAATACTGTTAAACATTTCATTTTCTCATTTTCCCTTCATTATGTGCATATCATCTTATTTCCAAAAATATCTCAATCACATTGAATACTACATTAGACCAATACATAAATATTCCAATACTCCATGATATAACATTATTTTGGAATCCCATTACATAAACACTTAATCATTCCACCACATCGTTGTCATATTCAACATTGCCAATAGTGATCGCATGTGACTTCCCTTTGTCCTTTGCCTTCAGTGGTTGCTCATGTTGATCATCACTAACCCTTGGATTAGGGCATTTATTAGCATAATTCCCCATTTCCTTGCACTTGAAGCATTGAAGTGTTGGTGATGCGTTCTCTGTAGTGTTTTCTTTATTCACATCATTAGAAACCCTTTTTCCATTACTTCGACACTCAGCTGCTCGATGACCTTCTTTTCCACACATAAAACATTTTCTAGTCCCTTTAAGACAATCTCCCCCATGCTTCATTCCACACTTTGTGCATAAGGAAACATTCATCTTCTTTTCACCATTATTCTGAGATTTCTCCTTGAACTCCATCTTTCATTTCTTGTCAAAACCATGAGATGGATATGTAACACCAACTTCCATTTCTACCTTGATAGAACAACGCACAATTTTATCATAGCTACTGAAGTCTCTTATAGCTAATGCCCCTCGAAGACTTGGTTTTAAGCCACTGAAAAATCGATCAACTTTACTTTCAGGTTGGATGATAATGCCAGATGCATACCTTGCAAGTCTTGTAAAATTCGCTTCGTATATACCAACAGATTCATCATCTTTTTGCTTTAGTTCAAGAAACTCCTTCTCCATCTTTGTTCGAAGAATACGAGGGAAGTACTTATTGAAAAATAAGTTCTTGAACTCGTCCCATTCCATGGACTCAATTTCATCTCTTTGCCTTGTATTCGTGATAAGATTCCACCATTGATCAGCTTCACCTTCCAAACGATATACTGCTAAGATGACTTTATCATGTTCAGAACATTGAAGAACTGAAAATATATTTTCAGTGGTACTGATCCATTGTTCAGCAACATGTGGATCAGAAGTCCCACTGAATGAAGGTGGACGTTGCCTCATGAAGGACTCAATAGAATACAGTTCCTTTCTCTTCTCATTTGGAAGTCCAGAATGATTCATAGCTTCTGTAAGGATAGAAAAAATATTTTTCACTCCATCTCCCATAACATTTGTTTTTTCCGGAGGACAATCATTGCATTGTCCATTGCATTGATCAACACGGTTCCTTCGGGTTCCAACCATCATCTAAAACCCAAAAAGAATAGTGTTAGAGGCAAAAATCATAACAAAGGGGGAGTAACTTCAATATCTAACATCTTAGGTTTAATCTAATATCATTACCATAGTTCGAGGACTATATCCTATACGTATACTTATCCTTAGGGACATCCCTAGACATACATTAGAAATATTTCTAGGGATCTCACTAACGTTTTCGGATCCTAGGTTCCAAAGGTTGACTAAACCTTTCCTATGATACCAACTGTAGAGACCTGAAACTTGACGTACATTGACATTACATTACATTTGAGGAATACTTAGTACATACACACAAGGATCGTAATAGTTTAGTGTCTTTGGAAAATCGGAACGTAATCTTCTAATCGCGGTGAATGATCTTCATCATCTCCTATACAGATCTTCCCTTTTTTTTCTAAAACCATTCTTTATATCCTAGGGAAAAGAAAACATAAAAGGGTGAGGTCAAATGCTCAGTAAGGGTAAAAAAAAGAAATATCAATCACATCGTATTCATAAGAACATAACATTTTGAAATCTTAACCTGCAAAAGAGAGCATAATTTCATAACATGGGATAAATCATGGCAGTGAAATGTAATCACAATAATCATAACATAAAACATGAAACTTTGTGGCATTCACACATAATCATAGATAATCATTTCTTGTTATTCAAGACTCATTGCCAAGACTATCTTAGTGGACAAAGTCCCTTTCTGAATCGAGTAACCCTCGTTTTAGTCATGTTTCACTGAACAGGTATAACCTACCGTTCCAGCCCTGTCTATCTCATGAGATATAAAATCTTTACCCAATGCATTGGAGGGAGATATAGGTCCCACCCATCTTATAATGAATCCTTTCTTATGTGTGCCACATAATCATAAAACATACATCATCACATAACACATGTAACAAAAATGGGATTCTTGAAACATCATGACATCATAAATGAATTCATATAAGATAAAGGAATTCATAAAAATAATTCCCTCACAACATAATAAAATCAATGTAATAATAGGGATAAAAACAGAACCCTATATTATCTTAGATGGAAAATAATTTTGATAAAACACTTGAAATCCATTCTTGAGGAAAATATCCTTTCTACTTCAAAAACATTTTTCCTTTCATATCATGTCATACGACTTTAAAATAAAAGATGTTGATTAAAATAAACATGAAAACTTGTAAAGGAAGTTTCCTAAAATTCCATTCATGCCGTATAAGTTAAAAAAAACATTCTTCATACTTTTTTCGGAAAAGTCAAAAAGTACCTTGTACGAAAAACGACAAAAGATTTCTTTCATACATATTACTAAAAACTCACCGAAGGGTAAAAATGGATTTAAACAATTGTAGGTGGATGTAAATAATATTACATATTGATGAAACATGGATGTGGATGATAAAATACACCCCAGTAAATACTTACGAATAAACAATCTCGGATAAAAATGAGATTGTGATATTTTCCCTTACCTTAGGTCTGATTTGCTTCGTATGTGTCCGAACCTCCTGTATAATGATTTAAATAATGTCATTGACTTATTACAGAATCATATTCATTGTTATGATATCATATATGGTTCACTTATGACATTATATTACCCGTTATTTTGTAAATTCCATGTTAAAGAAGCGTTTTGGGTAAAATCATTTCATTTATCGTAGGTGTTTTGACTTGTTGTTCTTGAAATTATTATTACTTATATCATGATTTACATACTTCCAGAATATAAAATATGATTTATATATCATATATATTCAGTATATATATATATATAATAGATAGATAAATGAAATGAAAAACACCGTTCATGGAGACGGTAGTCCGTACGTACGCATGAACGCTGTTTTTCTTTCCTTATTGTCTTGAATGGATGTAAGTAGATGACATACATATATATATATACATAAATACAGTATCATTATTATGTCATATATTTCATTAGTACTTATTATATATACTTTATAATCATTCATGAATTGTTAATCATTAAGAATGAATCTTATCGCGTCGTGGAGACGGTAGTCCGCACGTACGCACGAGTGATGATATCATTTCCATAAATATTGAATTGAATTGGAGTGGATTATACAATATATCAGAATCAATATGATGTTGTAATAACTATGTATAGTTATTATTTACACCATTATACCCATCCCTGTAAGTTGGTGGTGGAAAATAGATTTCACCACGGCGTGGAGACGGTATTCCGTACGTACGCACGCGCGGTGATTTCTTTTTCCGTAGGATGGATAGATGGTGAAATAGGGTTGTTTCATACATAAAATAACATATCAGAATATGAGTGATACTGATTTTATTACTTCATAATGAAACAACCTAAGAAGAAGAAGTGGAAGAAGAAATAAAGATGAATGAATTAGTAACGGTAATTACCTCTTCTTTGAAGAAATCAAATATTATATTATTAATTGTTATTTTATTCCTAAAAATCTAAGGTTTGGCCAAATGACAGAATTATATGTTCGAACCAAGTTGATTAAATCAACAATAATATATCATAGTAACCTAGAAAATTAGTGTAATTCATAAAAAGGCTCAAATTATACTTATTGAGGCATTTATAATATCAATTATGTCAATATTTCATTAATAAGATAATTACTGCATCATATTTGTGTCATAAATAACATAAATTATTTGATGTCTAAAAATTACAAATAAAATACAATTATGTAGGAAATCTTTTTATCTTTCTAATGAATATTTAAAATTGAATTTAGCTTATGTATAACCCTATATTAAAAAATTTTTAGTAAATAAACATTGATTTTAACTCTTTTAACTCTTCATTGAATTAAATAATAATAAATGTCCTAATCTAATCCAAGTGGGCCTAAATGGTCATATATTATTCCTAAGATTGTTTTTGGTCGAATTAAACTTATCCAATATAATTAGGAAATGTGTTAGGGTAATAGTAATATCAAATTTACCCTTAGTTACCCTATATACTTTTAATCGTGGTAAAAAAAAGTAAAAAGTTACTATTCACCAAAAATTATTTTCATCTCATTGAACCACATTTTACTTACTGACATCAATCGTGTCTCTCGGATTTTTGAAATTCCATTCACAGAAGCGGTAAAATTATGTTTTATGACAAATTCAGTTTTTATAACTACCACTTAGTAGTTTCACTATTCATCAAAAATTGATGTTTTTCTGAACAATGCCAAGATTTCATCCTAAGCTATATTTCATATTACGAATTCAAAAATAAAGTCTATTTTACCAAATTCATAACATAGAAGTTGAATTAATTAATTTTATAATTAAATCCTACTGTTAAAACAAATAGAGTTTTTTTAAGAAACAATATCTATCAAAAGATTGACACTTGATTTTGTCTGGTTTAAATGTGAAATTACATCCAATGACCAACATTGTATTAAATTGTAAAAATATATTCAAAATATACTTTAAAAACACTGAAATTTATAATTTATCAATATTAATTATTTCGATTGAAAAAGTTGTTTTTAACTAAAATTTAGTAATTTTCACGATTCATCAAAATATGAAAGTTATCCGAAAAGTACCAAAATTTCATCTTAGGCTAAATTCGATACTACGAATCCAAAAATGAAGTCCATTTTGAGAGCTAAAATTTCATAAATTTTAAAAGGTGATTATTACTACTCATAACGACTAGTTATAATAATATTTTAATAGAATTTCGTTGTTTAGTGAAACTCAGTATTGTGTACTACACACGCTATCGAGGAAGGTCGCGATTGCGTGTAATGAAAGGAAAGTCAAGGATGCGTGTTGTGCAAGCTCCTTTTGGTGTAGCGTACAACACAAGACATTAATAAAATTAAAAAGAATAGTTTTTATAAAATCTCAGGCTGTTACACTATCCATATAATTCTTATTGGGAATCAAATTAATTGATAGTAGACAATGATTCAATTTAAATAAAAAATATAATATATACTATATTGATTAAAATGTTTTGATACATATGGGATGGAAAAAAATTCGTCATCTTGGAAAATAATTCTCCCATGCCATTGGGTGAATGAACATTTGATTAATACATGATAATTATTAATTATTTAACCATATCCCATAAGACATATAGATAATATATTCACCAACCCTTGGTTATCATTGATTCAATTAATCTGTGGAGAGATCTATTTAGCACATGATAACTCCATTTCATTATTATATATCCCAAAAATAATGAAGTGTTTTATTGAATATAAAATCCATAATATAATTATTCTTTAAATTATATTGGACGATTTTTTAGGTGAATATTAATTATCATAGTGGTAAGAATCAAATTCATTAGAGTTTTGCATTCCAGAAAATCAAATTATGTTTCTATAATCCCAAAAAATTGAATTCTATCAAAAATAATAGCTATAAAGAAGTTATAAATATGATTAATATGTTAAAATTATTTATTATAAGTATAAATATAAAGATATTCTAGCTCATTTTTATTTAAAATATTAATAACTAATAAAATTATCAGGGATTGGCATGTTAGATAAATATTTGTAGATGGTAATCTTTGTTAAAGGATATATATATTCTCTTAAAATTATACAACAATTTTAATGGGTATTAATACACATTACACAAGTATCAGGGGTAGATGTAAAATCCCCAAATGACCCACTTTCTTTGGTAGAGATGATTTATAAATGAAATGAGGTATAATTAATCAAGACACCATATAAAAGATTTAAATACTAACATATTATGAAATTTTTTGGGGATTATTTTCACTTACACACATACACAACCTCTAAATGACTATTTAGGATGAAAAAAGACAGAATATGATTTTTGAAATGTAACACCCCAAGCCTAGTTACCAAAAGTTTTTGAAATTTTACATAACATCGACATGATCACA
Source organism: Viscum album (assembly GCA_963277665.1). Lineage (NCBI taxonomy): Eukaryota > Viridiplantae > Streptophyta > Magnoliopsida > Santalales > Viscaceae > Viscum > Viscum album. Next base: position 1,602,552,421 of record OY728161.1, on the reverse strand, counting down.
CAGGTTCAAATCCTGATAGACCGATCAGTTTAGTAGCCTTTTTTGTACTAGATATATACATTAGTTTTACATTACATTATAAAATTAAAATAAACAAAATTTTGTTTCCTTTGAACACACTCATATCACTTAGCTTATCCCTACATGTCATTCATGATATACTTCTTCGCATACTGGGAAAAATAAAACAATAAAAGGTGTGATATTAGATTCTTATCATGGATAACAATAAAGAAAAAACATTCATAAATAAGAATAAAATTTTATGGTAATGTATAAGAATAAAAAACAGTTCTTTTAAACATAAAATTCAGTACAATATAGAAAATATAAATCAAATAATTCCATTAGCTCGTTAACATATATATTCTACTAGTTAAATATTCACATTTAATATCTATATCTAATTTCATAATGATGTAATGCATAATATCGAAAATTATAACCACACAGTCGAGGCCTCGTGCCAAGACTACAAATAAGATTTTGTCAAGTACTTTTTCCAAGACACTAGTTTGTCTCATGAGACCTACCTATGCACCTAGGGGCTATAGTGGTCATTCCTTTCACTTAATAAGTCTTATTTATTCTTCATATGAAAATAATGAAACATAATATAATCATTTGTATTAAAACTAGTATATGAAATGATAATACATTAACCATAAACCATGAATGGTATAAAAAATCACATTCATAGTCAAACATTTCAAAAAAACTACAATACAATATATAATATTATTATATCATAATAAATCAACTTCAATCAAATGTAAGATCCTACGATGGATGTAGAAATAGATGAAATCAATACAAATACTATTTAAGTGAAATATCTCTTTCTATTTTGAAATCATTTAAAAGTAATGAAAATAATTATTTTTAAAATATTATTATAATCTTTTAAAGGAATACATGGAGGTGTTATAATGATGTAAAATAGATACACCCGCTTTATAAGTAAAAAACCATCATTTCCATAATTTGTTGAAAAGATCATAAAGTACCGTGTTTTCAAAACATTAGAAATATTCCTTTAAAACATTATATAAAAAGTTAAATAACATTATAAATGAATTTATCACATATTCTAGGAAATAGTGAAAAAAAATTTAATAAAATTTTTAAGAAACTTTGAGGTGGATGAAAAAAAAGTCTCAGTAGATACTTTCATAAAAACAACCTCAGATAATAATGAGATAGTAAAATTAACCCTCACTTTGTACTTTTCCTTAGTAGAGGGTAAGTTAACCTCTTGAATAATGGTTAAATAATTGTTATGAAATTATACATGATTCAAATACATAAATATAATATAATATATGATATTATAAAATTTCTTTTTAATGATATTTTAATAGTATCATTATTTTGGATGATAATTGACATCTTTTCCTTTATATGTTTTGTTACCTAAGACATGTTTTTTTATGAATAATTTGTATTTTATTCTTATATATAATGAAATTATTTTTTTAAATAATATTTTTAATCATTAAATGATTTTTTTTTTGAATTTTTATGATGGGAAATGAAATCTCATCATGTCGTGGAGACGGTAATCCATAGTACGCATGAGTGACAATACCATTCTATTAGTGGTATAATCATATGTAATGGGATGGTATATTATATATTCAGAATCTTTAACATGTTATATTTATTTTTTACATTTGTTATACTCATTATTATACCCATACAAATAAAGAAGTGTTGAATAAAAAAATACACAATGACATGGAGACGGTAAGCCATATGTACGAACGTATGGGGACATTGTCATTCATAGGATGAATAGAATAATGAATATGGTTATAAAATATTTAAATTAACGTCTAAATATGTAGAAGGTACTGGATTTATTAATTTAGTATGGAAATAACAAAAAAAGATGAAGTGGAGAAGAACATGTCATTGAATGTGGTGATGAATTAATTACCTCTTTTTTAGGTTCTTCCTTTTTATTTGAACAAATTGGATCATTAGGTTTGATTTTTGATAAAATTAAGGCCTATATGTTTAATTGAGGGTGTCTTGGATGATATTTTAGTATGGATTGGCTGAGACAAAATTTTGGGATGTTTGAAATCAAGATATGGGGATGTATCATTTTATAAGAGAGGTGAGGACCACTTAAGGAAAAGCTTGAAATATTATTTTATTATTAAATCATATTAGGTTTTAGGAATGGGGTCTATAATGAGGTATTAAATATTTAATGTATGGGGGTTTGTAACACATCTATAAAAATGACACATAACTTACTAAATGTTACTAAATTTTCAATAATGTGAAACATTATTTTTAGGATTTGACTGGATTATGACATCATAGTTAGGTGAGCTTAGATATGAGTGGTTTCTGGATGGGTGTCCCCTAGGAAGTTTCCAAAGGTGTGTCTGAGTGACTAAGAAAACACTAAAAGAACTTGTTTTTCCCTATGTCAAGATTCTTTAGTCTGATAAGTGACCTCAGTGGTAAATAGCATGTGGTGTTCTATGAAGGAAACCAAGACCCATTGGGTAAGATAACTATGTTCATATCCCATGGTGGTTGGGTCATGATAGTATAGTTATTAATTAGTATAATGTGTATTATTATGAATCCATATCCCCACATTAATATCTAAAAATATAATTTATGTATATGTAGATTAATTTTTGATGGTTTGTAAGAAGAAATCAAATCCCAACAATACAGAGAGTCAAAAATATAAATGTTAGATATAATAGATGGAATATAATATTATTAATATCTAAAATATCATTAAATTTCTTTCTCTAAATTATCATATTAAAATCCATTAAGGGTATCAACGTGATATATTAATTATTTACATCGAAATAACCATGAAAAGTAGGTTATATAGTATAACAAATATATAACCAATTCTCATTCATGAGTCTATAAATTGTCAAATCATAATGAAATTTAGTTGATTCCATTAAGATCATTTTTTTAAATAATTTTATAATTAATAACATAATTAAACAAATTCTTGTTCATGATATCCATCATTACACAACCCATTCTCCTGAAACATTTATTCCATGAAATAATAATCAAATTCTTCTCATCGATATATCCTTTCAAAATCATTATTTTAGAATACCTCTCATCTATATAAATAATTTTAATAGTCCATTTATAGATATAAAATTATAAAAATTACTATGTAGTGATATATTTAATTATAAAAATATTCCCTTCCTTTTGGTGTCTCTTGTCTTTCCGTCATACCATCTAATAAAAATATTTTAAAATTATTATAAAACAGATATCATAGTCCATTACACTAAAATTCTAAACCCTAAGATAATTGAATTGAATACAAAAATGCATGAAATTTTATAAATTTATGATATGATTAAACCTTATAAAGGTACATATCATTCAAGAAATAAACAGATTTATTCCAACCGATAACATTATAAGAAACTCCTTCAAAATCCCAAATATATCCTTGATGGTATATAAGGTTTTGTCATCTCCTTAAAAAAACTACATTGCTAATTTACATAAATGATATTTATGGTTGCTTCTGAATTTATAATATCATTGATTGTGGATATAAAACCATATTCAAATTCATTCTTAATGCATTAACTTGATTAATCCAAAACCTTTACAAATAAAAATGATGTTTTTCAGACCCTATTCCCAAGACTCCATTAGCGTTTAATGAATCACTATAGTGAACGATTCTTTATAATTGAAATTAAAGACCACATATTATGTTCATCAATGATCCTATGTAATATTTTAGCGACTCTATACATTTTTGTGATAAAAATAATGAAATATAATCAATGGGTACCAAAAACATTTGATATATATATTTTCAAATCCATATTATAATTCATTTATTTTTCCATGGAATGTTCATATATATTGATTAAAATTATATGTTATGGTCTTGTGCTGTTAATAATGATTCCATTCATTTTATATAATATTTTTTTAATTATATTATGAATAGGTTTACAAAAAAATAAGAATTAAATCAATAATATCAGTTTCCAGAAAAATCATTGGAACATTATTTAGGAATTTATTGTTAATATACATTTGTAAGAATTTATAAGAATATATTTCTCTAAATACCTATAAAAACAATTCTTGAAAAATTTAGTTAATAAATATCGTACTTATTAGAGAGTAAATTTAGTCCAACAATGGAATCCAAATTGAAATAGGTTTTACCATTCATTACCTCCTCCCATGATGGTGGGAAACTAATAAAGGCTTTATTCATATCATACAATTATTTTTAATGACATGTATAGTTCCAATTTCTATATCAAAATTTATATCATTGTTGTTGAGTTGCGTAAATTAATTGAAAATTTTTAGACCAATATTATCTTATTTACTCAATATCTTCACATTGATGTATAATAAATTGATTAAATTCTTTCGTTTTCTCATACATAAAATTATATATAATAATTTTGAATTTATATCACAATAATTCAACCAACTCTAAATATATTATTCATTTATAATATCCTCTTTCTAGACACGGATATCTTCTTTCCTAGGCTACACTTTATTTTCAAACATCTTTTGAAAATCAATATTCCATATATAGTTTTTCTAGTGTTTAACTCTTATTTATCATTCCTAATGTATTCATAAAGATCACAAAAATCATCTTTCCTCTATGAAATAATGGAATTATTAATCCATCTTAGCTTTATAATTATATTCGAATATGTGCTTACCTTGTCAAATATATTCCATTATTGAATATATAGTTTTTCTAGACATGTATATCTTATTGCCTAGATTTTACATTTCTTATTTATACCCTTGTAATGGGATTTTTTATGTTATTTACAGGAATCCCTCCACCCTAGCCTATTTTATGTAATTTCCTTATAGTAATGACTACCATTGAATCCAAATTATTTTATGAGTAATGATTTCTAGATTATAAAATGTCATTATCCAAACTCTATGGATTATAAGTTTGCAATATAGATTTATACATAATAAATTTTAACTAGGTTTTAAGAGTCAAGACCAACATATTTTTTATGTTTCATTTAATAGTACTTTAGTGATGTAAAAATCGTTATCATATGCACAATCACCAAAATTCATTTAAACATCAATTTCTACATGTTCCACAAATTTCTCATTTTTCCCAAGATAACAATAACATTTTGTATAGTTTAGTTGATCACACCATTATTATTACCATCAACAACCTCAGTTTCCTCATACGTCACATACTTTTTAAATCATGGATTTTTTTCAATATTCTTATTGATCAAAAGATCGTTTTCTCCAATACAAACATCAAATTCCTCCATAGTATTTATTAAATAATTTTGTACATAAATAATTTTTCACTATTCTCATGTTCTTTATACATAGGATCAAAATAAATAATTTTAATATTATTGGATCCAATAATTCAAAAAAATTTCCAAAATTATTTTTATTCACCTTCATCTACTGTATGTTTAATATTTTATAAAGATAAATGATCAATCATCTATCATCTATCGTTTTCATGTCAGTTTTTCTTTTTCAACCTAAATTCATGATATATGTTCTATGGATTCATGTAAAGCTGACAATATTCATTTTTCCATCATAACTCATAATATCGGTTCCCAATTATTTTCACATAAACATGTAGAGAAATTAATTTTTCATAGAATGTTTTTTGATTCATTATTTGTGTTTTGGTTTCTAATACCTCCAACTACACTAAATTTATTGATCAATAAACCTCAATAATGATACATTGAAAACAATTATAAATTTCACATTATGTTTCGCTATCAAAATAAATAGTTACACCAACTCATTTACAAATATAAAATTTTAGGATTCCAATAATACCAGATCAAACTTTAATATTGAATACAAATATGTGAATTTGAATTATGGACATTAAAAATGATAAAATTAGTCACCCATTATTTTATCCAAATAACACTATGTTTGAGATAAAAAAACCATAACCTCAAACCCCACTATCTATATTATTATTTGAGATGATAATTTGAAAATAACTATGCATGATTTTAGTCATCCAGAACATTATAAAAACCCAAATATTATATAACTTACATACCAATTCATTGAATTCTAATGTATATTCCCCTTTTAATTGAATTGTTTGATAAAAAATAAAATTTTATTATATTTATGTAATCATGTGAACTTCATCATGGCTAGAAATGAAATGTGAAATCGATCAATTATTTATGATGATATAAAACCAAAAATTTATCAAGATTAAGTAAATATATATAAAATTATTAACCTAAAAAATATTATTGTAACATATTTATAATTCATTATTTATTTACAAGAAATATTAGTTTATTATATTTCTCTTTAATATAATTACTTAAACCCCAAAAAGTGTAATTCATTTAATGTTAGAAAAATTATAACATGATCCTTAAAGGGATTTATAATAACTCTTAAATCATTATTCCATGGCAATACCATCCCATGAAGATGATGATAATGTTAATTATGGTGGTGATGATTATGACAGATTATTAATACTATTATAAATATAGAGGCCATAATTTTCCCTAGTTCATAATTTGGGGTTTACTTGTGTCATTGTTATTGGAGTGAAGCTGAGAGATAGTTTGGATACGAATGGATGTGTTTTTTTATTTTATGGGAACTACGTGTAAGTTGTATAACAATCCCAATGCTTTATTACACATCAATATTTGATTTATTATATATGATTACACTTAATAGAACCCAATAGATTGATAAGTATAGTGTATTTGAGAATTATGTTTAATACATAACAAATTAAAACATGCAATACATCATCTATATTGAGACCTCCTTAACAAGGTCATATTATTCCTTCTTACATAAAACTTCTTGATATATCCTCTTGAAAAACATAAGAAAGGGGTGATATATATAACCTAGTGAGGGAATAAACAAGGTATAACATGAATAAGTTAATATATGTTAGAAAATATTAATATAAATGGGTAATAAAAGTAGTAGGACTCATAAACATGGACAATGATATAAGATATAGCATGATAATCATAACATGGAAAATTTGGAAACCATGTAAAACACTGCATTATAAGGGAATGTCAAGGATAAATCTTCTAATAATTCATGGTGAAAAATTACCGTAAAAAATTCCAGTAAACCCCTATCCCACTATTATCTATCATGATACTAAATATTACCCAATTCATTTGAGTGCTATTAGGGAACATCAATCATAATTATTTCACTCTCGTTCTTATGTGTATCACATGGATAATGAAACATGGATTCATTCATTATCATAATTTGTTCCTAGATTAAATAGTTTTTAATAAATGTATTTATATCCCCAATAAATATGTATATTTGAAAAAACAATTAATACGATTGATAGGAAAATGGGTATAGTATTCACTACACTATTTTTGGGCATGGAAAATTAGAATGAAATTTTTATAGCTTAAATATGTTACAAAAAAATTCTTAAAAATGCATGATGAGAATTAATGGGGTATCTCATCATTTCCAAATAAAATTTCATGTAATAGGTATATGGAAATAATTGACTCAATATTATTAAATATAAATAGAATTCATAACTTTATAAAGAAACTAAAATAATGAAGAGAATGTGAGGATCCATCATAAAATTTTTAAATATTAAAGACATAGTTAAGGGTAAAAATGGGGGAGGATAAATGATAACTCAATTATTTAAAATAAAATAGATAGTATGGTAATTATTATGAATGAATTAAAATATAAACTTTTGAAATTACCAGAACTAATTTCAAATAAGTTGCTTGAATTTTAAAGGACATGAAACTCCCTTACATGAATGTGTGACACCCAATGGCATATTATGGGATTCGTGAGAGCATGGGGAACATTGGGTTGAATCTATGATATTGAGGATAGATTTTAGATGTGACCCCAACGATTTTTAATTTAGAGAAATTGGATCTTGTGTTGGGTTACATAGGGAAAAGAGACATTTCTTTATAATATTTGTTTTGGAAACTACATAATAATATATCCAATAACACAATCCATACCATGGTTTATTCCCATGGTTTATTCCAAATGGATGTGTTTTACAATATATTATATGTTTGGGATCCGATATTAATAAAATATTACCATTGGTGATGTGGAGGTAATTGATTATCATAAAGAAATGATTTTAAAATTTAAAATTATATTATAAGTCGTGGAGGATTCATAATTTCTCTATAAAATAAATACAATAAGATTAAAAGCACATTTTTTAAATGTAGAACAACTATTTGGTCTTTGATCAAATTTATATAATTTATTACACCACTTTTGGGTATTTGTGATGTCATAAAACCAAAAGTGTATTTATACGATATTTAATATTCATTGGAAAATTTGGTTGTTCCAAATAATTATGAAAAAATTCACAATTGGATAATATAGATATTCTAATTCAAAATAAATATTAATTTTATAAAAATAATTTTCTTAATATGTGAAATTTCACCACTAGAATAATTACTGACATTTATTGAAAATAACGGGTTTTTGACAATAATATTTTTTTGAACCCTTATAAAAATTACAATTTTCTTCATAAATATTTTATAATAATTTATATTTCATTATAATTATTATATATGAATATTTTATTTCAATATTATTTATTTCCAAATCATGTTAATTCATTAGAATAGATATCATAATTATCCAAAAATATTGTTTCTATTTCATTTTGTCAAAATAAAAAATAATTTATAAAGCTAAAATAAAAAGAGGAATATATTTTCATTATTCTATTCAAAATAATGATCATATTCATATTCATAGGATATTTATACATATCCATTTAATACACCATAATAATCTCTAAGGGTAAGCTACAAAATGGTGGGGCTTTCTTGGGGCCATTCATCGAACATGGTTTGGGTCATGATCTCTATGATATTGAACTTCTCCCAAAAATAGTTTCACACAAGATTATGTTGTAAGATCTAGTATTGGGATTCATTTAGGGGAAAAAAATTATCTAACTCATATCCTTTGATAAATGGGTTTCATAGTTTATTATTCTATCGGTTAAGGCCACCATATCCTTTGGATGTTTCAATTATATTTGTTAAAACAATATATTATTATTAATAAAATGATCACTATTCAACGACTACATAATCATTGAAAAATATAATTAACAGTCATTAAAATATAATTGGATATAATATCACAAATTATGTTCTTGTTTTTCCTATAACCATGCGTTATAATAATACATTTAATTGAATCAAAAGTAAAATTTTATTTATAACTGTTTGAGTCATTATAATCTTCACCCATTTATAAATTGTCCCTCAAAATTTTATTATCCCACTGTAAAAAAGATTAGGGTAACTCTACTTCATTACTTCCCCTAGATCCAATATATCTTCATCAAAATTGGGGTTCTCTGTAATACTTTTATTGAGGAATTATCTTATTTTGTAGACATTTTCTTTATGATCTAAAATATCCAATGACTGTTGTTTATAAGAATAAAAATTGTCTAATCATACCAACTCTGGATTGAGTACTAGTGATGGGTATGGGATGTAATTTCTCAAGAGGTATAAATAGAATACATCATCTACTTGAGATAGGATCAGTGGTAGTTCTTGATGATTTTCCACTATTCCAATACGATCAAGGATCTCAAAATGAACAATGTACCAGGGAATCTTCTTTATCTTATTCCCAAATATCGTCACTTTTTTCCATGGAGATATGATGATGAAGACCAAATCTCAAACATCAATATATAGGTATCATCAACGATTGTCATCATATCATTATATTCAACTCCTAAAACATCTAATATTTTGTTGAATTATATTAACCTCAAACACCATTTCTTCAACCATTTCAGAACCTAGATATTTTTATTCCCAAACTTCATCCCAATTTATGGGTTTTCTGTAACTCTTCCCATAAATGACTTCATACGGAGTCAATCATATTATTGATTGGAAACTATTGTCTTAATAGAGCTCATATAAAAGAACATGTTGGCCCCATACTACATTGAAGTCCATAGAACATGCTTGAAACAAGACTTTATGTGTTTGGAAAGTCCACTATGATTGGCCATCCGTTTGAGGATGATTGGTCTTACTAAAATTCCTATCAGTGTTTGGATAATGTTGGATCCTTCCCCAAAACATACAGTACAATCACAGAACTAAATTATACACAATCAATAATGGTACTCCATCCATCCTTATAACTTCTCAAGTGTATATCAGTTCCAATTGATCTAGTGAAAAATCCTCTCAAATTGAAATGAAGTGTGAATTATTTGTAAGAGGATCCATAACATGGTATATAGTATTATTTCCCTTGGGTGTCTATGGAATTTCGTAGATAATTTCCATATTTATGATTTCACCATTCCATGTTGATATTTGTAATGGTTTCATCATCACCATAGACTTCTTCCATTCATCCTCCACTTGCTAAGATACAAAAAATATTTGTGGCATCCTTCATCATTATATCCCCCCAATAATGATATTGTAGATCCTGATACATCTTTATTATTCATTGGTGAATGGATAAATTTAGACAATATTGATTGTCTAATAGTTCATCCTTTAACTCAGGATTTGTTAGAACACATTGTCTTGACCGAAATATCAAAATTCCTTCTACATTTAAATATAACTCTGATGATAACTGTTTTCATATAGTTTCCACTCTCTTATTAATCCCCACATCAACGTTTTTATCATCCTATAACCTTTTAAGAAGAGACAATTGGGAAATAATTTGTGAAAGGATTAAGGATGTTCCTTTCTTTATGATTTCCATGTCCATCCACTACATATATAAGAAGATCAGATCCCTTTCATTTATCATTAAAGAGAGAATTTTTTGTTCCTTTCTACATATATTATCTTTTTCGTTATTTTCCTTAACAATATGGTAGTGGAATAATAAGTTGTAATCATCGATGAGATCTAAACATCTTTTTAAGTACATATTAAGCTCTTTTGGTGTCAATATATATTTTAGGATCTTATGATCATTATATATCTCAAACATCTCCCTATAGTGTTAATTACTCCATATTTTCAACACAAATATCATGCCTTCCAGATACAGATCATGTGTGGGATATTTTTTCTCATGAATTTGTACCTTCCAAGTACCCGGGGATATGAATTTTTCATTATGTATTAACAGACATCCTAATCTCTTATATAAATAATTTATGAATACTATGAAATGTTATCCACTTTTGGGTAGTGTGAGAAAATGGGCATTGGTAATCCGTCTTTTAAACTCCATGAATATTTATTCACATTCATCATTCCAAGAGATCATGATTCCCTTCCACGTTATCTTAGTAAGAGGGTTGGGCGATCAGGATAAATTTCTCAAAAATCTTCGATAATAACCATCTAATCCCTGGAAACTATGGATATATTTCACAGATGTTGGTATCATACACCCATCCATTACAACCATCATTAAATTGAATTTATATATCCAATTGTGTGTGATTATTTTTCACAAGAAATATACTACATTAAAACAGAACTCACTCTAGATATACTTGGCATAAATCATATCCTACCGTAAGGTCTTTAGCACAATGTTAAAATTCTCATCATGCTCCTCCATTAATTTGGACTACATTATAATATCATTAATAAAGTCTACCATATATTTTTCATGGTAATCTCTAAAGACTGTATTCTTCAAGTCCATGAAGATTTTTGGAGCATTACTAAGCCTGAAAGAAACAACTATGAACTAATGGTGCATGTACGGTGTATGATTAGAGGCCCATAGAACATCATCCTTATTCACCCTTACATGATAATATAGAAACCAAAAAATTAACCTTGGAGTATTATTTTCTCCTAATAGATTATCAAACAAGTCATAAATCGTTGGTAATGATTAATTTGTCATTATTGTGAACTTTTTGAGATCACGATAATCAACATAAAGGTAAAATTTACAATCCTTATTCTAAATGAAGAGGTCTCGTGCACAAAATGGTGAATAACTAGGGAATATTAACCCTTTATATAGAAAATCATGTAATCATTTCTTTAGTTTTTAATGTTATACAATAGCCATCCTATATAGAGTCTTTGATATTAGAAAAACCCCATGCCAAAACTCAATAGAAAATATAACCTCTCATCTTGGAGGAAGACTAAGAAATTTCTATGAAAATACAATAGTACATTCCCTCTCAATAGGCATGCCTTTGAGGATGATAGTTTCCATATAATTAATCAGTTCAGAAAGATTAAATTTCTAATAGGGAAAAAACATCCATCTTTATTATGAGAGTGCTAAAGAGGATTCATACTCCTCCTTGAAATTTTATAGAATCGAGGGCCAAATCTCCATATGGAGAGTGATTTTTTTAGGACCAATAGGGGCCTATATACCCTGAGGGGGGGGGGGGTGAATCAGGGTATGGATATTCTTTTTCAAAGTTCTTCATGCCCCACTGGTTCTTGAACTCTTTGTTACAAGGGTCCCTTTGTTTGCACTTGTGTGTATGTTATGATCACTTACTTTCTCCTTTATCTGATGATGATGCTTTAAATGAAATGCAAGCAAATTAGCAGGGATACGAAAAGATTTTTACTTGGTTCACCGCAAAGGGCTACGTCCAAGGAGCATACGCCGACAAGTTGTCGGTCGTACCAATTCCACTAGACTTCACTAGCTGTGGATTACAATGTTCGGGCTAGATCGATTCTATGCCCAGGCTCACTTCCTATACAATGTTTAGGGTCAGCTCAGTTCTTTCCTAAGGGTCACTCCATGTTTCTCTCTCTCTGGCTCACTGCCGGTGGAGAGGATCAACTTCTTCCTCTTCCTAAGCTCACTACCCTTTGAAGGGATTCACTCAGAGTTTATAGACCTGTAGGTCTCTTCATTTTCATGAAGTAATTCATCCTTAACTGTAGATAGATGCTCTGTTAAAGTCCAACATTCATCCACTGATGAATATCCCTTTACCCCTGAACCACTGGGAAATTACCCTTAGAAAGTAACTTCACAAATCACCCCTCTTCGCGAATCTCAAACAAGCCTTTGAGAAGCTCCTACCTTTTCGTGAAGCTCTCTCGCGAAGCTCTCTCGCGAAGCTCAACTCATTGCAAAGCAACTTCTCTCATGAAGCTCACTAAGCCAGCGCGAAGCACACAACTTTCACGGAGCTACAATAGCCGCCGCGAAGCTCCCCTTTCTCGAAGCACACTGCCTTCACGAACCACCTCTGCGAACGGAGAGCAATGGATTTTCTCTAAAAATTCTCTATACTTCGCTCAAAGGGGTCAGCCTCTATTTATATGCGATTCCACCGACCCTCGTCCCTTCCACGAGAAGTCAACGCCATGTCATCTAAAATCGAGAAGCTCCAAAGTTTCTGCCAGAATTCTGTCCAAATTGTGAAGCTCCACAGCAATTTTCCTTTCGCGGAGCGTGACGTAGTCGCGAAGAATCTCCATCAACATACCTCTATGACTAAACCGCAAAGCTCCCTCGCGAAGCCCAACATCCCTTCACGCCTTCGCCGTGAAGCTCCCTCGAAATGCCCTTCACCGCCGTGATGCGCTTCAGCCTTTGCCGTTCGTGAAGCTTGACGTAATCGCGAAGCATCACCACCTCCATTCTTCTGGTCTTCGCAATTTCCAAACCATGCATCTTATCTTCACAAAATTCATGACTTTGTCATATTAAATTATTCTCTTCATGGAAATCCTATTTTCGTGATGCTCACCAACATCAAAATTTTGGACCCGAAAAATTTGGAAAACACTGGGAAACGGCGCCACCTTGTACTGCTCTTTTATACCGCCTCCAGATCGTCCATTCCTTTGTCATTGTTCTTTGTCAACAAGGATTTTCAACAAATTTTCGGGAACTCGACAATTCTCCATGGAAACCTTCTTTTTCAACAAACACAATCAACCAAAAAAATACTTAAATGTTACCTTGAGGGATTTTTCCCAACAATCTCCCCCTTTGGGTTTGTTGACAACTCTTCACAACTCTGCTCAGAAAGATTTTCTGCACTTTGATACCTCAATAAGTCTTCTTCCAGTCGCTACCACCATTCGTCTCTTGCGATTCTGATAGTGTTCAAGGATTCACTTAAAACGTACTCAAAGCCCACATGAGCAATGCTCGGCGTGAGAAACAAGAGTAGTATCAAATGTTCATCAATGAATCACTTCATGTCAGACCCCAATTGTTGATTCCAACCTGATACCAATTCTTAAATTGATAACAATTATTGACCCACACTGATACCAATTGGTGAATTCTTATGTTGATACCAATTGTTGATAGCTGGAAACCATCTCTCACCTATCCAACACCATTGTTCTGCTTTTATCACGATCCTCAGCTGTCGTGATATCTATTCTTTGAACGATCACTTCTAGCATCGTCATATTTGAACAAACTCTCCCCCTTTTCTCATTGCTCCCCCTTTCTAGATTCTCCACCTGTCAGCTTCTCCTCGTATCAATTATGATTTATCAACTCTCTGCACTGTCTCACCCTTGAACAATCACTATTTTCTCCCCCTTTAACAAACACTTTTCTCCCCCTTTGTCAACGAACCCAAAGGTCATTTCTTTGCAGTCTGTAACAGAGTAGAGAACACATTAGCACAGTAGGGGAAACACATCATACCTCGGGGAGAGGGGGGGGCCACCCCCCACACTATTTCAAATGCGGGGAATCGACTAAACTCTCAGAGCCAGTCGATGCCTCTCAAAAGCTTCCTTGGGTAAGGCTTTGGTCAGAATGTCTGCAACCTGGAGCTCTGTGGGAACATACTCCACCTTCACGAGTCCCTGCTCAACCTTCTACTTGATAAAATGATACTTAATCTCAATGTTCATTGTCCTTGAATGATGGACGGTATTTTTTCTATGATTTATAGCAATTGAGTTGTCTCACTTGATTCCGATCAGAGACTTCACTTCAACTCCCATATCTTCAAGCTGTTTCTTCATCAACAATAACTGTGTGCAGGCTTGAGTGGCCACAATATACTCAGCTTCTACGGTTCTCAATGAAATGAAATATTGCTTCTTGCTTAGCCAAGAGATACACAATCCACCAAGTTAGAATGCACCAACTGACGTTGATTTTCTATCATCTGCTGAACTGGCCCAGTCTACATCAGTATATCTTAATAACTCCGTCTGAGATTTGTCAGTATATGTCAAGCCGAAATCCATTGTGCCTTGGATATACCAAAGTATTCTTTTCACTGCAATCATGTGGCTTTCTTTGGGATTACTCTGATATCTCGCTTCTTGGAATGTGGCGAAAACCATCTGGCCGCTCAATGTACACCTCTTCTTCTAGAAACCCATTTAGAAAAGCAGTCATTACATCCATCATGAACTCTTTGAACTTTCATTGCCCTGAAATGGCTAGGAATAATCTGATTGTCTCCTACCTTGAAATCGGTGAAAATGTCTCATCACCATTTATTCCCTCTATCTAGGAGTCTCATTTTTCACATCAGTTGTGATTTGTTCTGAATCACTATGTCATATTCATTCATATTGTCTTAATAGACTCATATAGTCATGATGACATTTTTATCTTCTGGCCTCGAAACAATCTCCCACGTCTGATTCTTCTCAATTTTGATCTAGCTCTTCATTCATGGCTTGAACGCAGTTTTCGTCTTTAGCTGCATCAGCAAAGCATATCAGCTCAACCTGAGATATAAAAGATGTTTGCTGTAGCGATTCCATTCTTCTTGTCTGAGCTAGAGCTAACTAATCACCAATGTTATTCTGCATTTCAATTTCAGCTCAACTCTTTGACTGTTGTGCAGACGAGGATTTTTCATTTCTAAATCAGCATTAGTCACGTATGCTTCCCCTTTGTTGCATTCCTCCTCATCACGTTTATCAGGAAATTTCTCACTGTTTCATTGTTCAGTGAAATCATTCCTTTAACTATTTCTCGCAGCTTCTTGGTATCCTGAAAATTGTCAATTGATACCAAAATGTTAGATCAAAATAAATAAGCATGAAATGCTTGATCACTGCTACGTTTCCCATAGTATGTCTTCTCTCGATAGACAAAACCTGATCTGGGTCATCCAATTATTTCCTTGATGGATCTGGCATCTGATTTTGTTGTTGAATGCTCCCCCTATGTTATGCAACACTTACTAGGGTTAGAACCATTGTTTATACCCATAAACGTCATTCTTCTCCTACATCGTTTATTCTCATCTTTCACCTGTATGATTTATGCCAATCTAGCACTCATCATTGAGCCGTTAAACAAATCTCTAAGCCTACTGAGTTGGAACTCGATGTAGGAAACAAGAGACAAAGTCAATAACACAATCACTTCCTGTTGTGATCTCACTTCCTGTTGTGCTCTATTTCTCCATTTTATCATCAAATTTGATAACTGATTTTAGTCAATAAAAACAATGAAGCATATCACATTTCCATTTTTCATCTTTAGATACCACTTCCCCTTGGATCGTATCTCCCTAAAACCTGAAACACATCAATCATCAGTTAATAGCATTTATATACATAGGGAGATGGGATTCTTTTCAAATCCTCAAGATGAGGATGATGGTTGATCCTGATGGGTCAACCCTTTGATTGTTTCTTGGAGGGCATCACACTCTTTTCTTGCTTCCTCCAACTGCCTAGCCAACTTTAACTGTTCTGGCCATATGACTTGGCATTCATTGCCTACATTCTAAGCCTTTTTCTGATATGTAGATTTGGTAGGCTTGTCCTTTCTCGCCATTTGGGGTTTAAAACCACTAGTACATAGCTGTATATTTGATGTTCTTCCAAAATTCCATTTTTCTTGATTATTTCTCTTAGCAGGAATCTCCTTTCTTTCCATCATCCCTTGCTTCTTCCACCATTTCAAGGGTCTTCCTCTTTTCTCCACTGCTTGTTGTGGCACACGACTTGCAAATTTTTCAATGCATTCTTTGTTTATCTGTCTTTTATCAGATTTATGAGTCGCCGCCCTATTTTTCATTGGTGGTGGGTCCTCCACTGAATGTACTTTCTCCTTACTCACAGCTATAGCGTTCCATCCCTTTTTCTTCCAGATTTGGTCGTGTTCTTTCTTAGAGAGAGGTTGTGAGTGTGACAGAGGAGGTGACTGATGCACCTTTCGTTCAGCTCCATGTGATTCCATTGAGGCTCTAAGCCTTTTTTCCAATTTACCACCTTGTCTTCCAGTGTATGATTTCTCATTATACACTACTATAGTCATGAATCTCCTTTCACGTTCCTTTTCCTTCCCTGAATTATTCTTCCTACACTGTCTTGCCAAATGCCCACGATCAGAACATATGAAAAATCTTCCATCAAAGACATACATCATTTCATCATCTCTATGTCAAGATGTTGATGTAGCTTGAGTTCTTCCTCTGAAATTGAGCTCCTGAGCTTCCTGACACATACTCATGGTGTGTCCCATTCTTCCACAGTAATGGCATCTAACAAATGCTTTCCTTTGAGAGACCCTTCTTTTTGATTTCTCATGACACTTCATCTTGTTCTCAGATTTTGTACATTTTCTGTTTTCACAATACGAAATGTATTCCTGAGTCTCTGGACAGAAGCTTGATGTGTGGCCGTAAATCCCACAGAAATAGAACATGTCGTCACTTCTTTTTGTAACTGACCTCTTAGGCCTATCTCTGGCACCTACAGGTTTTTCTCCACTCCTAAAACTGTTTACGGATCTCTTCTTATCATGCATGGGAGGTGATTCATCAAATCCAATACCATCTTTTCGAAACATGCTGGTCTTTGAGCTGAGAAAATATTTTGTTGTGTTTCTTCAGAAATAGAATATCTGTTCTTCATTTTATCATCACTTGTCAAAGGATGATCAAATAGTAAATGCAAGGCATCCTTCATTTTAGGATTTCCTCTATCATTGTAACTCTCTAATTCCTTCTAAACTTATTCTAGCTCTTCTTCCAACTTTTGAATCTCTGTCTCCCTTGATTCAAGTTGGACATCAAATTCTCTTTTGAGAAGATTTCCTCTACTCATCTCATCTTCCAATTCACGTGTCAGCTTTTCCACCATTGCACTTTGCTTCTCTACTTTCAATTTTTCCTCAGAAACAGATTTAGAGACATATTCATTATCTTGTTATAGGCTTCGATTCTTCTGATCTTCTTCAGACAATTTTACTACTAGATCATGATTTCTAGCTTTCATATTCTAAACATTATCTAACTTTTGAATCTATTCATAATCATCAGCCCTTTTTTCCTTTCATTTTAGTCAGCTTTTGTAGTTACTCACCTTGAGAATCATTCTTCTCCTTTATGTCAGTTTCCACATCAATAAGCCTTTGATTTTAGCCTCTTAGCTTGTTGACCTCAATCTCTAATACCTTGATCCGGGTATCTTTATATTTGGCTTCTTCGGCGTTTCCAACGTCACTTGGAATATTAGGTTCTTCGATGCTCTTGACTTGATCTTTCACTTTTCTATTCAAGCCATCGATCTCCCTTTTCTGTTCTTCAATCTTAAGCTTATACTCACCAACTAATTCAGAGTTCTTTGGTGCTGATAACTTGAGTTTCTCAATTTTATCCATGAACTCAGACTTCTCTTATTCCTGCTGCTGCATATAATGTTTGGCATCACGAACAACATTGTTAGCTTTCTTGGTTTTGGCTCTCCAAACATCTATCTCTTCCAGAGCAGCCTCTAACTCAGCTCGCATATCTATTCTTCCTTCAATTTCTTCTTCTGTTTCAATATCACTCGGATTCTCATGTACTTAACTCATTCCAACATCATGATTGAGTGAATCAATCTTTTCCCTATCAGATTCATCCATACCTTCCATCATTAAGCTGTTTGATTCTATTAGTTGAATAACAGTTTTTCCGAAAACACTTCCACACTGAGGAAATTTACCTGACTTCTGATTCTTCTTTGATGATTTTCCTTTTCCCATTGCAGATTGAGAGATAAGAGAAAAATGTATCTTCACCCACACAGATCGACTACACCAAGTCGAATCAAACAAGTCTGATAAAAGAAACCTCCCTTTGATAC
The DNA here is from genome assembly GCA_963277665.1 of Viscum album. Lineage (NCBI taxonomy): Eukaryota > Viridiplantae > Streptophyta > Magnoliopsida > Santalales > Viscaceae > Viscum > Viscum album. The sequence goes on along the minus strand of OY728161.1, from coordinate 1,602,533,315 downwards.
CAATTGATAGGACCCATAGGGGCCTATATACCCTGAGATGGGGGGGGGTGAATCAGGGTATGGATATTCTTTTTCAATGTTCTTCCTGCCTCGCTGGATCTTGACCTCTTTGATATAAGGGTCACTTTTTTTGCACTTGTGTGTATGTTATGATCACTTAATTTCTCCTTTATCTGATGATGATGTTTTAATGCAATTCATGAAAATTAGAAGGCAGACGCAGAGATTTTTACTTGGTTCACTGCAAAGGGCTACGTCCAAGAAGCATACGCCGACAAGTTTCCTGTCGTACCAATTCCACTAGACTTCACTAGCTGTGGATTATAATGTTCTGGCTAGATCACTTCTATGCCGAGGCTCACTGCCTATATAATGTTTAGGGTCAGATCACTGGTTTCCCAAGGGTCACTCCCTGTTTCTCTCTCTCTGGCTCACTGTCGGTGGAGAGGATCACCTTCTTCCTCTTCCTAAGCTCACTAATCTTGGAAGGGATTCACTCATAGTTTATAGACCTGTAGGTCTCTTCATTTGCATGAAGTAATGCATCATTAACTGTAGATAGATGCTCTGTTAAAGTCCAACTTTCATCCACTGATGAATGTCCCTTTACCCCTGAACCACTGAGCAATTACCCTTGGAATGTACCTTCGCAAATCACCCTTCTACGCGAAGCTCCCAATTTCATGAAGCTCAAACAAGCCTTCGTGAAGCACCTGCCTTTTCACGAAGCTCTCTCGCGAATCTCTCTCTCGAAGCTCAACCCGTTGCAAAGAAACTTCTATCGCGAAGATCACTCAGCCAGCACGGAGCACACAACTTTCGCGGAGCTACAATAACCACCACGAAGCTCCCCTTTCGCAAAGCACACTGCCTTCGCGAACCACCTCTACGAACCGAGAGCAGTGGATTTTCTCTGAAAATTCTCTCTACATCGCTCAAAGGGGTCGGCCTCTATTTATAGGCGATTCCACCGACCCTCGTCCCTTCTACGCGAAGTCAATGCCACGTCATCTCAAATCGCGAAGCTCCGTAGTTTCTGCCGGAATTCTGTCCAAATTGCGAAGCACCATGTCAATTTTCTGTTCGGGGAGCTTAACGTAGTCGCGAAGAATCACCGTCAACATACCTTCGCGACTTCTCCGCGAAGCTCCCACGCAAATCCCAACATCCCTTCGCGCCTTCGCTGTGAAGCGCCCTCGCAAAGCCCTTCACCGCCGCGATGCGCTACATCCTCTGCCATTCGCGAAGCTTGACGTAATCGCGAAGCATCACCACCTCCATTTTTCTGGTCTTCACGATTTCCAAACCATGCATCCTATCTTCGCGAAATTCATGCCTTTGTCATATTATATTATACTTTTCATGGAAATCCTTCTTTGTCAACAAACACAATCAATCCTTGTACTGCTCTTTTGTACCGCCTCCAGATCATCTATTCCTTTGTCATCGTTCCTTGTCAACAAGGATTGTCAACAAATTTTAGGGAACTCGACAATTCTCCATGGAAACCTGCTTTGTCAACAAACACAATCAACCCAAAAAATACTTCAATGTTACCTTGAGGGATTTTTTCCCAACATATTTCCTTCTCAAGGTAATTTATGATGGATCTATATAAGGAAATAAAATTCATGCTTAAAATTTCTCAAACCCCACAAAATGTAGTATGAAAAGGATCACATGGAATTTCAACCCTCAAACAATAATAGTGGAGAAGATATATAGTTAGTGTCCTGTAATTTACCCATTTACCATTATCATCAACTTCTCTTGATTTATAATTTTTAGTGGTATTTAGATTGTTGGACTAAATATTATAGTATAATATATTGTGTTGAACAATAATCAAATAAAATATTCTTTATTATGAATGAAGAACTAATATACCTGTCACTAATTTGTATCAGGATTTTCAATGTCATTAGTGATAGAAAAATATCTCTCTCGATGCCATGAAGATTGATGGTTTCCTTAAAAACCCATTTTCACTAGAAGAGAATCATCATCTAGCGACAGTTTAAACCACCGATAAATGGTTTGGCGGCGGTTTCTATAAACCGCCGCCTAATACAACATATCCAACCTATTGGCGGTGGTTATTTCCATTTCACGGTAGTTTATGGAAAGCGTTTTAGCTGCCTCATTTCGCGGTGGTTTTACTAAGTTTAATGGTGGTTTTTACGAGCACTGGAAATCGGTTTATTCGCAACGGTTATAACCGCCGCTAAAGTCACCAGAACCACCGCAGAATAAGGACATATGATGCGCATATGTAGGGGCGGTTAAAACCACCGAGAAACGTAAATTTTTTTACATTTCACGGCGGTTATAACCGTTTAGAGGCAGTTTAATCCACCGCCAATGTACATTTAGTGGTGCTTTAAACAGCCATGAAATGATGACCAGAAAAAAAATTCATCCACTGCAACACTTCCCTGAAAGACAAATCAAACCTGAAATAACATATTCTACATACCAATAGAAAACAAGATACATCATCCTAGGAAATCGGTATAGAATAAATTGAAAAAAATAAGTAAACATTGACATTCTATATAAGATTGAACCATATTGTACATACCATCATACAATAAGATACATTAAACTAGGAAATCTGTATTGAATAAATTCAAAAACAAATGATAAAATCAACTATAAACCATAGGTCCATTATTTGACTACTCTCCAAACATACATATATCCAATACTTCTTGATCCCCCATAATATATATTACTTGAAAATGAAATATTATATCTACCTGTGTGTTGGTGTTCCCATATAGGGAGTGAGTGTAAAACACAGTTAGATTTACCATTTGTGGGCCTCATACTTGGTTTAATACCCCAAATATACCATCACCACACACATATACTATACCAGGTATCTAAGAGAAGCTCATGTGTTAGTCTCACTCAATAATTTATTGTTCACATTTATGTAACACAACTAATATTCTATTAACTTATTTCTTAGAAAATCATGATACACAAAAACATTATGTTCTATTTGATCATAATTTAAAATAATTATTGAGATACATTATATTAATCAGCTTTTAAACCTGGTAGGAAAACTCTAAAATTCATTACATGTGTCATTTCAACACAATTTTAATCTACGATGAATCATGTCACATTACCTTAAAATTCATGCCTTCAATTATATTTTATTTTATTCCTCTTAACTAGGATATAATATATTCCCCTATGAGGTTCAATCCCAACATCAAGAAACATGCTATTATTCTTATGCTATAAGAATAATATGAATAACTTTTACAAAATTCCATAGTTAAAGATTTTAGTATTAGATTCTTTATATAGTCATTAATTTTAGATACCCCTCATAGTATCACAATATCATACCCACCTTCAAGTTTTATTCCCCGACCTCTTATGAATTTATCCATTATCATCATACAAACATTTATGATATTGAAAACAATATATGGGCCCTCTAATATGTGTAATCCACAACCATACCTTCTCCAAATTAGTCATTGAAGACCAAGATGAAACTGAAATTGAATGTCATGATAAATTCAAACACTATCTATTTCTATGTACCATTCACAATGTGTTCTCCATTACAAAAAGTTAAGATTCTTGAAATAATTATTTTTAAATTGAACATATATCATATGATGAATCCCACTAATCATTAATAAACTATGTGTGATATGATTTTATTAATATCGATTCATATGATTCTCATTGAATGGGCCTGATCCCAACAATGTAAACACCTACGAACTCTTTGTATGGTGAAAAATGAATAATATCCTAACTATGTGGCCTTAAAAAATTGAGTCATAAACATGTATTATATGTATTATTATCCTAAAAATCAAATATTTTCATATCTACATAGATTCAGAGAGATCAAAGGAATTGGGGTAACTCATTAAACACTAGTATTTTGATATTATTCCTTAAAAAATAATAAATCTATAAGGGAATCCAATAATTCAAATGATTCCACCCAAAAATATTTGATGATCCCAAAATATCACACCTTTTACCAATAACTATTTTGAATAATCTATAGTATATGAATCATTAGTGAACACCTTTCATTGTAATTTAGTTCTAAAAGGACATTCATACCAAATATTCATATACATGGAAGCCCATTTGAGGTTCTCAAAAAAAATACAACCTAATGTGAGTCTATTAACATGGAATTGGATTGATAAACTATGAACTCCACCATTTGATGATGTATTAATAGGTTTATTCATTGTGTTTCCTTTTAAATACCTTCTTCACATCCATAAATTAAAATTGAATCACCAAAATCATTAATTATGTTCAAGACCAAAAACAAGCTGATAGTACCCATAAGGAACACAATGTTGTGGCAAGAAAATAGTTGTTATGTCATACATATGAATCAATTTAAATGAATATATGTTCCCCATATCCTGACATACATTGTCTACTACCCTTTAAAAATGAGTGCATGATGGTTCACACCTTATTTCAAGAATACCATATAAATGGATCTATCCGGACATTTTATGACACTAATGGTAATCTATTGGAAATAATGCCCAACAGATTGTCCAACTATAAATATTCTATGGAAAAACCATTGGTCCATAATTTCACATCCAACCGTTTTGTATCCTTTCAATAGATCATGAGAACACGTTCTTCTCTTATTATATTAATTTGGCTAAATATGTCCACCATAAAGTATAAATCGCCTTAAAAATTTATAATGAGTATCATGTTCACTATAGTCATTTTTATTAGCATGTGACCTTGAGTACTCAAGAAGATATATAGGGTGTTTTACCATATTGTCTATACTCAAGCAGCTAAAAGTTGATCCAACTGGGGATATCCAACCACTGACACTCAAGAGTATATTTATACCCCTACTAGTATAAACACCCTTGAGGCCCATTAGAATATCTATATAAAATATTATGGATGGTTACAATGCTCTAATTTCTAAAAGCATCAGAATCTATCATAAGTGGAATTTGTGACTATAAAATTACAATGGAAAACATAACCCACATGGGTGGGGGAATTTTTTTATCATTTTTTCCCCATGGTCATCACTAGTATCATTCATCCTATGGGATCCCACCAAAATTAATGATATCCCTATTACAATGTAAATATGTGTTTTTTATTGGTGGTAAGACATTACTATATTTCATCAATGATAACCCAATTGATGTTGGGAAAAATTATTCTATTTTGTATGAAATATGTGTGGTTGAATCCATTACCCCCTCACAACTAAAAAATAGTAAAACCATATCAACACCAAAGAATATTACTTAGTTCAAATTCAATGTTGTATAACATGTGAAATGACCCAATTTGTTCGACACATCAACAATGTGTTTAACTCCTATTCATCCAAAATCCCAACTACCAATTGAAACATAGGCCTAAATGGAATGATGTATACCACACTCGAGAAATCAATACATAAAAATAAACATCCGAAATCAATGAAACACAAAAAAAGAAACATTAGAAATCAAGGAAATATGAGGACATGAAAAAGTTTGGTGGAATCTATGTACCACAAATGATAGATTTACAAACCAATTTCTCCCATAATTGTTCAACACATGAACAATACAACTAATCTTGGTCCGATGATGCATAGTCACCCTCACCACCTTTATCACCACTTTTTGTTGTCACCATTAAGAACATTATATTAAAAATTAAATATCGTTGAATATTTATATTAAAACATAAAACCAATGTAAGTTAAAAAAGTAGATAATTTTATTTTTTGTTATTTAACTGCATACCACCGGTCGATGCACTACCAGTAGGGGCATATCTTCTCATATACTGACGTATTTTAATCAACTCTTTCTGCAAAGCAGATATCTGATCCACCTGATGGGTAACTGTGGTTCATAGAGAAACAATCTCTTTTTGAGCATCTCTAGGTATGGAATTACTAAAGCTAGGAGTAGATATATCTTCCATCCCTGGTGGCCTACTAAAAACCTCAAATGGTATGGGTCCAAAACCCATCCCACATACTCTACCAGGATGCTCCTTCCGAAGGACATTAGCAACTGGGTCATCCTGGGAAACTGAGTAGGACTGTGCAGGATTGGCATCCCATAGTTCTTTAATTTTAACCTATAAATCATATATCAATATAAATTAACATAGTAAAAACTGATAATAATTTATTATAATAAAAAATTGACTTCATAACCCAACTTCTATATCATGCTAATTAACAAAACTTCCTTCTGATTTCTTGTAAACATCCAACCACAGTTCAGTTCGGGATGCTCCGTGCCCCAGAATTGTGACTGTATTAAGCAAAAAAATCATTAATTAAATATATTAAACAGATAATACTTTCTTATAAGTATTTAAACTAAATAAAAGATTACAAATGTCATTCGGCTTCTAGAAGTGTTTTTGAGCCCACATTGTGAGGGTTGACTTGCTTAGCCCCGTTTGAAGTATTCTTTCTTGAGAGATCATGAAATTGTCACATCTTAATTGAAATGCATAGTTTTTCCACCCTATGAATTAAAGTCTTATAAGGTACATAAAATATATTTAAAAAAATATCATATTGACTCATACGACCATCAACATGAATGAAATAATACAATGTTGTCCAACACTGATGTAAATAAAGGGTCATGCGACCTGAACAGCAGATGACAATACTTGAGGTAATCATATCCTAATGAAACCGAGCATTTATCCGTACTCATGAAAATAAAAATGCCCAATAACACAATAACCACCAAAAAATGGGTATTATTATAACTAAATATTCATATGAGGGGAACGACACCTAAATAGAATCGAGCATCAGAAAACTCCTTGTAATATAAAGTTATTAATGTTCTAAGGGCACTACATACCAAATGATATCATCTTAAAACGAGAATGCATCAAACCTAAGATCATGTTATGATTAAAAAATTCATTTGGATCAAAATCCAATCAACTAATCCATCATTAAAAATGAGGTCTATGGAGAATGCATGTGGTTATATTCCAAGAAAACTCAAAAATGTCTCATGCTACCCTTAAATAAGAGTCTCTACTATGGACACCACTAATGGTTCCATTTCCAATAAATAATGGGAAATCACAAAATGAATTTAAATAAGTTATTTTCATAAAACATTATCCTATTTTTTATCATAATAATGGGAAATCACATGTTCAACCAATTCCATCAATCCTGATACACCATGCATATCACCATGCATCCATCATATCAGGTTCCAATTGAAACCACAAACCCAAGTCTTATTAACCATATACCTTCAATAATCATCCATCCCAAGATGAAAAATAATCATATAAAAGACTCAATTAAAATAAAAATATATAATTTTATAAACAATAAAAAGATTCAATTGGGCATATATGCCAACTAAACAATGTATCTGAACATCACATGAAAATAGGCTCGCTCGACCCAAAAAAAATATCATTATCAAACAACTAGTTTTATTTCTATTTTGTATTAACTAATTCATTTATCATAGGTTAAAACTATGAGAAAAATGTGGAATTAGCTACCATAACCTATTAATTATTTAAATATTATTCCAATCAAAACTTCATGTTTCATTGAATATTAACGATGAAAATTTCCATTGTTATACCACTTTATTATTATCATTAATAAGTATTTTCAGATTCATTCTCATTATCCAATTTCATTAACACATGGAATAACTATTTCAAGTAAACTTGAATTAGGTATCAAATTAACAAATTTCTTCAAATTAACATGCTAAAAATAGTAGTAACAAACATTCTAATCAAATAATAAACATATATTGCACAAAATCTTGTAAAAAAATAAGAAAATGCTGTCACAATGGAAAAATCACTTTGGGGTCACGTTCGCAGTGATAATTGTTGCCAGGATAAGGGGGGTTGCGGGTCGCGGGTTCTGCAGTAGACGCTGGTCACGGGGTTGCTGGAGATGGAGGTTGTGCGTTCGTCGTAGATGTTGCGGGGTCACCGGGGGGTTTCAGGAAGAAGGGATCACGAGGGGTCGGGAAGCTTGGGGGAAAAGGGGTCCGAGGTAGGGAAGGGTCAGGAATTTTTAAAAAAATATAGGTTTAGCGGCGGTTTATTAAAAACCACCACGAAGCCTTTTTCGAAAAACATTTAGTGGAAGTTTTGTGAACCACCACTACAAAACCACCGATAAACCCTTTTTATGTTTTAGTGTTTCTTAGGGAATTGGTTTCAATAGTTCCATGGTTCCTTATAGTTGATGTAATGTACAATATGTTGATGTTTGACTAGTGAATTTCATTCCTCCATTACATTAGTGGGTTTCGTTTGTTGAAAATTATTAACTAGTTGACCTTCCTTCCCACACCTATAGCATTTTCTTATCCCCTTTAGAAAATTTCTAGTGTGCCTTGTCTTGTATCCTTGAAATGTGGGATATTGAAATTTTCTTGGCACTGTTAGATATTTATGTAAAACCAATAGAATTAAACTATACATTCTACTTCTTATTCCAATGATACCCTTGAGATTCTCCAATATCCATCATGACTTGGGGGAACATTACATTATTTCCTCATAGCTATAAAAGCCAAGGATAACCAAGGATTCTCATATACTATTCGTTATCCATTGAAAGAAGAGGCCAAGCTTACATTCGGGGGTAATGAAACTAATGAAGGAATATCATGAAAATCTTGGAAATGTTTACATATATTCTCTAATATATTTTCACTCTTTTTCTTGAGGAAAGTAAATCCCTTTCAATTTTAATATGGATAGTGTTAGGAAAATATTTATCGAATAACACATTCAAAAAATCTTTTCACTCCATCTCTTCAATACCTTCACTAGGCTTTGTATTCATGATCAATTTCCACCATTGATCGGATTATACTTTAATAGGATAAACATCCATAAGAACCTTATCTTGACTATAACATTTAAGGATTTATAATATCTTTTAAATATTGTTGATCCATTATTCTGTGATTAAGGGATCATATGTTCCATTAAATATTGGAGGACATTTTCACATAATGATCTGGATTGTATACTATTCTCTTTTAGGGGGTTTAGATTCTCATCATGATTCGGGTATATATTTAAATCCTATGATGCTGAGTGAGTTTTATCTTGAAGTTCACAATTTATGCTCCCATTGGGTTTTAAATCTCATTGGGGATGTGATCAAATTCCCTTTCAGCTTGATTGTATACTAGATTCCTCCAATTACCAACCATTTACAAGAATAAAGGGAAAATAAAGGGTGATTATTTTAAACTATTACTCACAAAATGGGGAATATAATATCATTAAGGAAATAACATATTATTTACATTTATTTATTTATTTATGAATCTTTTGGATTGGATTTATGTTATCCATGATCTATTTTCTGACTGGTATTCTTATGTTTTTTTATTCCACTAATAATAGTTCATAACAAGATTATTAATTAACCAAGGAATATCCCCTAAGATTTTCAAACCTACCACATAGTAAGAATCTTTTTCTTGTAACGATTACCCCAAGTTAGGCTCGGATCATCTAATTAGATTTGTTAACCCTACAAACATCCATTCCAAACAAAATCCACTTATAGTATCTATATAAGGATGAAATGTTTTGATTAACTGACTAGTATATTATTACAAAAAAAATTATGTATGTTTTCCTATACATAGTCTTTTCACTATGTATTTCTCTAAGGTTCTATAATCCTAATCCCAAAAATAACAAAACCTACCTTGGATTCAAACTATAAAAAACCAGATCTTTATTACACACCTATACATGATTATTTACATATGATTACACTTAATATAACCCAAATGATTGAGAAGTATAGTTTCTTTTGGAATTTGGTACAATATATAACAACGTAAAACAAGAAATACATCTCTTTTGTTGAAAACCTTCTTAACATGTTCATAACATTCCTTCACACATAAAACTACATGGGATATCCAGAGAACAAATAGATGAAATGGGTGAGCTATAAATCCTAGTAAAGGAATAAACATGTCATAACATGACGATGTTAATAGAAGATAGAAAATTAGAATATCAATGGGGGAAAATAGTATGAGTCCTAAACATGAACAATGCGACATGATATAGCATTATAATCATAACATTGGAAATGGGGAAAATACATAAAACATTGTATCATAAAAACAAGTAAATGAAAAATCCACCAAGACATCAAGGTAGAAAACATACCATAATAGAATAAGATAATCACTTATCCCAATAGGATTTATCATGACACTAAACATTACCCAATGCATTGGAGTGATATCTGGGCACACCCATCATAATCATTTCATTCTCATGATTTATTGTGCCACATGGATCATAAAACATGGATTCAGTCATCATCATAATTTATTACATGATTATGGTGTGTGGAATACATATATATAAGTAACTGGTCGACAATTATATGTTCATAATTTTTAATACCCGTGATAGAAAAATGGGTATGTTATTCACTACACAATTGTTTTATCAACGAAAATCACAGTGAAATTTTGGCATCATAACAAAGTTACATAAAAACTCAAAAAAAATTAATGAGACAGAAAGGTGTATATAATAATATAATATTAAAAAAGATTATAATAGTTGCTTGTAAATACATGTCCCAAAATTAGAAAATGCAAAAAGAATGCATAAGTGCACAAAATCATTAACAATGAAGATAAGGTAAGGATTCCTCAAAGAATTTAGGCATAGTATTGGCTTAGTTAAGGGCCCAAATGGGGGGAGTATATAATATACCTCATTAAAATAATAAAAAAAAATTGGTAATAGAATGGATTTAAATGAATTAAGTAATATTATTTGAAATTAAAAGAAATAATTTCAAATAATATGCTTTAATTTGAAAGGAGAGGAAAGTCCCTTACTTGAATGTGTGACTCCAAAGTTGTGGGAGGGTCTTCTTGCGAGATTGGTGGAACATTGAGAGAACTATAGGGAGTGGATGAAAGATTTTTTATATGATCGTAGGAGTTTTAGTGAAGAGAAATGGAATCTTGGGTGGGTTTATATTGAAATTTATCAGGATTTGGTTGTTATTTTGGTTTTCGACACTAGATAATAAATTATCGAAATCCAAAAAGCATAAAATATATTTTTATGATGGTTTCTACAAAATTGGAGTTTTTTCATTATTTTACAGCACTATGGAATATACTTTATTAAAATATTACCATTGGTTATGTGTGGGTGATTCCAACTCTTAAATAATTGAATTTAAAATCACAAAATATATTATAAGTATGTGAGGATTTATAATGGCTTAAATAATTAATTAAACAAAAAGAAAATTTATTTTTTTTTAAAATATATTTTTTAAATTCCCCGTTTATATTAATTATTAAATAACTTTTGGTTCATTGTGATGTCATAAAACATGATGTATATTTATATGGTATTTGTGTTTTGCCCAAAAATTCAATAGTCTCAGAAAATTAAAAAAATAACCATTGGATAATATTGATGTCCTAATTTAAAAAAATATTTATTATATTCAAATAATTTTCTATGTATTTGAATTTTTATTTCTAGAATAAAAACCTACATATATTGAAAATGACGGGTTTTTTACAATATAATTTTTTTGAACCCATATAAAACATAAATTGACTTCATAAAAATTTATCTGATCATATATATTTAATAAAAATTATTTAATAGATATGTTTTATTAAAATATTATTTGTTTAAAAAATCTATTAATTCAAGAAAATATATATCTTAACGTACCAAAAATACTTTATATGTTTTATTGAATCAAAATATAAATCATTTATAAAGTAATAATAATAGGATGAAAATATATTGTTTATTATATAAAACATAATTTACATATTTCTATTTATATGGTCATGATAGAATCACATTAATAAACCAACATACACCATATGAGTAAGGTGCACAATGGAGGGGCTTACATGGGGTCGTTTGACAAACATGGTTTGGGTTCTGATCTATAGGATCTTGAACTTCTCCCACAAATGGTTTTTTTGAAGAAATGGTTTGTTAGATCATGGCTTAGAATTAGTCTAGGTCAAATCCCATAAATTCTATATACCTTATAAGCTTCAATAAATGCAATTCATAGGGTATGATTCTAAAAGATAAGGCAATCACATCCTTTGGATGTTTCAAATGGATTAGTTAAAACATTATATTTATTCTAATCTTGTGATAATTGTTCAATGACTATATTACCAATCATAAAGATACATAACAGACATTACATTTCAATTGTATATAATAAATCAATTAAAAATCGTTTATTTTATATAACAAAATTATATAAAAATATATATAATTTAATAAAACTATTTATATATTTTATAATAATTTGGGTCGTTACATGGTGGGTTTCCACTACATTATGGTGGAGTTTAGTGGTGGATAGGGGTTAGTAGTGAGCTTGGTGGCTATACAAATTTCCATGGAGATAAGGTCAAAATGGATATTTTGGAGAGAGTTATGTCATTTTCCAGTGATATGGCTTGGAGGTGATCATTTTGGAGGGTATGGTCATTGATGAAATTCCAATAAGATATTAAAAATTATGAAAACATAAATTTTAGTGGCCACCGTGGATCTAATCAATGTTTAGGATATCATAATTTCACAGAATTGTATTTGTTTGTCTGGAATAATAATATAGGTGGTGTGAGTTATTCCATAGTAGTTTGCAGTTCAAGATGATGTATGACAGAAAAAATACAATGGTGGATATAACTAAGTCATGATTAAATTGTACTATTTTTTTAAATTGTGAAACATATAAAATATTCTAGTAAATGTTTTCATTTTTAATCCCTAATTCTCAGATAATTATTTTTTAAACATTGGTATATTCATTTGAATCCTCTACTATAATATAATGATTTTAATATTTTTTATTATAAATTCAAGGTGTCTCTACCTACTAGTTAAATGTTGTTGGTTTCTCTTAAAAAATAGTTTATATATTTTTCATATTTGGGTCCTTTTGGTCATTATTTAATGAATTTTAATTCTTGAATTCATCTATTAGGATTTATGTGTACACACATTCCTATTTCCCACAATCATTTTTATTTTTCATCCTCAAGGAGGGTATTAAAAGGAAATTTTCATTGATTTTTATTATGGATTTTATAGTGTATAATATTTTTTAGGTTATCAAAGGTTTATAAAATGGTACTTTTATTCTTTTTAACCATACATCATTGCATCTTGAATATTCGATTAAGGTTGGTGAATTTTAATCTCAAATTTTTTAATTTTTGTAAAATGTAGGATCATCATTATTTTTTCCCTCTGTGAAATGACATAAATGTAACATAATTATGATAACTAAATGGTTTGATGAATATAAAGGGGAAGTGATTACTATTTTATTTAGGTAACTAAAATGATGTTATTTATGTTTTTTTTCTGACCTTATAAGCATGATTCAATTATATTAATTTTGTTCTTAACATTACAAATTATTATTACAATTGGGATGTCAATCAAAGAACTAAATGAAAAAATGATATAATATGAAATCGTATATTGTTATTATTAAATGAAGACATATGATAAAATAATTTTTTCCTGTTGTGACTATAATGTTACCTTTTATTGGGATCAAAATTTTAAAATTTTAGGATACTATTATATTTTTTTGGGTGGATTATTTTTGAATTGTAAAATTGGTTGATAAATTTTTCTATTGAGGTAGTTGATGATATAGATGTGACATAGTGTGGTTGTTTTCACGGATGTGGTAGAGATGATGGTGTGGATGTTGGAATTATTTTTTAATGTGTGGTTGATGTGATATTATTTTTATTAGAATGTGATGGTTGAAATTGAATATTTAAGTAATTATGTAATTGATTAATTAAAAAGTGAAAAGTATAATGATTTATGAAATTAGAGATGTCATTATAACTAAATAAGTTTCGATGTATTATTTTATAACAAAAAATTAATACATAATAATATTTAAATATTTAAATATACAGGTTTTGTTTTGATATTATATTAGAATATTGTTTTGAGGAAAATATTAGAGTAAATTAATTTAATGTGGTTAATAGTTCGAAAAATATCATATATATATATATATATATGGTATTTTTGAAAATAAATTTAAGGAAACTCTCTATTGATAATTGGAGCGTTACTGATATGGTGAATTATTATGAATAGTCAATTACATGGTAAAAGGTAGTGGATAATGTGGGAAGAATGGTTTCTTGAATTAATGTGTTTAATCGTATTAATTTTTTATTTGATTATTAATGTGGATTGGAATAATGAGAAAAAAATAAAAAGTTTGTGTGGTTGATTTCTTCGATTATGTGGACTGCATGGAGTTATGTTGTGTGTTTTCAGATCACAGTGGTTGATGTTATGTGGGGATGATCTTATGATAATGGGTTATAAATATAGAGGTTTGTTGATTGGATATGGTCCCTTAATATTAGAATATGTTTTATTTCTATATAATTATTACAGATAGGTTATTTCTTATACACCACCTCCCAGTAAAGTTAATATTATCAATTCCCATATAACGTTATAGTTTTGGTGTGTTTACCTAATATCAATGTTGTGGGTTCTATAGATGACGTATCACTCCCCCTTTCCTGATCTCTATTCCAAGTATAATATATGTTTTGATATCATAATGTTATTCAAAAATTCTGAAAGAATTATATTATTGTTTGTTAGATTAAAATGGGAAGAGGGTCTGAATTATCTTTTAAAAATTCAAACAAAACAAGTGATTCAAAAAACTAGAGATAAATTAAAATTTTCCAAGAGAAGTTTAATTGGAAAAAATTTGTTAAATACAAAATATAAAGTAATAAGAAATAAATAAATATGTGTGAGATTGATTTATATGAGATTAATTTATTGATATTATACTATTTATTATATCATTAAATGAAAATATTTGTTAAATAAAATATATGATAATTAAATTACAGACACAATTTGTTAAGGTGGTTCAAAAATAGAACATTAAGAGCCCCTACATCTCCCAAAATAATGTATTTTATATTTTTTAATATATAAACCTTGAATTTAATGGCATCCAAGAAACTGAAAAAGAAAAAACCCCTTATAATTATTGATAGTCATGAAACCCAAAACAAGATCCTTTATTTTATCAATTTCTTATAAACCTAAAGAGAAAAATTTGTTGTTTTTAGTAACTTACCAAGAACCCAAAGTGATTGAAAAATAGATAATTATTTAGTTTCAAATCCTTTAAGGAAAATTTATCAATTATATTAAAATATAAATAATGTTAATTTGAGATAACGAGAGAGAGAAATATTATATATCAATTAATTAGAAGAAGTACTTACAAGGAGATCTCAAACGGAATAAATTTTTCATCCAATGCTTGTTTCTTTGATAAATATTGATCATGTTTACTATTAATCTTTTTTTTCAAAAAAACCTTATAAGGGTATTATTTATTGACACATGGGTCCAGGGTCAATATGGTGGAGTTATGAGATCAAGGAACATGTTTAAGACCACAAATAATACACACTTTAAACTTATAAACATGAACTATTAACTTGCAACTCAAATCCACTGGTTAGCAAGTAGTAATGTTGTAGGTCTCATAGCTATTTCTTCCTCTATAGGTTAACTTCTACGTTCAATCAGGTACATGTTATGATGCATATAGATCTAGTATCTCTATCTTCTACCACAAGTTGGTAAGTGACATTCCACTACATTTCCATTGTGGTACTTATTGAATTTAATATTCTCTTAGTGTCACCAGCTATCTATTAACACCCATGGTAGTTGATGGAGAGAAAATAAGGTGGAAACTCTTCTTAACATATCCATTCTATTTTAAGAATTAATTTGGTCAAATGTTAATCTACAATCATGATCAAACATAAATTATAAAATATACTGAATGAAAATTCCTAGGGAACATAAATTTGTTTTTTACTGTTATCTTACAACTAATAGAGTGAGGTATACTAATCTTTTCCTTTTTTTGATTGAAAACACTTCAAATATATAAATTAAAATTTTAACAAGAATCTTATATATTTCATAATGAAATTTAAATGTGAAGATAAAATCATTTATCAATACTCACGATATTAGAAATAGATTTGAAAATATTGATATTATAAATATAAAATATAAAAAAAAATTGGAACAAAATACTAGTTAAAAAAACAAATGAATAATTATTTAAAATAATTAATAAAACTATAAATATATATATTAAATTGAGTAAAATTTAATCAAATTCCCCAGAAAGTAAAACTAATAAAAAAATCAAAAAATAATAATATTAATCACATCAAATTTATACCTTAAATTTATATTCAATTTCTCCCAATTTTTGATTATCAAAAAAGAACATATAAATAAGGATAGAGAAAAAAATAAATAGAAAATTTTCCTGTCATAATTAATGTTCATTCAAGAGAGAAAAGAATATATTTTCATATTTCAGAAAAAAATGATATTATTTTTATTTTTTGAAAATATAAAGGGTTTTATAAAACACACAACTTTAAGGTATCTATCACATTTCAAAAATTTCTATTTAAACGTAGATGAAGAGTATGCTCAATATTGATGGAAAATGATAAGTAAAAAATAAATAATATAATTTTTTTACAAAAAGGGTTCGTCCTCTATGAATATTGTATAATTAATAAAAAAATTATCACATTAAATTAAAGCATTAATAAATAGAGATATATTAAATAATAATACTCATGATATGAAAAAAATATCTATGAAATTTTATGATCGATAAAATTTTTCCAATCCAATAATATGGTTTATAATTTTTTTTAAAATTATATAAATATTATTATTTTAAAGTGGAAATATATATACATCAAAGGCCCACAACTTCTGCCCAGGGTGACAATCAAATAAAAAATACAAACAGTCCATTTCGATTTTAAAATATCAAGTTGCATCTATCCCAGAATCACATCTAATTGATGGTATACTAAAAATAATTTATGTTATTTGAAGATTACAATCAATTTTCCAATATTAATGGATATATGTTTTTGAAAATAATAATATTTTATTAAAAGTGAGCTAAAAAATTATTCAACATTTTAAACCACTAATACATACCAATGTTGTTGAATATCATTCATTAGAGTATCATTCCTAACTCACAGTTTAAAAAATAAAAACGATATAAATAAAGGGGATTAAAAAATATATATACTAATTAAATATTCATTCTAATAAACTAAATGAATATATAAACATTTTCAATGTGAGCTCTATCACGACCCGTCCCCTAGGGAAAATGATATGACTATCCCAAGCCCGCCTTCTATTGGCCAGGGGCTGGCGACTACCACCGGAAAGGCATATCACATAAATCGAGATGGAATTTACTCTATAACAATAAACTCACCAAAACCATTAACATGGAAAGATAAAAGAACAAGTTAAACTATAAATTAAATAGGGTTTGTACAGAATGTAAAGTTGCTATAATACAAGCCCAACTAGAATGTACAAGTAAAACTAAAAAAGAACAGCCCTAGTAAACAACCTCCAAGGAAACTACCTAAAGGGTCAGTACATATCTCAAATATCTTACCCTGTAGATCATCACATCAAATGGTGACCTCCGATAAACCTATAGTATGGTACCCTCGAACAGGATCATCATTGTCCATTGTCTTCACAGGAATCAGCAGGGTGTGGGTGTAGCACGTGCAGGGGTGAGTATAGCGATAATCAGTAGGGACCCCAAGACCCTCGTAGGTCTCCAATAGTTCTAAAAAAGAATAACCAAAAATCACATAGCAATAAACATCAAATATACTTAGTAATATGACCATATATATACATATTTTATCAAGATATACTCATCTCGCACAATAAGAACGAATACCACAAAGGTAACACCACGAAGGTAGAAGTACCACATAGGTAACACTACAAAGAAAGATGAACAACTAAAGTTACACCACGAAGGTAGAATTACCGCACAAGTAACACCATGAAGGTACAAGTACCATATAGGTAACACCATGAAGTTATAGTACCACACAGCTACACCACGATGTTAGGAGTGCCATACAGGTAACACCACGAAGGTAGAAGACTCAAATCACACCATGTATAAGTGAATTATAGAAGTACATATGATCATCTGTGAAGCTATATCATCATATTTTTTCAAGTGGTATAGCTTCTAATTATATGGAGTCTCACCCACATAGGATCAATAGGTATTATCCACCACAATGACCGAAACAGGATCCGACCCTCACAAGATTAATATGCGCTGACCCACATAGGATCACTAAGCGCTGGCCCAAACAGGATCTGACCCACACAAGATCGATATGTTCTTACCCACACAAGATCGGTGACCGCTGACCCAAACAGGGTCAAACCCACATATGATTGGTGCTGACCCACATTGAATCACTCGTTAATACCTCTGTAGGATATGCCTTTAAGCTCTACCTGACTTCCAACCACTGAATTCCCACTAATAGAAAAATTGGGAAAACATTTCCTCAAGCCATTTTTTTTTACCTAAACCACCATAAATTTCCACTATGAAGTATCCCAATGTTCTGTCATGTCATAAGAGACCCAACACAATAGATAGTGCGTCAATTAAACACTCGGTCGGTAAGTTATTAGTGGTTCCGCTCCGAGGGCCATGTTGGATTCGGGTTCGATCCAACCCATCGATACTATATCTTAATCAAAAACTCAAGTGGGGTATCTCAAAAGAACCATCTCGATCCAAGGATCCCAACAATAATGATGGTTCTTCAAAAAGATGCCCATTTCTCAAGATATTTCCAAAAAGGTAAAAATAGGTCGATATGGGTCTTGGTCTTGTCCGACCTGGTTGGACCCACCCAACTCGGTTCGAGTCCAGCCTCGTTGGCATGTGCCGTTGTGGGCCCAGACTGCTGGTGCATTTCTTGGCCTGGCCCGCGGTGTAGCCCACGGTCGGGAGACCCACCATGGTAGGGTCCACCCTAGTTGATGCCTTAGGGCATCACCCCCCGTCTTACCCGAACGGTCCAGCGGACCCTTCGGTCACCCTGCTATATGCATGACTGTTTGGTCTTCCCACTCGATGTGTTGTGGCCGATCAAAACTATCGACCGGTTCTCCTTCCAATGAATCAGACGTGCACCGCTACTCCATCATAGCCAGTCATATGCCTGCCACCCTCCGACCTCCACCACGACCTTGCAGTTTTGGTCTCCATCTCTAGAAGCACAGATGCTCCCCACCGCCTCACCACATGGTTGACTAAATGTGGGTCTCCACCCTACTCTGCCGCGTCTAACAAGCCATGAACTCTTGCTCAAATGGCGGTGCAGAGGCATGCCTCCCCACCTCCTCATGGTCGGCCGTCATTCCGGCTGCAGTCTTCTCACCACCGTGCCCGACGGGTCACGGTCTCCTTTATTGGCGCGGTTGCGACAACACCACCATCACGGCCCTTGAAGAACACGTTGAACAAGAAATATTGCAGAAGGATAGGGCTGTGTTTTTTTGTCCCTCACCATTCTCATTAACTAATACACATGTGGTTCATGAGGATAGAAACAATGTGAAATCCATGTAGAAAATTATAAAAAAATACCTACTTTGAAATTTGTTGGAGGTGTCGTGATGAAGTAGATGGAGTCGATGAAGGGGGTTCCAACGTTCATCACTCCCACAACTCGCTTCTTATCCACACTCCAATGTAAATGTTATTGATTTTATGGGGTGTTCTTCTTTGGAGAATATTTCTCCAAAGGTTCTCACATGCTCTCTTTTTTGAATTATTCCCAAAAAATAAGTGAGGAGAAATATTTAATTGAGTTAAGATTATTAATTCAATTAAAGTTGGCACATTTAATCAATTAAGTTGGCTCATTAAATTTGGGGAATTCCAAGGGTTTCCTCACATTAAATTGAGGTTCATGTGGACCCCACAATATTAAATTCAAATGGAATGTTTCAAAAGAAATAAAAAACATGTTTTATTTTATTTTTTATTCTTTTAACTCTCCCAAAAAAATACAACCAACTAACTTTAACCCTCGACATACGGCAGTTGAGGTGAAGGTCTCCTTATGCTAATATTGGCTATGCGAGTTCAACGGTGTCCTCATATTTCAATTCTGATCACCGGATCAAAATTTAAAAAAACCTGAACCCACGTTTAATGAATGTACCTGAAAAAATATATCAAAAATACATTCTGGGCACACTGGATCTCAGAATCATGCGCCATAAATTTTAGAAGATCTGTAATATTCCCATATAATTAAATAAAATACATTATAGAATTGACTTCTTTATATTCTCCCCACCTAATAGATTTGCATCCCTGAAAGTCATAACACAAACTAGGGAATCAAGTGGGGGTACGAAGCATGAATCTGTGCCTCCTGCTCCAATGCTCTCTCTTAAAGGTTCCTGTTCTCCCATTGTACGTGCACCAGAGGTATTGGCCACCAACAAAGAACCCACTTCTATCGATCATCAATCTCCACTAGCACCCTTGAAAACATCGCCTCATCGTCGATTTCCAACTCTCCCTAGTAAATGACGTGTGAAGAAACATGAATGTATCTCTTTAGCTGAGATACGTGGAAAACATCATGCACTCAATGCAACTGATTTGGATGATCTAAGTGGTAAGCCACATCCCAAACTCTTTTGAGGATATGAAAGGGTTCGATGAACCTCAGAGATAACATTCAACCATTTCCATGTCTATGAAAAACTCATCGATGTGAGACCCATAGAATGATATGGTCACCATCCATGAACGCCTGAGGTCTCCCTCTCCAGTCAGCATAATATTTCCACATGCTCTGTGGAGTCTTCATCTGCTCATGGATGATCTGCACCTTCTTTGTGGTTTTTCATACCTTCTCTTGTCCCACATGTCCTGACTCCCCTGGGTTAGTCCAACATGGAGGTGATCTTCAAGGTCGACCGTACAATGCCAATAATGGTTCCATTCCAAATAGTGGAGTGATAACAATTGTCTTATGTGAACTTCAATAAGGGCATGTGATCCTCCCATATGTGTCCGAAATCGAGGATGCAAGAACATAACATATCCTTGAGGGTCTAAATGGTCTTCTCTATCTGACCATTTGTCTGAGGATGGAAGGAGGTGCTCAACTGATGTTGTGTCCTTAACTCATCCTTAAACCCCTTCAATTTCCGGTAAGTAAAACCTGAAACACGATCAGTGGAAATCATATATAACACTCCATGAAGTTGTAAAATCTCTTGCATATATAGGTGTGCCAAGATCACTGTCGATCCCTGCTCTCTGATAGATAGGATGTCAGATGACTTGGTGAGTCGTTGAACGATCCCCTAGTTAGAATCATGACCCCTAGACATGCTTGGATATCCTGTTATGATGTTCCTGTAAATTCCATCCCACATCCATTCTAGAACCTCTAGTGGATGAAAAAACATGCTGGAACATGATGCTCTGCCTTCACTTGATGACAAATGAGGCACCGAGAGAAAAACTTTTCCATGACTTTCTTCATTCCCGGCCACCAGTGCTGACACCGAAGGACCTGATACATCATATCCACTCCTTTACGTACTGCTTGAGGGGACATATAGAACTCCCTCACCTCTTCCTCCCGTAGTGCCATCTATATCATAGTACACCCTCTGATGAGGATGACGTGCTCCCTAACTTCAAAAATATCCGTGTTCAAGTCATGTGGATATCTTAGCATGTCCAGCCTCGCATTCAGTGTCCCCAAGTTGCGCCTCCACAAATAATTGAAGGAATGTGGGTGACTATTAGAGACTGAAGATAATATGCTCTATCTTGCTCCCCATAGGATATCTGTATAGTAGCTCGCTGCTCTATCGCCTCACTCAGAAACTATATACCAGATCTCCGATTGAGTTCATCTATTACTATATTCCCCTTCCTAGGAGTATAGTCTATCAAGATGTCATAGTCCTGGAGGAATTCATGCCAATGCAGATGTCTCAGGTTCAAGTCCTTTTGAGAGAAGATATACCTAAGACTCTTGTGATCAGAGTAAACTATCAAATGTTATCCCATCAAGTAATGTTGCCACATATTCAAGACGAATACCACTTCTTCTCACTCCAGATCATGGGTAGTGTAGATCTACTCGTGATGTCTCAACTGTAGAGAATCATATATCATCACAGCTCTCTCCTTCATCAGGATACTTCCAAGCTCGGTCCCAGATGGGTCATAATAGACTACGTACCCAAAGGCCTCCTCTAGTAACCTATGAATTAGGTAGCTCCTCAGTCTCCGTCTCAGCTCATGGAAACTTAGTTAGAATCTCTCTGACGACATAAAGGGTTCCCCTTCTTCTTCAATGATGATAAGAGTGTCGCAACTCTGGAAAATGTTGGCTCAAACCTCCAGTAGTAACTAGTATAACCCACAAAACTCTGCAACTCTGTCACACTCATGGGTGGCTCCCAAGAAAGAACATACTCAAACATTTCTGGATCCACCGCAACTCCAACCTCAAGATGACGTGTCCTGGAATGTGTAACTCTCAGATCTTGACTAAGAACATTGACAGCTTACCATAATTCTTGTGCTCTTAGAGTGTGTCCAGAACTATCTGCAGATAATAGGCATGCTTCTCCTCTAATGATGTGTATATCAAGATATCTTCAATGAATACTACCACAAAAATATCAAGGTATGGATAAAATATCATGTCCATGAGCCCCATGAACAATTTCGGGGCGTTAGTCACACCGAATTGCATAACCAAGTACAAAACGTGGCTATACCGACATCTGAAGGACATCTTCTGGACAACATTGTCTCGTATCTTGAGCTGGTGATTGCCTGATCTAAGGTTTATCTTCAAAAACAACCATTCATTATTTAGCTGAACAAAGAGATCCTCATCCCTCAGTAGTGGGTACTTGTTCTTTATAGTCACCGGGTGTTGGTGCCGATAATCCCCATTCAGTCTCAAACTTCCATCCACATTTTTGGTGAACAAAATCGGGGTTTCCCAAGGAGACACATTTGGATTAATGAACCCCTTGCCTTGCAAGTCCTCTAGCTATACCTGCAGCTCTCGAATATCTGCGGGAGCTATAAGATATGCTGGAGTAGATAGCAGTGTTGTCCCATTGTACAAGTAGATTTATAAGTCCACCTCTATGTGAGGAGGTAGACCCGAAACATCATTAGGGAAAACATCATCACATTGGTCCACCACTGCACGATAGTTCAGACTCTCAACATCAACTACTATGAGGGTAAGGTTAAACAACTGATGTTTGATCGGTTGTACCATCCTCTGGGTAAGTCCATATTGTGCTGGAAAGGTTTTGTTCTCTCTGGTGAAGGAAAACTTGGTCCAATACATGCAGAAAAACCACACATGGCACCTAATACAATCAATATGAGCATGGACTGTGGATAACTAGTCCATATCCAAGATGACGTTGTAAGGAATTGACGCCACTACTAGAATATCAAGGCTGAAGCTCTAGCCTCCTAGAGTAAGCTCAAACTACTAGAACTGGTGTATAATTGTCAAATACACTCCTATAGGATTCTCTATCCATAAAGATCGAGCCAACTACTCCACTAGAATCTTTGAGATCCGAATGAGGGTCATTGAAATAAATGAGAGACTCGAACTTGTGTCAATAAGAACTACTTCTATGTTGAGATAAACATAGATCATAGCATGAATCATCTCTGGAGTGATGTGGTCATAGGCCTTAGTTACCTGGAGAATAACTCGTCCTTATCCACCAACTCCCTATGGTTGGGTTGGAACTCCTCATGGTGGTGGCGGAAGAACCTCGTATCGTCTCCCACCACCCACTACATGTCCTTATCCTCTACCATGTCTATATCCTGCCATAGAACCTCCTCGATCGAATCTCCGCCTTCGCCCATGTGGTCCTTCGATCGTCTTTTGGTCATCCATATGTTTGTTCGGGCATTTGAAAACCATAGGACCCTACCCACCGCAAAAGTTACACTGCCTAATCCTCATCTCTCCTACCGTTTCTCGAGGACCATGCACCACCTACCCAGTATCCCATGATTATATACTTGTATGTCTAGTCGTCTTGGAACTCTATTTCATCTATATAATGCCAGCTGCTCATGGCTCTGCTACGCGTCGTCTGGTAGAGAGTATCAATGCTGGTGACATCTCATCAAGGGATTAATCCACTGAGATTGCTCTCCATAACACGCCTTCCTGCATCGGGATGCTGAGAGAAACCATCGAAGCTCTAATATCTCGTCTAATCCCTTGCTTGAAGGTACATTATTTGAAGAAATGGTCCCTCACCATGGAATTAGAGTAGTGTGAGAGGTCGGTGAACCTCGCTGATTACTTATCCACAATCATGATATCCTAATGCATGTGGAGAAGCTACCTCACTGAATATTGATCCACAGCCAAACTTACCTACATTAGTTAGGGACGTTCCTATATACGTACTGAGCAAGGGTCGTTGGGATGAACTATACCCTGAAAAAGTTCTTGATGTCCACCCAGACAAGAGTCACCTCGTTGTGAACCTGAAGCATCAATCTCTACAATCTGCCCGCTACTGCATGAAGAAGAGTATAGGGCATGATCACATTGAGATCATATGGTTTCCCAACCAATAGAAAAACTATAACTATAGCCTCCAGTTATTCCTAAACCTCCTGTTGATCTGTCTCGCCCCAAAACCTTGGTGGCCTATTGTGCTGGCACTTGTGCAATGCACTCAAGCTGCATACACCCTCTACTATTGGGGCTGGTGGAATCTGATGCCCAACGGGTAGTGGTGCTACTGGTACACCACCCGATGGTACAACTTCCCTAAGGGGGCCCTGTACCGAAGCCTCAACACTCAGTGGGCTATCATCATGTACTCTACTTGAAACCATGGATGGCTGTCTCTATGGAGGAATCCTGAAAAGAAACAGGTGTGCCACAGTTATTATGTTATAGCTGGTGAGCTAACTCAAAGAGATAACAATTAAAACTTTTCAAAAACACACATGAAATCAGTGTTTTTGTGCGCTGAGTTAGGAATCAGAACACATGGTCCTAGGGTATGGATATGTCGGTCGCCACACCAACACAATATTCCCTAAACTGATAACCACACTCATAACACTTAACACTATTTCTTATAAAAATATCAGATTCCATGTTCTTCGGTAGAACAGAACCCCTCTGATACCAATTTATCATGAACCATCCCCCAAGGCCCATTCCTTGACTACCCCCAAGCCCGCCTTCCATAGGCTAGGGGCTGGCGACTAGCACTGGAATGGAATATTCCATAAATCAGGAAAGCATTGCCTCTAAACCAATAAACTCACATAAACCAAGAACACTCCATGATACATGCGCAAAGTAAACTATAATGTAAATAGGGTGTGTACATAAAATTAAAGGGAAAAGAATACAATCCCAACTAGAAATTAAATGTTAAACTAAAAAAGAACATCTTTATTGAACACCCACAAAAGAAACTACCTAAAGGGAAGGTACATATCTTGAATGGTTCTATAGGAATATCAACTCGTCTAATTTCTACCTCTGATCAGCCTTTAGTTTGTTACCCTCGACCTTGATCAGAAATGTCCATTGTCTGCACAAGACACAGCAAGGTGCCGGCGTAGAACATGCAGGGTTGAGTATAACGATACTCAGTAGGGACCCCAAGACCCTCATTGGACTCCTCAAGTTCCAAAAAGGAAACACAACAAAGAAAAAAGAAATATACATAAACTCTATTTAGCGATATGCACATACATATACCTATGTTGTCAAAATATACACATCTCACACAAGGGGAAAGAATACCATAATGATGACACCACGAAGGTAGAAGTACCACATAGGTAACACCATGAAGTTAGAAGTACCACACAAGTAACACCACGAAGTATATAAACCCCATAAGTAACACCACGAATGTAGAAGTACTTCCCAAGAACCAAAATGATGATATAGTACCACCCAGGTACACCATATTGGTATGAGTACCAAACACGTATCACCGTGAAGGTAGAAGACTCAGATCACACCAGGTATTAGTTAAGTATAGAAGTACAGATGATCAGTCACAAATCTAGTTCATCTTATTCTATCAAGAGGTACTGCTACGGAGTATACAGAGTCTGACCCACAGAAGATCGATAAGTACTAAAACCCACAATGACCCACATAGAATCGTTGTGTGCAGACCCTCACAGGATCGCTGATCTCTCACCCACACATGATCTGACACATAAATGATCGATATGCTCAGACCCGCATTGGATTGCTGAGCACTGACAGGCACAAGATCTTACCCACACATGATACCTTGGTAAAAACCTGCGTATGATCTGTCTCTAACCTCTGCCTCAAGGCCAGCCACTGGATTCCCACTAATAGTATGTTTGAGAGAACAAGTCCTCATCCATCGTTCGTACCTTAACCACCATGAAGATCCTCAGAAAAGCAATAGAAAGGTATGTCATTCCATAAGTGTCCCTACACTATAGACAATTCATCCATCGGATGCCCAACCTGTATTTTATTAACATTTCCGCTCCGAGGGCCCAGTTGGATTCGGTATCAATCCAACCCGACCATAATCCAACATTATCCAAAACTCAGGTAGAGGATACCAAAAGGTCTATCTCAATACAAGGATCTCAACACCACTAACGGTTCATCAAATGGACACCAGGTTCTCAAGATACATCCAAAAATGTAAAATTGGGTCTATATGGGCCTAGGTCCAGACCCACCTGTCTTAGGCAGAACCGACCTAGTTCATGTCCATCCCGGTGGGCCTGGGCCGTGGTACGCTCGACCCACTAGGCCATGGTCCAGCCCATCCCACAAAGGGGTAGCCCGTCCCAGCCCACTGGGCACGTCCCACGGTGCATCCCCGACCGGGTGGCCCGACGTGGTGGGGTCCACCATAGATGACAAATGGGGGGATCCCCCCCCCCCCCGGTTTATCGGAATGGCCTAGCGGACCGTTCGGTTTCCTTGCTGCAACGAGGGACTAATTTACGGTCCCCCTCGGTGTGTCACGACCTACCTAAATGGCCGACTGGTTCTCCTCCCTGTAGCGCGGATGCATGCCGCTGATCCATTGCGACCAGCTGAAATATGGCCACCCTCTGACCTCTAATGTGGGCTTGTGGAAATGGTCTCTATCGCCAGAGGCATGGATGCACACCGTGGCCTTTCCACATGGTCAGCCGGATAAAGGCTGCCACCATGCTCTGCCGAAGCCGAAAAGCTGCGGCCTCCTGCTCAATAGGCAGTATGGACCTACACCACCCCACCTCCTTAGGTCCAGTTGGCATGCCGACTACTGGCTTCTTACCTCAATGGCCGAAGGGTCATTTTCCCTTCGGCGGTGCAGTTGCGATGCCATCGTCATCATGTCTCGCGAAGTACATGTCAAACAAGAATGATTGCGGAGGGATCATGTCATATTTGTTTGGCCCCAACCCTCCTGGTTAACCAATAGCAAGCAGTTCATGTGTATGTAAACAATGTTAAATATATGAATATAATTATAAAAAAATCCTTACATTGACATTCGTTGGAGTTTTCGTGAGGAAGGATATTAAGTCGATGAAGAGGGTGCCATCGTTCTTCGCCCCCACAACTCACTTCCGTACAACGCTCCAAAATAAATATTCATGATATGATGGATTGTTTTTCTTTGTAGAATATATATCAAAAGGTTCTCCCTATATCTCTTTTTTTGATTATTCCCAATAAATAAGTGAGGATCCATCTGTAGATGAGTTAAGATTATTAATTCAATAAAAGCTATCACATTAAAGTTGGAACATTAAATAAAATAAGTTGTCTCATTAAATTGGGAGAATTACAATGGTTTCATCACATTAAATGGTTTTTCAGGTGGTCCCCACCATCATGAATTAAAATGGAATGATTCGAAAGAAAAATAATATAAAAGTTGTTTTTTTTCTTTTAACTCTCCAACAGAAATCCTGCAAACTAGCATTCACCCTCGACCTACTACAGTCATGGTAGAGGTCTTCTTATGTAAATATCGGTGTTGCGAGTTCAAGGGTGTCACAAAATTTGAATTCTTGAGCCCCGGTTCAAATTTTATAAAAACATGCTCACACGTTTACTAAACGTACATGAAAAAATGTTTAGATATTCATTCCGGGAACACCGAGCCTCCGAATCATGCACAGTAAATTTTCATTGACTAGAAATATTATCTTATAATTATAAAAATTATATGAAAAAATTCGGTTCTTTACAACCTCTCCAAATATTGTATCAGAAATCATTGGCCTTATGGAGAGTGTTGAATAAGATTTCAATAAATCCTAATAGTACTACTCTTGTCACAATTAATAGATACAGAATTGTAATTGGGCCCATATTCCAAGAGAGTATGTTTCATTCAAATAATTTTGGTGCATCGACTCCAAATGGATATATATTACACATATGTTGTAGAATGTGATAAAAAATTATACTTCTTACTACTCTAGGTGAAAATGTAATTTTGAACTGGGAGATTTCACTCACTTGTATTTTTCTCCTCCTATTAGAGTCTTCCAAAATCAACAACTAAAAAACATGTATGTTAATAAAAGTGAAATTTGGATAGGAATCCAAAGCTTTTAGAAAATATTAAATATATAAAAAATCCTTTAATATATGTTAAATGATATCATTTTTAATTTTATTGAATATGAAATAAAATATAAACACTAAACATGATGTATAGATGGGAAATGTTATTATAATGAAGGATCCCTATATAACCTCTCTAAATCATGTTGTTAATGGATTTACCATATTATTCCTACATTAGATAAAAAGTAGCACTCGTATGTGTATTTATATATTTTAATTGATCTATGTGAACAATTATTTTAATGTTTGTTATTGTATTCTCATCGAATGAGAAATAATTCATCTTTATTTTGGAAAAATTGAAAAATAAGAAATAAATTTATGCCCTCCCATAAAACTCGTTACATATTTATTTCACATTAATTTAAAAAATTCATTAATAATGGATTTTTAATAGAAGAAAAAAATGAAATCATTCAAAAAAAATTTAAAAATTAAAAAATCATTTGAATTTGATTTTTTAAAAATATTAGCATTTTCACATTTTAAAATTTTTTTCTTAAATTAAATTTATTCAACTATTCATACCAAGACCATGGTTATTAAGTAAATCCATAAAGTGGTACTGAAAATATTAATACACAATTAAGAAATTTTTTATCTTTAAATCTTGGTGGTTTTAAAAAATATTTATGGAAATAAAACCTTTAAAAAATGACTTTTAACATCCAATTGAAACAATATTAAAAAAATTATTTTGAATTAATTACTATAAGATTTTAATTTATTCTATCCTTAACAATGGTGAAAAGTTCTCATCCTAATCAATTAATTGTTCTTGACTATATATTTTTCTATGATTCTAGATTTTCTACTAGTTATTTTACCTTTCTCATCTAATATATTTAAAACCCCAATTTAACTCCAGTAATATAATGATAAACACGTCTTTTAGAAAGAGTATAAAAATTATTTATTTTGAAATATTTTAATTCTAATTTCAATTTACATTCCTAACATTAATCAATAATGGAATCATTAATATATATGGGTTCTATCTTTGATACAAAATTATGATGATAAACCTTCTTTAAAATTGACCATCTACTATGTGTACATGCATGAAAGAAACTGATAACATCTTGTAAGGGATGATATATATATTTTACCCAAGACATTGGTAAATGAATATATGTTGGTTCATCAATAACAAACATTTATTTAGAATTATGTCTATTATTTTTTGTAAAAAAATATTAGGTCAACCTCAACATCATTAACTTGTGGATGAGGTTTAATAAAATTATTACTAAATTTGATGTTAATTGATACATATAATTTCGTGTTTTTTCTTAAAGACTCCTAATACATTAAATGTGTTAGTATTCAAAATAAAAATACATTCAAAATATTCAGTTTCAAATTTTTCTTGGTTTTCATTACTGTTAAAAATATAGAATTTATATCCAATCACATTAAAAAGTCTTACTGTAGGACTTTTTCAAAGTTAATAGGGAGTCTTATTAAGGAAAGGAGTTATAAGAACACAGTTTTAGGTATAACAAGCAGTATTACCACCTTAAATAGTAATTTTTAACGGATTTTATGTTAATTTAATAATGTTCAAGAAATTTCATTATGATTTTTATTTTTTCTATTTTCAGTGTCACTTTTTTGTAGAGTCCTTCAAGATAATAATTAATAATTATACCCATATGACATACAATGTTCATCAAAATATTTATTATGAAACTATCCCCAATGATCACTATGAATTTATATGCTCTTCTCTCCTATTAATTTAATGCATTGTTGTACTATTTAACAATGTCTGCACAAAAAACATTTTTATGAGATAATAAATAAACCCATTTAAACGTAGCATAATCATTCATAATTAAAATACTGTACGATTGACAACATATATGTGAAACACAAGTTGGTTTACGATGATCAGGATGAATAACTTCAATGGCCTTATATATAGATACTTCCATATTATATTTATATGATTTTTTTCTTGTTTCTTAATGAGTTATAAATATTTATAAACAATAAAATTTTAGAAATGAAATTTAGGTAACTATTGTAATAGATTATTTTGGTTGAGTTTGAAATGTGTTTGTGTGCAATAAAGACTATGGAACCTATTCCAATTCCATAAATCACTATATTTTTCACATAAAGAATTTAACATTTTGACTTCAAAAATATTTTATGTCAATAACACAAACATTTTGAAAATGAGAAGCATGAAATTGAATTTTTCCATTTGAATCATAAACATTACAAAATCAATTATCATAAGAAACTTCAAAAACATTATTGTATCATTGAATAATTCATATAATGTTAGTTTTTTGACCTTTAACATATAAAAAATAATTAATTATATATATTTTTGATAAACTAATGGTACCTAAATAGATGATCTTACTCCTTGAGTTATCTCCAAATGTGACGTGGAATCAATCAAGACTTTCAAGATAAATGAATTCAAAGTAGTCACCACAAATGTCTCTCTAGCACTCGCTATCCATGTACCATGAGGATGATTGTTTTTTTCTCCTAATAACGTTTCCTGACAATATAATAAATAAATTAATTTTTTTACCCCAAATTTTGGATGAATTATATTACCCAAAGGGTATTTTGGAATCAATGATTTTTGGGTATATGATATTCCACAATAATATTGAAAAAAAATTAAAATATAGATGAAAATAATTACGCATATGATAATGATACTTTTTAGAGTCACCTCAATAAATAAATTAAAGGGGTTTTCTATAAAAATTACTTAATTTTTATTTTGATCATCCCTTTACAAAATTATTATTAATATTTTTTTTTCATTACGTATTTCAAAAACCAAAACCAAAACAAAATTTTGATGTCATGGAGAATCGATGTTGTGTTTATATTTTTTTCACCTTCAGTGAACCAAGTAAAGTAATTATTGAGATCATTAACAACTGATTCATGTTTCTAAATATTAGATAGTTCTTTTAGATTTTAAAATAAATCATTATTCAACCTCAAAAATTATTCTTTTCAAAAATTAATTTATTATAATTCTACTTTAATTAAATTATTTTTATTGTACAATCATAAAATTAATATTTTATTTCATCATAATATAATTGTCATGAAGAAAAAGAAGGTGGGGATGAATTAGAAGTATCAGATATAGGATAATTTACTTTATTATATACCTGAATTTTAGCTATGAGACATTTGGAACCTCTATATCTCTATTCAGATGAGGAGAGAAGAATCATCACTTACCCTCCAAGTAGAAAAATTGAGGTATTGCTTTATTTAAATTTCTACCTTTTTTAATAATGGGAAATATTCTTTGATATTTTTCATTTTAACTGAATTTATAATAAGTTAACTCAACTTATTTCTTTTTATTTTCCTTTTTATAATGGTAATGGGATTTTTTCTTTATCATTTGTCTATATAAATTTTTTTCTAGAAGTGCTACGTTGGTTTCACTTTCTAATGCATCATTGTTGATTTATTTAAAATAAATTTTATTCTTTTCCTTAACACCATTTGATTCTTTATTCAGATTGTCTTTTTATAGGGATATCATAGGTTATTAAAGAACCAATGAGTTATTCAACAAGAATTTTCATAATGTGTTTTTATTCTTGAATCATCATTATCTGGTGTGCCAAAAAACATATAAAAACAAAATGAATCATCTTCGCATGAGTTTTTATAGATATATAATCAAAAATATACTTTGATCCATTCTATATGTCAATAAAATTAGTAAAAATCATAGAAATTGATTCAACATAATTTATACTAAAACATTAAAAACCATTTATATATATATATATACCAAGTCTAGTATATTTGACTTTATTATTCCCGTCATGATTAAATTCAGGTAATTTCTATATTTTATGGGTTGATTTTTATGTATAAACTCAATTAAAATCACTTAAATATGAAATATAATTAATGGAATTATTTTTATTATTATCAAATTCAGTAGAAATTTTTTTATGGGGAATCCATTTTTTAATCTAATTTCTTTTGGGGTCTATAACCATGATTGACAATTTTATAAACAAAATATATTAGGATTCCTAAAAATGAATACATTATTGTTTTCTAATTACTATAGTAAGTTCCATTAAATAATGGGACACAACTCAATGTTGTTCTTTTGGGATACCCATTGGTTTCAAATGTTAATACCTTTTTTAAAAGATCACTTCTTGAAACCGGTTAAGATTTTAAAATAAAATTTTCAAAACAAGGTCTCATCAGTGATTTGAAAAAAAATCCCCTTTTATACAAATTTTTTGGTATTGAAAAATGGAAAGTGGGATTGAATCTCCTTTAACAACTTTAAATGATATTAGTGATATAAAATATTTAGATATAAATCAAAATAATTAAATTAAGCATAATAGGATTTAAAAAAATATTTTATAATTTAAAACAATTAGCATAGAAGAAACAAAGTAACAAAAATGTTATATAATTATTTTAAATATATTTACTGATTAAAATTTAAATGGTTTACTAATTAATTGAATGAATATGATTAATAAATAAAATATTTCAAAAGTAAACAAATAAAAAATAATTATGGGAATATTAGAAAAAGATCAATAAGATCCCATGAATCTCCCAACTCATTGGATTGATGATTTTTCAATATATAGAACATAAATTCATAAATATCCAGGAAACTAAAAAATCACAAACAATGAAAATATAATAGTCAAATACCAAAAACAAGAACCATTTTTACCATCATTACAAGATAACGAAGATAAATATACATTGGATTTAATGGTGTTCAGAAACCCCAAATATAGGGAAATGGGATATTTTGTCATATGAAAATACATTAAATATGTAACATCCCAAGTAATTAATGAATAATAGATATTTTTGTCTATGTCTATTAATGAATTAGATAGTTTTTTAGAGGCATAAAATGAAAATAAATCCAATCTTAAGCATGGAATACACTAATATTTTTAAAAGATTGTTTTACTACCTTTTGATGGAAAACCATTTTTAAATCGATATTTTGACAATTTTATAAGATATATTTGTCAAAATAAACATATTCATTATGATTGGGACATTGAAATTTACATTGGATAAATTTTTTTTTATTTTTCTGACAATGTTCATTTTTTAATGAATAGTGAAAAATACTGCATCTTATATCAAAACTGCTTTTTCATTTAATTTAATTATATGGTTAGATTATCCTTTTAATTTGTCTTAAAGTTTAATCTGAATATATTTTTACCATTTAATCCAATTGTGGTCATTAGTATTAATTTCACTTTGTAATTGGTCATAAACTAATGCCAAACTTTTCATAGATATTATTTAAAAAAACCCGCTATTTGTTTGGACAATGGGAATTATTTTTAAATCATTTATTTCAATTTATGTGTTTGGAATTTGGTAAAATGGATAACATATTTGTAATCAGAAGGTCCAAATTATGTAATTAATACTCTTATATTTTTGGACATTATGAATAGTAACGATGGTAATTATCTTTAATTATCTTGATTAAAGAGTAATCAGGTAGTTAAAGATAATAAAAAGATATCAGAATAATACAAAAAGACCACAAAATGTGTCCTAAGGCTATAGTTTGTCTCATGTCCAACCATGGGATGCCTTGTACCAATCTTGGGAGGCCCATGGAATCACATTTGTGAAAAAGAGACTTTTTATCTTTTTATTTTTAAAGAATGTTAAATGTGACAAAGAATGTATCACCTAAGTAAAATATTTTTAATTTTATCTACATAAATTATATTTTGGACTATAAATATTAATTAGAAAGATAAAAATATTTCCTACATCATAGTATTTTATTCATAATTTTTAGACTTTAAATAAATTAAATTATTTATGACATGATGATGATGCAGCGATTACCTCATTAATGAAAGATTTAAATAAAATGAAATGATAATGTAGAATATATGACCTAAATATTTCAAAAACCTTTCGGATGGGTGTATTTCTAACCCTTATAACCTTAACCTAGAATTATATCAATGTGGGACCTTTTTAATCCGAAAATCATTTTCAAATAAAGTAACATTTCTTTACATTCCAAGAGTGCCCCTCCTCTCCTCTTATAAAGGACCCCCACCTCTACCTCCTTACCCACACTCCCAAAGCCTTTTTCTCGGCTAACCCCTACCTATTTTGTCTCTCCACATCCCTCTCTTACTCCTTGAAGCCTCACTTTGGGCAGAAGTCTTCCCAGGGAAGCCTTTGAGCTCAAACCAAAGGGAGTTAACCGATTTTAAGGTAATGTCTTCACTTGAGTTCTTTTGTTTTATTACGCTTCTCCAACCCCCTAAACTATTTTTATTCATTTCTATTGTAAAAAATCCAGTATCATCAATATACTAGGATATTTTTATAAGAATGATTCTATCTACCCTTACACACACCTACATCTAATGGTTAAAGGACATACTGTTTCCGTGGATGGTGAATTTATGCCTCCCGAAACGATGATTGTTCAACATTATTTTAACAACTTCAAAGGTGTACATTAAGATGTCACTATATTTATATATGATATATCATATTTTTATGTTTTCCTTAAGCTTCTGTATTTTCCATTTTGGGCATATCTTTATTGTTTCCATTATGGGTAAACGCGATATCTTCATTTATGGAAGTGCGGACTACCAACCCCTAAAAGTGATTTGATTTGTTAAATACCATATGTGGGATGTATAAAGGATGGAACAGTGATATAATATATGATATTATACTGGAATTGTAATATACCTTTATATCATTATGATTCCATTGTATAAAATACGAAATAGAAATGAACGTAGCGTTCATGCGTACGTACGGCTTACCGTCTCCATGAATGGTACATTTCATTTCTTACCTCTAAATGATTATGTAATATTATAAATGCATGTATATACTGTATATATATGATATATACATCATGATTATAATTCTGGATATAATGGATACACGAAAAACATGTAATTATAAAGGGCTTATTTTTGACTCAAGTACCAATGATCGTTAAAACGACCGTTATTAACTTAAATAATTACATAGTGTTCATGACATGGAAATAAGTGATATAAAAGGAATAATGAACTTGAAAAAGGTTCTTAATCAAGAATAAATTAACTCAAGTTTATTATTCAGGACATTAAAGAATGATCGAGTCAAGTCGGACCCGAGGTATGGGACTTCGCCTCAATCTCCTTTCATTGAGGCATATTTTGTTTTATACACAACCTTCTTTTATATGGTGTATAAACCCCTTTTACTTTTATATTTATTCAAAAGGAATATTTTTTATATGAAGTGTTTACTAAATGACAAAAGGGAATGTTATTGTCGTACGTATTTGGCGACAACGACTTCTCCGCCGCCGTGACCATTATTTGAGTTTCGGCTTCCTCTACAAGCCATACCTTTTTTAAAAGAAAAATAAATACCATGTTTTAATTTTATTTTATTTAGGTATTGAAAATGGTTTTCATAATGTTTTTATATCAATGTGTTGTATTGATATATTGTGATTAAAAGGTGGAAATGTTATGTTTCTTTTATGCATGTTTTATGTGATACGATTATGTTGAGGTTCTTGGGCATTATTATGAAGACAGGTGGTTCCATGATAAACTAAGGGCAGGTGAGCCCGATATAGCTCTCCAATGCATTTGGTAACGTGAAGGAGTGAAACATTAAGGTTTCTCCGAAGAGATTTAGGGAATATACTTTGATGGGTATTCCAAACGTAACCCAGAGGGTTACTCCCTACGTAGGAATGTTATGAACGCCTCAAGTTACCTTTATGTCTTATGATTTCTATGATTTATTCTTGATTTGATGAGGTCTGTTAATGTGCTTATGTTTTATGGGTAAAGTATGATTTCATTCTTATGTATATATGTACCCATTTTTCCTTTCCATGTTTTTATATCCCTTAATGAGCTTTTTTATGCTCATCCCATGTTTTTTGAAATGTTTTTCACAGGTCATGGGAAAGGTACATGAAATGATGATATTGTCAAGTAAGTGTCAAGAATGAATCCATGTTTTATTTTAAATATGTTTCCATTGATGGGAAAGAAGAATACTATCTTTATGTCACCAATTTGTTTATATGTGGAATGTAATGAAAGTTTTATGATCTAATTCTCTAAAAATCTAAACTCAAAAAGATCTTTAATGTGTAATCTTGTAATAACTCAAGATTATGTAAGTTTTAAGGCTGGGGCCTTATAGTTGGTATCAGAGGTCGGTTTAGATAACCTTAGGAGTTGGAATTCTATTAAATGATTATCCAAAAAAATTTGGTCAAATTGAAGTGATATAGTATTTGAATATTACCATGTTGCTTCATCTATGACATGATTGTTCAGAATGGTTTTCCACAGAGGAAACAGGGAAGCAGTGCTAGGAAGGCATGCATAAGTAAATAACCTTCCGAATCAGCATCCTGAGATGGTCGGAATTGGAACTGAATAGTATGTTGCAGTAATGGCACAGTTGAATCAAGCGATAAATGGCGGTGGTATCCATACACAAGATCAGCCAGATCAACCACAGAGGAACATGTCAGTGGTGTAACATTTCATGAGGCAACATCCCCCATCATTTAGAGGATCATCTGACCCTGTGCTAGCTGAAGGGTGGATTAAAGCACTGGAGACAATTTTTGATGTCATGGGGTGTTCAGACGATCAAAATGTTAGTCTTTCTATTTACTGTTTAGAGGGTAAAGCAGATCAGTGGTGGTCGATGGTTAAAAATATCAAGGACACTGATGAGATTGATGCTCTCGACTGTGATGAATTCAAAGGTATTTTTCTTGAAAAGTATTTTCCTAAGGCTGTTCAACTTAGGATGGAAAAGAAATTCTTTGAATTGAGGCAAGAGGAAGACTCGGTTTCTACCTATGAAGAAAGGTTCACTCGATTGGCACGTAAAGCTCCAAATTTTATCTGAGACCTTGATAGAAAATTCAATCGTTTTTACTCAGGATTAAATCCAAAATATTGAAGGTCATTAGGTTCTCGTGAGTTTAAAAGTTATGAAAAGCTTTTTCGATGTTCTAAGAAGGTGGAAATGGAGTTTGTCGATGATCAAGTGTTCTATGAACAACCAGCAGAAGAAAAGTCCAAGGTGGCAGGAGAAAGGGAAGAATTATTCAAAAAAGTCTGATGGTAAAAAATCTATATTTCTAGTTTGTGATAAATGTGGAAAAAGGAATGTTGGGGAATGTCTTCTGAATTCTGTAAAGTGCTACTGATGTGGTAAGATGGGACATAAGGGTCGTGATTGAACTGAAAAAGATCAAGGTGAAGGTAAGACCAAATTTGATTTAAAGTTAGTGAAATGATTTATGTGAAATGAGATGGGTCACTACGCAAACGAGTGTCCGACAAAGTGCATGAGTGATGGGAAGCAGTTAGACTATAAGCAGAAGGGGTGGTGAAATCCGTTGTAACTACTTCAGCAGATGTCGGTCCATCAAATGAAGTTGTATCAGGTACTTTGTTTACTTTTTTCAGATTTTTCCAGTGTGTTTCTTGATTCGGGGTCCACACATTCTTTCATCTCTGAAACCTTTTCTAGTAAAATGGGAATACCATCTCATGAAATGACTCCTGAATATTTGGTAAAAACACCTGGGGGAAATTTTGAGGCAAAAAAAATTTATAAGAATCTTCCTATCTTTATCTGTGGAAAGAACCTACTTGAAAACATTATTGTACTACCTCTAGTAGAGTTTGATGTTATCCTGGGTATGGATTGGATCTCTATTTACCATGATAAGATTGACTATAGATCTAAAGAAGTTTCTTTTCAGAAAGGCTTTCAGTTTGTGTACAAGAATGAACCCTTACTGTTGATAACTTATCAAGAGGCCAAGAAACTTGTAAAATAAGGAAATTATTTTTACCTTTCACACATTTTTGAAAACAAGGGAACTGTTCAGATTAATGATGTGCCAGTGGTAAATGAGTATCCTGATTATTTTCCTGATGAGTTTACTGGAATAATACCAGATCGGGAAGTTGAGTTTACTGTTGACTTAGTTCCTGATGCTAAGCCAATTTCAAAACCCCCTTATCGAATGGCTCAAATTGAACATTTAGAGTTGAAGGAGAAATTACAAGATTTATTAGATAAAGGATTCATTCGACCTAGAACATCACCATGGGGTGATCCTATTTTATTTGTTGAAAAGAAAGATGGTTCAACGAGACTTTGCATTGATTATAGATCCTTGAATAACATCACTGTTATGAAAAAATATTCTTTGCCTCATATCGATGATTTGTTTGATCAGCTCCAGGGAGCTGAGTATTTTTCAAAGATTGACTTGAGATCGGGGTACCATCAACTGAAGGTAAAGGAAGTAGATGTTCTGAAGACCATGTTCTGTACAAGATATGACCATTATGAATTTGTTGTAATGCCTTTTGGGCAATTCAATGCACCTGCTGTATTCATGGACTTAATGAATAGAATTTTACATTAGTTCATGGATAAGTTTGTGGTGGTTTTCATTGATGATATTTTGGTGTTTTATAAAAGTAAAGAGGAGCATGAAAGACATTTAAGGGTTATCATGCAAACCTTAAATGAAAAAAAACTGTATGGAAAATTCAGCGAGTGTGAGTTTTGGTTGCAACACATTTTTTTCCTTGGTCACATTGATTCTAAATATGGGATAACTATTGATCCTTCAAAAACAAATGTTGTGGAAGACTGCCCAAGACCCAAAAATGTAACTGAGATTCGGAGCTTCCTTCATTTGGTAGGCTATTACCGAACGATTGTATGAAATGTTTCACAGTTATCTAGTCCAATGACTAAGCTAACTCGGAAGGATGTTAAGTTTATCTGGACAAAAGAATGTGATGATTGTTTTCAGGAATTGAAAACAAGATTGGTGAATGCTCATGTTTTGGCACTTCCTTCCGGGAATGGTGAGTTTGTTATCTACCGTGATGCATCATTGAAAGGACTTGGTTGTGTCCTAATGTAGAATGATCAGGTAATTACTTATGCTTCACGACAGTTGAAAACCCATGAGGTAAATTACCCTACAAATGATTTGGAATTAGCTGCTGTTGTTTTTTCTTTAAAAATTTGGATGAATCATTTGTATGGAGTAAAGTGTGAAATATATACTGATCACAAAAGCTTAAAGTATATATTCACTCAGAAAGAGTTAAACATGAGACAGAGGTAGTTCAGCTGGAAGAGAACCTATCTTATGAGAAACAACCGGTCTAGATTCTTGACCACAGGGAGAAAGTGTTACGAAATAAGGTGATTTATCAGGTAAAGGTTTTGTGGAAAAACCACATGATGGAAGAGGCAACACGGGAATCTGAAAATGTAATGAGGGATAAGTGCCCCCATTTATTCGATAAGTAAATAAATTGCGGTGACACAATTTTCTAAAGGGGGGAAGTATGTAACATCCCAAGTAATAAATGAATAATAGATTTTTTTATCTATGTCTATCAATGAATTAGATAGTGTTTTATAGGCTTAAAATTAAAATAAATCCAATCTTAAGTGTGGAATACACTAATATTTTTAAAATATTGTTTTACTACATTTAAATGGAAAAAAAATTTTAAATCTATATTTTGACAATTTTATAAGCAATATTTTTCAAAATAAACATATTTATTATGATTGGTACATTGAAATTTACATTGGATAAATTTTTGGTATTTTTCTGACAATGTTCATTTTTTAATGAATAGTGAAAAATACTGCATTTTACATCAAAACTGCTTTTTCATTTAATTTAATTATATGGTTATATTATCTTTTTAATTGGTATTAAAGTTTAATCTGAATATATTTTTACCATTTAATCCAATGGTGGTCATTATGATTAATTTCACTTTGGAATTGGTCATAAAATAATGCCAAACGTTTCATAGTTATTGTTTCAAAAAAAACCCGCTATTTGTTTTGACAACGAGAATTATTTTTAAATCAATTATTGCAATTTATGTGTTTTGAATTTGGTAAAATGGATTACATATTTGGAATAATAAGTTCCAAATTATGTAATTAAGACTCTTTTATTTTTGGACATTGTGAATAGTAACGATGGTAATTATCTTTAATTATCTTGATTAATGAGTAATCAGGTAGTTAAAGATAATAAAATTATATCATAATAATACAAAAAGACCACAACATGTGTCCTAAGGATACTGGTTGTCTCATGGCCGACCATGGGATGCCTTGTGCCAAACTGGGGGGCCCCATGGAATCACTTTTGTAAGAAAGTGACTTTTTATCTTTTTATTTTTAATGAATGTTAAATGTGACAAAGAATGTATCACCTAAGTAAAATATTTTTAATTTTGCCCACATAAATTATCATTTGGACTATAAATATTCATTAGAAATCAATAAAGATTCCCTACATCATAGTAGTTTTTTCATAATTTTTAGACTTTAAATAAATTAAATTATTTATCACATCATGATGATGCAGCGATTACCTCATTAATAAATGATTTAATAAAATGAAATGATAATGTAAAATCTATGAGCTACACATGTCCAAAACCTATTTAATGGGTGGATTTAGAACCCTTATCAACTTACCCTCTAATTATATCAATTTGGGACCTTTTGAATCCGAAAATCATTTTCAAATATAGTAACATTTCTTTACTTTCCAAGAGTGCCCCTCCTCCCCTCTTATAAAAGGCCCCCACCTCTACCTCCTTACCCACACTCCAAAAGACTTTAGCTCGGCCAAAACCTACCCATTATGTCTCTACACATCCCTATATTACTCCTTGAAGCCTCACTTTGGGCAGAAGTCTTCCCAAGGAAGCCTTTGAGCTCAAACCAAATGGAGTTACCCGATTTTAAGATAATGTCTTCACTTGAGTCCTTTTGTTTTAATTCTCTTTTCCAACCCCCTGAACTATTTTTATTAATTTATTTTATAACAACTCCAGTATATTCAATATACTAGGATGTTGTTATAAGATGGATTTGAGATACACTTACACACACCTACATCTAACGGTTAAAGGACATACTGTTTCCGTGGATGGTGAATTTATGCCTCCCGAAACGATGATTGTTCAACATTATTTTAACACTGTTAAAGGTGGCCATTAAGATGTCACTATATTTATATATGATATATAATATGTTTATGTTTTCCTTAAGCTTCTGTATTTTTCATTTTGGGCATACCTTTATGGTTTCCATTATGGGTAAACATGATATCTTCATTTAAGGAAGTGCAGACTACCGCCCCCTCAAAGAGATTTGATTCGTTAAATACCATATGTGGGACGTATAAAGGATGGATGTATGATATTATATATGATATTATACTGGAACTATAATATACCTTTATATAA
The DNA here is from genome assembly GCA_963277665.1 of Viscum album. NCBI lineage: Eukaryota > Viridiplantae > Streptophyta > Magnoliopsida > Santalales > Viscaceae > Viscum > Viscum album. The sequence goes on along the minus strand of OY728161.1, from coordinate 1,602,491,227 downwards.
TTATGATTACATTCTATAAAATACAAAATAGAAATGAAAGTAGCATTCATGAGTACGTACGGCTTACCGTCTCCATGAATGGTGCATTTCATTTCTTACCTCTAAATGATTATGTAATATTATAAATGAATGTATATACTGGATATATATGATATATACATCATGATTATAATTCTGAATATAATGGATACATGAAAAAATTGTAATTATGAAGGGTTTATTTTTTACTCAAGTACCAATGATCGTTAAAACGACCGTTATTAACTTAAATAATTACATAGTGTTCATGACATGGAAATAAGTGATATAAAAGGAATAATGAACTTGAAAAAGGTTCTTAAGCAAGATGAAATTAACTCTAGTTTATTATTCTGGACATTAAAGAACGATCGAGTCAAGTCGGACCCAAGGTGTGGGACTTCGTCTCAATCTCCTTTCATTGAGGCATATTTTGTTTTATACACAACCTTCTTTTATATGGTGTATAATCCCCTTTGAAATTTATGTTTATTCTAAAGGAATATTTTTTATACAAAGCATTTACTAAATGAAAAAAGGGAATGTTTTTGTCGTACGTATGCGGAGAAAACGACTTCTCCGCCGCCATGACCATTATTTGAGTTTCGGCTTCCTCTACAAGCCATACCTTTTTTAAAAGAAAAATAAATAAAATGTTTTAATTTTCTTTTATTTTGGTATTAAAAATGGTTTTCATAATGTATTTATATCAATATGTTGTATTGATATCTTGTGATTGAAAGGTGGAAATGTTATGTTTCCTTTATGCATGTTATATGTGATACGATTATGTTGAGGTTCTTGGGAATTATTATGAAGATGGGTGGTTTCGTGATAAACTAAGGGCAGGTGAGCCCGATATATCTCTCCAATGCATTGGGTAACGCGAAGGAGTGAAATGTTAAGGTTTCTCCGAAAATATTTAGGGAATATATTGTGATGGGTATTCCAAATGTAACCAAGAGGGTTACTCCCTACGTAAGAATGTTATGAATGCCTCAAGTTACCTTTATGTCTTATGATTTCTATGATTTAATCATGATTTGATGAGGTATGTTAAAGTGCTTATATTTTATGGGAAAAGTATGATTTAATTATTATGTATATATGTACCCATGTTTCCTTTCCATATTTTTATATCCCTTACTAAACTTTTTATGCTAATCCCAAGTTTTTTGAAATGTTTTTCACAGGTCAAGGGAAATGTACATGATATGATGATATTGTCATGGAAGTGTCAAGAAAGAATCCATGTTTTATTTTAAATATGTTTCCATTGATGGGAAATAAGAATACTATCATTATGTAACCACTTTGTTTATATGTGGAATGTAATTAAAATTTTATGATCTAATTCTCTAAAACTCTAAACCTGAAAAGATCCTCAATGTGTAATCTTGTAATAACTCAAGATTGAGTATGGTTTAAGGCTGGGTCCTTATAAAATAAATTATTTCAATTATATGGAATGATAAATAATTTGATATTTATACAATGAGATAGATAAATATTATAGATCATAGAATAATAAGATTAATTAAAAAGAGATCTTAGGAGGAGTAAATTTATAGAGCCAAAGACTGCTGTCATTTGATATAGATTGATCAGGTTCACAATTTATCACTAAGTTTTTCAATCCTCCTAATGGTCATATTTATAGTTATCAGGATTCCATGGGATGATATGAAGGAGTAATAAGATCATGGGAGATATTTAACACCTGTATAAACGAAAACTCTAATATTATAAATTGGATCCATCGACAGAATGATTAATTACACCATTTATATAATAAGTATTTTTCTTTTATCCTTACTATAATAACATCTACTAGTTAGTCTTTGTCTAGCACTGGCCAGCTTGTGAAAATAATGATGATCTAGTGGCTTTGTTAAATGGAACCATCTAGATAGTGGCATTCCACTGGATAGCTAGTCGGGTTAAAATATAAGTAATAAATATTTCATTTCCACTAACAAGATTGTGATACCACACTAGATAACTAGTGGTTAAAGAATATGGGGGAACCTCTCTTGGACATATCCATCCAGTTTGAATCCTTCATTTCTCATAATGTTAGACTAACATCATTCTCAAACATATATTGTAAGACAAACTCAATTAAAATTTTTAGGTCAATAAAATAATTGTTATAATTAAAATACACAAATGTTTGTGAGGTAGAGAAGTTATGGTTGTGGTGATATGATGTTGATGTGATGTTGGTGTAGTAATGTATTGTCAGATATTGGTTTTTTGTAACAGGTTCTTGTATGAGAATGTTTTTTGGTTATATAGTTTTAAATGTTATACAGTTACATTGGTAAAAAACCAGCATTTCTATCCTAACATGTTACCCAACCAAGTCCATCACTAGATCTGTCGGGATTTCCTAATATCGATGGTTTGGAAAATAGTGCATGAGAATCATATCAGAAACTCATGAGATCATTTTTTACCATAAATAATATTTTAACAACGGACTAAAACTTATCATGAATCTATAATAGAGCATCGAAACATTGGTACTCCATGAAAAATATATAAAAATATTAAATTAAATAACTTTTTCCAAAATATACTTAATATAAAAAACTTCCAATTTTATAATTTTAAATTAAAAAATGGGATATCAAAATGGATATTTGAGAAATATAAGTTATATAAACTCAATAGGCAATACTTTTTAATATAAATCACCCCCCAAAAAATAAACAAAACTCAAACTTGAACATGAAACACCAAATCCTCAAGGATCATTGTCACCTTCCATCTGGTGATATATACACCCAAGGAACAATCAACCATATCTAATGAGAGGAAAAAACTAGGATCCTAAAATGAATTATCATAACTGCATACACCTAATATTGTATATAGGGTGTGATCTAAAAAATTTAGTGGAATATCACTAAGGATTTTATTTTATACCATACAATATAAATTCCAAAAATTTATTTTCAATTGCATATATAAATTAATAATTTACACCTAGGTTCATACAAAAATGTCTCATAAAAATCATTGAAAATTGTTTCCTTCAAATCGAACATTTTCTTTTTCAAAACATTAAATAAAACATTCATTTCAAAAGAGGCACTTTGAAACCTAAATTTGAGAGACCCACAATTTGATAAAACATTAATTTTTCTCAAACACAACTATCATTTATAAAATAATAATCTCAAATAAGAATTCAAATAACCTTTTTAACAAAATTAATAGTGCAAATAAAGAAACACATAAATGAAAAATATCAAGAACCCTTATATTAAGCATAATAAAAATAAAAAGAAACTGATCAAAAGTGTCGTATTAATAAACAAGCATGGAATGGTGATTCCCTAGAAAACATCGTTAATCAATAAAACAATAAGGTAATAACTCAGTATGTCCTTAAAGAAGATATTCCAAGACTTTACACAATATTGGACCAACAGATAGCCTATATTGATTCCTAACAAACAAAGAAGATAACCAAATAACTCACACTAAAATCTTCTAGGGAAACCCAATCTAGTATTTTTTCACATCAATAGGTATAGTATTATATGTATGATCTAAACTAATATATACTATGTATAGGTACAAATATTATCTTAGGGTTTCATCATAATAAATAAACTGTATATGAGAAATAAATCACCTGAAATATCACATGTATCGAAAAAGAATAAAAAAATAATTGTCCCTCACCTTCAACACCCTCACATCAAATTTCATCTTTCCTACACCACTTAATCACCACACACAAGGAACCACCCTTCAATTAGAAACAAGGGTATGGAAAGATAAAACGGGTCCTCCCAAAATATGAATTAGGTCCATTTATAGAAAATTACAAAGGGGACTTTAAAACATTATTGTGATGAAGAGTAATAGATTAAATAAATATCCATTAATTGGAAAAAAATACTTTTAAATAACATAAATATTTGAAAATATCTTTAGTTTTTTAATCATATAATTTTTACTCATAATATGTTCATCACCCAATTTTTAATCATAAAAACATGGAAATCCATATATGTTCTGCGATGAAATTATTGAAATATATTCAATAAAACTCAAGTGTACCATAGATAATCATAAATATATATGAAAATAATTATAATAAACCTATACATTAATGAACGTGTGAAAATAAAATAGAAACACCCACCTTAAATAGAAAAGAAACTAATTTTCTATAATGATGAACAAGTTAATGCCTATATAAATAAGACACAAAGTATAAAAATATATGTCCTACCTCAAACCCCAAAATAACCCAACATGGAACCTTGGGTTAATTAGAGATATCTAGTTCAAATAACAATAATTAATAAATAATATGAAGATAGAAGATATAGATGACATCAAGAATTCTGACTGAATAATGGGGAAATACAAGGGATAAGGCAATTGAAGGAGGGAGGAAAGTATATTCATTCATTATGGGGTTATAATTAGACAAGTTAGAAGAAAAATAATCCCTAATACATTAAATATTAGGAGCATAAAAAATAGAAATTCAATATTTTTAGAAATGGGTTGAACATTGTGGTCTGGCTATACAGTTTGGAAAACATTGCACCAACTATACAAATCAATATGGATGAGACATAGGAACCTAAAAATTCTCTCTATATAGTTTATATAATCATTATCCAATTGTATATTATTCACAATCCAAACTACTGATCCATTCACATGCCTATGACAGGGTTTACACTATTGTACACACATTCTTCACCAATTTCATTAAACAAAAAATATCCTAAATGCATTACACTAAATTTCTCATGGCTTTGGACACAAAAATATAATTCACTTGTTTTCTAAACCATTAAAGAAAAAAATAATAGTTAAAGTCCTTATGAAAAGGAAAATTGATGGTTTCCCCTAAACAAGGAATGAAAACATAATAGATGTGGAAAATTTTATATTTTTACATTTTTAAGAAAACTCAACCAAACATTAAAATAAAGGACAATGATTTCATAAAAAACATAAAATAAAAAGTATTTTAAAAAATTATGTGTGTGATAATTCTCCCACTTTAATTTTTTAATCCCTAAAAATACATATATAATATATGGAATAAAAAAATAATATGAAAACACACCAATAAAGTGGTGGGAGGTATGAATAGACAATAAATGATCCAAAATAGAAGAAAAACCAAACATAAATTATTTCTCAAAAAAAATCCCAATACCACATCTAACATACCTATATAGATGCCAACTCACTAACAAGGGACACACATATTAATGAACACTGATACTCATCAAGTTCTATCCCCATTTATACATATTCAAAAATAGTTGGTCAATAATAAAAACAAAATCTAGAATACACACATTTGGAAGATAACTCTTCTAAAAAGTACCCACTAGATATCATAATTCTTAATAATCAAATAAATGTAAAATCTATGAAATTCGAAAAAAATCCAACAAAAACACCATCAACCATCATTCAAGTAAGGTTTCACTTTAATCTAGAAACAACCTTCAACACACAACATCATGGAACAATCCTCGGGTGTTTAAACTTCAAATAGGGTACCAAATAAACTCATTAATTAAATTCCACCCACGTTTCATACAACACAATCTGAGACAAATATATTCATGGAATAAGTGTACCAAAATCCTTTTATAAATTTAATTAACTGCCGTATTTTTCCGTTTTTTCCCATAAAAACTAACATTTAAACTCAACATTCCTAAAAACAAACTACAAAAAATTATCATTAAAGGATAATCACCACAAAATAATTATAATCGCATAAACACCCACACATAATCTCTCAAAGAATAAACAAAATCAAAGATACCCCCAGGGTTTTCACTAATTCCCAATCCCCTCAACAATAAAATAACTAAATTAAGATGTAATTTAAGAACAAAAGACACTAAGATTTTCAGGGCACTATACTATATTCACTATTAATAATCATGCTGAACCTAGATATCCATAAAAAGAGTATGGATAATAACTTTGGAATCCTTAAAACATGTCCCCGCTCATGGAATATTCTATCTCCACAAATCTATTTTGATTTTTCATAGGGTATCCGAATAGAGGTAATATATATAAGTAATGAAAATTATCATACATATTGTCATCCCTTAAAATATAAAACCCATAATTATTCTTGAACTTCCTAGGTGGCATTATTTATATAAAAAGAAACACAAACACAACTATTTCATGTATCATTTATAAAAAAATTCACACAAAATCTATAGTAAAATACTAAATAATAAATCCATAAAAAACATCACATCAATCACAAAATGAAGATATGTTTTTAATAAAAGATATCAACTCCTATTAAAATATTAAAATACAAGTTATACTAAAAAACATACACTAAAAATAATGTTTAATAAAAAATTGACCCTTTTCATTTATAACTGATTAAAATCATTGCACACATTTTAAATAGATTATGATACAAACAAATGATAAAATATTTTCAATAACTCATTTTAAATAGGCCCAAATCCTTTTGAATACACAACCTCCCATTAAAATATTTTAATTTATATTTAGAAATCCAACCAAATTTTTCGTAACAGACTATCTCTTTTCAAACATTCCACATAACTAAATTTTATAAATTACCTAATTCAAAACATCATTTCATGAGAAAAAAAAGTTTTCCTATTTAAAAAAACTATTAAAACATGTTTTAAATATTTTCATTTTTCACACAAGAAATGTTACATTAATATTACATCCAAAAAATTAATCTAACATTATAAGCATATCACATAGGCCATTTTGATTCAATTACCAGAACTAATATCTATTTATCAAGGGGTATAAATAAAAAACCAATATTACTATGGAAATATGTTTTATATTGAGAAATGGTTTGATGTTCTATACTCTAGTTATAAAACAATTTTAAAAATGGTTCAATGATCAAGCATTTGATATTGATTCAGTATATTAGGTCATAAAATTCAACCTCATGTCACAGATTCTTCTTCATTTTTCATCTTGAAATCCAATAAAACAACAATGGAAAATACCATAAGTCCAATGAGGAGAAACGTGTAATCAAAAAAAATAATAATAAATAACATGAATTCAAAATTAAAACACCAAGCACGTAGGGAAACTCATGTGCCAACATTATATGTGATGGTTGTTAGAAACCAACCAAGTATTGATGAACATCTTATTATAATTTCTACCAATACATGACAAAATAAAAAATAATTATTCTTAATAATAACTATTTAAATTAATTGAATAACATATGTTATGATACGATTTATAGTGAACTAGCCTAGGCTAAACCAACATATCATCAGGCCTAGTTTGTCATTTGGCCTTAAGGGCTTTACCAATCCCAACAAGCAAGAAATTAGTTATTGGTTATCATGAGAATAAATAATTGGAATGTTTTATATGTTATATAATAATTAATAAAATAATGGAAACATACTATAATTCTGAATGGAGCATCCAAGATTTGGGAACCCAATTATTTGAATTATGTTTTATAAAATAATTAAAGGGAACCAAACGTGACAGAAGAAAAATAAACATCAAAATTATTAATTTTAAGGATACAGAGATCGAAATAAAAATAATATGATAGATACTATTGTAATATTATAAAAAATTACATAGTCACCAATATATGACCTTAATAAAAATAAACTAATCACAAACTGGAATAAGAAACACCCCCTCCCCCCCATGTATTACTGGAAATAATAATATTCAAATACATACACCTTAGGAAAAAATATCTAAATAAAATTAGAATCTTGAAATTGGATCAATAAATAATTAAATACATCGATATATTCCCATAGGTGTATATAGCGTTTGATCTAAACATTCCCATGGGATCTCACCAAAGAGTCTACAGAAATCCTTACAAATGACATTTCTGGAATTATAATTTGAACTATATATAGAGAATAATATTTTACATATAGGAATGTAAGAGACAATACTCCACACTAAGATCCATTGAAAAGAATTTTTCTTATAGTGAAACCATCACTTTTTTCTAATCATTAATCAGAATATTTATTTTATAAGAGGAACATTGAAACAAAAAAGTGAGAAACAATCATTTAGTTATACCAAATAAATATATAAAACACCACTATCCTTTATAAAATAATTTATTAAAAACCTCATCTCAAATTACCTATTTGAAAACATGATTTATAGTAATAAAAAAACTAATCAATCATGAGGCGCTATCACAATAATCATAATCAAAATGAAAATAAGTTGAATAATTGTGTTGTCTAATATAATATAAAAAAATATCAAATACTCGTGGAATGAGAATACCATTTATAACATTATAAATGATGAAAAATTTACATGTGTAACTCACTGTGTTTTACATGATGATTTTTCTATCTTTACATAATACTAAACACAAATCCCTTATTTGTGGTGTTCTAAATAGAAAAAACTCCAACTGAATTTTCTACACTAGAATCCTCAGGGGAACCACCCATCTCAGCATATTTCATAAAACTAGGAAACTATTCCATCTATGATCTCAATTAATATAGAATGAGATTATACCCCTCTAATACCAAAGGTTTACCTTGAAATCAACCTTGAATATACAAGTAAACAATAACAAGTAATATCACATTTATTAATAAAGGATTGAAAAATATATCACCATTACCTCCAATGACCTGGAATGTAAAAGACCACATTACATCATCACCTGATCACCAAAAACAAGGAACAACCAATAAGTGAATACAAGACCATAATATTTAAAATATATACTCAAAGTTTACATATTGGGATATATCTTAGAAAATTATATATATATATATATATATATATATAACCTACATTGTATTCCATGACATAAATCCACACATTAAAATAAATCAATCTGGAAGTAATCCATTTTTTAAAACTCATTTTGGTAACATTTTAAATGACCCCAACATTCAAAAACACTTAAATACTAATAACCCACTTCAAATAAAGAGAATATAATCTAATGGGAAGGATGTTCTAATAAAAAAATTGTTTAATTTAAACCACACATTAAATAACTGAAACCATGTTAAAATATCATTTTTCATTGAAAAATACACTTCGAAAAATTAAAATTATCATCTCCCAATTAAATTTCATAAAAACCATGGAAATCCAATTATTCCAAGAGATGGATACTTTGAAAATTAGTCAAAACCCCTCAAGGGTACCATAGATAGTCATAAATAAATATGAATAAACTTTTATGAAACTCATGTATGCATAGACATTGAAATATAATGAATCCAATAAAAATACCACCTTTTATTAGGAACAACACAACACCAAAAAAACAGAACCTCAAATGATGAATAATATGATTCATATAATAAATTTACATGAAGAAGGACAACATTAATTCAACCCCAAATACTAAAATTGGACAAAATTGTATCTAGTGTTAAATTTAAATATCTATGTTAATGAAAAACAAAGTATAAGGGATACAATGAGTAAAAAACTTTATTACCTTAAGAATATAGGCATGAATCATGGGGACATCAATGACATAGGGAAAAAACGTAGGGATAAAGGAAGATTCATGCCTCATATAGTTTCCTTGAGGAAAACATGATAAAAAAATATGCCATATGGATTTAAAAATCATGAGGTTAGGAATGTAAATTACCAATTATTAAAAACTAATTGAACCACATATTTTGAAAAACATGTGATGGATATGTGTATGATATTTGATAAAATCAGGAATCTTTTTTGGTTTGGCTTCATAGACTACATATCTATGTGCCAACTATAAAAAATAACTGTCAAGACTGTATATCCAATCGAACTCTTGTATTATTTTTATACTAAACATTCTCATGTTATTCACCATTATTCCTACTCACAAAAATATACAACATTGATTCCACTTAGCTTTACATTGTTTAGACTCAGCCATGCACTACCCGCCTAGGAAAAATCAATAATTAACAAAAGCAATTGGAATTTTTTTATATTATGGTAACTCTTTGGATTCAATTAAACTATGAATGAAAACCATATATAGGGTAACTTATAGTTTTTTAATTTTTCAATCAAACTAATCCAAAATATTTCTAATTGATTAAATATATAATACTTAAATATAATAATAAAAAATTTCAACAAAATTGATGTCATAATTTGGATATAAAATTTTGATATGTAAGAATGTTAGCATTATTAAATATTACATTTATGAATAAGGGTTACTATTTCAATGAAGAAACAAGTGAGGGAACATTATGTAATTTATTGTATTATATTTATATTCATTTATATATTTATATATTTTATATCCTATGTGTGATTGGGATAAAGGTTGGTTTTTTTATTTAATGAGTTGGATTTATTATGTATTCACATAAGCTATAGTATACATCTTTAACTTATTCATGAGATAATCTAAGAAGAATTATATAGAGTATAACTGTTTACTCTATGGTATATTTAATGTCGTTTTTTATTGATTTTTGTTAAAGAGATAGTGATTAGGATGGTCATTAGCATATTATAATGTAGGGGATCTAGGGTTAGGGTTGTTTCAATGGTTGCTACTTATTTTTCTATTTTTTTAATACATATGTGACATAAATCCATTAAGGTGTCTTTATTTTATTTTATTTTATCCAATTGGAGTTTATTGGTGATTCGTATAATTCTATTCCTTCGATTTATAAGTTCAATAACTCTCATGTTTTATTTTATAACCTTAATGCTAAAAAACAACCCATTACGTATATGAGGTGGGATTCAGGGTTCAAACATATCTTTTCATTCAGAATAACAGGGGTTCTAGTGGATAAATTTTGGTATAATGTTTTATTGGAAGATTTCAATATAGTTGGGATAGTGTTTTGTGTTAGGAATAGGTGAGGATTCCCTTGGATTATTATGGAAAAAATATATCTCAATCATAGTATGTCATGTAGGAAAGAGATATTATCTAGGATATATAAATTTAAGGCCTCAATGATAGGACTGAATTTCGATAATCTTTATAAAATAATAGCGTGAATATAATAATTGTATGATAGTGACCCAAAATGGTATATGTAAACACATTGATTTTTTTTCCTATTAAATTATGAGTATCTCAAAGATGGTTTTCATAAGGAGGAAAAATATTGTTTTTACAAATGTTATGTGTTTCTTCAAACATATATTTATTATTAATTTTTAAATTATTTTTATATTGATATTCTTGTGTTTTTAATTTTTTATTTTGTTAAATATTCACTTATTACATTGTGGAACATTGAACTTGTGTGGAATTGATTCATTAAAATGTAATAACATTTATTTATGTTGAAGGGTTGATGATAGATGTAATCCTTGAAATTATTGATAACTAGTCGACAACTATATGAACATCCATTAATTTTTAATTTGTGTCTTACCTTGACACATTATTGACTACTAATGGTTTGTTAAAAACATAGAGATCCTTAAATTTTATAATGTTATTGTTTTAGCCTCGTGAATTTAGACTTCAATATTATGTTCTAAACTCCATTTCCTTAATGAAGGTTTGATTCATGTTGAATATGAATAGATTAATAGAATTTCATTTTTATCTAGCTTAAATTGAATCTATGACAACTATATAACCTTTTATTTACCATTCAAAGATATGTAACATAAAAAGTATGCATTTATGATAAAAGAAGTGTCATAATGAGTATAGATATAATTTCAATATTTCCTTTTAAACAACAGGATAAATAGATATTTTTTATGTTCATTGCTGATAATTCATATTTAAAAATATTACAACTTAATTTTTAATTGCACAATATGAGAATTATATATATGATATAATGTAATACATTATAATTAAGGTTTTATAATTTAATAATTTACTGCGCTTGATTAAATTCTAATAAAGTATTTTTAATATAGAAATTAATGTTTTTGAAAAATCCCCCTTATAATATAATGATGTGTGAATATATATATTTATTATATTTTGAAAAACATTTTATCATATATGCACTAATTTAATGTTTTATAGTTAATTTATTTATTTAAAAAATTAAGAGGTTGATGAATTTTTTCACGTATGAAATATTAATTTTAAAAAATATTTTTGGTATTTTCCATATAGGATATTTCTAATTGATTTTTTGAGGAAAATTCATGTCTTTTATTTTAATGTTTTTAATAAAATAAATTTTATAATAACACTACTTGGTTTATATAAATTTTAATCATTGAATATTATTTTTTCAAGAAATAATTTACATTTTGTTATTGTTTTTTATATGGAATACTTTATTTTGAAGGTGTTTATGTCTAAAAAAATCATGATGTCATACTAAAATTGATATATTTGGGTTCATTTTATATTGGAATATAATAATAAATTGTTTTCATGATCAAATATATATTATTATTGGTCTTAAGAAGTAATTGGTGAAAATAAAAATATTTTTGATGTTTTTTATGGTTTAATGGTAAGTTGTTTCCCTATAATAAGGTAGTTTTTTGTTTAATGGGTGGATAATTTTTATTCTGAAAATGATGGGGGTTTTTTCTAGAATGTTTTGTTGGTTTGGTATAGTGATGGTATAAATGTGGATTTGATTCTTGTTATATGTTGTGTTTCCCTATTATTGATTTGTGATATTAATTATTTGAAATTATCTTTGATTATTTTTATTCATGTAATAAATACATGTAGTTAGAGCATCATTGAGGAAATAATATTGAAATAAAGACCACAATGTCATTGAATAATGTGAAACTAATTTCTTATAGATAGAGAATACTAAAGTAATTTAATGTTGCCTTGGGTCCCAATGTTTAAAAATATATAGAGGTTGGTGACGTTTCATTTGAGATGTAAAAAAATCTAGTAGATAAAGGGTCAATAATCCACATCTCATTTTAGGCCAAAACCATCCCTCTTGTGTTGAGTTATATACCTCCGAGACCCATGCCTTCATAAACAATGTTAATCTACCAAATATTACATAAGGTAAGATCTAATCCATATAGATGAAGAATCTGTATTTCCCACATTAGTTTAGCCAGTTCCATCTAACTCATAGCTAGGATATGCCTTATAATCATCTCCAATTTCTAGTATGTCTCGTTTTACAAGCACGAAAACACATACTACCCAAAATAAATGTACATAATCCATAAAAAATACCAATAGATCATCCTAGTAAGCTATTCACCTGATAAATATCCCATCCTACTAACATGACTTAAATCACCCTCCATGGAATACCCTAGGATATAAAGTACTATCACTACTTCAGAACATTGATACCACATGATTCCCATCACATGTCTATTACACCAAATCTCAAAGGCTTGTCCAAATGTAGACCCCAAGGACTTTTCTAACCTCAAAAAACTCTCATCACTACTAGTCCAAATACAATAGGTTTTTTATAATACATCATGTTCTACCTGACCAAAGCATCAATATGTAGTTCCCAATTCCAATCTAAATACACCCTTGGCATCCTAATTCCATGTCTTCAACGAATCCTACAACCCTCATCCAGGTATCACCACACATCCCCTAAGGTGATATCATAGAACATCGTCTATATAAAACCCATATATTCCACACACATGATTTCTCAATGGAATTTCTGATCCCTCCATATACCCAATATACTACAATGGCAACATGACTCTCATAAACACTTATCCCCAAGCCCTGCATGCCTACCTACTAAGGCCAAGATCCCAACCTATGGTATCTCCATCACTTATCATACCTTAACAACTATCGAATGTCTCGAATCAACTTATAAATCACGCTAACATCTTTATGTCATAGCCATAAACCCATCAAAATTTACCAATGTGACTAAGAGAACATTATTTATGCATAGAAATCCAAATCCACCCTATCATTTCAACTGAGTAATCTTCCAATTCATATACCTCGTTATTGAACACATCTTGTATAATGAATATATAAAATCAATAATTATCGTGAATATGATTTTTTTTCATAGGGGGTACCTACCTCGAAATTGGATTTAACAATTTATATGCTCTGTTTTCCTCGTCGAATCCCACTAGGCCCCACGCATGATCCCAATAACATATATCATTCAAATAAACAAAATTATTTAATTGTCTAATTTAATTTTAATAAGAAATTCCTCCAAAAAACTCCAAATGTATAATTCCATCACCAAAACCATTCCAAACAGCATGAAATCAACCTCTGAGGGCCTTGTATATCAAAACACATCAAATCCTTGTCATCATCTTCAAATTCCACCATGATATGGTAGAATCGACACTGAAACCCCAGAAAAAATTCCCTAAATTGGTAGCTAAAATATTTTAAAAAATATTTAAGGACAATTATAGAGTGAAGGTACCAATACTATTATGGAAAACCCACAAAATAAACCAGTTTTAATGGAGAATCAATAAACGAATGATGAATGGGAGGTTGGGGATAAATGGTCTCCTCACGCATATGGTTTAAACTAAAATAGAGGGTAGTCAAAAAATTCTAGTTTTCCAAAAAATAAAAAAACCAACTCATGCCTCATTTCAAGTGAAAAAAGAAGGATTAAGACATAATGGGAATCTTTTCCCAACATTCTCATAGCATGGACAGGGGTCGTGGTGTAACCACCTCCACAAAAGAAATCTATTTAAAGGGACTCTATCCCTTCCTATTGTAAAACCTCTTTCCTAATTATTTTCATTAAAAAAATAAAACCAATAATTGGGGCCTCCCTCATCCCTGAATCATACACAGTGTGACCAACCTATGACATTGTGGAAACTGCTATTGGTTTTATTAGTTCTATATCAAACCACTCCATCATTACTCAGATAGTTCCTTGAGAACCTTAACTATCATCAATGATTCATTACTCATAAAGATACATCTTTTTAAGATCTTAAACACTCATATTCCTAATCCAAATCCAAATTCATGGAATGACCCTTTCCCCCGTGTTAAAAATTCATTGATCCAGCAAAATGTAGTGACCAGAAAATAAATGATAGCATTACATAAATAGATCATGTAATAAAAATACAAATTAACTAATATGTTTTAGTGTGAAAATACTTTATTGAGGATTATAATGGACAAAGATATTAGATATAATGAAATAATATTTTATCTCTACAATTCTCATTATTATTTTAACTAAATAACAACCACCATTATATGGTGTCTACAATAATTACACTTGATGATTTTAAATAGTATGGTACTTTCCTCGCTAGCCAACATGGCCCTATATGGCCATGCCATTATGGGTAAAAGGTAATATTGTGAAATTAGAAGATAAACACTGCTCACAAATTCTAACATTCAAAATAATAATAAAACTACTTTTTTTATTCTTAATGTAATTTTAAAAAACACATAATGTGAATCTAGAAATTTTGATTTCTATTAAAAAAAATAATTATTGAAGAGGTATGAATAATCGTACCACAACTGAACTACCATCACCCCTTTTAGTCACCCATATTATTTTCTATGTCGAATATTATACCGAATTATATGCATAGGAAATGGGGACAACCTATTTTTAAATAAAAAGGGCCTATTAAAGGCAATCACCCACTAAATATTAATCATTTCTATTAATAAACACATTAAAAGAATAAATATAATTCTAATTTGTTTTCATCATATGATACTATTTTTAAGATATTTTTATTTTTATTCTGAGATTCTTAATCAATAAAATATCAATTTATTTATTTTGCCTCCAAAATTACCTATAACTCAATTAAAACATCTAAACTCATAATTTTATGAATAAAAAACAAAATAAATCCAATAAAATTAAAGTACAGTCTAAATTATAGTAAAAATAAATTCCTTCTTCAGGAGGGCTTTAGATATTACAAATAAAAAAATTTACTTGAAATAAAAAATCATACTTTCTAAATTATTTGGAGTTGGAAGAGGACAGTATAATAATAAATTCAAGGAACACAAAAATTAATAAGTTGTCATTTAATACATAAAAAGATAATTCTTTAATAAAATTTATTTCAATCATTACAATGTAAGGCGAAACTCATCATAACCCATTATAAAAAAATACAATTATTATTTATTCATTAAATAACAATAAATGTTCATCATAATATTATTATAAAGTCTAAAACTTTTTCGTGATATAATTACATATTCAAATAAAAATAAATACAATAGAAAATCAAGTTGATAAATAAATAAAATTCAATAAATTAGAAAAACATATTTTGGTAGAAATAGACAATATAATAAACATTTTTAAACATAATTAACTTTCAAAATATTATCTCTGATATTTATTATTCTCTGTACTTTTGATGAATAAGTAAATATATTTTTTCCCAAATAATCATAAATCCTCTGATATTAAGAGTGATATCACTTTATTAAAATTCAAATTTTGTATAATATAGATCAATATCAACATGAATTATCCTAAAATACGAAAAAAATATTATGATTATTAATAGAAAATGGTATTATCAAAAATAGTTTGAATAAATTTGAATTAAAGTCCATAATTTACCAATATGTTTTCATCTATATAACACTCTCTAATAAACATATAACTATATATCAACATTAATTATATGTAATGTCACTAAATTTTCATTCTCACCATAAATTGATATTATATTCTTAACCAAGTGATCTATTTTTTTCTCTTATATCACCATCATAATCCACATTATAATAACCATCTAGTGAAAAGAAAAATCTTTTATAGAAATGAAAAAAAATTTAAAAATAATCTCATGATGTGTAATAATTATTTTAAGTATACCAAAATTATATTCCGTGATATTTTAATGAAATATTTCACAAATAGAAATAAAAATGTATTTCAAACTAGTATAAAGGCGTAATAAAACATTAATCAAGCCAATTTAATTTAATTCGTCTATTGTAGAAATAGCTTTATCGAAATTAATTTTTTATCTTGTACAAATCGAAGAATCATTCCCTTATTAGTATACATTATAAAATATTTTAAAATTTAATTGTTCTAGTTTCATTAATATGAAACAATATCACATTTGATTTGGTAAATTTATAAAATAAATAAGTATATTAATTAAATGAAATTTTAGTTTTCCTATTCAAGTAAAAATATCACATGAATATTTTTTGATAGAACTCTAAATAATATTATCAATGTAATACCTAACTAAATATTTGATAAATTTGAGATATATTTCCATAAACCATAGTTTTCACTCCCTACATATTAGAGATGAAATAATAACATTGAGGTATCAAATTTTGGAATTGGTGAAATTATTCACTAAATAGCAAAAAACAATTAAATCATATCAATTTCTTCTTTGAATTTAAAATAACATGTCGTATATCAAATATAAAACCCAAAAAATGAACCATACATTAATTTCACAAAATTATAATATATCAACTTAATAATGAAAAATTTTAAATTTGATAAGTGAAATAAAAATAAATTAAGACCTAAAATAAATTCAACGGCCTTTATCCCAATTAATGATTAAAAATAAAATAAATTTTTCTTTAATTTAGGTTCATAATAAATTATTCATCCTCATCCACCATAAATATTCACATGATAATTCATTATCACTATCTAAGATTCATTAAATGTACCCTGTATTAAATAAATAATAATTAATTAATGTGTATTTTAATTCCATGTGTATATGCAGAAGGTGATTATGAATGAATCCATTCCTTTTCTCCACTAACCCTGATTCATTAATTGAGTCTGATAAATCTGGATGATCTTGAATGTAAATTCTAGGTACACACATCCACATCAATAATAATAATAATAAATGCATGATCTGAAAAAGACAATTAATAATGATAATGGAAAGATAGTAATCCCTGATCATTACTACTATGTACACTCATCCTAAAAAATTACCTAATATCTAAACATAGATCACACCTCATGTTCTATGATTAAAAAAAATCATTCACCAAAACCCAATAATACAACCAAATATATCGAAAAACCCATCTAATAAAATGAAAACTACAAAAGATTAACCACTTAATTTCACCATGTGTATCAACCTAAAAACAAAAATAAATATTGATTAATCCTATTACAGTCTAAATTAAACTCACTCACCAAGTATGATATGCAAACTATCTTGTATAAATATATCATAATGACATAATATTCATACCATGAATAATGTATTTTAGATTAATGAATTGTAACATAGAAAAATAAAATATCCCAACATTGATATATCTCCTAATAAGAAGCATAAAAACCTTAACCACCAATTTTATATATAGAGTCCTCATTAATAATTATTGTAATGTAATTTTAACCCAATATATATATATATATATATGTGTGTGTGTGTGTGTGCGCTCTCATGTCTGCAAGTGTATTTTAGTCCAATTATTGGTAAATTATTTAACATATTCCCCTAGAATCATATACAATGTAATCAGTACACAATGATGAAAATTCATGAACCCTAAAGCTATATTGTAAGTATCAATGGTGGTTTTCCAATAACTGGGGGTGAATCACGGGTTGAACATAATTAATAAATTATCAATAATTGGAACATAATTTATTTTCATTTTATTTTATGTTGATAAAGTATCATTCAACCACATAGTAAAGAATCCCTTTAATTTCTTTTCATATTTAAACATATAAATAAAATATGGAATAATATACTTTGTTTTTAAACATTTGAAAAACTATTTTTTCTCATGAATTTTGTTTATCGTGATGAGTGGATCATGCTCCGCATCTCATATAATTTTTTACTTATCAATATAATTCCCTTAGGGTAGGGATATTTCTATTAAACACATTAAAATTTAAATGCATCTCCCATAACATCTTTATCATTATGCTCAGAATAACAATAGATTTATAATCGGTTTTAGTATGTGTTGTATTATAAAAGACCAATTTATAGTTTTTTCTATTACTACAACCTATTTTCCATGAGTTGGATATATATATATATATCCATTATTCATAAGAATATATTTTGGATCATTAACTTTAATATGTGATAGTAAATGAATGATCTTTCATATATATTCA
This sequence comes from Viscum album, assembly GCA_963277665.1. NCBI lineage: Eukaryota > Viridiplantae > Streptophyta > Magnoliopsida > Santalales > Viscaceae > Viscum > Viscum album. The sequence continues at coordinate 1,602,472,139 of OY728161.1, read as the reverse complement.
AATGTTTGAATTTCAAATAATATCATATTGAAACATTCATATGATTCTTGTTCATCTTCTTGTAGAATATATTAATATTCAACAATAAATAAAATTCTCATAGGTTATGGTTAGTGAATAGGGTGGTATTGATATCGTGATACACACTTATCATCCCCATTATTATTTTGTTTATAATGATACTTCTGATGTCACATATAAAAATATATACCTCTATTGAAACCTTTTCAATGATAATAATTTTCAGTCAGAATTATTACTTCTTACCTTTACATCCCTTTAGTTCTAGAAATCATAAACACTCTCTTAATATTTTTTTCACTATATTGTAATATACCATGTATTTTACTTTGTTTTTTTGAAAATACTACTTTCCAAAACAAATATAAATGATCTAATGTAATATGAATTTAAAAATTACATTACTCGATAATATATGTCGTATTTAATGTGTGTTTGATTATGGTAAATACTTTTGTTCATATTAGTGGTTAGACTTATGTTTGTTCTACCTGACTAAAAAATGTAATGGATATCAGACAAACCATGGTACCAATAGGCCAGAGTAATCTCCTTTCAGTTCGTCGTATTGATAATCAATAAAGAATTCCATTGGTCTGACTATAGTTTATAATCAAAAGCACACAAGAATTATTTCCATCATAAGGAAAACATTTAGAATCTTTATGGTGCTAAATAAAATGACAGTAGACAATCAGTTATGTCTGATCATTGTATGGTCGCTAAGATCTATATATTTGAGGCTATTTAAACTAACTCACAAATATGATCATTGAATATTTACTTATAAATAGATTATAATTTGAAGCGACTAGATATGGTCACCTTCACCTCTAAATTAGTCTCTAATGTTCATTATGTGAACATCTCATTCTAAATTATTTATAATACTTTAGTGGATTTTGGTACAAAGTAGTCCTTTTAAGGGTTGATTACTATAGGAAAAAATTAATTTTTTAATCATGCAGTTGATCATTGTTACGATAAAGGGATTCAATAAACTATATGATGGTGATTCTGATCCATTGGATCATGGGATTCTGTGGCTTGGAAGGCATATTTCAATCATCATATCGAGGGATTCTATTGATAATAATGTCGTGTTAATTATAATACTTATATCAAGTTCAATCATAATACAGAAAGACATGTATTACTATAAGTATAAAACATTGGGTAACTTTAGTTGGTATTATTTACTAACATTATATATAATGCGAAATTATTTTATTATTTTAATATATATTTTTAGTTATTCTTACATTTACTAGAAATTGATATAAATTTTTTTATAATTCTATTTCATTATACATGTAATAAAAAGTTAGTATTCATACTTATCATTATATAATAATTTTTTTATCAATTTTTATATTATTATTATAAAAACATAATTACATATAATCGGATTAAATATGATTTTTAGTCTTAATCTCTGATCGTTGGATGATGTCAGAGTTTGATACTATTACATTAATATGTTTGTTATTTTGATTTTTAAACCTTTTAAACAATAATTTCCCCCCACTCATGAATGTATATTCATCAACATGAATCTTATGATCCAACAATTTGTTATTATAGAGATTCTATAATAATTATATAATTAAATAGTTTTTATTTTCATTAATTATTACATGTTTTTTGTGTTTGCTTATAATATTTTTGTTTGTAAAATTTAGTATTCTAATGTATATTTATAGAAGAGATTTTCTATTATTTTAAAATGTCATGTATGAATATTGTATCTCTTGATTATATAAATTTTAGTCGACCACCTATCTTTGATCGGAATGACTATGAGTATTGGATATATAGATTGAAAACTTTTTTGATCAACACTAGATATGATAACTTCATAATTTTTATGGTAAAATAAAATATTTCAGAAAAGAAAGTTTATTGTCTTACAAATGATGAAAAATTAGAATATTAGTTGAACTACAAACATAGAAATACAGTTTTATGTTCTATGATGTGAAAAAACTACCATAAAATATCATATAGTGGTTCTAAAAACAGAAGTTGGAGTAAATTATTTTTAAAAATGTTTGTTACATACAAACAAACGGAAGAAAGAAGATCTATTCCTACATAAGATTACTAAGACGTTGATTTTCATCCTTCTGAGATATTTTTCCAGATACTCTAAATATTTATGACTATTAACATTATTTTTACCATATATTTGATAAAAAGGACATGATGATGCAAATACAGTAGAAAATATTTTGAACATAATTCATAAGGATTGGGAATAAATAATGAAATTTATGGATGATACGAGAAAGTTTATTAATAATACACTTCATGAACTGATGGATACAATAATATAATATGAGGGAAGAATTGAGAGAGGTGTTAAGAATGAAAAAAATAACAATTGTGTTGTTTCTAATTAAAAAAAATTTACTATATTTACTAATGTTAAATCTATTGAGAATGTGTGAAATATTCAAGAAAGAATAATGGTATTTTTCAAACTAATTCAATTATATTAGAACATTTTGTGGATGATTTGACTAATATTTTTAGAAGAATTAATAAGATAGTTTTAAAGAATTATTTTCTATACATATATAAGAAAGGAAATAAAGATAATTGTGATGTGAATTATTATGAGGTCACATGTTATGAATTGATGAAATCATGACATATCATACCTGATTCCCTAATGATGAAAAGAAAATGCAAGAAGGAATGAAAATCAGGCTGAAATACCCAGTAATATTATAACTATAAAGGTAAGAAAATCCTTAAATATTATATCACATATAATTACAATGGTGTAGATTATTCTGAAAAAAATAATATAATGAAAGATCCAAACATTTGAACATCAGACATTTTTTAGAATTACTTTCGGTAAATTAATGTCTAATTTATAAGGTACACATTGTGGAATCCCTAACTAAAATGTATTTAAATGAATGTTTTCCTGATGAGAAAAATTATAAATCTTCATATTAGAATATTCCTTAGTAGATGTTAATACTTTACCTAGTTATGATTATGGTTCTATATGTTTAAAACATGTAGAAAATGAAAATTTTTTGATTTGTAAAAAACATGATAATGAAAATGATAAAAACCCAGTGGATGATTCAAGGATAATCGTTTTGACTTATAAAATATCATATCTTTATAATTATCTTGATATAACTAAATTTGAAAAATATAGTACTTCAATGGAATATAAAGAAATTGTTTCTAAGTTAAATAGTTTACAAACTAATTTTTCAAAAAAATGTTCCAAAAATAATAATAATGAAGATAATAGCATATTTTATAAGATAAAATTTTATATTTATTGCCTAAAGATACTTTTGTCCAACAATATCATTAGAGAGTAAAAAGTTCATAATATTTATATGAATATATGACTATACAGTGATAATATTTGAATGTGTTTTACAAATTAAAAAAATTATCAACAATTACTTAGTTCCTAAAAGTGAATCTTTTTTAACTAAGATCCAAAGTATAGATAATTGGGGGAAATAATATTTCCATAATATATTAAAATACATTGTTTCTCTTAAGGATTGTTTTTATAAGGAAATTAATTTTTTTTCCAAAACAAAAAAAATAGAAAATTTGGTATCCCAAAATATTATTTTCTGATAATACTAGACCTAAGAAGGTTTAGCTTCCAAATAACTAATCATTTTATTTTAATTAAATTAAATAAATTAATGAAAAAAATATAAATTTGTATATTTATCGTGCCTATTCAAGTAAAATTACTTGAAAAAAATGTTTATTTAAGAAGATATTCAAGATTAATGGTGATTGGGTAACTATCAATGACAATGCTCAATGATTTATTATCAAAATATGTAACATTATTTTTCATTTAAAAGCTCTTATATATATTTTTTTATTTCTTAAAAGTTTTAATAACAACCTTAAATTCATATGTCAATTATTTGATAAAGGTTACCTTGTGATCTTTATGAATGATAAATTTACTATACATAGTTCCAAGGATGAAGTTATTCGTTTTTTTAATCCATATGAGAATGATTATACACTTAATTTATATGTACTTAAGGGATATAAATTATATATCTTTAATGAAATGGATGATAAATAATTTTTATTGAATATAATGTTAAGTCACTTTAATTTTTTAAAATTTTCTATGTTTTATAAGAAAGGAATTTCTAAAGTTATAAGAAACCATAGGTTTGATGAATCAATATTTAGTGACCCTTTTCAATACGGTAAGAAGAATCAGTCATGTTTTAATTATAGTAATAAAGCTTCAACTTATGTTGCTTTATATTTAGTGAAAATAGGTATATTTTTTCTTACACAAACTAGATGTATTAGTTGAATGTTTTTTGTATGTGTATTAATTTATTATTCCACTAGACACAAATGGATATATTTTATGATAAATAACTCTAATTATTTTATAATTTTAAAACATTTTTTATTAGTTTTAAAAATGAGAAAACAATCTACGTGATGACTACTTGTAGTGATCATGGTGGATAATTTTTAAATTCTGATTTTGGTAAAATTTTTAGTAAGATGTTGTTGCGCATAAAATTTTAGTACCTATTACACCTGAGAAAAATGATTTAGTTGAAAGAAGAAATATACATCTTATGGAGATTACTATAACCACGTTGTGTGAATACTCAATAACAAAAAATTTTTGGGATGATGTGTATATTACTACCTTCTATATTATAAATTGATTTTTTATTAGGTATTTTCATAAAAAACTCTTTTTGAATTGTGGATTGGAATTAAACCAACAAATTCTTAATTGAATGTTTTTATTTATAATGTATTCTATTTGAATACTAAATATAATATATATAAGTTTCCACCCAAATAAATGAAGATATATTTTTAGGTTATTCTTCAACTTATAAGTCTTATAAATGTTTTAAATAATTTCTTGTACTATTGATAAAACAACAAATGTTATAATTGATGAAACTGATCCCTTTTTTTTTAAACAACCTTATAATAAATCTTTAGATGTTATTTCTTAAAATAATTTTAATTTTTTTATAACATTCTTCTCATAAATAAATAACTAATGAATATTTTTTTCAAGTTATTTTTTGGGTTTATTTTGTATCAATTTATAATGCACTAAATTTTAAAAATTCTATAACTTAGTGGTTGCTTAGGAATCATTCTATTTATTGTTTCATTAGTGATGTAGATCAACAAATTATATCTATAAGTTATTTGAGAAATTAAATTTTACATCTATAATTACTATCCAAATTAGAACCTATGAATGCTAATGAGGATTTTGGTGGTGATGATTAGATTAAGTTAATTCCAAATGAGCTCAATGAGTTTAAATGGAAAAAACATTGTATATACATTGTATGAGCAATAAAAACTTCTATGATGGGGGAAAATGGGTTTTCATAATAAATGATATGAAAATGGAATAATAGATAGAAATAAATCTAGACTTGTTGATAAAGGTTATAACAAACAATAGAGGATATATTATGATGAAACATATTCTCTTCTTTAAGGAATTGATGTTATTAAAATAATTTTTGTATTTAAAGCATTCCTTAATTTCAAACTATTTCAAATGAATGTGAAGTGTTATTTTCATAACATATATTCCTATGAGGATGTTTATATAGAGAGATCCCATGTTGTATAAAACATAGAACATGATGAATATATATATAAATATACCAACATATTATATGTACATAAATGGCATCAAGAACATGTAATGATTGGTTAACTATATTTTTGTTATAAACCAATTTTATCATGAGAGAATTGAGTCAAAATAATTTTAAAAAATAAGTTGATAAAGAGTTTTTCAGTAGTTAATATTTATGATTTACTATAACCACAAGTTCCTATATATGGGTAGGTCATATCATGGCCCCGCATCAGTTTTTAGATTTTTCATTTCCAGCTATCTCCACCCTTCAAATTCATCAATTCGATTTTTTTTATTTACCTATGATTTCCAATATTAGTTCCCATAATGTGTGAAAAAATAAGATTATGAAAAGTGGTATTTTCTTGGAAAATACATTTTCAAATATCATAGATTGATATGTTTGATTCAAATAACAAAATAATTATTTCATTTCAACGTTGTGAATAGGTTTCATTAGAGTATCCAACTAATGATTTTGATCTCTAATATCCTGAGATAGTTATATAATTAAATCCTTTAAATCATTTTGTTAACGAAAATGTCAATTATAATGTTTCCTCTACCTTGTTTGGGAAAATACGCTATCTATTCATTTAAAATAATAGTAGGCTTGGTTGGTGTTCCTTCTGAAGCAGATGATTTTTTACCATCTCAAAAGTGTCTGAATAGACCTAAATTTTTCAGAAAATATAAAGACAGAGATTCTCTTCTATCTATCTATGTGGATGTAATAAGTGTTTTATATCTGACTCCAAAAGCTATTGTAATTAACTTATAGATGAAAGGTTACCTTATCCCTAGGAAAGGTGATAGGTATACATTGAAATCATCTAATGATTTATATTATTATATTTAATCAACTTGAAATAAATATATCTGGTAAATATTATTTTCATTACTGTAGAAAATATCAAAACATCTTTAATAATGTTAATGATTATTTTGTTTGTATCATTCCAAATGAAACTAATAGTTAAATTTAAGGACTTATTTAAGGTTCAGTACAAATCCTACCCATTCAAAGAGAAGATTTTTCTTATTGGTTAAGATACACTATCGAGGATGTAGTCTTTTTTTATTCAAAATCAAATAAGATTGTTGAAGAAGTTGACAGTATTTCTTTTATTACCAAACCATCAATGAAAGTATTGGATGTAAAAAATAAGTTAAATGGTAAAAAAATCTCCTACAATGAATCAAACGAAATAAAATAGAATTATTAATGATGTTTCTATGTAGTTGATGTCACATAAATCTCAAAAGAAACTAGAGGATCTAAGGATCGGTCTTGATCTTGTTGAGGTTAATGCCCTAAATATCAGAGTGCAAACTATTTAGAGGAAAAATAAAAATAAAAAAAGAAAAATAATTGGTTGAAAGAATTAAATATTGTTTAATTTTTTTTAAAAGAGCATAGAAATATTTATATAGTCCAGTACATATGATATCTTAAACAAATAATGTTATTCCGGAAGCACAGTTTGTTTTATAGGAAACATCAGTTGTTCAGGCTAATATGCCTTAAGTACATGATATGGGAATGGAAAATATATTTGTTCAAGAATATGTTCCTAATGTATATATGAACGAATCAAAACCAAAATTAGTTATAAGGGGAGGTTTGAAATCATAAATACTATTAGAAGAATATCAAGTGAAGGACTTCAAAGTGGATGACAAACAAAAATTTCAAGAAAAAATATAACTAGTTGTAGAAGATGAAGTGGAGGAAAACGAGGATAAGTAATAAAATGAAGAAGAAGAGTCCCAGAAAGATGAAGGATTAAAATGAAATGAATCATCAAAATCATAAATGTCTTTAGTATATTTACCCTCACAATATCATAAGGTCAGAAATCCAAACAGTTCATTTGAATGATCATCATCAAAAATTAAAGGAAATGTAACCTCAAAAGAAGAATAACTTGACCAACATTCAAATACCAAGAGTTAGTGATAAATAATAATTAGATGAATTGATTAATGTTATGAATGTTTCAGAGAAAAAAAATTGTACCTCAAAAAGTATGAAATGAATTTGTATTAATTGATAAATAAGTTTATGTCAGAACGAGCAGAATGAAACCACTCAAAACTTCTTCAGGATCATAGGATTCAGAGGTAACCATTTACCGAAAATGTTTGGAAAATATTTTTAAATACATGAAGACGAAATTACCAACAATTCCACAATTTATTAAAATTGATACAATATTTAATAATTTTTAAAACATACTCACTAATAAATCTGAGTCAATAAAAAGATTAAATAGAATCAGTTATTCAGTTTGAAGCAGATTTCCAAAAATTTTAAGAAAACTCTTGTTCTCACAAAATATCATACAATAAAATTGTAAAGTGGTCCATCCAGGTACATAATGATGATATTGATAATGATGTTCAGTTACTCATTGTAAAGACAATTTAGATAGATAAATATGAATCTGTCTACAAGTTATCCTTAGATATGTCTCATGTAGTAATTTTTATAGAAGAGTTCCGAGATACATCAAATGAATGGAAAAAAATATGTAAACGTTTTGAAAGAAAAGGATGTTGGACTTTAATTGAAAAGCCTTAGGTAATAGTCTTGTGATGACTAATTAAACCTTATTAAGGATGAAATATAAGTTATGGAGCATGATGTTCCAAAGAAAGATGTTTTGGATGATGATATTGAAGATTTTGATAAGGATCAAGAGGATTTAGGGAAAATCAAATCAATAGTTAAGAATATGTTGATGAAGGAAAGAATACATTTTCTTTTGAACTCTAAATGCAGTTTTTATGAAACATTCAAAACTTTCTAATGAATGTAAGTATATTTTCATCCAAATATTTTTCTCTAATGAATTTAAATTACTTTTGGTTGTATGTTCTTCCTATTAATTCATGGTTGTTTAGATAGTTAATAAATTATTAATGTTATATTTTATAATATTTCATACAAATATTAAAAAATTCCATTTCATTTTTTAAAATAAAAAAGTGGTAGAATGATTTATAAAAATATTGAATGCTTTTTAAAAATAAGGAGAATATATTGTAAATGGGGAGATATTATACATTGGGGGAGAATTATTTTTTAAAACTGGAGAAGTATTCAATGGGGTTGATGTTAAAAATAATCCATTGTATTAATAAAAAATTATAAACTCCATGGGAGTTATATATAATATATTTAATGTTAATAAAGGAACTAAGTGTCTTAATTATTTCAAGTAATATTTTTTTATTTACGTACTTCTGGGTTGTGGTTCCTAAAAAGAGAGAGAATTTTGAGTCATAAGTATGAATTCTTACCCTTATATTACTTTTTTCGATATCAGAAATATTTCTTAAAACATTTTTTACCAATTATAAATATACAATGTATTTTTAGTATATTTTTTGTAGAAAAAATTAATTTCTTCCATGAATAGATATTTTATAATTTATTTCAAATGTAAATTTTAAATTACATAATTATATTCATCGAAATAAAGGTGTATCCAATTATCAAGACAAATTTTACATGAAATTTGTTAGACATTGATATTCTCTACCCGAGTAAAAAAATAATGACCATCAAGATGACCATCGTACTAATCGATTAGAATAATCCTTATTTGGATTTTCATATTGATTATCAATATGGATGTACATATGATGAAATAAAGTTTATTATATGATGAACATAATAATTGTGTCTATTTTAAGGAATACATTAACAATTTTAATGGTGATAAAACAAAATGACATCGTACATTTAATTATTCCAAGAAAGCTTAATATTTCTATGATCTAGTTGTCTGATGTTGTTAAAAATAACTTAGAAATATTTTTTTTATATTTTCCCAAAAAAATTTGGTCATTTGTATATTTTCTTGAGCCAATCAACTTTCACTACTCAATTTTATTAATGTTTACTTGGCATGAACATCTCATTCCAATTTCATAGTAATAATTAAAAGAGATGTAGTTCTATGGATTCATTATTAGGGTTTTTTCATTATAAACAAAATATTTTTTTAATAATTCTTAAGTTATTTTTATAATCAAGGGATACTGGGGAGAGGAAGATGGAGAATCGGTTCCCTTGAATCAAGGGATTTCAGGTTGAGGAAGACTGACATTGATCATTTTATCGTTGGATTTGAAGGATAGTAAGATAAATCTTATTCTGATCATCATATTGAGTAATTCACTAATAAATAAAGACATAATTTATAGTTAGTATAAATGTGTGGATACCATTAGTAATAGATATGTATTACCTTTGCTCTGCATGTAAAAATAATTTATTCTTTAATATATATTTTAAGACATTCTTACTTTTACTACCTATTATTTTAACTTGTTTTTAAAATTCTATACTCTATTCCTTGAAATATATATTTAGAATTCATACTGATCTTTATATGCTACTTTTTTATGAGTGTAACATTGATTATAAAAAAACTTACTATTATATAATCATATTAACAGTGATTGTGTTTTTTACCTCTGGTCATCAGAAGAAGTCTATATCTTCTAATATTACATTAAGAGGTTTTTTATTACCTTAAAATTTTAAAACTGCAATTCATTATGCCTCTGGTATTTATATCCATCTATGATACTCTTATGATCTAACACATAAATATTCTCTAGTATTTATAGAAACTCTAATCATTATAGAATTATAGTTGTAAAAAATAGAGTATAGGTTCCATAACCATAATAATAGTGAACCATCCTCTTGTTTTGTGGATGTGGGGCTTCAGTGGAATTACCCAAAGCCTCCCAATCTTATCCAGAATTGATATATGATTTCTATGTTTCATTAATAGAAATTTATCTTCATATAAACACTCTCATAAAAATTATTTTCGGATATATGTAAGCATTTTGTTGATAACATTAACTATAAATTCAATATCATTACAAATATTTTAAATTCAAATAGACTATATTAGTTTCAGAATAGCTATATTAATTAATTCATAACTCATTTACTATAATGAGGAATGATCTCATTTTAATGGATACAAAATGTTAAAAAATTACATTAATTTTATTATAAATAATAAAAAACTAAATATGCATCCATATTTGTGCAATAAATCACCTAAATAATAAAAGAAAATGTGCAATCACGAAAATAAACTTATATTGGGTAACAAATTAATTTAGTCCTCAATTTGGAACACAATATCTAAATATGATGGTTTGAATCCCAACATGAAGATAAACCGAATAAATAAAATTCATTATATCAACATCATTATAATTGTTTTTATTTGGATGTCCAAATAGTCCAATGAACCAAAATATTGAATTTTTTATTAAGTATAAAACACTATTTTAAGAAACAAAAATTATAACAGTGATGATTTATAAAAAAAGACATTATGATATGAAAACTTTTAAAGATATGAATTATATATTTCAATATGTACAGAATATTTCATGATATCTTTTATTTAATGGAATGTAGGTTTCTCATGTGATCTATTTTTTCGTCTTTTTGATAAACAATTTTTCATCAGTGACTTCATGAGGTTATATATTATATCTTAGAGTATAAAATCATGTGATTACACTTGGGTTATATAAATTAATCTTTTTATTTTTTTCACAAAACATGATTTGGAATCCTTGAATATCATATATCCTATAGAACATATGTTCCATGTTTTTTCATTTAAATGTTAAACATTATTTTTCATTACACACCACGGTGTGAGAAATGCACGATAAATTCATAACATATTTATTCTTATACATAATTTTTTTAAATTTATGCAGACCATGTAAAGAAATTCATATCATGTTTAAAATTACACTTTCACTTAATTTCCGTTTATTTTCATTTTTCAAATGAACATAGTTAATAACATATGTAGTCAACTACTTGAGTGTTACAAGAGGATTCCTCAAGAACATGTGATTATCCATTTTTATTTATCATGTGATTAAGTTGTATGGTAGTATTATTATTTAACAAATGTATATCCCCATGAAATTCTATAAATAAAAAAAATGAAACTCTACGTGGAATTCATATGATAATACATATAACATTCAAGGATAAATCATCTGAGAGGAACATTATTCCAAATTCACTGAAGATTGTACTTCAAAACTATATATAGACTCCATCATATTTCAATTGTCTGAATATTTTATAGTAATACTTAACAATGATTGATAATAAAATAATGTCTTTAAATTAATTATTTTACTTTTTGAGACAGATCTGATAATTCCAAATAGACACTTTATGAAATTTTGAAAAATCATGAATTTAATTTTTCAAATTTATACCAAATTTTATCATTCTAATTTCATCACTTCATACATAGTAAATAGAAAAATATAGTCAATATTTCATAGAACACGTTGATTTTTTATATAAAATCCAAATCCCCAAAAATTGAAATGCATATATACTCAATCCACCCTCAAAGAATCTTATAAGAAATAGTATCATCATTGAATGTCGTTAATTACATAAAAATAAACTGACATAATGAAAATGATATTAAATAAATTATAGTAAATTAATAATTATTATCTTTGACATGGGTATCCTTTGTATACATGATTGATGAGTGGAATTCATGATCTACTCTTGATGGGTGGATCTCTCTAATAAATCACCATATAAGTTGTTTATTTTATGAAGCCTTTATTCCTCTATGTTTGATAAATTTTGTGGCTCATGAAAAATCCACATGGTTATTCTCTTGAACTATGATAATCCTTTTATTCAAACTGACACATAGATATAATATATGTTTCATCATTTCTCCCCATTTTTCCATAACACATTAAGAAATGGTTCTCCATCCATATAGTACTTGGTATATATTTTTCTAATGATGAACAAAATAGAGTGAACCATATTATTTTTCTTCCTCCCTAGGATAGTATATACATATACATTAAAGAACTCAAACACTAAAAACATTGGGTCCTCACTCTCTATATTTTATGTTTTTATCAAACCACGATCATCATAAATCCCAATTTCTATTTAATACACGTGAAAGAAATTATAAGAATGTAAATATTAAAATTCACTCAATCCCTCTATTAATGTATTCCATTACATATATTAATGTGTGAATCTATTTTATAATTACAACAAATCTTTTCTTTATGTGTATTTATGTATCGCCTTTTAACAACACAATCAAATAACAAAAGGAGATCTTAGGATAGATTTTTCAATCTCTCCATTTATTATCATCTCACTATCTTCCCTATAATATAGAATATATTTTCCTTCCCCATTTAAAATTACTCTTTATTTATCCTCAATATTAATCTTCCCCTTAATTTTTAATTTTTATGAAAATAATGATTTTGTGGGATTGGGGAATACATAAATGTAATAAATGTGGTCATGGATGGTGATAATATTAAATCAACAATTATACTTTAACAAAATCAAGAAAGTGTCATCAATATTTAATGATGAAAAAATCTCAATTTAAATATTCTTTCCAATCTCTAATTTCACCAATATTGTCTCCATTTTAATCCATCTTATATATTAGAATCAATAGTATCAGTATGTATATTCTTATTCATATTGTAAATACTCCCCATGCAATTGGATTCATTGGATATATTATTTCATAATTTTAAATGACATGTTTCCACTATATTCATGTCTCCATAATTATTCATACATTGTTTTATAATACTAATAATTATTTGATACAATTTCATATACACTACAAACCTAGAATTCATACATAATATCTACTTTGTCATAAATACAATTTTTATATATATTCATTACCCTATTGTTTTGATTTATTTTAATGCCTCCTATAAATACTAAATTTTATAGACAATAGGGATATATTATAAATTTCTTATACCATCCTATAATATATAATTATTTTTATGTAATAAACCAACATCAGTAAACATGCTACATCACCAAAGACAACTTACCACATGTCTCAAAGCGTGTTCCTAGTCATCATGGATTGGAAACAAGTGTTGAGGTTGTAAAACATACACATTGATAAGGGATTTACCCTCATAATCATTTTTACCTAACTTTTGTCTCTTATTAAGAATATAACATAATGTGTCCCTATATTGGAAATAATTTACAATTAAATAATAATTTGAATAATATGAAATTAATAAAATATAAAATAACTTAATAAAATAAAATAACCATCCATCATAAAATATCATTAAATTAATTAATCTACTCAAAAAGTGTCACCAAAATTAAAGGCACAAAAAATATACTAATGTAATTAATATAAGAAATGTACCAAAATCCCATGTGATTCAAAATGACATATGAACATGTATATGTGAACCAAGGAAACATCCAAATGCAAAAATAATTTGTCTAACAAAATATATATTATAATATAAAAAATTTATTTCATTAAAATATTACCGATAAAAAGACATGAGAACTATATCAACACCAATTTGTGTTTATAAGTTGTTAGATAAACATGACTGGTAAGATTACACAATATTATTTATGGAATTATATTTTTATTTCATTCCATTATTCTTTTTTTCAACAATTATTAAAAAAATACTATTAAATTGTGAATAAATTTTATAAAAAAATAACTCTTATAATTAAAAACTATATCTTAATCATTAAACCCACGATTAGTATTCAAAAAAATTCAAATACACTTTAAAACATTAAATGATTCATATTTTATTTATAAAAATTATTATAAACAATTTACCTCATAACTTCAAATAATTCATTCCAAACAGTATGAAAAAATTGTTAGATTTGAAAAAAATTCAAATAATAAAATCCCAACATTAAATCATAAAAAAAATAAGGTAACCTAAGAATAATATATGTAAAATATTAAAAATATATTACGAGTAACAATTACAACAAAAAATTAATGTTCATAGGAGAAGCAATCCACACATTAAAATTAATTGGGAAATAAGAAAATATTAAATCTAGACGCATAACATAAGGATATTTAAGGTGAAATCATAATATGGTATAATGTACACAATGGGTAACTCACATGGTCCTAAAGGGACACTCATAGATGTACTCTAATGGAACCATATATAAACTTAATACTCTTTTTATAATATTATATCAAGTTTCTTTCTCTCAACTATACTAATTATGTGGAACTCGTAATAGGAATGTTCTCATCATGCACTAATGGATACTACCCAATGAAAAATCAAAAGTACAATAGTAACCTCATGTAGTTAACTGAGGGTCCAAGGAGATTATATAATGGAGGTGACGATATATTTCATACATAAAATCATAATATCTAGAAAATAAATTAATGTTACTTCAACTTTTATCCTCTAAAACACATCAAACAAAACAACCATTTTCAAATTTATACACAATAATAAACAATTCATATCACATAATATCCATTTCCGTTTAAATAATAATTATATGGGTAAACAATACCAATGTTGTAAAATATTTCAAGAAAACAATTAAATGTTTTACCTAAGGATACTTCAAATTGAAAATAGAAAACAAATCCATGAAATCATCCTATATCAAATTATTAACCACAAAACCCATAAGTAGAGAATTATTAAATCCAATATTAAATCTATATGATAGATAAATATGAAAAAATGTATAATATTTAAGATAAAATACAATAACTATTTAATATATATCAAACATAAATGTAATTAAAAAAATTAATATCTGAATCATCTTATTTTGAAATTAAATGGACCACAAAACAGCTCTTTGTTTATTAATATTATTTTCAAAAACTTTTTAAAATTTTTTTAAAAACCACTAGAGTGCCTAAGAATTTGATTTATTTTTATAAATCATAAATATCATTAAATTATATATTTCTTCACACATAAGAAATAAAATACATGGAAATTAATTTATGATTAAATTAATAATAAAACATGTAGATATAATCTTTGTGAATGTGGGTATATTTATTTCAATCATCGAATGATATTCCAAATAAATTCAATTTCCCAAATCAACTACTAGAAAAGATTATTATTTCATTAAATGCTGTTATTACAAAATTGTATGATAGAGAATACTCATAGAAGGAAATTAAAATCTGAAACATCATAACACCCCCCCCCTCAATTTATTTTCATGAAATAAAAAACTCTAGGCCACATTGGCCATCAGGTTTAAGAATAATAAAAAAAGAGAGAATAATAACAATCAATAAGAATACTAAATCAACATAAATGAATAAATTAATAGGTTTTCATAATAGATGTCCAAATATGATTCCAATAGTAAAGGGACAATGTGTAGATGTTGTGGAGGAATTCAAAAGATTTCAAGTTGTTTTGAGGAGGAAATATAACCCTTAATTATTTTAACTTTGTAACAAAAAATAAAACAATAATGATTTAAATAATATCAAATTCCCTATAGATGAGTAGAAAGACAATTCAAATTAACTATTAATTTCAAGGGCTCTACATTCATATTCACCCAACATATGCACGCTATAAAATATATTAATACATTTAGTTTTCATATAAAAATAATTATATATTATATAATCAATGAATAATAAATTTAAAAAATGAGAAAGCCATCCATGGTGTAATAATTATCACTACGATATTACTTTATTCATAGAAAAGTCCATCTACAGTACACAAAACTAAAGGAAATAAACAATCACCACTTTTATAATATTTTTTCATATTATTATTTACTTTATAAAACCAAAATATGGTATAATTGCATAATGGAAGAAAAATCATGTTTTAATACTAAATTAAAATTATATAAAATAATAGAGACACAGAAAAGATACATCCTAAATTTAGTATATAACGATAACCACTCATAATAGACCAATTAAACAAGAAAAAACTAAAATAGTTAGCACTCTTCAAAAAAATTAAAATTAGAAATACTAAAATATCTTGACCCAAATATATGTATTTTATAAATTCTATTGATTGCTAAAATAATTAGTCAATTGAAACTAAGATGTTTATAGAATCCAATTTAAGATACCTTGGTAGTTCTTTATCACACTAAAAGAAATACCATGACATGATGTAGGCCTCCCAATCATTTATAATTATCCCCATGTGGATGAAAAAGTCTAAGGATAACACCCCCTTATTATTATATTATTACAATAATACATCTCATCTTCAAAATTATAAAAACAGAGATGGATAAAATATTTTCACTAACACTATAATATCAATTATAAAAGATAGATTCAAAAAAACAAAATAATTGGAGCATATAACATGAAAATAATATTAGATAGATACAACAATGTTATTTATGAAACAAACCAGAATGAAGAGAGTATATTTAGAAAATGAACAACCAATGTTTTATATTAAAGAACATTTTTTTAAATATTTTCAAAATAAACATAGACATATCAATCATAATCTTCTTCATAGGCTATATCCTAGATTCATGTTTTGTATGAGAATTATTTCCCAATTGATAAATCAGGTAACAATGTACTATAACAAAACCAAACCTAACATATCGATGAATATCTCTCATGTATTTATAGACTAAAGTAAAGGAGTGTCTTGGGATACCATGCTTGAAACATAGAAGAGTTATGTTTATAATCAATGAAGTTAGAATAAGTAAATATTTTTCTTATTATTGTCAATACTTTCTTTATTAATTTATTCTTATACTAACTAATTATTTTATTGATTTCCATTTTCTCTCCAGATGGAAAGGAATCACAACCTGAAGCAGGTTGTCTCTCCAAATTTTCCTCTACCTTCATGGCCTTATTAACTAATTTCATATATTATGCCAGGATATAGAAAATACTTATTAGAATAAAATTAGAACAAGTCATGTTTCAATGAAATTATCTTTTGGTGGGGCATTTATGTAAAGGCCAAAAGTTCTAATAATTTTATATTATATAATAATATATGAATATTTTTCAAATAACATAATCATCCATTCCTGAATCATTTAGGTGTGTTTCCTCTGGAATGTTTGATAAATAAAAAACTATCCAATAAGTGAGCTATGTAATCTACCACTATATTCATCCAAACATGAACCCTTATATGAAATATCATACATATTATCTTTAATCGAAACCTATGGAAAGGAAACATAATAATGGGTGGGAATAGATTCTCAGTATGGTTAAATAGGGGAGATATTAACATATATTGAGCCTATGGGTATGAGAACAATTAAATAACATTTTAAAACCATACCCTACATATCATAGATCATAAAATTAATTCATTGAATAATTATTTTTAGTTCATAAGACATTAATCAAAATGATATCAATGATAATGATCAATATGTTTATAAATTTTCTATTATTAATAGATTTATGACATACGCATAAGTATAAAAATTTCCCTAGTTGTTCAAGTTTCATTACCAAGACTATCATAATTGAATGGGTTCACTCCACAAACCATCATTGTAGTAAGGGTTCACTCCCAATACTATCACACTGGATATATTCCCTTATTGAATTGGGTTAACTAACAATTACATTCATATTTATCTCCTAATATATCATTATTAACCCAATTTATTTGAGGGAGAAAGAGGCCCCACCTATCACATAATCAAAATTATACATATGCGTATTCCAGATGATCATAAAAAATTAAACATATCAGAACCCATGAAATGAAATATTCTTTATAAATTTTTTTAATAGCATACCATGTGAAAAAAATATATGTTTTACAATCATTTCATAATTTCATCATATAAAACCCCCTAAAAAGTGTTTCATAAGAAATTTATCATGGTAGAACCCTTTGAATATAAACGTGTTTCATAAATTTATTATTATAATGATCATAAAATATTAATAGAAATTATAATAATGGTCCTCATGGATCATATTACCTTTAATTCATATATAACATCAAAGGATTTCATCTCAGAATGTTAATGATTTTAAAAGTTTACTTGGACTATTTCAGGAGGAAAATAAGCGTTTGACTTTGAATTTATCTATTGATAACCTTAAACATTTTCAAAAACAATTTACATAAAAATAATTTTGAAAACATATAAATGAATATTCCATTATAATAATAGTCATTTTGTGTGAAATCCTGAACCCAGGTGCCACATAGGGGTGCCCAAGGCTTTGTTGGCCACATGACCTCAAGTACAACTCCCTGAAGGACAGTGGTTTCCAATTAGAAACAAGGTCATAGGGTGTGTCCATAGGGTGAAAATTCCCTCATTACCAGAGTGTATCATATTGGATAAATATATTAATGGTTAAATATTATACATAGTATAAACCTGTGTAATAAAATAAGAATATAGAATAATAAACAACAAGAACAACTGATAATGATATTTAAAAACGTATTCATTTCATTTACTTAAAAAACCAGAAACTATGGAAAAAGGGATCATGAAATACATGTTATAAAAAGAATAAAAAATAACCATAAAACTATAAAAGAATATTGAACTCCATATTGGTCGTATGCTTCCATGTTACATGATGGAAAGCAAAAAAAATCTGCTTTCCAATAAGGGATGCTTCCCCTTGTCAACAGATGCATACATTTAGTATTATCATGAACCAATGGTAACTCACATAGGGTGTGAGATAAATCCCAATAGTATTCCACTTATGGTGTCTATAAAATAAAATTCATGTAATATAAACTAAAATAATGTAACAGGATGAATATATAACAGTTAAGTAGATTAGTAATGTAAATAACCAAGTACCTACTTCAACCTCAGCTAGTTTGTGAACATGTAATCATTTCATTAATTATTTATGTTCTAGTTTAAGTCGGTATTTCATATTAGGTATAACCAGAAATATTATCCTAAAAAGTTAATAATAAAGATAAAATATCCAAGGAATAACAAGGCATCAACAATGAATATAATGAAGAGGATAAAAGTTAATAACCATGGAATCCTTGAACTCAGGGGATGAATCAACTTAGTAATAATATATATCTTATAAAAGGGTTTGATTGTAATCCAAATGGAATCACCTAATTAATTCAACAATAAGGATTCTAACCCGGTATAAGGAATATATATAGGGTGAAATTGCAAATGAAATGACTAGGAACAAGGTTGTAACCAAGGTTCATCATATTTATATACATTACGATGGATACAAGGAGTTTATCTAAGGCATCTTGAACTGATAAGGGATGGATCCTACGATGTCATACTTGGAATAAAATAGTATACGAGGTTCGTTTTCTAAGGTTGGTATCATCCCCAGAAACTGGTATCCTTTAATTGGAATGGAGTCCATGAGTGCTCAAGGAATTCCCTTTTGAATACAAGGAGAGATCAAGACTTGCCACTCATATAGTAATGATTAGGTACATATGAAATAAGCACCATATAATTGATTTATTTAATATAACTAGGCCATGTAATACTCATTCCATTAATTAACTCAATGGGGTTCATTTCATACCTTTCATTAGAGTGATGAGGATAATAGGGCATGCATACATTTAGTTTATTAATTTATATATTCCATATTATATTAATTATGTTCACTCATGTTCCATCTATTAATAATTGAATATTTTGATATAGATTTGAAACTATGACATTTCATTACATTAAATTTTGAAAATTCATATATATATATATATATATATTTCAATCCATTTCTATATAATATTTATTTTTAAATCATAGTAACCTACCTTAAGAGGGCCATGTGATAAGAACACATTTTCAAGAAATAACATTTCATTGATTTAATTAAACAATAACCATTACATAGGTCGATTCAAAGAACAGATAAATGGTAGAATATATAATAATAAAGAACCAATAAAAGTAATATTTATGGAAATAACCCTACCTTGATTGGTCGGCGTTATGTTCAAAACCATGATGATGTATAAATTTAATGAAAATGGTCTTAGAATAGTTTTCAAGTCACTATAAGCAAGGCACATTAATTTAATAGGACACGCCCAATGAAATCAGTATGAACACAAAAATATTTATTAAATAATGTAATATAAGGGATGAGTTACAAACCCACTACCTTAGGCTCGTATGACTATCCACATCCGTAATCATCCTATAATTCAACATGCATTGGTAGGTACCTGAAAATTAGATCAACAGCATGAAAACTGGGAATATGACCCTGAACCTAAATAACAAAATTGAGAATAAGATAAATGACTAAAATATTAAAAGGAATTGATATATTGTAGATAGGGGACCAATAAGAAAAATGGGGCTTTGATTAGTCTATGGACATATGAATAGAATAAAATACTACTAATGAGATTCAAAGAAACTCAAAAAGGGAGAGGGAGAGATCTCCTCCATTTGAAATAAAAAAGAGGGAAGGGGTTTGTTAAAACATTTCATTGAGGGAATAGTTTTCATTATACACAAAAATAGAGGTTCCATGGATGGGCCACATGGTTTTCAAAACCATGTGCCAATAGTGCACCTTCTACATTATAAGGGGGTCACTCGTAATGTTATACCACATAGTTAGTGAAACCTAGATGAATTTGTGTGAATCCCCTCTAATAAAAAATGTAGACATTTCACATGTTTTTGTAGAACCTAGAACATGGTTATCCAAATTCATGGGCCATTAAAAACATTATTTCCCTTCACAAATGGTTATGGAGGACTATATAGGTTGGACCACACATTTTATAGTAAACAAGAAGCCCAATGTTTTTATCTAGTGGTAAGGGTTCTGCACTCCAAACAATACCCTCACACAAAACCCCCTCCCAAACATTTATAACCTCGTTATGAATCCATAATAGGTCTAAAATAATGAATTATATCAAATTTAGTAGGATCTATACCTAATATAATAATCATGTTCTTACGTTTTACCCCTTAAAGGAGATCATTGTGGAGTTGACCTTCCAAGGGTGGCCAAACACTATCTAAGAACAACTCTAACCTTGAAGTTTGTGCATCATCCTCCCACTCCCATGTTTCATCCTATAGACAACCTTGCTACTATAGAATCATACTCGGAAGATATACTAACTTTTGAGAGCCTTCATAATTCTACCAGTTGTGCTTATATGATTCTCCTCTAAAGAATAATTATCATCTAACTCAAGCACCTTTGGATAAAAAGTATGAGATGGGTTAGAAAGATAATGGATTAGATCAGAATCCTGAATGATGTTGTTCATGGAATGGTGCCTCTAAGGTAACATTAAATGATTTTCTACAAGCCTGACCTTATATAGAATCCCAAATGGTCCTAAATGATAAGGTGACAGGTTTGCTTTCCTCTATATCCATCTATGTCCAAGCCTAAGATATAATAATAGGAAAATATGATCCATGAACATGAACTCTAGAAGTTATTGATGGTGTTTGGAATAAAATTTCTTTCTAGATTGAGAAGCAGATGTACACATCAAGATTAATTGAACCTACTCTAAAGTCACCTTATTGATATAGGGACCTAGTAATGCTACCTTACATACCTCAAACTAGCATAGGTGTGAATAGAATATCATACCATATTAGACCTAAAAAGGTTCCATCTATATTATATCCTAAAAGAAAATATTTTTTGGATAACATGATTAAAGGGATATGATTTTCCCAAGAACCTCTAAAATCATGGAAACACTCATCTATCATGTCCTAAAACATATATATTATCAATTCCAAATGAACATCAGTGTGAAGGTAAAAAGTAGTTCTTAGAAATACATGTGTGAAAATTTCCTTTTGTTACTCATGTAATAAAAATTATCTGTAATGTAACACCACAAGCTTCCACGGTATGTTTCTCTTTGAATAATACATTAGTTTGTGTTGTACGCAACTTCAAGTTCTAACAGCCACCACAACCAATCAAACCAGCCATTATGAATAGTAATACCCACTTTTTGAAATTTTATAAATTTTTCATTTCAAAATGGACATTATTTTTGGATTCCGAATATCAAAATTAGCCTCGGGTGAATTTTTGGTATTTTTCTAAAAACATTCAATTTTTTAGGAATAGTGAAAAAACACTGAGTTATAATTTTAAAAGGAATTTTTATATATATTATTATTTTTATTATTTAAATTTAATTAAGGTCAAAATAGATACATAATACCTATATAAGTTCAATTTATCTTATTGGAGTTTTTTTACTATAATTTTAGATTTATAAAAATTTTATTTAACTTTTCATCGTCATTTATCCACCTCCTAAGAGAATTTGGAAATTCACGTAAAAATTAATTTTACCATTTATGTGAGTGGAATTTCAAAAATTTGGAAGACATGGTTAATATCAAGGAGTAAAATTTGGTTCAATAAGATAAAAATAGTTTTTGGTGAATAGTAACATTTTACTTTTATTTACCGCGGTTACAGGTAAATAGGGTAATTCAAGGTAAAAAGAATATTTTAATAATTAAAAATCACCTTAACACATGTCCTAACATTAATGGATGAGTAAAGGCCGACCATGGGCATCTTTGGGTTGATTTTGGTACCCAATGGTGCCACTTATGAATGATAATGACATTTTAGATTAATTAATTTAATGTAAAGGAAAAACTGACACACAAAAAAACCTTTAAGTAATTAATTTTTATATGGTGTTATATAAGTAATAATTTTGACTATAAATATTAAATAGAAATATAAAAAATTTTCCTACATAATGTTATTTTATTTATAATTTTTAACATTAAATAATTTAATTTATTAATGACATAATGATGATGCTGTATTTTCCTTGTTAATAAAATAATCAAATAATCGGTATTATAAATATTATAATAAATATAATTTGAATGTTTGGATGCCATAAAATAATTTTATTCGTTAATATGACATGTTAGTATTTCTTAAATTAATTTGTTTTCAAATTAATAAAGTTTTTAGGACTTTAACAAAAATCAATTATGAATAGTGTCAAAATTGAAAGAAATGTTTTTTTAAAAAATATTACATTATTAATTGATATTAAATTCCTAAAAAATTAAGGTTCGTCCAAAAGACTAATATAATGATAGTTGAATCATTAATTAACCACTTGGGGTTTTATTGGATGTATATAGTATGTTGACTAACTATATAATATAAAAATACAAAGAGACATGGTAAATGTCCAACTATTTATCTAAGAGTTAAACCTAAATGATAATGTTACTATAGTGACCCAAACCTGTCTAAAATCTATTAGTTGGGTGGTTTTCGATGCATACCCACCATAGACATTGAATAATCCAATTTTGAATCATTAGAAATCGAATATGAATTTATTATAAATTAATACATTAAGTATTTCCAAAAGAGCCCCCCCCCTCCCCCATATAAAAGGACACCACTTCTCTCCAATTCTTCACACCATCAAAGCCTTTTTGTTCAGCCAAACCCATCCCAATATTCTCTAAACTTCCCTAAATTCAACCTAGAGGCCTTAGTTTTATCATAAATCAAACCAAAGGAGCCCTTTTTATCAAATCAAAAGGCAAAACCCGAAGAAGAGGTAATATTTTCACCACCCTTTTTCATGTTCATTTCTTATTCAACATCATCTTTATTTGTTATTTCCATTATAAAATATTAACTCTAGTATCTTATATATACTATGATGTTAATATAAATATGGTACAGCCTTATTCAGTATTCTATCCATCTTTTGAATGACATGTCACCATACGTGCGTGTGTATGGCTTATTGTCTCAACATCGTGGTGTAAGTGTTATTCAAAAACATTATAGCTTGGATGGGTATGATAATGATATGTAATTGATTTAAATAAAAAATAAAACATGATAATTATTCTGTATATATTATAGTCCATCCAATTATATATTATTTTAATATCAAAAGAATGGTATTGTCGCTCGTGCGTACATACGGACTACTGTCTCCACGAACACGATGAAATTCATTCCCCATCATATCCATGCAATTATAATTCTCATTTGATGAATAAAAATAATGATTAAGAAGATGATATCATTTTGGATATTAATAATATACCACCTATCCATAATAATCATGGCTTATGTAACAAAACATATAAAAGAAAACGAGTAATTTAACACTTGAAATGACGATAATACTAAAATATTATTAACAAAGCAATGTTAAAAGATCATATATGATATATTATTAATGTATATGATTCTTGAATAATTTAATAACAATTATTTCACCATTATACATGAGGTTAACCTACCCTCAACCAAGGAAAAGTACAAGGTAAGGGTTTATTTCACCATCTCTTCATTATTCGAGGTTGTTTATACCTAATTATCTACTGGGACCTCATTATCATCCACATCAATGTTTCATACAAATTTTCTTCAAAACATTATTACTATTTTACATAATATTGTTTAATGTCATTTACAACATTTTTTGTCTTTTTATAAGAAGTTTATAAAGGAATCTTTTTGTCGTATTCCAAACAAGGACCATTTTAACCATTTCGACAGAATTAGGGTAAGAATGACTTTTCTTAACTAATATGGCGAGTGTGGCTATTTTCTGCTATAATAAAATCTTCAATTCTTACCTTACAAACTTATAAGAATATTTCCAAATTAAATTTTTTATTTTATAATTACGTTACTTTTAAATGATTTAAAAAAAATAGATATTTCTCTCAAATAGTTTTGATTTCATCTATGTCAACATATTTTGTTGGATTTTAAGCATATTTGAAGTTGAGTTACTATGATACAAAACTTCCATATTTTATTTAAGGTTTTTTGATATGTTTGACTGTGGATGTGTTATTTTTATACCATTTATGGTTTATGGAGAAAGTATTTACATTTGGTATAATAGTTTTAATACGAATACTTATGTTATGTTTAAACCTGTTTATATGAGGAATGCATTGGACTTAATAAGTGATGGGTGGATCCCTCTACATCTCCTTGATGCATCGGTAGGTCTCATGAGACAAAATAGTGTATTGGAACAAGGCCTTGACAAAATCTTATTTTTAGTCTTGGCACGAGTCCTTGGTTACGTGTTTATGATAGTCTGGCATTATGCATTCCATAATTATGAAAGTTGTTATTGATATTGCATGTGATTATTCTATTTGTATAATATCTATGTGAATAGGTAAATGGAATTATTTTCTTTTATTTTTGTCATATTATGTTGATGTTCACGTTTAAAAGGCTTTTGTTTTAGTTAAAAATTGCCTTACCTGTTTATGCTTATTTATGAATGTTTCTACTATATTGTTATCCTTACTGGGCATCTGAGCTCACCCCTTTCTATGTTTTATATTTCCTAGGATGTGAATAAGTATTTTATGAATGACCAGCAGGGATAGTATGAGGGGATATGAGTGTGTACTATGGACACTATGTTGTTGTAGTTTTCATTTTCTGATGTAATGTAAACTTAATGAATGTATCTAGTTATTCCAAAGCTACAAAACTAATCGGTCCTTCGAGACTTTATCTTTTTGTTATCATGGAAATGTTATGTAATAATGCACCAAATTTGGGTAACTCGGGTCGAGCCGTTACAGTTGGTATCATAGGAAGTTTAGTAAAAACCATGGAAGCTAGATTTAGATAAACTCTGATTAGAGCACATAGCCCTAAGATATACTTTGTAGATTAGTATAGAAGAACATCCTAAATTTTGGTATTGTAGATATTTTGTGAGTTTCCGAGAAATACATCCATGTCTAGATACGTGCAGGTTGAGGTGGCTCTAGCACAGATGTACCTATGGGTAAAACCCGAAAACGCCACTTTGAGCTAGACTCGAATGAGAACTGGTGCACGACAACAGGCCTTGCTACACTCTTGGTTATGACACTCCCGAGGGATATGCTTAGGATACTTATCATTTTCATTAAAATCCATTATGAAGAGTTTATGATTATATACTTCCTCAAAGAAAACATTTTTTTATGATTATGGATTATATCCATAAATAGTTCAATTTTTGATAAGTGTTTTACAAGTATGGAATTATGTATTTTGATTCATAAACTAATCTAGTTTATGCCACTGTTTAGAAATGGTGCCTAGAGGAAGGAATGGAACTATATCAATGCACGCACTCCATGTAGGGATTTCCCTCCTGCTCATGATAATTACAGTGGAGCTGGTGATTCCACTGGTGCTAATCAGCTAATCACCATACTGGGAGAACTCACCCAGGTTATGAATAATAACCTTACCCGTTTGGAGCACCCTGATCCATAGCCTGGAGGATCAATGTTAGATCGATTCATGAGACAACAACCACCAACATTCAATTTGAGTACAAATACATTAGTAGTTGATCAATGGATAAGTTCCCTAGAGAAAATATTTTAGGCTTTGTGGAGTAGTGAAAGGGAAAAAGTTGTCATGGTAGTTTATCACCTCACTGAAGATGCTAATCAACGGTGGTCATTGACAGAAATCACGAAGGATGGTTATGAAGTATCAAATATGAAATAGAGGGAGGTCAAAGAGATTTTCTTAGAAAAACACCTTCCTTGTGACCAACGAGAAGATATGGAAAGGCAATTTCTGAGTCTGAGGAAAAAGGAGAATGAGAATGTCACAAAGTATGCGGCTTACTTTAAAAGGTTAGTGAGGCATGCAGAAAATTATATACGTAACCCATGAAGTAAGATTGATCATTTCATTGATGGGTTAAAACTGTTTCTCCGTCGAGCATTAGTCTCACAATCTTTCTCATTATACAAAGACATTATCTCATGTGCTATCAAGACAGAAAAGGAATTTGTTATGTCTTACGACTTTAAGGAAAAGTAAGATAAGAAGAGATCTTCTGACCACTCTGGAAATGGAAATAAATGGAAGAAGGGAAAAGTTGATTATCCATCCTATAGTAAAAATGGGAAGAAACACCATGGTACTTGCATGAAGGGATTGGGAGTCTATTACAAGTGTGGTGAAGAAGGCCACCTAGCTAATGATTGCAAGGGAAAGAGATATGATGTCAACATGAAATGATATAATTGTAGAGAGAATGGATATTATGGAAATGAATGTCTTAATAATCAGGGGAACTTATCTCAGAAAATTCCAAGGGATCAATGCCAAGCTTATTCTATCACTACTGCTGAGGTAGAAGCTCTGAAAGACTTGGTGGCTAGTAATTTAATGGTTTCCTAAAGTTTAGAAAATGCTTTATTTGATTCTGGATCATCGCATTGTTTTATATCTTCCCTATTTTCTAAAAAAATTCTATATTTACAATTTGATTTAACAAGGGAGTTGTCAGATAAAACTCGTAAGGGATGTATCATTGCAACAAAGTTTTTTGAATCAGTCCCCATTAGAGAACATAAATGTTATTTATCTGTTGATCTCATTTTCATACCAACGATTGATTTTGATATAATCCTCGGTATGAATTGGATTTTGAACCATGATGTGGAGATTTATTTTAAGAAGAAAGAGGTTACAATTTTTGATGATGATGATAATGAACACCTTACTTTAGAGAAGAATCGTCACCACCTAATTCTTTTCTAGATCCACCCCCCAGTATCTCAACTAAATTCAATTATTGGGGAGGAAGCGAATGAAATGACTGTGGGTGAGGAAATTAATGTTCAAATAGAGGATGTACCTATTGTGAAATAATATGTATATGTGTTTCCAAAATATTTACCTGGACATCCTCCAGAACGAGATGCTGAGTTTTCCATTGATTTAATTCTAGGTTCAAGGCCTATATCGAAGACCCCTTATAGAGTGGCCACTGTGGAATTAGTGTAACTAAGAAAAAACTATAGGAATTGATTAATAAGGGATTTATTCACTCTATTTTTTCTCCATGGGGATCCGCTGTTCTATTTTTTAAAAGAAATATGGATCTATGAGGTTATGTATCGACTATAGGGAGATCAATGCTATAAAAAAAAGAAAAAGTATCCCCTACCTCACATTGATGATTTATTTAACCAACCCCATGGAGCTCAATAATTTTAAAATATTTGCCTTACATCTAGATACCATCAGTTGTGTGTGACTAAGGAAGTCATTAAGAAGTCAACAATTTGAACTAGGGATGGGCATTACGAGTTTAGTGCAATTCCTTTTGGGCTGACTAATGCACCCTCTGTTTTCATGGATCTAATGAACAGAATTTTCAATGAATATCTCAATTATTTTTTAGTGGTATTTATTGATGATATCTTTGTATACTCCAAAATCAATGAAGATCGTTAAAATCACCTGCGTATTATCCGGAAGACTCTGAGAAGATGAATTATATCGGATGTTTAGAAATTGTGAATTCTGGATTCAAGATATTTCTTTTCATTTCCATATAGTCTCTAAGGATGGAATCTCTGTTGACCCTTCTAAGATAGGAGCAATCCAAGAATGGACAGCACCAATGAGTATAACTGAGGTATGCAGTTTTATTGGATTAACATGCTATTATCGACGTTTCATCCTGAATTTTGCCCGATTGGCTAACCCATTAACGAAGCTCACATGTAAAGTGGTTAAATTTGTTTGGACAAAAGAGTATGATGAATGTTTCGTATAACATAAGATAAGATTAGTCAATGATCATATATTTACCCTACCGTCGGGGATTGATAGGTTTGTTATTTATAGAGATGAATCGAAGAAAGGAATTGGTTGTGTCTTTGTGCAGAATTATAGAGTTATTCCCTATGCATCACGACAGCTGAAAATTCATGAGAAAAACTATCCTACACATGATCTCAAGTTAGCAGCTGTAATCATTGCTTTTATGATTTGGATACATTATCTCTATGGTGAAAAATTTGAGATATATACTGATCACAATATTTTGATGTATATTTTCTCATAGAGAGATCAAGACATCAGGGAAAAAAGAGGGCTTGAACTACTCAAGGATTAGGATTGCACGATATACTACCACCCGGGGAAGGAAACTAAGGTGGCAGATGTTTTGAGCAGAAAGGATTGTGGAGTTTTGAACGTGATGATAATTTAAAGGGATCCTATTTTCATGGATCTAGTAAAGATGAATATCGGAATTACCATTGAAGGTGAAACATCGATACTTTTTCAAATTGTTTCCAAACCATCTTTTCTGAAAGGATAAAGAGTTCTCAGACCGGTGATGAAGAGTTACAAAAGAAGATTAAAGCTGTGAATGATCGGAGATTGAATGACTTTTTGTATGAAGATGGAATTTTGATGTTTGGGAAGAGACTTTGTGTTCCCAATATACCTGATCTAAAAAGAGATTTGTTGGATGATGCTCATAGTTCCAATTTCTCTATACACCCTATGAGCACAAAAATGTATAGAGATTTGAAGGAACATTTTTGGTGGGACAACATGAAGAGGGATATTTCTGATTTTGTGTCATGATGTATGGTTTGTCAACAAGTGAAATCTTTAAGGCAACAACCTGGATGAGTATTGAAACCACTTCCTATTCCATAGTGGAAATGGGATAATATCACGATGGAATTTGTTATGGGACTACCAAAGACTCTTAGAAGGAACGATGCAATATGGGTCATTGTTGATCATCTTACCAAGTCATCAAATTTTCTTTCTATACGGGAGGATTTACCACATGGATGTATAGGAAGAATATATATTAATAATTTTTTGATACTTCATGGAGTTCCCCTATCGATTGTTTCTGATCGTGATCCCTATTTTACATCAAGATTATGGAAGAGTATTTAGAATTCCTTGGATTCAAAACTTCGTTTGAGCACTGCCTACCACCCTCAAATTGGTGGACAATCAGAATGGACTATTAAAACCTTAGAAAAAATGTTCAGATCTTTATCACATGACTTTCAAGGTATGTGGGATCAATATTTACCTCTGGTATAATTTTCCTATAACAATAGCTTTCATTCAAGTATTCAGATGGCACTGTATGAAGCATTATACAGAAAGAGATGTCGCACACAAACTTGTTGGGATGACGTTGGTGAAAGAAAACTCGTATGCCCAGAACTGGTGGAGGAAATGATGGAAAAGGTGAAGGTAATAAAAACCACATCAAAGAACCTCAATGTAGGTAGAAGAGCTATGCAGATAACCAAAGGAAGGATTTGGAATTTAATGTTGGAGATCATGTTTTCCTGAACGTATCTACTTGTAAGGGAGTTATACGTTTCAGCCAGAAAGGTAAATCTTGTCCCAGGTGCATAGGACCTTTTGAAATTCTAGAATGAATTGGGGTTGTAGCTTACCGGTTGGCATTTCTGCCAACTCTCTCCAAATTTCACGATGTGTTCCACGTATCACTGTTGAAAAAATACATGCGTGACCCAATGCACATAGTCAACTATGAGGATGTAGAAATTGAACCTGATCTATCTTATTTCGAAGAGCCTATCATGATTCTTGATATGAGAGAACATGTGCTGAGAAACTGGATGACTCGTCTGGTAAAAGTTCTATAGAGAAACCATAAGTTGGAAGAGCCAACGTGGGAACCTGAGGAACTTATGATGAAGAACCACCCGAGTCTTTTCAAGCGGTAGTATTCTAGAAATTTTTTGGACAAAATTATTTGTAGGAGAGGAGAATGTAACACCCCAAACTTCAACGGTACATTTATCTTTGAATAATACAGTAGCATGTGTTGTACGCAGCTTCGAGTTCTAACACACACCACAACCAATAAAACTAGCTGTTATGAATAGTAATACACACTTTTTTAAATTTTATAAATTTTATTATTCAAAATGGACTTCATTTTTGGATTTGGAATATCGAAATTATCCTAGGGTGAATTTTTTTGTATTTTTATGAAAACATTCAATTTTTGAGGAATAGTGAAAAAACACTGAGTTATTGTTTAAAAAAATTATTAGTTAAATAATTATATATTTTATTTAAATTTAATTAAGGTCAAAATAGATAAATAATATCTATATAAGTTCAATTTAATTCATTGGAGTTATTTTAGAATAATTTATGATATATAAATTTATTTTTGACCATTTCATCGTCTTTTACCCACCTCTTAGGAGAATTTGGAAATTCATATAAAACATAATTTTACTGTTTCTGTGAGTGTAATTTCTAAAATATGAGAGACACGGTTAATATCAAGGAGTAAAATGTGGTTCAATAAGATAAAAATAATTTTTAGTTACTAGTAACGTTTTACTTTTATTTACAGCGGTTAATGGTAAATAGGGTAATTCAAGGTAAAAAGAATATTGTAATAATTACAAATTACATTAAAACATGTCATAATAATAATTGATGAGTAATGTCCGACCATGGGCATCATTGGGTCAATTTTGAGACCCCATGGAGCCACTTATGAATGATAATGACATTTTAGATTAATTAATTTATGTAATGGCAAAATTGACATAAACAAAAACATTTTAGTAATTATTATTTATATGGTGTTATATAAGTAATAATTTTTACTATAAATATTAATTATAAATCTAAAATTATTTCCTAAATAATTTTATTTTATTTATAATTTTTAGATATAAAATAATTTAATTTATTTATGACACAATGATGATGAAGTATTTTCATTATTAATGAAAGAATCAAATAATTTGTATTATAAATGTTAAAATAAATATTATTTGAAAGTTTTTATGCCATAAACGAATTTTATTGGTTAATATGACATATTAGGATTTCTTAAATGAGTTTTATAAATTAAGAAAGTTGTTATTTTTTTAACAAAAATCAATTATTGAATAGTGTCAAAATTGTCATAAGAGAGTTTTTAAAACAAATATTATATTATTAATTTATATTCAATTGTTAAAAATCTAAGGATCATCAAAAATACTTATATAATGATGGGATTATCATTAATGAACCACTTGGGGTTTTATTTTATGTATATAGTATGTTTATTAACTATATAATATAAAAATACAAAGAGACATGGTAAATGTCAAACTATTTAACAAAGAGTTAAACCTAAAAGATAACATTACTATAGTGACCCGAACCAGTATAAAATCAATTGGTTGGGTGGATTTAGACCCATAACAACCTTAGTATTTTAATAAACCACTTTGGAGCCATTATAAAAAGAATATTAATTTATTATATATTAACAGTTTTAGTTTTTCCTAAAGTGCCCCTCCTGCTCCTTATAAAAGGACACCATTTCTAACGAATTCTTCACACATTCATAGCATTTTTGTTCGGCCAGACCCTACCAAAATATTCTTTCAAAATACCTCAATTAATCCTAGAGTCCTTAGTTTGATCATAAATCCAACCTAAGGATCCTTTTTGATCAAATGAAAAGAGAGAACCCAAAGAAGATGTAATGTTTTCGCCACCCTTTTTCAAGTTCCTTTCTTCTTCAACTTCCTCTTTCTTTTTTATTTCCTTCATAAAATAATAACTCCAGAATCATATAAATACTATGATGTTATTATAAATATGGTACAACCATGTTCAGTAATCTATCCATCCTTTGAATGACATGTCACCATACGTGCGTCCGTACGGCTTACCGTCTCCACGTCGTGGTGTAATTGTTATTCAAAAACATTATTTCATAGATGGGTATGATAATGATATGTAAGTGATGTAAATAATAAATATCACATGATAATGATTATGTATATATAATATACCATCCAATTATATTTTATTTTAATATCAAAATAATGATATTGTCACGCGTGCGTACGTACGGACACCGTCTCCACGAACGTGATGAGAATCATTCCCCATCATATCGATGAAATTATAATTCTCATATGATGATTAAAAAGAATGTTTAAGGAATTTATATCATTCTGGATATGGATGAGATACAACCTATCCATAACAAACATGTCTTATGTAACAAAACATATAAAAGAAAACGAGTAAGTTAACACCCCAAACGACGATAATACTAAAATATTATTAACAAAGCAATGTTAAAAGATCATATATGATATCATATTAATTTATATGATTCTTGTATAATTTAATAACAATTATTTCACCATTATACATGAGGTTAACCTACCCTCAACCAATGAAAAGTACAAGGTAAGGGTTTATTTCACAATCTCTCCATTATTCGAGTTTGTTTAGACCTAATTATCTACTGGGACATCATTATCATCCTCATCCATGTTTCTTAGAAATGTATTTAAAAACATTCATACTATTTTACATAATATGGTTTAAAGTCAATGATACCCTTTTTTGACATTTTATAAGAAGTTTATAAAGGAATATTTCAGTCATTTTTCAAACAATGTCATTTTTAACCGTTTCGACAGAATTAAGGTAAGAATGTCTTTTTTTAACTTATACAGTGGTTGTGGCTATTTTCCTCCATTATAAAAACTTCAATGGTTCACTTACAAGACTATAAAGATATTTTAAAAGTAAATTTTTTATTTTTTAATTATATGACTTTTAAATTATTTCCAAAAATATATATTTTTCTCAAATTGTTTTGATTTCTTCTTTGCCAACATCCTTTGATGGATTTTAAGCTTATTTGATGTTGAGTTATTATGATACAAAACATCCATATTTCATTGAAGGTTTTGTGATATGTTTGACTGTGGATGTGTTATTTTTATACCATTATTGGTTTATGGAGAAAATATTGACATTTTGTATGCTAGCTTTAATACGAATGTTTATGTTATGTTTAATCCTATTTATATGAGGAATGCATTGGACATTATAAGTGAAGGGTGGAGGTCGCTATAGCTCCTCGATGCATCGGTAGGTCTCATGAGATAAACTAGTGTCTTGCCACAAGGCCTTGACAAAATCTAATTTTTAGTCTTGGCACGAGGCCTTGGCTATGTGGTTCTGATAGTCTGGCATTATGAATTCCATCATTATGAATGTGGTTATTGATATTTCATGTGATTATTCTATAAATAGAATATCCATGTGAATAAGTAAGTGGAATTATTTCATTTTAATTCTGCTATATTATGTTGAAGTTCATGTTTAAAAAGCTTTTGTTTTAGATATACATTTCCTTAAATGTTTATGCTTATTTATGAAATTTTTTTCTCTATTGTTATCCTTACTGGGCATCTGAGCTCACCTCAT
The DNA here is from genome assembly GCA_963277665.1 of Viscum album. NCBI lineage: Eukaryota > Viridiplantae > Streptophyta > Magnoliopsida > Santalales > Viscaceae > Viscum > Viscum album. The sequence continues at coordinate 1,602,437,492 of OY728161.1, read as the reverse complement.
TCTATGTTTTATTTTTCCCTGGATGTGAAGAAGTAATTTATGAATGACCTGTAGGGATTGTATGATGGGATGTGAGTGTGGAGTATGGAGACTATGTTGTTTTAGTTTAAATTTTATGATTTAATGTAAACATTATTAATGTAAGTAGTGATTCCAAGGCTACTAAACTAATCAGTCATTCAAGATTTGATCTTTTGTGATCATGATAATGTTATGTAATAATGCACCGACTCTGGGTAACTGGGGTCGGGGCATTACATGAAATGTGTTTCTATATTTGAAATAATTATGTGAGGTACCCAGTGTAGTTGTATGATCTCATGTACATAAAATATTTCGAGCTCATCTACTAAGAATCATTCCTATATAAGAAATTGGTGGGCGACACTATTCAGTCATTCAATGACAACCCATACACCATCGCTAACCCTATGTATCCTTTTTAAACTTACTACAATGTCCCTAGAAATATATTCCCAGTTTTATTTTGGGAATGGAAGTAGCTATAATAATCCAGCAGGTCACTGGTGCTCCACCTTCACCAAATGATAGGTGCACCACCTAGTAATGGATCATGTTATCTGATGTTTTAATCCTAGGCCACCAATACTGGTGTCACATATCTCGATACATTTTGGAGATTCCTAGATGAATATCCCACTGAGAAGGTTGGAACTCTCGTATCAGTCCTTATCTAATATATGTAAGAACCTATACATATCCATTTATAGATAGTAATTATTCTATATCTTTAAACCAATAAAATAGTGGGCCATATAAAACAATTCTCTCTTTGAGAACCAAGCCTTCAGGATCTGAAAATTACCTGCTCTTCACATTCTATATAAAGGAAGAGGTAAATATGTAGTATGAGAGATATGAATTCTCATAATTGTAATGAAAACCCATATTTATTTCATATAATATTTCCATAAATTTATATTCATCAAATGAATCTAGTATGGTATCTTGCTTGTTTTCTCTACTCAGTAAATTGTCTAGGATGTTATATTTTCAAGGTGTATGGGAAAACTCAAAATAAAAGTATATAATATATTCATACCATATTCAGCTATTTGAGGTTCAATTCATAAATTATGATAATATATATGAGGATCTTGTGGTGTGTATACACCAAAAAGTGTTTACTCATTAGATAATTTATCCAACAACATAATGATTAGACAACCGATGTTTTCCCAAGGTCATGTGTCATGTAATTTTACTCATGAGGCCACAAAATTTGAGATATATATGTAAAAACACTATCCTATGACATCAACACCACACATATCCTGATGTATGAAGCATCACATAATACATTATAGCCTCTCCCATGCTCAAGATGGATCATAAATTGTGTTGAGACAATTCTTCTTCTTGCTTATGAAAGGCTCTCTCGCACTCTTCTAACCACGTGAACATAAAACCTTTGTCTATAAGAGCAGTAAGATGTGAAGAATGTCATAATAAGTTATATTAAATTAAAATAATAACAATCCAACCCTAGGAAACTTCTTATATCAAACACATTCATGGAATAATCCAAAAAACCACAACACTCACCTTCTCCAGGTCAACAGATACTTCTTAATTTGACTTAATATGATTCAAGAAGTAAAGTTTCTCAATCCAGAAGTTTCAATTAATGAATTTTAAATAATTTTGATTCTCTATCCCAGTGTATTTAAAATGATCTCTAGGTTCATATTTAGGTCTTTATCAGTATGAAAACGTACCAAGATTTCAACCAAAAAGGCCTTGAAAAACAAATCCAAATATGGATGGATAACCCTATTCAATATATACATGAAAATGATGGGAACCTTTATAAGACGAAAAAGTATAATGAGATACTCATACAGACCATTAATGTTATGGAATGCTAGAAATGTATGTCTGATGTCTTTACAAGCACTTAATGATAGACCGATCTCATGTCGATATTAGATAAAACACAAGATCCTCTAATATAATCAAAGAGATCATCTATTTGAGGTAGTGGATATCAGTTCTTTTAGATAAGTTGTTTGAACAATTATTAATCAATTCATAAATTAAGGGTACCATCCACCTTATTTTTTAAAACCATGGGTTAACCCCAAGAAGAAGTTCTAGGCCATATAAAACATTCGGCTCCTAGATCCTCCAACATCATCTTCATCTCTTAGAGATATGTGAGTGAAATACTTTTTGGATGAATGGACACTTATAATTATCTTTTAGTGATCTCAATCACAAAATCTACCTCCCTCTGAAGAGGTAATCAATATGAATAATTCTGAAAGGAATCCTCAAAATGATATACAACATATAAGAACTCAACCTGATGTATATACTAATCCTCTAAAAAGGGATTACTAATTTTGATGGTCATTCCCCCTATCCCATGATGATCTAGTCCATATATGGAAGCATAGACATCCCACTAACCCTTATATAGATAAATTATTCCCTCCAGTGATTTAAATAATACCCTATAGTTATCAGAGTCTACAAAGGTATAAAACCAGACCAACCAATCCATATTGAGAATGAAATCGAATCCCGTTAACTCAAAACTGAATAGGTCCCACAAGAAATGGTTACTACCTACCTCAAGGTAATAGACCATGTATTGGTTCATACCACATGAATGTACATCCAGTGGTGTATCTAGGGTCACTAATCTATAATAATACATTATTTTAATGCTAATATTATCCATGATAGATAAGGATATGAAGGAGTGTGAGGAAAATAAATTAAATAATGAAGATAATATAGTATAAGATACTAGAATAGTAACTCATAGTGAAGATGGTCCAACACTCTGATCCTTAGCTATTGACTACAAAGCATGCATCGGTCCTAATCCATGGCTTTGTGCCACTGTTGGATGCCCTGATTGTGAATATTTTTAGGTGCTTTTGATTTGGAGTCTGGCTACCATGGCTACAACCTCTTCCCCGACTTGTCCTTCCAATGATACTCCAACTCTCGACATCATACTATGTAACATAACCTCTCACTGAAGGAGGAGTTAGTGTAGATCCACTTCCACTAAAAGTAGATGGAATGTTTTGATAGAATCTTTGTAGATGTCCCAAATAGATGCAATCAAAGAACTCCATCGGGTCTCTATCTCATTAAGGATTTTGATTGCCATATCATCCATACTGATGGAATATAATGGAGATATCAGTTTAGTTACTATGACATCCACTATATTGATGTGAAACCATAATATAATGTTTTTAACTATCAGAGGAACTATAATCCTACAACACCACAAATACTCTATGTCTAGTACTCTCACCTTCTCTGATGTTGATATCAGTGATTGGATCCTTATTTACGATTTCTAATAATTTATATAGAAAGAATACATTAACCTATATACATATAGATCACTAAATCCCATCCTCAAAGAGTCTTACACGTGAAAAATCCTCACCAGTTTGAAGTGGTAAAAAGCACAATGAATCAATAAAATGTAGCGACGACTCTATGCCTTACATGGAAACCTAATTTAGATTCATGAACTCTCAATCTCAGATAGTCCTCAGCATTTTTGGAATGAAGTGACCATAGAAAAAATCTATAATTCATCCCATACCATGCCCTAATGGAAACTATCTTAGGTAATCATGTCCCACCAACACTTCTCCAAATCACACAGTATGAAAGTTTCTAGATTGACACTCAAATATGGAGGTGTCTTTGAATTCTCAAATATAAGTAGGGTTTCCACTAGCAAAGACTCATCATTCTGTTGGCCTCCATCCCATAGGATGGAAAGTGGTTGTTGTTTTTGGAACTCACGTGATTGATCATTCATTGTATGCGTATGTTATAGAGCACCTTTCATTGACTATATCAAAGGTTGGAATATCTCACAAAGCTGAGCAATAGTTCCCAGATTTGGTATATTAGGTGATTCCCCTTATAGCACTCTAAGAAGTAAGACTGGCATCTTAGGTACCACCATGTCTACAGCATGTTCATTACTACCCTCTTGGAACATGACATGAGGATGTTTTGGAAACATAAGTCAACAAATTCCAATAACATACCTCAGAACAAGATTTATGTAGATAAAAACACTAGACAAAAAATAATATAGGAGTAAGGGATCAGTTACCATGGTATAACACCAAACTACCCACTTAGATGGATTGGTATTGGTAATTGTAGAAGTATAAAATATAGTGGTTTCAGTAGGTGATGGTTCAATAGATCCATTACTCTTCATTTACTAGAAAACATTAATTTTTAGTTCATGCATCACATTTTTATGTTGTATTTTTTTATAAAAATATATCATTGTTTGATTAAAATGGATTTACATCCCATGTAAATCCTGGACCATACACATTATCACTGATATCAATATCCACTTAAATTTTTATTAACCTACTCTACATATGATTTCAAAATATAAAAAGTTATATATGGTTTTTTAACATGGAAAACTACCCATTCAAACCCATGACTGCCATACACCTCATCAATTGAAAAAATAAAACACATAATCATTGAAAAAGAGAAACATAGAAATATATATATATATCAAGGCTCACTCCACAATACAAATAAATAAATAAAATTAACATAGTGAAATTTACCTATATAGAATGAAATATGCATGGAATATGAATTATAGGTGTCTTTGAAGGTTCATGAAACAATGCTACATTCCCTCATATCATCAGTCACATGTTGAATTAAAATTGTCAATTAGAATAATGATAATAACCATCACACATAATCTGTATCAACTAATGGAGAAATGATATCAACTATAATTGGAAAAATAAAAACAACAATTATTATTCATGTAACTCCGTCTTTACCTAAAAAATGGGTTTTTTGTGCCCATGAATGGTATATAACCGATTTCCAAGAATTATTATCTCATATCTATTATCTCCAAATATTAAAGAAAGAATCAAAAACTCTAATAACATTTTGTGACATCCCAAACATAGGTTCTACTTATAGGTGACCCAAGCTCGGTTGGACACATGGCCTTAAGAACATCTCTCCAAACACTAAAAGCCTATGTCTAGTAGTGAGGGAATATGGTGTATCCTTGGGGAGACAATTCCCTCATTAGTAAAGTGGTTCATAAGGGATAAATTTAATAATAGGTAAATAGCATAATCAATATAAATATTTGTAATATAATTATAAAAAATAATATTAAAAAACGTGGAAAACATTTAATGATATACTAAATCTAATACATATCATGTCTCTATAAAACTAGAAACCATGGATATAAGTAATTAGGCAATAACTATTATTAAAACGAACTAGAAAAACCAAAAACTATCCCACCATCCTGATCTCCAGCTCAATCATCTTATATTAATCTACATCCTAGGAAAGGAAGAAAATCAAGTGTCCAATAAAGGGAAATTTCCATTGTTAACACCTATATAGATACAATATTCCTATGTACCAATGGATTCTCGAAAAGGATATGGGATAAATATAAGTAAGACACCACCAATGATGTCTATAAAATCTATTTTTGTGTAATATAAACTAAAACAGTGTGACAACATGCATATTAAATATAAATTATTATAGTAATGTAAATACACATGTACCTGCTTCAACATCATCTAGTGACTGATCATTTAACCATTTCATTAATTATTTATGATCTAGTTTATATAAGTAATCCATGTGAGGTATAACTAGCACTAAAATATTTAAAGGATAATAATAATGATAATAGATTGAAGATAAAACCTGGAATCCTTGATGATGATACTGAATAGGATCCAAGGTAATGACCAACGCATCCTTGACCTCAGGGGTCAATCAAACTCAATAATAATATATAGATTGGTTAATGGGGTAAGCGTGTAATCCATGAAGAATATACCAAGGAATTCTAAAATAATTAATGTAATGGATTCCAAGTAATTTATTAAAGGAAAATTGGATAAAAATGACTAGGCACATGGGTGTAACCATGATGCCTCATGTTTGTGGATGTCAAACTAGATATATGGAGTTAATCCAAGGAATCCATTAAGGATAATGGAGGAAAACTATGGTGTCATATTAGTAATAACTGGTATAAAAGGATAGACTTCCAAGGTGGTATCATACATACAAATTGACATCCTTAAACTGGAATGACATCCATGAGTTCTCAAGGCATTCACTTAGGTATCCATGGTCAGATCAATTTTGACAAGTACTATCATAATGATTTGGTTGATATGTAATAGTAACCATATATTTGATTCTATAAATTTAATTAATCCATGTAATAATAAACCAATTAATTAAATTAAATTGGTTCCTTACATACCTTTCATTAGTGTGACAAGGGTAATATAGAATGAAAACATTTAGTACATTAATTTATATAATCATTATTCAATTAATTAGAATCACTTAACTTCCTTCCATTAATAAGGGAATTATATTCTATAAACATGAATCCAAGTCAATTAAATAATTTAAATTATGAAAAGTTATATATATAATATACCTTTAAATTGAAAATAATATGGATTTATTAGGTTGAAGAACCTTCCATAGGAGGGACAAGTGATAAGAATACATGTGGTAGAAATTAAAAATTCATTAATTTAATTAACCACTTGCATTTTCTAAGGTCAGATCAAGGTACACCATAAAAGAGGCACATATAATCACAAATAACCACTAATGGGATAATTCATATTAAAACACAGAACATGGGGTTGTAATTTTTGAGTTTATAACCTCTAAAGAAGGATATAATTTATGATAATTGACTTAGAATATGGTTCTAATGACAATAAGCTATTCACATTAATTTATTAGGGAACTCCTAATGACATCAGAGTGTGTATAAGGAAATTAAAAAGACCATGAATCATAAGGAATGATTTATAGACCACATAACTTAGGCTTGTACAAATATCCTGATCTAGTATCATCATTTTTTTGGCTAGGATTGGAAGAGATTTGAAGAATGATTCAATGACATGGATATAGGGAATATGATCCTACACTTCAATAACATTGTATTGGAGAATAGAAATTATGAATGGATAAAAATAAATTTAGATCATATCAAGAGGAATCCAACGAGGTGAATGGTTCCCCTATCATAATTAGGAAAAACAAACGAGATCAAATACAACTAAAGATATTAAAATGATATCAAAGAGGGAGAGGGATACCTATCGGCCACTAGAAATAATAAAAATCTTGGAAGGGGTGTGTTAAAATATTTAATTATGGGTGAAATAGTCATTTTAGCCTAAAATTGAGGTCACACTATTTTTCAACACAATTTTCTAGGCCATGAACTTATCATGCACCTCTCTCTTCTTAAAGAGGTCACCAACATGGTTACACTGAATGGTTAGTGAAAATAAGATCAAATTGTGTGAGTCTCCCTTTCTAAAAACTACATTAAATTTTCAGGGGTGTGAATCTAATGTAATATGTTTAGGGAATACTATGCACCAGCTTCTCCACATTACACAACCTCACACGGTGATGAGATACCATGTAGGAATGGATTCATGGATTGTACTACCCATATGGCATAGTGATTTTCTCCATAACATGGGTTTCTAGACTCTAAAAAACACCCATACTCCCCTGTACACTTTCTATTCTATTTAGGAATCCATATTAGGTCCAAAATAAAAAAATATACCCAATTTAAAATGATAAATTCTTAAAATAAAAACTGGATTCTTACATGATGGAGGTAATTGTTTTTTATACCATACATTTTAACATATTGAATCCTTTTACATTTTTTGTAAAAACAAAATGGGCCTTATAAAGAAAATAAAATAATTATTATATTAAATACACATTATTAAAATTAAAACATTGGTAAAAAGTATCTTAATAAATCAGTTTGGGAATTAAAAAAGGAGAATTTTTTAGAAAACACGAATATGGAAGATTGTGGGTCTTTGACTGAGGGGTGAAATAAAGATGGTTTTTCTTTAATTTTTTTTAAACTCTTCAGTACATAAAGATAAAAGGAAAGGGAAGACGATTTTTTCTATAAATAACTAAATGATATTAAAAAACATGAACTAATTGAGAGATAGATCATAAAATTTCTTCCTTGGAATAAAAAACATGAATAATCCTGATAAATGATATGATTGAAACATAAAACCATGATCATGTTGAAAAACATAAATTCTAATACCCTTGAATGAAGAAAATTAATTGAAACATAAAATATAATGAGAATAAATAGATTACAGATATTATATGTAAAAGGTGTTGTGTATACACCTCATAAAAGAATATAGGTGCAAAACATATGATCATTATCCAACTATGCAAATTAAGACAAAAAAACTCTTACCTAAAGTCTAGAAAACCACGGAACACATTAAATACTATTTTATAATTAATATATGTTTATTATATATATATATATTAACTAAACATAATATTATTTATAATACCATATATGATTTACTTATGACCTTTTATTACCAATGTATCAATAATTCATTATTAAAATCATACTTCTGATAATAACTTCTTTTTTTTCTATTTTTTTATTTTTTATTTTTAGTTCTCTCACATTGATCATGGATCCATATAATCCAAAATTTTAACCATCATAATAACATCATATATATTAATTATTTATCTCTTTATAGTAATCCATAAAATTTGTAGAAAGAAGGTGAAACACACTGTTCATGGAGATGGTGGGTCGTACATTTGTGTCAATGTTGTTTCCAATTTCCCAAATGAATAATAGAAATAAAAATATATATTTTATCATTCCAAAATAATTTTTATATTATATATATCAAATATTATTATTTAAAATTATCCTTATTACCTACCATTTAAAGAGCATATGAATAAAATATCACACTACTTCACAAGCCGGTAATCTGTCGTACACATGGACGAAGTTATGATTATCCCATAGAATGAGTATTATGAGGGTATTTAAAGACACATAGTTTTTTTTCAAGTAATACATAACAATATTTCTATACATATATCCACATCTAGGCACAGAGATTACCTCAGATTCTATCTTCTTGTTTTCATAGAAATAATTTTATAAAATTATTAAATATATTTTATATTGTGTGCATGAAACTTATTTAAGAAAACATAATAACTCTTAAAAAGAATTTACATTTAGGAATTAGAGACCATATTTAAGTCCAGAACATGGTTTTTACCATAGGAGTGACCAAAATGGGTAAACATGGGGCTTTCATCTTCTTTTCTCCAGGGTGATATGATCAGATAAATTGTTAATTGTTTATTTAATTAATTATTTCATTTCGACACAAAAAAATGTTAATCAAGAATACTTAAATGTATAATTCTCCATGGTTATCTACATAAACATTATGATAATTCCATATATCCTATGTCCCCCAATTTTAGTGAAATTCATTGAGAAATGATGAAACCTTAGATCATATATAATCAGGACGCAACGAACGCAAGGACTTCTCTAATCGTTGTCAGGAACATTCATCGATGAAAAATAATATAATCTCGAGGTAGGACTCATAAATTTCTTATTTAATCCACATTGATTTAGTAAATTGATAATATAAATTCATTTTCTATCAATCTGTTTCAATTATCTCTTTATAATGCGCTTATATACCAGATTAAAATTTATTTTTTAATTTGTTTCAAACCCTATAATAATAATTATTGATTGTTGTATGAGAAATGTTTTCCAATAATGGTTATTCCTTTGTTATAGTTATTCTCAACCAATTCTGCTTCTCTTTCATCACTTGTAAGACAAGGATGTCCTTGTTCAACATTAACAATCAATACCAGGCCTGATCACACCCCCAGAACTATGATGGATTTATAAACAAGGCATTGATCAATAAAAGAAATTGATCTAGGATCTTTTCAAGGAACGAACCATTGTATCAATTGTCTATGATGAAATATGAAAACTCACAATGGGTTTGAGGCATGTTGTAAGAATTATGTACCACTATGGATCCCCAACAATCTATTTTCTAAAGAGCGATAGCTAAATTCCCTAATTATTGGCAATATCCACCACTTTCATATAGAGATATGTTCGAATTTGAAGTGGTGATGCTTGATTGATGGAGCAATGATTTGATCTGAGAAAATATGAAAAAAAACATATGTATACCATGTAATGTGATGAAAAAGTTGTGTGTAGCCCCTTATGATTAGAGGATACAGTTTTGGAAAAATATTATGATGGCATAGTTTGTATCCCACTAACATGCTCTGTACCCCATATCTAAATGGGAATCTTGTGTATTGGATCATATAGACATGATACCATATGGATGTACATGGGTAGTTAAATTGTCATGTACCCATGTATAGGGACACGACCAAGTCACATATGGATGGTACCCTATGTGAATTAGCATATCTTGTACTAAAGGACACGAAGACATGGTCAGTACAAGAAAATGGGCAGTAGGACATGATTGAGCCTTGGTTAGTCTAGACATGTCATGTAGTCCACCTACATTTTGTGTACTACTATATGGGTTTGGAACCATGTGTTGGTCAGGTTCATGGCCATGAAATGGGGTGGAACCACAATATGTGTGGGTCCACTCACTTGTTGTGTACCTCTTATTTACTTTAGAGGAAACATCATGATTATTTATCTCCATCATTCATACACAAATTTTGGTCTGGGAGTGGGTTATTCTAAGAGATTCAACACATATAATCTGATAGTTCCCACAGTTGTGTCTTTCCACATACAGTGTGAAATGTTCAATGATTGATTCATATTGAGGAAATGCTTGATGATGGTTGTGATTTGGCAGGATCACCATATGCATCTTTTAAGTGGAACCAACTATTAGATATGGAGTGGTTCCTTTATTATCATAGTGGATCCCCTTTACTCACTAGAGAATGGTTCCTCAACCAATATAGTGGAACCTCATTAGTATGAGAATGGGTCTTCAATACCTACATTCTGAGTGGAACACCCCCCTAAAAATCTAGGGCACATGTCATCGATGACTAGATTGGAACCCCAATGTTGTACCATGGTGTGAGTTCTCAACATACGAGTGGAACCCCCTATCAGATAGTGAGTGGTTTCTCAATGACTACAATCAAAATCCCTATCACAATTGGGTGTGGGTCCCTGACCATTAGAGTGGACAACCCCCCCCCCCCATCAGAATGGGATTCTATCCAATACCTTACCGATTGGAACCCCCCATATTCATTGCTATGGTTCCTTGTTATATAATAGTAGAACCCCCATAAAAAGGTAATGCATCCTCTATAGATACACAGAGATTTGCACCCCAGATGCACTAGGTCAGGGGTTCTCTACATTGAGTTTGTTCCCCTTGACTATGTGTCAAAGTGATGAGGAATGGATTGACATTAATGGTAACTTCTGGGTAGATGTGTGAGATGTACGACATTGTAGATAGACTTTTAGAATTGTTGGATACTCATTCTCTTAGGATGAGCTATGAGATGGAGATCACCTTACTCTCTTATTTGGGTATCCATTGACCAAACATATATATATATATATAATTACTTATATCTCCCCACCTTGGATTTGGTTACTTTTTGTCACGAACCAGGCCGGGTCGCCATCCAACTCGGTGCCCGGCCCGGTCCGCGGCAAGGCCCGAAGGGCGTTCCCGATCCCCACGGGCTGACACAAGTGCCTGGGTATCAAAACTAACACATGGGAACGATTTTACCAAAAATAAAAGACAAAAAAATAACTAACGAGATAAATAAACTGAAATTAGAAATAGACAACCAAACACGCTTTTAAACTATGAACAGGTTTAAAGTCTACAACTCCAACCCATAACTAAAAAGAAAAGATGACAACGAAAACTAAAACTCTTACCCAAACCTCAAAGAAATAGGAGAGGTGCAACATCCACACGTCACAAATGTTAACCTTCACAAGAAGACCACCAACGACCAACCACCATCACTGAGCACGATGCCTCAACCTGGAATACACAGAGAACAAGGCCTACATACACCCAAAGGTGTATGTAGGTTGTGAACAAAGAGCCCAGTAGGACGTCACCCAATAAAAAGGTTCCACGTATAAGCATTAAATGACAAATACATTTGCAATATTATCTAAAGAAAATAAAATGAATGCTTGAACAATTTAAAAGAAAATGGGTTTAAGGAAAACAGTTTCAAATGGAACAACTTAAATTAAAAGACACACACTCACTTTTTAAAATAACCAGATTGTCGCACAGATGAGCATAAGGTGACCAATGAGCACTAATACGGGAGGGGCCGCATGGGCGTTAGCTAGCTTGGGTCCCTAGACCTTCGTGTCTCAGTGAAACGTGTTTTAGAAGGCCACAACCATCAGAAAACGTTTCTTGGAAGGCCACGATCCTCAGAAAACGTGGCTTAGAAGACCACGACCCTCAGAAATGCATATGTTTAGTTATTGTTGCAATCGTCAGTCCTGCCAGTGAAACCGGGTCGAGTCACCTCCGGAACACTCTCTCACTAGTCTAGCCTACCCTCCTAGCTACCCGGGCTTCCCGGTTTGTGCTCAAACAAGTTTCAAGTTCATGTAACATGTCACTATAATGCATAAAATCCAAACAGGGTAATTACACATGCAAAACACAATTTTTTACACCCAAATCCTCTTTTAAAACTGTACACACACCAAAATCTTTTCAAAACAATATTTTCATTGGTTACATACACAATTAAATCATCTGCACACTTCAAAAGACACTCATCGCTAAACAAACCACCACTTACACAAGTAGACACTATTTTGAAATACGACACACACTAAATCATTTTTCAAACATGTTTAGCACCATTTTCATAATTATGTAAACCATAGAATAAATTATAAAGCAATAGAAAAAAAAGTTTCACATGTCTTTTCACAAACTTAAGTAACCATTTATAAGATCAAACGCATTCACACGTCGCACACACTCAAATAAAATTTTAAAGTGTGACATGCACCACCCGAGTAGTTTAATGGAAAAACCTTACCCTATTAAAAACACAAATTCATAAACCACATAATTTAACAAGCCAAAAATAAAATCTAAAAAAATTAATTTGAATGAAATCGCTTGGCATTAACCACTAAACCAACACAAACCCCTCTTTTACGACGAAACGCACACGATGTCATGTCAAGGATACTATTTTCACCACTTGCACAAGTTAATAAGCCATCCGCATAATAAAAAAATTACTAACAACTAAATAAAAGTTTACAGTAGAATACACACACGTATATAAACAGGCTACTAACAATTTTCAATGCAAATCAAACTTTAATGAAAACTCACTTCACGCTACACCAATTAATTAAATAACATGATAAACAAATTAAACTTGCAAATTAATTTATCAAATAATGATTAAACATGGAACCACCTACCTTACATGGAGAAATTTAAAATTTCAGTGAAAAACATCAATTGCATGCTGTTTGCACCATAAGGGACCAAGCGCGAACCCTAACCAAAGAGAACAAACCCAAAACAAGATATTAACACCAAAAATTAGAAACCAAGATTGCTGTAAAACCAAAAACTCAAAGAGAAAGGGGGATATACTTATCTAGAGGTGTGCGGTGCGTGCGGAAGGAGAGTGCGATAGCGGTCGGGGAGCTCGAACATGTTGCGGCTAGCGGGGAAGGTGCCGACGGACCAAACCGCGACTAGTAGGGGAAAGGTAGGGAGCTATCAGGGTTTGACGGATGGGAGAAGGGGAGCAATGAGGTGGCAGGTGGTTTTCCAGACCGAACATGAGCAGGGGGAGTCAGAACTGGTTTCCGGACCAATGGAGCAGGGGAAAAAGCCGGTTTGCCGAACCAAAATTGGTCAGGAGGGGCAGCATCAGTGTGATTGGGTGATGGAGGTCGGTGGCTGGGGCGATGCGAGCGGGCGATCGGGATGGCGACCGGAGATGGTGCAGCGACGATGACCCGCGGTGGCGGCGGGCTCCGAGGCGGCGAGTCGAAACAGGACGGCAGCAGCAGCGGGTCGCGGAGGGGTGCGAGACGCCGGACCGGAGTAGGCGGGTGGGCAACATCGGATCTGAGGCAGTGGCGTGAAGAGAGGGCCAGAGAGGTGGGGGCGCGAGGTAGGGGTTCAGGGGGGAGGGGAGTGTGCGACGCACAGGAGGTGCGACGGGAGATATGGGGAGGAAAAAGAGAGGAGGGAAAAGAAAGGAAAGAGAAGAAAAAAAGAGGGGGAAAATAAAATAGAATAATAATAAAAAAAACAGATTAAAAATAAAAATGAAATAGGACCTAAAAATAATAATAATAAAATGAAAAATAATAATATTATTATTGATAACATGATAATAATTTTATTCTAATCATAACTTAATTAACAATTATAACCAAATTAAAATATTAATGAAAACAATAATAAAATAAATATTACCATTCTTATTATCATTAATATATATATATATATATATATATATATATATTTTAAAGAAATTGGCAGTCGCGCAGTTACCCCGTGTGACCAATAAAATTTTAATAAAATGATAATGATGAAAATAAAAAAAATAAAAAAAATTATTATTATCTTTAAAATAATTCCTTAAATTTTCATTACACTGATCATTTATTTATTTTTATTTTTTTTCTTTTCCATTTCATTATCCCGCTATGTTTCAACTCATTTGGAAGCCGGGAAGACTTTGCGGATCTCAAAACCATGCCTCGCCCATGCGTCTGGTGATGCAAAAACCAAACACTCATAATAAATATAATAATAATAATAATAACAATAATAGTAATAATAATACTAATGATAATAATTATCATAATAACAATAATTGTAAAATTAACAAAACAATAATAATTGTAATAAACTAAAATAGAAATAATAATAATAATGATAATCTCAAATGACATTATAATGATTATTATCATTAAAACAAATTCTAATTCATTTTATTTCATTAATTAAACATCGGCAAGGCATGTGGTGAACCGGGCAGGGCTGCGCGGCGACCCAAGCGAGGCCGTGCAGCTTCGACCGCATTGCGCTGAACAAAAATAAGACCACAACACAAAGAACTCGAAAACATAATTCAGGTTTTGACCCGAACTACCCGACGCGTAGAAAATTTATAAAATAAATAAATTGAAAAAGGTCGGTGTGACAATTCTCCCCACCATAAAGCTTTCCGTCCCCGGAAATCCACAACCAAGACTGAACACCAAAGAAGAAACTGATACCCCACAATCAACAAGTGAATAGAAGAAAAAGAATCATGCTCAGAGAAAGTGCCTCAAAGACAACATCAAGAAACCCATAAAATACATTCTGATATGTGTCGCCTACCCCAAAGAGCTAGAACGCCTCCAGTTGACTAACCGAGGAAGCGAACCCTCTCACCCACAGAAACCAACATTACAAGTCGAAACATCTCAAACATTACTAAACGAAAACCACACCATTTGGTTAGAAAAAAAACAACAAGGTCAAACCATGTCCACGGAACACTCTTATCACTTATCACCAATCCATATTTAAAAACAGAAGCAATAGTTCAACATGGGGAGGCCCGAGGGGCTCCCCACCATTTGGAACTCACTGACGCTCGAGACGAGACTGGAAAACTGATACGGGGAGGTTCGAGCGGACTCCCTTCCATTAAAGAAAAGTCCAGCACTGATTCATTCTCAAGACATTTGTGCGAGACCCAATGTGGGTCTCCCCACCATTAAGAACATACCAACGCCCAAGATGAGACTAGAAAACCAACATGGGGAGGTCCAGGCGGACTCCCCACCATTAAGGAAAGGCCAAGACCGATTTACTACAGAGACCTTTGTGCGAGACCCATCTTGGGTTTCCGTACCATTAGAACAAACAGAGGATAGAGAACTCTGAAAAAAAAATCTTGATGGTGACCAAGCACCCCACCACAAGGGGCGGGGGGGGAGGGGCCCGACTACTGGGGCGTCAAAAGCATGACCCAAGACAAACTAGCATTTCCACATTCCTAGATGAGCATTATTCAAGATTGAGACAAATTTACCCAACAGACTCCCATAAGGACCACTAAAACAATTACATCCAGTGGAACACGACCCCCAAGACGTTAACGCACGTGGCGAACACTCCTCCACATGGTCACAGAAACCTCATGCAACCAGACGACTCGTTCGAAACGAAAAAACCATAGAAAACAATTTAAACTGACTCCACTGTTAACCCTGATGACAGAAACAAGGTCGGGGTCTCATACACTCTTGGGGTTCCTGACCACGCACCAGCTTCACTCCAAGACCTATGGTTGGAGCCCTGATGTTTGAAGCATCTTCTGCCTCACAGTCAGGAATGGAAGACTCCCGAGCAGAGCTTCTCATTTTGGTGCCACATGCAATCATATTGCACCCGAGGCAACACCATCATCCACAACAAATTACGACATCCAACTGATCCTAAACCGAACATTCACCAACACAGGTGCTGAAATGGTGCATGCACATCACCCTTTCTCACACTAGATGAGAACATGACACCACAAATAGTCACCTGAACATGACCATTGCTGTTGAGAGGAACATTATATGGATATGGACTTCTAACTGAGTCTCAAACAACACGTGATTCCTGCAATTGACTGTAGCATCCCCATGTGATTGGGTCTGCCACACTAGTGGCCTATGGTAGACCCATTCTTAAACGAAACCAACAAAGGACCAAAGGTCATTTAGAATAGTGGTCAACACTGACCACTCCTGACTACTTCCACCTTTTCACCACGAAGATAACTCACACTGCAGGAGGTCACCAAACATGACCCTTTTAGCCGATGAAAACAGTACAAACCATTCAAGACATCGGTAAGCACTGATAACTCTGAATCACCTTCACCCTTCCCCACTAGAATTCCTTTCTTCATTTCGAGGGGGAACCTTCAAATTCAAGGACATCAAATTTCATATCTGACGACTCAGAAAACATAAAGAATCCAAAAATCTGTTCAACTCCCCTCGCATCTGTCATCCCATTGCGGGAGGATCCACTTGTTGTAAAAAGGAGAGGTGGGTTCAATTCTAGAATTCAAGAAGATATTCCTCTGATCAACTGGAGGGCCGGCCAACGGTGAATTTCCTGTGGCCACACTTCAATCACATGCCATCGCTTAATGGGGGAATACACTAGCCAAGAAATAAAACAATGGACCCAACCAAACTGGTCCAACGGTCAAGACATACAACAAGAAAACACCAAACGTACAGGGGAAACCACTGCAAGGGATCCCCAATGTACTCTTCAAAAGAATTAACTAGCTACGCGCTTGCGTACCAACTTACAAATAAGAATTCAAACTCGGGAAAGAAATCATTCAGAAAGGATCCTCGGCTCAAAATGCCTCACATTTGACATTTTCAAAACACAAGGACACGCCACACAAACACCGTTTACTAAAACACCAAATTTTTTTCCATTAACAAAACATTTTTGAAAATAAGAAAACCCAGTGGGTTACACAAACACCAATGGCGTCCCATGAGTCTCGCACATGCATGTTCTCAGGCCGCACCGGCACCCACCTCATGTCTATCCAATCACTCATCTGCTCGTTCCATTAATCATTTCTCTTTCTGCATACACTCAGGCATGTGGTTTCCCATGAGAATGCCAAGGATTGAAACCAAACCTTTCCATCTTTTTCAAAACCAAAACTCCAACCCAATCTTTTCAAACCATACACGCCATTTTATTTTCAAAGCGCTTTATTTAAAAACATTTTTGAAGACCAAATCATTTTTAAATAAAGACCAAAATTACTTGATTCCAAAACATAGAGATGAGAAGCAAAGCAGGAGGAAACTAGGGTCAGCGGATGATTGGAACATATGGTTGGCGGCCATACGCCGATCAAGCCACTGGCCACGGAGAGTATTTTAGGACAGTGTCCCCAGATTCACAAGGCTTTCCAGGCCCTGCGAGCTCACTAAGACCACTGACCCTACTCCCTTTTCGTTTCCCCTAGACAAGATTAACCGCGAGGACCAGAAACTCAAACAAACCCCAACATACTTTGGTAACTTGAGTCCCGCCACGAGGTGTGCTGGCCAGGCACCTTACTCGTAGCCAGGACGTCGAGTACCAAAAACTTAAATTTTGGTCTACTCTGACTATATATCAAAAGAACACGACCCAAGAGAGCAAACCTTGCCCTCTGATACCATTTGGTCACGAACCAGGCTGGGTCGCCATCCAACCCGGTGCCCGACCCGGTCCGCAGCAAGGCCCGAAGGTCGTTCCTGGTCCCCACGGGCTGACACAAGTGCCCGGGTATCAAAACTAACACATGGGAACGATTTTACCCGAAATAAAAGACAAAAAAATAACTAACGAGATAAATAAACTGAAACTAGAAATAGGCAACAAAACACGCTTTTAAACTATGAACAGGTTTAAAGTCTACAACTCCAACCTATAACTAAAAAGAAAAGATGACAACGAAAACTAAAACTCTTACCCAAACATCAAAGAAACAGGAGAGGTGCAACATCCACACGTCACAAACGTTAACCTTCACGAGAAGACCACCAACGACAAACCACCATCACTGAGCCCGATGCCTCAACCTGGAATACACAGAGAACAAGGCCTACATACACCCAAAGGTGTATGTAGGGTGTGAGCAAAGAGCCCAGTAGGACGCCACCCAATAAAAAGGTTCCACGTATAAGCATTAAATGACAAATACATTTGCAATATTAACTAAAGAATAGAAAATGAATGCTTGAAAAATTTAAAAGAAAACGGGTTTAAAGAAAACAGTTTCAAATGGAATAACGTAAATTAAAAGACACACACTCACTTTTTAAAATAACCAGTTTGTCGCACAGATGAGCGTAAGGTGACCAATGAGCACTAATACGAGAGGGGCCGCATGGGCGTTAGCTAGCTTGGGTCCCTAGATCTTCGTGTCTCGGTGAAACGTGGCTTAGAAGGCCACAACCCTCAGAAAACATGGCTTAGAAGGCCACGACCCTCAGAAAACGTGGCTTAGAAGACCATGACCCTCAGAACAATATTTGTATTGGTTACATACACAATCGCCAGTCCTGCCAGTGAAACCGGGTCGAGTCACCTCCGGAACACTCGCTCACTAGTCTAGTCTACCCTCCTAGCTACCCGGGCTTCCCGGTTTGTGCTCAAACAAGTTTCAAGTTCATGTAACATGTCACTATAATTTATAAAATCCAAACAGGGTAATTACACATGAAAAACACAATTTTTTACACCCAAATCCGCTTTTAAAACTGTACGCACACCAAAATCTTTTCAAAACAATATTTTCATTGGTTACATACACAATTAAATCATCTGCACACTTCAAAAGACACTCATCGCTAAACAAACCACCACTTACACAAGTAGACACTATTTTGAAATACGACACACACTAAATCATTTTTCAAACTTGTTTAGCACCATTTTCATAATTAAGTAAACCATAGAAGAAATTATAAATCAATAGAAAAAAAAGTGTCACATGTCTTTTCACAAACTAAAGTCACCATTTATAAGTTCAAACGCATTCACACGTCGCACACACTCAAATAAAATTTTAAAGTGTGACATGCACCACCCGAGTAGTTTAATGGAAAAACATTACCCTATTAAAAACACAAATTCATAAACCACATAATTTAACAAGCCAAAAATAAAATCTAAAAAAAATAATTTGAATGAAATCGCTTGGCATTAACCACTAAACCAACACAAACCCCTCTTTTACGACGAAACGCACATGATTTCATGTCAAGGATACTATTTTCACCACATGCACAAGTTAATAAGCCATCCGCATAATAAAAAAATTACTAACAAATAAATAAAAGTTCACAGTAGAAAACACACACGTACATAAACAGGCTACTAACAATTTTCAATGCAAATCAAACTCTAATGAAAACTCACTTCACGCTACACCAATTAATTAAATAACATGCTAAACAAATTAAACTTGCAAATTAATTTATCAAATAATGATTAGACATGGAACCAGCTACCTTACATGGAGAAATTTATAATTTCAGTGAAAAACATCAATTGCATGCTGTTTGCACCATAAGGGACCAAGCGCGAACCCTAACCAAAGGGAACAAACCCAAAACAAGATATTAACCCCAAAAATTAGAACCCAAGCTTGCTGTAAAACCAAAAACTCAAAGAGAAAGGGGGATATACTTATCTAGAGGTGTGTGGTGCGTGCGGAAGGAGAGTGCGATAGCGGTCGGGGAGCAGGAACATGTTGCGGCTAGCGGGGAAGGTGTCGACGGACCAAACCGCGATTAGTAGGGGAAAGGTAGGGAGCTATCAGGGTTTGACGGATGGGAACAGGGGAGCAATGAGGTGGCGGGTGGTTTTCCAGACCGAACATGAGCAGGGGGAGTCAGAACCAGTTTCCGGACCAAAGGAGTAGGGGAAAAAGCCGGTTTGTCGAACCAAAATTGTTCAGGAGGGGCAGCATCGGCGTGATTGGGTGATGGAGGTCGGTGGCTGGGGCGATGCGAGCGGGCGATCGGGATGGAGGCCGGAGCTGGTGCGGCGACGATGACCCGCGGTGGCGGCGGGCTCCGAGGCGGCGAGTCGAAACAGGACGGCAGCAGCAGCGGGTCGCGGAGGGGTGCGCGACGCCGGACCGGAGTAGGCGGGTGGGCGACATCGGATCTGAGGCAGTGGCGTGAAGAGAGGGCCGGAGTGGTGGGGGGCGCGAGGTAGGGTTTCAGGGGGAGGGGAGTGCGCGACGTAGAGGAGGTGCGACGAGAGAGATGGGGAGGAAAAAGAGAGGAGGGAAAAGAAAGGAAAGAGAAGAAAAAAAGAGGGGGAAAATAAAATAGAATAATAAAAAAAAAGATTAAAAATAAAAATGAAATAGGACCTAAAAATAATAATAATAAAATGAAAAATAATAATATTATTATTGATGACATGATAATAATTTTATTCTAATCATAACATAATTAACAATTATAACCAAATTAAAATATTAATGAAAACAATAATAAAATAAATATTACCATTCTTATTATCATAAAATATATATATATATATATATATATATATTTTACAAAAATTGGCAGTCGCGCAGTTACCCCGTGCGACCAATAAAATTTTTATAAAAAGATAATGATGAAAAAATAAAAAAAATAAAAAAAATTTATTATTATTATCGTTAAAATAATTCCTTAAATTTTCATTACACTGATTATTTATTTATTTTTTATTTTTTTTTTCTTTTCTATTTCATTATCCCGCTATGTTTCAACTCATTTGGAAGCCGGGTAGACTTTGCGGATCTCAAAACCATGCATCGCCCATGCGTCCGGTGATGCAAAAACCAAACACTCGTAATAAATATAATAATAATAATAATAACAATAATAATAATAATAATAATACAAATGATAATAATTATCATAATAACAATAATTGTAAAATTAACAAAACAATAATAATTGTAATAAACTAAAATAGAAATAATAATGATAATGATAATCTCAAATGACATTATAATGATTATTATCATTAAATCAAATTCTAATTCATTTTATTTCGTTAATTAAACATCGGCAAGGCGTGCGGTGAACCGGGTGGGGATGCGCGGCGACCCAAGTGAGGCCGCGCAGCTTCGACCGCGTTGCGCTGGACAAAAATAAGACCACAACACAAAGAACTCGAAAACATAATTCAGGTTTTGACCCGAACTACCCGACGCGTAGAAAATCTATAAAATAAATAAATTGAAAAAGGTGGGTGTGACACTTTTTTTCCATGAGAGGTTAAGATGCACGAGCTATGATGTATAATTTCCATGTATAGATTCTCATTATTGGATGAATAAAATTTCAAAAATCTAGTTGGGGAATACTTGATTTTTAGTTCATCTACTCAAACATTCAAGGCCCTTGTTCTTAGATGAGGATACATTCTATCATGGTTTGATATGTGTTGTTCTCTTTTCCTATATCTTGCATATAATGTCCTATTATTCATATTTTATCTCTTACTACACCCCCTTTATATTTTGGTGTGTCTAACGTGGTTTTAATATACAATCCCCTACATGGTATTTTCACACACATGTCGTATCTTATGAACACAATGGATAGGTCACAAGTGACTTCATATGAACATAGGTATATCGGGTAATTTGGACCACATATGGTTGTCAAAACATAGGATTTTTTATATGGTCTCTCTTAGTAGTTTACATTTTTAGTTTTGTTAGTTCTTGACTTATTTATTGTTGGGTGTGTTTTCCTCCCTTTTCATTCCAATTTAATGTACTGTACCCTTGGACTGTCTAAATTTTTTTCATGAAATTTTATACACTAGCATTCATCTTCTATTACATTTACTCCATCTACAATTTTTCAAGATGATTGTTGTGTATCTACATATTGGTACTTAAGTAAAGGCCTCCCCAAGTTGGTTATGACATCATTTCTGGCCACCATCCCCTGGCCTACGGAAGATGGCATGGGGTAGTTGTGGCTCGAGCCCCATCATCGGTAGGGTCATGAAATAATTGTATCAACAGTACATTGATCCTACTGATTTTGTTTACACATGTCCCCTTACATGTATTTCTATTGGGTTTTGGGAAATACTGTAAAAGTTTCCCAAGTGAGGCTCTTAGTCTAGAGAATTTTGTGATGGTATGGGCATCCAACGTATCCATTCACCAATAACCCAACTACCTTCATATTGACTCAGAATACTGAGAAATGTTTTATAGGTATCAATGGTAAAGGCATCATATTGTATTGAGTCTTTGATATCCTTTCTTGATTCAGATATCTATTTTTGTTGATATATATATATATATATGATCATTTAACAATGCTACATCTTGATAAATAGTAGGATTCCTTAATGACGATTGCAATAACATACCTGGTAAATAAAAAACTTGACATTTTCATATTTACTAATATTTTTTGTATTAAATATTAATTTTACATTAAAGGGAATGCTATGTTTGATGGAATACATGATAGGTAACAACGAGTTTCTTTGAAATCTTACATTGCACACTAGTAATATAATATTATTATTTTAAATGGTAGTTAACGAATAGTCGTTGTATTGGAGGTAATTTATATAACTAAGTATAATATGATTATATATGTTTGTTAAATGTTTTTACAATTTTCCAATAAAATTTAGTGGATTAATATGTGAATAAATTGAATTTTAAGCACAAATAATCTAATATTCTATAAAAGGATGATTTAAAACCTTTTAATGGTGAACCATATTTAAATATAGCTTTGGTCACTTTTATATGACCTATTTGAAAAAATAAAATTCTTTTTTAGAAACGGGATATAAATATTTTCTTTATGTGATGTTTTGTATTTTTTTGATAAAGTTTATTTTATTTATGAATAGTGAAAAATACAATATATTAATTCAATATTGTCTTTTAATATAATTTATTTGTATGGATAGATTATATTTATAATTGGTTTTAAAAAGTAATTAAATTATATTTTTACTATTTAATTGAATTTTGGTCATTGTAATTAATTTCACTTTGAAATTGGACATAAAAATGTGTCAATATTTTGATAGTTATTGTTTCTTAAAAACACACTATTTGTTTGGACAACGGAAATTAATTTTAAATTAATTAAAGAAAGTTATATGATTTTAATTTGGTAAAATATATCTCATTTTTGAATTCATAATATCAAATATAGCTTAGGATGAATTTTTTTGTATTTTTCTGAAAAACTTCAATTTTTGAGGAATAGTTAAACTACTTAGTAGTAGTTCAAAAACTGACTTTTTCATTTAAATTAAATTTTATTGCTTATGTGAATTGAATTTTAAAAAATTGACATACATGGTTGTTATTATTATGTAAAATTTAGTTCCATAAGATGAAAATAATTTTTGGTGAATAGTAACTTTTGTCTTTTATTTACCGTAGTTAAAGGTAAATATGGTAATTTAAGGTAAAAAGAATATCATAATAATAAAAAATTACTTTAACATTTGTCCTAACCATTTTGGATAAGTAAAGGCCGACCATTCGCATCCTTTGGTCGATTTTGGGACACCATGGAGGCACTTATGAATGATAAAGACACTTAATTTTAATTAACATAATGTAAAGGCAAAATGATATAAACAAATATCTTTTAGTAAATCAATTTTTACATTGGGATATATAAGTCATATTTTCGACTATAAATATAATTTGGAAAGATAAAAATATTTACCTCAACATGGTACTTTTATTATAATTTTTAGACCTCAAAAAAATTAAATTATATATGACACAATAATGATGCAGGGTTTACCTAATTAGTAAATTATTTAAATAAATAAGATTATAAATATTAAAATAAGATCCAAAACATGTCCAATTATTGTTGGATAATTTTAAATCAACCATGAGTAATATTATCATATTCATTAATGATATTTGGACCTTTTGAAACCGAAGATATGTTTATGATAAAATAATTATTTCTAACATTCCTAAAGAGCCCCTCCTCCACCTTATAAAAGGACACCAATTCTAACCAATTACTCACAACTCAAATGACTTTTTTCACATCCAAACATTACCCAATTCAGCTCCGTACATCCCAATACTCTTCCTTGAAGCATTACCATTGGCAAAATTCACTTTAATAAGTCCTTTTGGTTCAAACCAAAAAGATGATACCCAAATTAATGGTAACTGTTTCTTTTAAATTATTTGGTTTTATTTTGTATTATTTTACTTTTCATACCCCCTAAAAACATTTTCTTCTTTTATTTTATAACATCAAAAGTATACAAAATATACTAGTATTTTGGAATTATAAGTTTTTGAACTACACATTCACAGACCTCCATATAATGGATGAAAACATACTGTTTCTGTGAATGGAAAACTAAAACCTCGTGAAACGATGATTGTTCGATTATCTCCTACCGCCTATCATGGTGGCCATTAATATTGAACTTAATTTATATATGATATATATTATATTTATGTTATCTTTATGCTTCTTTATTTTTCATTTATAGCATAGATTTATGGTTTCCAGTATGGGTAAACGTGATAATTTCATTTGAGGAAGTACGGACTACTGCCCCCTCAAAGTGATAAGACCCATTCATGCCATATGTGGGAAATATAAAGGATAGAGATAATGATATTATATATTATATTATACATTAATTATAATATAACTAGGTATCATTATGTTTTCATTCCAAAAATACATAATAGAAATGAAAGTACTGTTCATCTAAACGTACGACTTACCGTCTACATGAACAGTGCATTTCATTTAGTATTTACAAATGTTATGTACTATAATAAATACATAGATATACTGGATATATATTATATATATTATTTATACATCATGAATATCATTCTGGATATATTGTATGTTTGACCACATGAACAAATTGTAATTATAAGAAGTTCATTTTTAACTTAACTACCAAATATCAACAAAAGGACGATTATTAACTTAAATGAGTACATAATGTTTATAACATGGTAATAATTGATATAAAAAGAAAAATAAACATGAAAAATGTTCTTCATAAAGTATAAATTAACTTTAGTTTATTATTCCGGAAATTAAATAACGAATGGGTCTAATCGGACAACGATGTAAGAAGATTTCTAATCTCACTTTTAATTATGTGTGATTTCGATTGTTTTCCAACTATTCATTGCATGTGGTGTATTATGTACTGCCATTGGATATATACTATCCTGAATATCATTTTATTCATGTTATTATGTGATTCATATTTTGTTTATTAGCATTTTGACATACATCTCTGTTGATTACAATGTGGTAAAAGGATTCATCTCACTTTTTATTCTCGTGAGATTCATGCCATATTTTCTACTACTTCCATTTGTGTGGTGTATGTGAATCCCATGATTTTACTCTTTGTGTAATATAATTTCATTTATTAATATTTACATATTCATTTAATGATCCTTCTATCATGTGGTGTATGTTTTGTAAGTTACCAAATCAGTAAGGTAACCTTTCACCCTTTTCTTTTTAAAATACTTTTTTTATTATGTCTTTTAATTTACATATTATTATGTTGGGATATGTTTTAATATATCCTTATTTATGTAAATTTAATTTCCTAATGATTATATACCCTTTTTGTCTCATCATCTCATTTTCTGAATTCTAAAGTGACGTCATATGGAAGTCAAATTTTTACAAGGGAACTTCTTTACCAAATTTCAATTCTCTTGGATAAACATGTACTTCTTGAATATGTAGTCCAATGAATATGTTTGAATTACCTATAATAATTTTACACATAATATCCACTTATATTTTTTGTGTTTTTATTTTTCACACATAATTATGTAATTGATTTATCATTAACCAGAGGATACCTTCTTTATAATGGCTTTCGTCTCAATTTACATTCCATTGAGACTTCATTGTTGTTATGCACCAATTCACTCTTATATAGTGTATATAATGTCCTTTATCATATTATATCATGAATATATTTATTATGATGATATTATAAAGTTATGATTAAATGTTATTCTTCAATTATTTTCATTCATGCATCTCTTATTTTGTTAAAATATTTTTAACTAAAATATCATTTTAAATATTTTAAAGATTTATTATTCAAAATATTTATCATTAATGTCCATGTTTTAAAAATGGTTATTAGTATTTATATATATGGTCATTAATTTTTTAAATTTATAATTCCATTAACAGCTTTAAAGTTGTATGGGACACATTGAATCAATATTCTCTTTTTAAATGGATTATGAAATTGGATAGATTATTTCAATATCATTAAATTTCTTCTTGTGATTTAAAATGAAATGTTACTTGTGAAATGTTTATATTTTAAATATTTCATGTGTTATCATGGTACTTGTACATTTGATGGGTGGTTACATGATAAACCATGTTAGGGGTGGTGTCGTGATAAACCAAGATGGGTGGTTACATTACAACCCCAAAAGCATTGGGTATGGAAGTTGGTCGTATGGATATTCAATTTAGTGATATTTGAAGAAGTCAATTGTATGGTCATTTCACTATATAATATTTATGTCCCAAGTTACCTTTATATGTTATGTTTTCTTTATATGGGTTTTATCGTAATTTATTTTAAAAAATGGTAATCAATGATTTTGTATTCAGTAAAGAGTATATAATACTTCTTAATGGTGAAAAGTATTACTAATGATAAATTATTCATGGTTTACTTGTTGTTTGGAAAAATTCATTGTGTATCCTTTAATGTGCTTTTTATGCTAATCCATATTTTTTGAAACGTTTTTCACATGACATAAAGTGGAAAAGGGTCATGGATGGGATCAAGGAAAATGCATGATGTCTAAAACATGGAACTGGACATGTCTCTTTTATTCAAGAGTATTTATTTTATGAAAAAAATAGAATCCGAGAAAAAGTGTCTACTTTGTAATTTTAGAGATATAATGTTATTTTTTTCCCTAATTCTATATAAAAATAAACATGAAAAAATACACAATGTGAATTATTCATTTAATTCATGTTTATGTAATGTTTAAGGCCAGGTCCTTATAGTTGGAATCAAAGGTTGGTTTAGATAACTATAGAGGTTAGGGTTGTATCTAAGCATAAGTTACATAACCATAAATGTTAGCATATTATAAAGAGTCTTAGATATTTTGTATGAGTCTAATATAAAATTAATAAGTTTTTACCCTCATAATAAGATATTACATGATGAATTTGCAGATATACTCACATTGTCTTTTTGGATTTAATAAATGGATAGATCTAGTAGGCACCAAAGTAAAAGTGGATGTGAAAAAATCTATAATAGTTTTCTGAATGAGAAAATGAATGAAATGATAGATACAATGAGAAATATTGTGTTTATTCTCAAAATACTATCTACATTCATGATTGAAAACCTGAACCTTGGTGATTTTTATAAGGCATTATATATGAGAGAAAAAAATCCCTATGGATGTTCAAGTAATAATCATAATGGTAAGTCTGTTCAAAAACTTATGTGTCAAGGATGGGGAAAAACACCTAAGAAAATGTTTTTATGGGATGGGAAGATGATATAGGTATGGGAATTAAGGTCATAAAGCAAAAACCTGCCATGGGAAAAAGGAAACATCTAGTTTAATCTAGGAAAGGGAACAATGTTCTTTCTGAGGGATCAATTGAATGTTTTAAATATGGTGTGCAAGTTCATTATACAAACAAATATCCTTTGATGATGTTTCGAGAATGGTATCACCAGGATCGTACAAATATATGTTTACCAATACCAAATTCCATTCTAATTGAGGATGAAGAAACCGAAAATAAAAAATGAAAGGTATGGATTATTTCTTAACATATGTTTTGACAATATCAAATATTAGGATATGATTCATGATTTTGTTTCTAGGAAATAAGTATTCTCGAATAATTTGGAAAAGAATGTTTAATGGATCATCAAGAATTTTGAATTAGTAAGAAGTTAACATATAAGGGATTTGTGGGTTATGGTATATTTTAAGATAATGAAATACTTATAATTATTATGGCTCTCCTGATAATGGGATTATATTGAAAAAAAATTTATAGTATGTGTAATCCTGAAGTTTGATATATGAAAATTTAATTCAAAGAATAATTATTTTTTCTCTTCTATATTAATGTTTTCCTACATGGAATCCTAGAATAAGTTATCTCTGGTAAACATTGTGTTTCTTTTTCTGTCTTTTTAATTATTCGTTTTATTGACTCTTTTTCTGATGTTGGACATTAAATGATATTTATGGGCGCAGTTTTAAAATTGTGATGACACAATTTACAAAAGGGGGGAAGGGTAAAACATCATAGGAAAATAAAGACCCTGAAATTATAATATTTACTAATATTTTTTGGAATAAATATTAATTTTACTTTAAAGGAGATGCTATGTTTGATGGCTTACCCGATAGGCAACAACAAGTTTTGTTGAAATCTTATGTTGCACAATAATAATATAATATTGTTATTTTAAATGGTAGTCAACTCATAGCCATTGTATTGGTCAGAATGGATAGAACTAACTAAAAATGATTATATATGTTTGTTAAATTTCTTTACATTTATACAATAAAATATAGTGGTTTAAAATGTGAATATATTTAATTTTAAGCACAAATAATCTAATATTCTTTAAAAATCAATTTACCACCTTTTAATGGGGAACCCTTTTTAAATATAGTTGTGGAGGATTTTATATGATCTATTTGAAAAAATAAAATACTTTTTCAGAATCGGGGTATCATAATTTACATTGGGTAAATTTTTGGTGTTATTCTGAAAAAGTTTATTTTTTTACGAACAGTGAAAAATACAGTATATTAATTCAAAACTACCTTTTAATATAATTAATTTCCATGGTTGGATTATCTTTTTTAATTTTTTTAAAAAGTAATTAAATTATTTTTTAACAATTTATTCCAATGTTGGTCGTTGGAATTAATTTCACACTGAAATTCCACATAAACCATGGTCAATAATTTGATAGTTATTGTTTCTTAAAAACATTCTATTTGTTTTGACAATTGGATTTAATTTTAAATTATTTAATGCAACTTCTATTTTTTGAATTTGGTAAAATAGACATAATTTTTTAATTCAGAATATCTAATATAGCTTAGGCTTATTTTTTTGTATATTTCTGAAAAACTTCAATTTTTGATGAATAGTGAATCTATTTAGTAGTAGTTCAAAAACTGACTTTTTCATTTAAATTAAATTTTTATTCTTATTTGAATTTAATTTATAAAATCTGACATACATGGATGTTATTATTTGTAAAATTTGGTTCAATAATATGAATATAATTTTTGTTGAATTGTAACTATTGACTTCTATTTACCGCGGTTAAAGGTAAATATGATAATTCAAGGTAAAATGAATATCATAATAATGCAAAATTACCTTAACACTTGTCCTAAACATCTTTTATGAGTAATGTATGAACATGGGAATCCTTTTTTTGATTTTGGTACCCCATGGATCCACTTATGAATGGTAGTGACACTTACTTTTAATTAACTTAATGTGAAGGGAAAAATGACATAAACAAATATCTTTTAGTAAATAAATTTTTACATGGGGTTATATTAGTCATCATTTCTACTATAAATATAATTTGGAAATTTGAAAATATTTAATAAATCATGATATCTTTATTATGATTTTTATACATCATATAAATTAAATTATATATGACACGATAATGATGCAGTATATACCTCATTAATAAATGAATTAAATAAATAAGATTATAAATAATAAAATAAAATCCAAAACCTGTACAATTTTTATTGGATGATTTTATTTCGACCATTAGTCATCTTATATTTGACTTCTAGGAATTTTTTACCTTTTCAAACCGATGATAAGTTTACAATAAAATAATTGTTTCAAACATTCCTAAAGATCCCCTCCTCCCACTTATAAAACAACACCAATTATAACAAATTTCTCACACCAATCAACCCTTTTGGATCATCCAAAATCTACCCAATTAAGCTCCCTACATCCCTATCCTCTTCCTAGAATCCTTACATTAGGCAGATGGCACATTAAGAATTCCTTTTTGTTCAAACCAAATGTAGTTACCCAAATTAATGGTAACAATATCTTTTAAATTTTTTTGTTTTATTTTGTTTTATTTTACTTTTCCAACCCTATAAACTCTTTTTATTCTTTTTTCAAAACAAAAAATGTATCTGAAATATACTAGGATGTTTTTATGAGATGTATTCAAACTAAACTTACATACAACTCCATCTAATAGGATAAGAACATACTGTTTATGTGGATGGAAAACTAACGACTCACGAAACGATGATTGTTCGATTATCTCCTACCATCTATCACGGTGGACATTATGATAGAATAGAATTTATATATGATATATATTATTTTAATTTTTTCTTTTTGATTCTGTATTTTTCATTTATAGCATACCTTTTGGTTTCAATTATGAGTAAACGCGATAATTTCATTTGATGAAGTACGGACTATCACCCCTCAAAGTGATATAACTCATTAAATCCATATGTGGGATGTATAAAAGATAAATTTAATTATATTATATATGTTCTTATAATTTAAATATAGTATACCTATCAATCATTATTTTTTCATTCCATTAAATACACAATAGAAATGAATGTAGCATTCATACGTAGGTACGAGTTACCGTCTCCATGAACAGTGCATTTCATTTCTTATATCTAAATGTTATGTACTATTATAAATACATAGATATATTGTATATATATGATATATATTATATCTGAATCATTAATATCTTTCTATATATAGTGTATGTTTGACCACTTGAATAATTTGTAATTATAAGAAGTTCATTTTTGACTTAAGTACTAAATATCGACAAAACGACCATTATTAACTTAAATGATTACATAAAGTTTATAACAAGATAATAATGGATATAAAAAGAATAATAAACATTAAAACGTTATTATTCAAGTATATATTAACTTTAATTTATTATTCAGGAGATTAAAGAATGAATGGGTCATGTTAGACAACGAGGTAAAGAGATTCATTATCTCACTTTTAATTCAGGGAGGTTTCATTTTTCACCACCTATTAATTGCATGTTTTGTATTGTGTACAGCCATTTGATATATATTATCATTATTATCATTATATTCATGGTATTCTGTGATTTATTTTTTGGTAATTATCTTTTGGTCATACGGCTTAGTTGATTACATTGTGGTAAATGGTTTCATCTAAATTTTTATTCCCATGAGATTCATGCCATATTTGAAACTATTTCCTATTGTGTTGTGTATGTACATCCCATTATTGTACTTTTTGTATAATATACTTTCATTTATGATTATTTACTTTTTCATTGTATGATCCTTCTTTGGTGTGGCTTATGTTTTGTAAGTTACCAAATCGGCAAAGGAACCTTTCACCCTCCTCTTTTTAAAAGTCTTATTTTTTTATATCATTAAATTTACATCTTATTATGTTGGGATATGTACTTATGTACCCTTATTGATTTATATCTTATGTACTAGTGATGAGACACAATTTTTATCACATCAACTCATTTTATGAATTCTAAAGTGACATTGTTAAGCTGGCGAATTTTTGCAGGGGAACTTCTTAACACAATTTCAATTCTTCGGGTTAAACATGAACATCTTGAATATATCATCCTATGAATATGTGTGAATGAACTATGATTTTTTTACACATAATATCCACTTATATTGGGATTGTTCTTTTTTTCACACATAATTATGTAATTTATTTATCCTTAATCAAAGGATACATTCTTTATAAGGGTTTTCGTCTCAATTTACATTCCACTGAGACTTCATTGTTGTTAATAACCAATTCACTCGTATATGGTGTATATACTATCCTTTGGCATATTATATAATCAATAACTTTATTATCATGATATTATAATTTTCTGATTAAATGTTAATTCTCAATTATTTGTATTCAAGTGTCTCTCATTTTGTTAAAATCTCTTTTGCTAAATTTCATTTTAAATGATTTAATGATTTATTATTCAAAATATTTATATTTAATATCCATGTTTTAAAAATGGTTTTGAGTGTTTCTTTATATGGACTTTAATGTTTTAAAAATATAATTTCTTTAACATCATTAAAGTGGTATGTGACACTTTGATTCAAAAATATCAATTTAAATGGCTTATGAAAATAGATTGTTTATTTAAATACCATGAAATTACTTCTTGTGATTGAAAACGAAATTTTATTAGAGAAATTTTTATATTTGAAATATTTTATGTGTTATGATGTTACATGAATATTTGACAGGTGGTTACATCATAAACCATATTACGGGTTGTGTCGTGATAAACCAGGATGGGTGGTTATGTTACAACCTCCAATGCATTGGGTATGGAAGTCGACTATTTGTATATTTAATTTATTGATACTTGTGTAAGTCGAATGTATAGTTATTTCACTTAAGAATGTTTTTGTCCCAGGTTTCCTTTATATATTATGTGTTCTTTATATGGATTTTATGGTAATTTTGGTAACAAAAGGGTAAGCAATGATCTTGTATTCAGTGAAGAGTATTTTCTACTTCTTAAAGTTGAAAAGTATTACTTATGATAAAATATTCATGGTTTAATTTTTGTTCTGAAAAACTAACAGTTTTCCTTCTTTGTGTATCCCTTAATGAGCTTCTTATGCTCATCTAATGTTTCGGAAATGTTTTTTCACATGAAATAATGTGGAATAAGGTCAAGGATGGGATTAAGGAAAATCCATGATGTCTAAAACATGGAACTAGACATGTATCTTTTTAATCAAGAGTATTTATTTTATGAAAAAATTGAAACTGAGAAGAAGTGTCTACTTTGTAATTTTTGAGATGTAATATAATTGTTATGCCAAATTCTCTAATACTCTAAACCTGAAAAGATCCTCAATGTGAATTATTCATTTAATTCATGATTTTTTATTTTTTAAGGCCATGTCCTTATAATAGATATCCATGATTCCAACTCTGGGTCATAATAATGGTTTAAAGAGTGATGGTGCCTCATTTCGGTGTTAATCCTACGACCCCATTCTATAAGGTGGGTAGGTTGCAACACCCCACCTATTGTGTATCATATCATTCCAATGGTGCTGGAAAAGATGCACATAGGTTAAGAATGGTCCTATAGTACAACTCTTATAGGCTCTTGATTCTCCATGACGATCGAGATCCTTATGTAGCAGAGGGTTTTCCTGAGTCGGTGTTCCAATTATTCAAGATAATATAGACACCGATGGGTCATGAGTTTACACTAGAAGCTAGAATTTTATGGATATATTGGGTGATAGTGGAGAATTATTTCACATATTCAAGATGAGTCGACACTCTCATGGACCAACTTCCAGTATTTATTCTGTGAGGAGTAATACCCCACAACAATCTGTCTAGATCTAGGAGCTTCTGGATCTATATCCGGGAATGATTGTGTTGGTTAAGTATGAATCGAGTTTGATAGACTGTACACAGTAATCCCTTGATATGATCTAGGATGGCTAATTCTAAGCATGGATGTTTGAAAGGGATCTTCGCAGGGACATCAGAGCTAAAAATTTTCCCTTTTGAATCCCCCCTATACTATGGTGCAGGAGTAGGCACTTATGATAGAGATCATTATGTCTGAGGGATTCTACACAGTTGGTACTTGTAGTGGGCATTATAAGGTTCGGTCAACTTCATGATCTAGAAGATTCCAAGTGTCAGGATATCGATGCAGGAGACCTCCCCATGATTAGACTGAGGAACATTATCAAGGGTAGTGTAGAGGACCTAGGTATACTTGAGATCGGTTGTTCTTAACTTGTGATGAGAAATGTCACATATCACAAGACTGCCGAACCAGACGTATCAAGGATTGTAGGTAGATATTTGACAAACATCCCTGGTGAAGGATATTTCTGGATCAGGGATCTCCCAGGAAAGGTTAAGATGGACCCTATGGAGGCAGGGATGGAATATGAGTATGAGGAGATATATGTGGTATGTGATTCTATGATATCCTTCCACCACTAATGCTAAGTGGCCCACATTAGGCATATGGAGTTGGTGGTTGGGGCCTTGGATAGCTGCATTCTTTGTGGGTTATGATCCTGCAGATCACAAGATGATTAGAGGTATGATCTTTTATTATTATACGCTTTCTTATGTATTAGTATACACATTATTCAATCATTACTTTATCTCTTTACACTGGGAAAGAGAGTTAGAGCTCTTAGTTTCTGTACTAGCACAGCAACGTCACATCACGTTCCTACAAGGATCCCTTCTTTTGTATCTTTTAGATACCAGTAGTGTGAGATATCTCTTGTTGTAGATAGGTCTATGTGGTACCTTTTGGTCATCATTATGGATCACTATGACAACATCGTGGGTATATATTGGTTTTCTATGTTTCTAGACTAGATTTATTATTCCCGCATACATGTCACATGCCTACGCACTAATGGTATGATATTAATTTTTTTGTGAGACCTATCTCATGGAAGGATAAGTGGGTTCTATGAGAATGATACTAAAACCCATCCCACATTAGTTGATGATTTTTTCCCATGGTACAACAACCTCTTCAGGAATTGGTATTCCTTCAAATGTGGATGATTATATGTTCATCTTCTATGAATACATTTTGGTACTACCTCTGAGGTGGGATATTGAATTTTTATCCACATTAATCACGGGGCTTCTCTGAATTCATCTAGGGTATATCATATGGCCCCTACTAATCTATGGGAGAAATGTTTACAGTTGGAGGACCATTGAGAGAAGGTTTTAATTAGTCCTAATGTACCCCTCCAGGCATCTCCATTATTGCACATAAAAATTGCATAACGATCCCATGATAAAGAAATATAACCCCTTTTCATGGACAGGTGTCCTCTATGACCAGTTGTTAGGTGTAATATGGTTCTCCAATATTGAACTCGGGTTTGGATACCATCAGTTCAGTTTTCTCGAGGCTGATTTTCCAATTTTGAAATACCAATGCCACAACATACACCTTGTGTTCCTAGTGAAACCCATTGGCATTACATATTCTCTCATTGTGTTTATGGATTTTTTGTACTAGTTTCTCTATACATACATGGACCAGTTTTTGGCCGTCTTCATTAACAACATACTAATACAATCTTCATTTTAATAGGAACATGTAGTGCACATGAGGATGGTTTCATAAATTCTTTCAGAGAACCACCATTATGGAAATATTTTGATGGGATAGTTCTAGAAACATGAGGTTCAATTATTGGGTATTTTATTACTTATGAATGGTTTATCCATCATCCTAGTGAATATAAATGGATTGATTTATTACGATACACCCAATATCATTTTATATGTCCAGAGCTTTCTCATCTTGGGGGGTACCACATAAGGTTTATAGAATACGTTTCCAGAATCGCATCCCCTTTTACCACCCTAATGAAGAAATTGTATTCGTTTTGATGATATAATCAGTGCTAGAGGTTATATGAGGAGTTGAGGCGAAGGATAATCATTTATCCAGTGTTGCAACTACCAGAGGACGGAGTGGAGTTCAAATTTTATTTTAAATCCTCAGATGTTGGGCTTTGATGCATGTTAATATATCTAGAGGCATTTATAGCATACGGGTCGAGGTAGTTGGGACCCCACAAGCATACATATGAAACTCATGACTTAGAGATAAAATATGTAGTCTAATATATATGGATTTTTAGGTATTATCTTCATGGGTAGCTATATATGGTTTACTCATACCACCATATTATTAGGTGCATCTTCATACAGAGATACCTAAACCTGAGACAAAGATGATGGTTTGATTTACTTTAGGACTATGAATTCCAGATATTCTATACTCTGTGGAAGAAAAACATATTATCATATTTCCATAGAATGAATTCACAAAATCATTTAGTGGATGAGGCTTCAGATTATTTTTCTTCCATGTAGGGGACATTGGTGGAGTATGAGGGTAACACATTTATACAATTAATGGTGTTGACTCCTTGCTTCTCAAAACATTGAGAATGTCCCAACTTGTATACATAGACTATGAGTTATTCCATGACCATATATCTACAGAAAACTCACCAGATGGATATATACAAATATAGAATCATGTCAACCTTTTAAATGTACATACATAGGTCATAGTCACAGTGTGGGAGGTGGTGTTGTGAGAGTTCAACACTTCTACCCTTGTTGTACATCCTGTTGTATGAAATATGTACATAGATATTCTATGGGAGTTTTGGTTGTCCATCATGGGGAAGATCCTCACAAGTCAGCAATTGAAAGATGAGAACCATGTTTAAGTATTATTTTTAGCCACCTGAGATCCTAGAGTACAAGTGGGATGGCATATCATTGGACATTGTGATAGGTATTTCATTCATTTTTAATGTCAATGATTCAATATGGGTGACTGTTGACCAACAAAATAATTTGTAACACTTACTTTCAATCGAGGAGAAGATTTGGGTTGATAATTTATGCAATTTTTATATTTTGGAGATCTTCGACCTTTATGGGGTTCCCTAAATGATTTTCTATGATTTTCATTCATGGTTCACACCACAATTGTAGAAATACCTATAGGAGGCATTCAACATCCAAATGAGGATGAGTGTTTCCTTTCAACCTTGGAAGAATAGAGGACCAAGCACACAATCCAGGTGTTGTAGAATATGTCGAGGGATTACTTGTTGGACATTTTCTAGAGCATGAAGGATCACCTTACATTGATAATATTTGTGTAAAATAATTGATACCACTCTTCCATAGGAATGGAATGTTTTGAGTCCCCTGAGGGGAGACTGTAAAGGTCACCATTGCTCAAACAGGGATTGAGGATATGTCTCTTGTGGGACCATAGACGATGCAGGTGATGTTGGAGATGGTCTATGATATCACTGGGTAGATGAGGATGGCCGCGAGGAAACAATAATATTATGAAGATCATCATCATATCCCCTTAGAGTTCAATTAGAAAAACCATGTTTTCCAAAGAGTCTCCACACAATGTGGATTGTAGTGGATCATATGTGGAGGAAAAATATCCATTAGGTTCATCTAGTCATTCATGATCATGAAGTGGGTTGGCAAGGTCACTTTCCACCTTACCCTAACCTTGTCGATGGAATGGGTGCACGATGTTTGCAATGTTTCGTGGTTTAGGAGATACATTCTTGACTAAATACATTCCATTGAATAGGTTGATCTAGAAATAGTGTATGGATCCACCTTTACAGATATGTTGGTGGAAATCAATGATAATTTGGAGAGGACCTTGCATTGATAGACTATCTCCTTAGCCCGTGTGTTTTAGAAACATAGGAATGTACATGATAGTTCTTCATATAATGAGTGGAAAGTGAGAGCTCTATACGCCATGCTTTATGTTTAGTTATTCTTTTTTAGGATAAAAATCATAAAGTACAGAATGATGTAGAGGCCAAATTTTTTCATGGTAAGACTTTGAAATATTTATTATATATTTGTAGAAGTAGGAGTTGATACGAAAAGACATTTTGGGGCACAGTTTGCCCAAATTTTTTTATAAAATATTACATTTATATTATATTGAATCTGCTAAACATATTAATAAAATAATATTACTATTAAAAAAACTTTTTTTTAGAAATCTGATATGATGGATGAGTCTGGAACACATAGTTTACCCTAGGCTAGACATAAAATGCATCGACATGTGGCGTCTGTACTCCTCACTCTTTGGTGGAACATTCAATGAAATTATTAATTAATTATTGAATTAATTATTTCATTTTAAAAAAGTTAATAATTCTATAATAATAATACCATTTTAAATTCTATAGGGTTTTCTTTATAAAC
Organism: Viscum album; assembly: GCA_963277665.1. Taxonomy (NCBI): domain Eukaryota; kingdom Viridiplantae; phylum Streptophyta; class Magnoliopsida; order Santalales; family Viscaceae; genus Viscum; species Viscum album. The sequence continues at coordinate 1,602,399,037 of OY728161.1, read as the reverse complement.
ACTGGGAGAATTATAGAGCTCTTCCTTTCTCCTCATTTAGAGATTCACATTGGCTGATGATGAAATGCTGGATTGGAGGGTATTAGGATGTAGTGAATATATTGAGTCACTTCAATCATTAGTGGGTGTGTTATTCGATTATAAATTGTATAATATCTAGGTAGTACTTATCAATTAGATATTTACAACAATCTTATTTAATAGATCGAGCAAACTGATCCTTGTTCAATCGATTTTCAAAAATTGTGGTCTAAAATTATGCTTATCTACTAGATTTATATTGATTTTTCAATTGTTTTATAATCCAAAAATTATAGTTCTTGATTGATGGACAAGAAATATTATCCCATGGTTTCTAAACCATTGTTATTGGGACATTATCCCAATTATTATTCTCATTTTTCATGGGTAGGACACCACAGTCCTAGTTTGAATTTTTTTGGGTGATATGGATCCCAATTGGACCCCATGAACCATGATAGATTGAAAAAAAATAATTGGTCAATTATATAAGACCACGCGAGATATAATTTCAAGGTAAAGATGATTTTTTCAATGATCAGCGATCAAATATACATACTCCCAAAGGTTTTGAGGCATGTGGGATGAACGAAACACCACTGAGGATCCAACAGAATCCCTTTTTCAATGAATGATGACCAAAATCCATGGTACAGTACCACAAAACTGGGCAAGGCTAGCGCCACCCCTTTATCAGCGTTAACGATAAAGCGCTGATAAAGGGGGGGGGGGTTTATCAGTGCTAAAAAATCACTGATAAAGGGTGTTGTTATCAGTGCTAAAAAAAGCGCTGATAAAAGTACCCCATTATCAGCACTTTTTTGTAGCATTGATAAAGCCCCCCTTTATCAGTGCTTTTTTTAGCCATGATAAAGGGACCCCCACTATCAGCACTTGTTTAGTAGCGGTGATAAAGGGGAGGCCTTTATGAGCAATTTTTTAAAAAGAGTTGATAAATGGTCGATTTCAAAAAAAAATACAAAATATATTAAGATATAAATATAGTTATATAGTTATATTGATATAAATATAATATATAATTTTTAAATATATTTTATATAATTATAAATGTTCATCTACACTTAATATACATAATATATAAGATATTTAGTGAAAATGGATTCTTAAAAAATTAAAAAAATATTTTTAATTAATAATTTGATAATTATTTTGCAGTAATAGTCATTTAATAACAATTTGAAGAATAAAAAATTAAAAAAAGATCCAAAATTTGTTGAAAACGCATCTGAAACTTCAAATGGCCATAACTTTTGATCCGGGTCTCCGTTTGAGCTCTACACATTTCAAATTGAAGCCTGCGACGAGCTCTACGTCGTTGTGACCTAGGGTCCACGGTCAAGCATTTTTCGAGGACAAAAGTGGCCCAGAAGACCTCCAAAATGGTGTTTTTTGTCGGGGTACCCAGATTTTTTAACATTTTGTGGATTTTCAGCCTCGTTTAAGGGGGTATTATTTGCTTTTTTTGGTGGGGACATAATTTATTCCAAGTTATTACATTCATATTGATATTATGTATTTGTAATTTTATCATTTTTTATAATGCACTGCTATTTATAATCAAATATATAATTATATGTACAATTTTTTTATACATTCATACCTAAAAATTAATTTTTTTAACTAAATAATTAAACATATTTACATATAATATATATTAGCTTTATATAAATAATAACTAATATCCATTTTATTTAAAATAAAAATATATTAATATTTATATAACTACTATATTTTAATATAAATATACATATATTAATATAACTATACATATATTAATATAACTATATCTATATATTAATATAACTATATATATTAATATAAATACATATTACTATATGAATAAATATAACTAAATATATATATAAATAAATAGATATATCATGAATAAGAGAAAAAATCAATATTGGGAAGTGGCAAAGGCTTTAGGTGCGTAGGGGGGAGGTCTCGAGATCAAATCTGGGTGGAGGAACGGGTGCATGTGTAAGGTGGATTTAAAGGGCTAGCGCTGATAAAGGGGGTAGGCAGTGCGGGAGGGTACTGGAGGTGCAGGAAAACGCTGATAAAGGGGGGCTCATGTGCTGTAAAAAGCCCCCTGAGATTGGTAGTATTTATTTTAATTTTTTTTTAATTTTTTTAATTATTTTTATTTTTATCAGCGCTAAAAAAATAGCATTGATAAAAGGTGTCCTTATCAACTCTTTTTGGAGCGCTGATAAAGGATACACCCCCTTTATATTCGCCAGCTTTATCAACGCTTTTCTAGGGCTGATAAAGGCCATTTTTAGCGCTGATAAAAGCTGTATTTGTAGTAGTGATAATCAAACCAATCCACAATTTTTGGAAGGATATAGGTATGGATCTAAAGTGGTGAGGCTGGATTCAATTCACAAAGATCATACATGAGAATCTCTAAAAACCCCAACTATATGTTGTGTACTAGGATGAATAAAATGGAATATATCCCCTTAAGTGATGTGGATAGGGTTTTTGGAAAAAATATTTTGAAAAAACGGAGTATATACCCCTAACAATGCTTTTACCCCTTCTTCAGATCGGAAACCCTTGTGGAGGATCAAACGAACATGATCAAATGTGGGAGTACATGGCTAGGTAAACTACCATGTACCTGAGAACACCGACACATTAAGGTCACATGGGAGGTACCACATGTGATGTAGTTCACCATGTACTTAAGTGCATAGACATAGGGTCAGTACATGGACACAGCCAGTAGGACATGGACCTACCCTATTTAGTCTAGATGTGATATGTTGTCAACCTACAAGGAATGTACATCTAAATGCGTTGGGAACAATTTTAGGCTAGGAACATGGCTAATTGGTGGAGAGGGTCTGTACACAATTTGGGTCCCCTCACTTGATGTGTAACCCTTGATTCTGTTTAATTAAACTTCGTGGTTCAATATATCCTTTGTTCAAACTCGTATTTTATCATGTGATTATCCAATCCTTATTTTTTTTCACATAGAATGAGATAATTCCCTCAATTTCGGATTTCATTATATGATGTGAAGTGTTCTAGAAATGGGGATTTATGATGAAATTATTGATGACGGTAGTGATTAGGTATTATCACCAAACACTTCTTCCATGTGGAACAACATAATAAATAGGGTGAGGTTCCTCAATGATAAGAGTGTAACCCCCATTATGAACTAGGGAATGGGTCCTTGAACAATAGATTGGAACCCCCTCCCCATCATCATTGGTGTGGGTCCTCTATAACTACCTTCTATGTGGATCATCGCCGGACACACTAGGGGATGGGTCCTCGATGACCAGAGTGGAACCCCATGTTTTACCAGGGCGCATGACCTAGACATCCTACTGGAACCCACCTATAAAATAGTTTGTGGTTCATAGATTAATATAGTGTAATCCTCATATCATACCTGGGTGTGAGTTGTCAACTATTATAGTGTAACCCCTATTTGCATGGGCACGAGTCCTCTACCTTACCGAGTGGAACCCCCTATATTCATGGTTGCTTGTCCTCATGAAACTAGAGTAGAACCCAACATCCTAATTTGTTTAGGTCCTCTAGGGATAATTATAGATTGGAACCCCCTCCATAATATACAAGGGTACTAGTCCTCTACTTCACGTTTGTGCCCCATGACTATGAGTCACAGTGACAAGGCATGGCTTGACTTACACAATTACTTGTTGGTAGATTCATGAGATATTGGGCATAATATATGATATTTTAGAATTAATTGATACTCTTTTCTTGGGATTAACTATGAGACAGATATCTCCATACTCTCTCATTTGGTATTCTTTTTACTAATCATATATATACTTTCTTCTGCATCAACACCTTGGATTGGGTACTCTCTTCCCATAAAGGTGAACACACATGGGGTATGACACATGATGTTTTTATAGCTTATAATTGTTGGATTAGTCTACTATCCTAATATATATATATATATAAATTACTTTATGTGTTGTTTATAAACTAATTGTGTCAATCCTCTTGTTCATGGATGATGTTACTTGCTCTCTTGGTTTATGTTGTGCTATTCTATTTGACTGTATCTTGCATATATTATCCTTGTGTTCATGTATTATATATTATTGCTTCCCATTTATCTTTTAGGGAATCCTGTTGGATATGAATATATGCACCCCTATATGGGTCTCTCATGCACATATCATTCCTTATACAGATGATGTATAGGATGACAGTGACTTAAGAAGAGAATTGGGATATCTAGTACCTTGGACCACATATAGTGGTCTTAGATTCAGATTTAGGGTATGAGATATTTCATTATTTTACATTATTATTTTTGTTTGGTCAGGATATATATATGTATGAGCATGTATTTTAACCCATAAATGATTAGTTTACACTGTTGTACTCTTGTACTATCTATAGGTTTTCTATGCATGGTTATTCCCTTAGTTTTTAGATTTTTTTTAATTTCACCCCATCATAAATTTTTCATCCATATGGATATATGTGAGTTTATATGTATTTATTAAATAGACCCCATGGGTTTCTTATTCCTTCAACGATGGGTATCAACCCCTTGCCTATAGAGGCGGCTTGTGGTTGATATGGATCAACCCTCGACATGGGTCAGGTTATGAAATTATTTGTGAAATTATAATTGAAAAATACTAATAATGGAATATATATTATATATAAACCTTAAATTCATCATTATATTAATCTATGATAGGTGGTGATGGTAAATGAATAACGTCGGTCTATGAGGTGGTAGTCCATTGTAGACATAATTGAAGGATTCATTTATAATTTGATGGCGGTAGAGTTGGATATATATTATTCCATTAACAATATAACATATCAGTATATGGGAGATACTACTATTATTATATTAGAATATTTTAATAATATTTTAAGGGTGTTTAAGAATAAATTAAACAAAACCACAAGCTTAAGAATTTTTCCTCTTCTTCGGAGAACATCAATAGGCTTTCACCTAAACCCTTCATAAGAAGGGTTTATAATCAAAATAGGGCCATTAGATAGTGGATAGAGTAGTATGGAAGTTTTTTGGTTTTGTATTGGATGAACCATATCTTTTTGGATGTGTGAATAAGATAGTATATGGTTGGACTTTTATATTTCTGATCGAGGACATTCATAGTATATTTGAAAATAATAATGTGTATCCATATCATTCACATGACACAAGGCTCCAAAATGGATCACTATCAAACCATATCTGTTATAATGTCTAAATATGGCCATAAAATATCATTTGTAAATGTATATAGGTAAATTGTCGCCTTATCTATTATTTATAACCCCCTGTTAAATTCACTTTAACATAAAATTCAATAATTACATTTTTTCGATTTTACTGTTCATTTTGAAAATAAAACTAAGTTTACATTATTAAATAATATAAATTATTTTAATTCTTATTATGGAATTAATTAGTTAAAAGTTATTTTATTGAATTAGAAAAGATAATTTTATAATTAATCTTAGAGATAAGACGAAAAAGTGGTTTTCCAAATAGAATGTGTTCAAAATTTTAAAATGTATCGATATAAATATTGTATATGAAGATTATTACAATGAGATAAATTTGATTAATGTGTATATAATTTAACTAATTTATCATTTTAACCCATTTTAAAAAAATAATAAACCTTAATAATTATTTAAACAAAATTTAAATTTTTAATAAAACCCAGTACTTTCCACTATTTATTGAAAAATTAATCTTTTTAGAATAATTACAAAAATCCCCATAAATTAATTTTGACATGAAAATTTCACAAAATTATTTTACCAAATTTTTTATATATTTTTCAAAAAAAAATTATTTTTGTTCAAAACAATTAAAAAATTGTAAAATAGTTTTTTTGAACCCTTTAAAGACTTCACCAAAAATTAAATACTTTTTATTGATGTGATTTATTTATATAGAACCATTATATGGAATATTTAAAAAAAATCCTATTAATTTCAAAAAAATTAACAAATACATAAAAACTATCTTTTTTAAATCATAATTTTAGGTTCCTTTCATGGTCCATTAAATCATGGTGTTGAGTGTAATGCATGCTATCAAAAAATTAAATTTATTCAAAAAATATATTAAAAAAATCTAATGGTGATACATTATAATGGAATTAAAATGAATTATTAACTTGAAATTTCATCACCCTTATTCCAACATATGAGGATTTGTTTGACTCATTATATCCCCAAGTTCCCATATAGATTTCCCAAACTTCATCTTTCAGGGAAAATCTTTGACCTTGTGAGTGGTCTTATTTTTAAAAATTTCTCTATTTAATACAAACTCTATACAAATTATTTTTCTTAATAATGATATTTACTTAAAGGTATGGCCTCTAAATTCATTATATGATAAGGATCATTTATTTTATCCCATATAAGGGATATAGAGTACACAATGTAGACTTGAATTAGGTTCAGTGGAAGAACCATTTGATAAGCTACAGTCTGAATACAATCATGAATTTCAAAGGGGATGATGTAAATAAGGAATATCTTTTATTTATTCCTAAATATCAAAAAATTCTTCTAATTAAATATTATTCTAAACACCTAGTAATCAACTTCAAAATTCTAAACCATTTCGGTGATTATCAGTATAACATTTCTGCCAAATTTGGCCAACCCTTATGTTCTGTTGAAGGAATCTAACCTTCTCTATAATGATTTCATATATAGAAGGTCCCAATATAATTATTTCTCCAAATTTTTTCATTTATATTTTAGTTCTAAAAATATTACCATGGATTAGTCATAAATATCAATCTAAAGTATCAATTGAAATATATTTTTGTATTAAAACTCAACTAGGGAATCTTATTTATCCTAAGAAAGCAGATTTAATATCTAGAGAATACAATATTAACATAACATATAATGTTTTAATTATTCCATTTTACATACCATCTGTATGATAAAGTCACAAATTAATTAGTTGTATCACACCAATATTTCATAGTATGTTATCTTCAATAACATTTTATCACGCAACGCCGACATGGATTGCCAAACACGCAAGATTCAGTCTTTACGAAACAACAATTTAGTGTTAAAATTTTTCAAATGATATATTCATAAATTATTAATTAAATATAAAAATATAGATAATAATAAATAAATTTTCTAATTTAATTTATAATTTTTCACATAAATAAAACATATTTATAATGAAATGTATACGATTCGATAAAAGATTTTTTTGTTTAGAAAAAATTATTTTCATAAAGGAACTACTATTAGTGCCCTTTTAGAACAATAATAAATTTAATTTTAGACACCCTTTCTAATTTAACTTGGTAATATAGATATCATTTTTGGATTCATATTATCAAAATAATCATAATGTGAATTTTTGGTATTTTTCAGAAAACATTCTATTTTTGATGAATAGTGAAAAAAACTACATTATTACTAAAAACTAGAATTTTTCATTTAAATAATTATTTCAAATTAAATTAATTTTATATACACAATAAATAAATAATCGATATACTAACCCAGTTTATGTCATTCAAATAATTTTTATAAAATAATTATATATAAAAAATCATTGAATGTTTTTAACGTCTTTTTACCCACCATCTTCCCACATTTTCATATTAGAATTAAACTTAATTTTACTACTTCTGTGAATTGAATTTAGAATATTAAATATATATTTTTGTAATAATTATAAAAAATTTTGTCTAACAGGATCAAAATAATTTTTGGTGAACATTTCCTTTTGAATTATATTTTACATGCATAAATGTAAATTGGGTTCGTACAGGTAGAAATAATATTATAATAATATAAAACTACCCTAACACTTGCCAAAATGACATTGGATGAGTATTTATCCACCAAAATCAACCTAATTCCTAAAATATGATCCTTTTTAAGCTAGGATATTTATTATGACATTTATTTTATTTTATTTTATTTTAAGAAGAGTTGAAATTGTCATATTCAAAATCTATTAATTATTTTATTTTTAATATGAAATTATATAACTGATATGATTGACTATAAATATTATTTAAAATATAAAATAGTATCTAAATAATGATAAATTATTTTTAATTTTTAGATATTAAATTAAACAACTAAATGATGACATAATGATGAGGTGGTAAATGTTTAATTAATTGAGATATTAACTAAGTGATATTAAGAATATTAAAATAAATTTCATTTGACATAAATAATGAAATACAATAATTTTTTAGATACCTAAGATATTTATTTGAAATATTTGAGACAATTTAACATATTTTTCATGTTTGTTTGATATTTTTTAATTTGAAAATATAAAATAGAATTATAAATTGATGTAAATGATATTTTAAAATAAATTCTATTCTATAAAATGATATAAAATCCATAAAAATATAGGAATATTCAAAATATCATTTATAATTTCATTTAATTCATTAATTATCCAATTTATATTATTATATAATTTTATTAAAACTATATAAATCCTATAGTGTAAAAATACCAGAAGATGTTGTAAGAGTTAAACTATTTAATTAGGGGTTAAATCCAAAAAGGTAGTGTTAATATTTTGACCTGAACATGTCTTAAATTTATTGGTTGAGAGATTTTAGACTCATCATAACATTATATATTAAATAAATCACTATTTATCTATTGGAAACTGAAAATAATATTATAGTTAATTAATATTTTAAGATCTTCCAAAATTTCCCCTCACCTCTCTTATATAAGGGAACTTCAAATTCTCTTTTATTCACACATCCAAAACCCATTGGATCCGAAATAACCATCCCATTTCCTCTACCAAAGTCCCTAAATAAATATTATAGGATATAATTTTGAAATATACTCACCCTAAGGAGCCATTTTGTGAAAATCCAAATGAGATACCCCAAAAATATATACTTGTTTTATCACCTATTACAATTTTATTTTCCACTTCCACTTCCTCTTCCTATTTTGTTTATATAATAAATTAATTACTCCAAAATATAATATATACTTATATGCTTTTTTTTATGATACAACCATATTACTACTTTTAACCATCCAATTAAAAACAATATCACCATGCATGTGAACATATATATTACCGTCTCAACACAATGGTGTAAATAGTTTTTCATATAAAAATTATTTCTATGGGTATAAAGATAAATATAAAAGATGTAAATAATAAATATAACATGAAATTTTTTCTCTAAAATTAATATTTCATAAAAATATAATACTATTTCAACATTATGTAAATGATATCATTGCTCATGCGTATGTATGACTAACCGCCTCCACAACACGATGAGATTCATATTCCACATTCAACAATCAAGAATGATTATAAAAATATATATTATTAATAAGTATGAAATATATGACTTAATAATGATACTTTAATAATATATATATATGTATTTATGTATATACATATATTTCATTCAGTAACATCCATTCAATATGATATGAAAATGGAAACAACATTCATTTGTACGTATGAAATTTTGTCTTCATGATCGGTGTATTTCATTTCATATATCTATATATTATTTAAATTTGTATTCTGAATATATATGATATTTAAATAATTTTATACAAAATTTATGAAATTAAAACAATATTGATGTAATATGATCAAGAATGACAAGTCAAAGCATGTACAATATTGAAAGCGATTATTACCCAAAATGTAGCTCTAACTATGAAATTGTTATTGAACAGTTACTATAAATCCCTAAAAATCATATATGATATTATAAATATTATTATGATTTTATTAAAAGTAAACTACATGTTTAAATCCATTATACATTAGTTTTGGGCAATTACAAAGAGTATCAGACATAATGTAGGTAATTATGTCTCACTTTTAATTTTTTTGAGTTATATGCTTTGTTCAACACATGTTTCTTGTGTGGGGTGTATGAACTACCACTATTATGTTTTATCTCATTAATATATTTATCTTCTTGGTATTTAAAGAATAATATTTAGATATTTTTCTTTTTATTTAAAAGTCCAAAGTGTTCTGGGATACTTTGAATGCTTATAGTATTAATTTTTTCTCTATTTAAATATTCTTGATATTATCATACATATTTAATTATATGTATATAAAATATTATAATTAACATTTAATTTAATGTTTTATGTATACTCCAATATTTCTAAAAATAAATATTTTATAGTTTTTTCATAAGATTTAAATTCCCAATCTCATTTTTATCCGATATTGTTTATATGTGAGTATCTACTAGGATAACATTATCATCCATATCCATGTTTCTTAAAATTTCTTTCAAAATATTATATAAAATTGTTTTAATTTATTTTTACACATGGTTACCTTTTTATAAAACATTTTTTAAGGAATAATTCCATCTTTTCCAAATCAGGTACTTTATATCCTTTTCAATAAATTAAAGCAATAATGTTTTTAAAATTTACATCGCGAGCAGCTATTTTCCACTGTTATGATGCATTAACATTTTGAAGCACTCCTTAAAATGTTAAAAGATTATTTTCATAAGAAATTCTTTAATCTATAATTGTGTGGCTTAAAAATAAATTCATAGTAAAGAAAGGGTGTCTATCTCTAAGAGTTTTAATGAATTTATTAGATTATTTTCATCTATGTGAACATCCTTTATTGGATTTTATGCTCGATTGAGGTTGATTTATTATGATATTTTATTGAATGGTTTATGATATATTTGACTATAGAGGTGTTCTATTTATACTATTTATGGTTTATGGTTAAAGTGATAAATGTTTTAATTCTAGTATTAATATGAATGTTTAGGTTATGTTTCACCCTTTTCATATGAAGAATTAAATGGACTTTGTACGTGATGGGTAGAGCATACTATATCCCCTAGATGCATTGGTTTGACTCATTAGAAAAACTAGTGTCTTTGAATATGTCCACGATGGAATGATTTTTTATAGTCTTTCCATGAGGCCTTGATGTTATAGTTATACTGTCCGACATTATTCATTTATTAATTATGAGATTAGATATCGATATGACATGTGTTTATTCAAATTGTATAATATCCATAAGAATGTTTAAATGGAATTATTTAATTTATTCATACGATATTATGTTCAATATTATGTTTAAAAGTCTTTTGTTTCAGTTTAATACAATGTCTTAAATGTTTTTTCTTATTTATGATAGCTTATGAAATATTGTCTTACCACACTATGCATCTGAGCTCACCCATTTCTTATATTTCATTTTTCCTCAAGATTTTAACAATTATATTGTGAATAAACTTTATATATATTCTAAGGGATACAAGTGTTTTCAAAGTGGAAAATATTTTGTTTTTCATTTCAAAATGTTATGTTAAACCTATGTTAATATGTATTTTCATAAAAGGATATTAAACTGTCGGTGCTTCAGAATTTGATTTATTGTAATCATACTAATGTATTAAAATAATGCACTAACTGAAGACATCTTGGGTTGGGTTGTTACAGTTGTTATCAATGGATGATTTACAACAACCATGGAAACTAGATTTAGAAAACATAGATTTGGGATAATAACACTAAGATAGACATAGATGATAAGTATTGAGGAATGTCATAAAATTTAGGTAATGTAGATATTATGTTGGTATTACATTTTGTTGAATCCTTTTATAGATACTAAAAGTGGGAGTTGTTATGGAATAGATGTACTTTTGAGTAATAACTCTAATATGGTGTTCAGGTTCGACTCTAGGTAACAAAGTATAGGATAATGGTCCTTACTATGCTCTTGGTTTGACACTATCGGGGGATATTCCTATGATAATAAACATATTATTTTGAAAAGTTTATGAAGGATTTATGAGTAAATATGTGCCTAAAAACATTTATTTATGATTATGAGACTAGATTCATGTAAATCTTCAATATATGTTAATCATTTTTGTCGTTTTGACTATCCAGTATGATATGATCAAACATAAAATATGTCATCATTTAAAAATATCTCCTTGTATAAGCAATGGAAACCACACTGATTCACGTGATCCAAATAGTAAGAAAGGTCATATCTTTCATGGCTTGAAGCCAATATTTGGATGGGAAATAATCAACCAAGCATTCTCATCATAAGAGAGAATAACATCAAATGATATCAGGATAGGTAAAGAATAAACTGCGTTATTATGAATTCATAGGGATTCAAGGGAATAAAAGGATAACTATGAACAAATTGGATTTAGAGAATAAGTGAAATAACTATTTTACCACATGTGATAATTGTAGAAGGAAACACCCCAGTGCGTGCAAGAGAGGAAAAAGTGTTTTCCTTACATGTGAAGAAAAAGGTCACCATGATCATGTTTTCACAGAATGAAAATAATTTTCCAGTGATCAATGCGTTAACTGTAGGAATTTAGGGCATTATTGAATATAATTTCAAAATAATAAAATTATTATACCGCAAAAGCTGCTAGTGGTTCGAAATCATCATTAAACATCTACCACAAATGAATAGGAATGATTAATCTGATAATGATTGGACTGATGTATTATGTCATTTGAGTATAGTATCAATGATAGACTTGTTATATGAATTATATAATTAAAAAATGATTTTACAACTTTTTCTATTTCATTATGGATTTGATATTGTTTGGTATAAAGTAAAGTGACATGGTTTTAAGTGAAACATTTTGGAAAATCATTCGATGAGGGAAATATTACCTATAATATGTTTTTGATGTTGAGATAAAGATGTTGGAAGAAATAGATGAATGATTTGGATAATGTATATTGGATATTATCGACTACCTTGGGCTAATGGTTAGTTTATTACATCATTTTTGGAGTCTACAAAAATTTTGGATTTAGGGAGTTTATTTAGTATTCTATGATTTAGGTTAGGAAAAAGGAATAATAAACATACTCAATAATGGTATAAAGTAATTCATGGTATTACCAAGATTTAAGAGGACACATGATGAAGTTATTCACATGTTTGGTATGTGAAAAAAGAGATATGCATTATGTTATATTGATTTTCTAAATTTAGTGACCTTTATTATAATTTTTTGGACAATGAGTTAGCATAGAAGAATTTTTGGATAATTCTAAAAGTTGTAATTAATTAAGTTTAAAATTCGATAGTATTCATTAAGGTCAAAATATTTATTTACATTATTTTTGGAATGTTATAATAATATAGTTTTAAGAAAAGGACAACCTTCAGGTCGGGCGACAACCCATCCTGTCCGGCATGGTCATGAGACATGAACCTGCAACTGAATGGCTGTAAGGGTGCATCTCCTACCACTAGTCTATGTGATGTAAACGTTTTTTAATGTATTTTTTTATTTAAATGGTTTGACGTATTATGTATAAATTTATTTTTGAAACCCAAAACATTTAAGATAAATAGAATATTATTTAATATTATTAATTTTAGAGAAAGGTGGGTTTGTGGTTAGGTAATGGATGGAACTCTACTTGTCAACTAAGTATTCATCATCTTGTTCTTATTATTATATGTAATTTAATTCTTAAACTCTAGGGAAAGGATATTAAATCCAAATTTTTTTTCCTAGAACATTCTTCTCTAATAAATCAAACGAACCCTTGGATTATCATATATTTATTGTATTGTGGTTATTCACTTTTTCTTACTCGTGTTCTATACCACTCTTCATCAGAACTTGATGGTGTAATTTTAATTCATTTCCATGTTTTCTTTCATGAAACCTGAGTATGTATTATCTCTGCTGAACTTCTTACATCGCTTTATTTATTTTAAAATGGAGGCATTATTAATCCATTTTCAGATATTGGATTTCAATAAATATATATTGAAATGTACACCCAATAGTTTTTTATTCGATGTTCATATTAGGAGGATACAATTTATTGAAGGATGAGACAATTTAAAACCCCAATATTTCATGGTACGCTATCTTCAATAACTTGTGTTTCAGGAAAGGTCAACCTATATTTCATAATATGCAAGATTGAGTCTCTGCAAAACAAAACATTACTGTTATAATATATAAATGTTATATTCATGACATATCTTTTAAATATACTAATTTAAATAAAAGAAAATTATTTTAAAATTTTATTTATAAATTTTTCACATAAATAATACATATTTATAATTATATTTTTATGTTTCGATAAAATAGTTATATATTTTGACAATATTATTTTCCGAAAATAACTACTTTTTATGTCCTTTTGTGAATAATAATTAGTTTAATTATAAGCACTCTTTGAAATTGAATTTGGTAAAATAGACTTAATTTTTTAATTGTTAACACCCAAATTATATTAGGGTCATTTTTTTCATAAAACTTTCAATTTTTGATGAATCGGGAAAAACACTACATTATTGTTAAAAAACCAACTTCCTCATTTAAATAATTATTTTACTTTAAATTGATTATTATGTAACAAGATATAAATAATTCATATATTAACCCAATGTATGTCATTAAAATAATTTTTAAAATAAAATTATATATAAAAATTTATTGAACCTTTTTAATGTCTTTTTACCCGCCTTCAAGCCACATTTACCTATTAGCATTAAACGCATTTTTACAACTTATGTGAACTGAATTTGGAATATCATAAATATAGTGTTTTAATCAGTTTGAAATATTTGTTCTAATAGTATAAGAATACTTTTTTGTGAATAGTAACATTTAAATTGTTTTACCATGATTAAAGGTAAATATGGTAATTAAACGTAAAAATAATATCAGAATAATGAAAAATTACCCTATGAAATGTACTTATTTCATTGGATATTTATTTTATAGAAAGTATTAAACTTAGGTCAAAAATATGATCCTTTTTATGCCACTTTTGTTTGATAAGAAGATTTGTTATATTTTATTTAGAGAAGAATTTAAAATTTGATATTCAAATTTGAATAATTATTTTACATTTAATATGAGATTATATAAGTTATATGGTTGATTGTAAATAGTATTTATGAATATAATTAATTTATCTACATAATGATAAATTAATTAAATGTATAAAAATTAAATAAATAAATTAAATCGTGGCACAATGATGATGCATTAATTTTCTATTAATTGAGATATGTAATAAAATATATTTAAAATAATAAGATATATATTATTTTACTTAATTAATTACATAAAATAATTTTATAGATAATTTATACATGTTAGTGACATATTTTCAGTATTGTATCAAACATATCATGTTGGTTTGATATATTTAAAAATGAATATATTGAATCATATTCAAAATTTGGAAAAATGATATTTTGTAAAATACTATTTTCTTATAAGATATAAAATTAAAAAAAATTGAATGTTTGAAAAAATGGATGATTTCAAATATTTAATAAATGATCCAATTGGTTTTTGTTTGGAATTTTACAGTAAATATATTAACCCTAAATTGTAAAAATATAATAAGACACTTTAAGTGTTAAACTATTTAACTAAGGGTTAAATCCATACAATAAGGTTAGTTGTATGACCAAAACATGTATAAAATTAAATGGTTGAGAGGATTTATACCAATACTCATCTCAAACTCAAAATAAATTAATTTTGAGCTAATTTTAATTGGAAAACTATTTATAATAAATTAACATTTTAATATCTTTCAAAAGTTCCCATAACCTCTCTTATAAAATGGAACTTCTCTTTCTCTTTAATTCACACATCCAAAGACATTTGTCTCAGAACAACCCTACCCATTTTTTCTCCCTGCATCCCTCAAAACATCTTATATGGTGTATATTGAGTATAAATCCATCCTGTGGAGTTTTTTTTGAAAATAAAAATAATATACCCAAAAATATGTAATTATTTTATCACCTCTTTCAATATTTTTTTCTTCTTATACTCCCACTTCCTATGTTGATTACATAAATCATTAATAATTATAGAATATAATATATTCTGATAGGTTGTTATTATTATGGTAAATACATATTTTTCATTTTACTCATTTTATAAAAACAATATAACCTTGAGTGCGTACGTACGACTTACTATCTCCATGTTGTGGTGTAAACTGTTTTCCAATTGAACACTTTTCAATGGGTATAACGATGAATATAAAGGATTTAAAAAATAAAGATTACATTATATTTCTTCTCTAAAATCCATACTCTATCCAATTATATACCATTTATCCATTAAAAAATGTTATTGTCTCTCATGTCTACATAAGGCTTACCATCTCCACAACACGATGAGATTCATATTCCACATTCACCATTCAAGAATGATTATAAATATATTTATTATTAATAAGTATGAAATATATAACAAAATAATTCTACTAGAATAGTATATATGTATGTATGTATGTATTTATTTATTTATCTATGTATGTATGTACATATATGAAATTCACTTACTTCAATTAAATATGACTATAAAATAGAAATTTTGTTCATTTGTATGTATGGCCTACCATCTCCATGAACAGTGTATTCGATTTGATATATCTATCTATTATATATATTTATATTCAAAATATATATTACATATAAATAATTTTTTACATTTTGGAATTTATTAAATCATTATCAATGGAAAATGATCAAGAATTAAAAGTCAAAAACTGTACAATAATGAAAGATATTATTACACAAAATGTTTCTTTAATTAGAAAATTATTAATAAATAGGTAATATAATGCTATAATAGAATCAAATATGATATCATTACTATTATTATTCGTTTATAAGTAAAAAATATTTTTTAAAACTATTATACAGTATTTTGAGAAACATATAAAGAGTATTAGACTTAACAAAATGGAATTCCATCTCACTTTTACTTTTCATAAGATATAAGCCTTGTTCACCACCTATTTCGTATGTGTAGTTCATGAACTACCCCTATTATGTTGATATCATAAATTAATTTATATTCATGGTATTTAAGGATTAATTTTAATATTTTGGGATTATTATTTAAATTTTAAATGTCTTATATGATGCATTGATTGTTTATGGAATTAATCCTTTCTCCATTTTAATATTTTTGATATTATCATAAAAATTATCTAGATTTATATATAGGATTATAAATAATTTTTTTTTCTATTTTTATTTTTATTCAATTTGGTAAAATATAGATCTTGTATGGTTTTTACATAAGGGTTAATTTCACAATCTCATTATTATCTAAGGCTGTATATATGTAAGTATCTAATAATAAATATTTATCATTCATGTATATGATTTTTAAAATATACTTCAAAATAATATAAAAAATTATATGAAGTTATCATTACACATGTTTTATTTTTTATAAACCCTCTTGAAAGGAATATTTTCTTCATTTTCCAAATGAGTTACTTTATGAATTTTTCGATAAATTAAAGAAAGAATATTTTTTTACTTAAATGGCTGGAGTGAATATTTTCAACTATTTTAACACCTTATAATTTTGTAGATTTATTTACAATAATATAGGTTTACATCATAATAATGTTTTTTTATAATTGTGAATATTTAAAATAATCTCACAGTAAATAAAAATATTTCACTCAAAGTGGTTTAATGAATTTATTAAATTATTTTCATCTATATCAACATCCATTTCTTGATTTTATGCTGGATTGAGAATGATTTATTATGATATTTTATTGATGGTTTTATGATATGTTTGAATGTGTTTGTGCTATTTTTATACCATTCATGGTATATGGTTAACGTATAAATATTTGGTATGTTATTTTTAATAAAAATATTTATGTTATGTTTAACCATTTTAATATGAGGAATGCCTTAGAATTAGTAAGGGATGGGTAGGGCACGTTATATCCCCTTGATTCATTGGTAGGTCTCATGAGACAAAATAATGTCTATGAAAAAGGCCTTGACAATTGGTTATGTATGGTTTTGGCACGAGGCCATGACAGTATGGTTATGATGTACAACATTCTACATTCCCGCATTATGAGATTAGTTATTTACATTACATGTCATTATTAAACTTGTAGAATACCCATGTGAATGTTTAAATGGAATTATTTTATTTATTCATTTCATACTGTGCTGAACAATATTTTTAAAAGGAATTTGTTTCGGTTTTATACCTTGACATAAATGTTTATACATATTTATGATTAATTTTTCTATATTGTCAAATATTATTGATTATTTTATGTCACTCATTTATTATGTTTCATTTTTTCACAAGATTCATAGAAATATATTATAATTGTCTTGTAGTGATAGTATAAGGGATATGAGAGTTTTCAAAGGGAATAATATGTTGTTTTTCATTTAAATATGCAATGAAAACCCTATTTAGATATCTAGTTATTTTCTAAGGATGTATAACTGATCAGTCCATTAGGGTTTTATTCCTTATAATCATTCCAATGTATTAAAATAATGCACTAAAAATGGGAATCTCGGGTCAGGGAAAAACATTAAACACAAATATATGTCAAGATCTTATCTAAGACTTATCCAGAACACAGAGTTAATCATCAGAGCCTAAAAATATATAATTTAATGAGTTACTCAATGAATCCATACTAATTATTTAATTTATATACTTAAAATATAATATAGATTGAAATTTTTTCTAATAGTGATGAAGTGTGATGAATTTTTAGAGATATCAACTACAACAAATATATAATTATTCTATTTATTTTTTTAAGTGAGTCTGATGAATTTATAAATCTATGGTGTTGTTTCCCCATTTCATTTAATCTGTGGGATAGGATATAACATACCCATATAATTTTTTATCTCACACCTAACTCGCTGATATACTATGTCCTGAGATAAAAAAATATTTGGTATATCACCTCATTCTATCCCACTAAAAATACTCTTTCAAATATCTATACAACATCATAATTTCAGGATTAATAGATAATAAATAAATATGATATTCCTCTAATAAATCCTTCTTCTAATCTAGTATGGACTGAACAAATGCACGATTCATAGAACATAACATTTTATAATGGTTGGGGTTAAAATCCAAAATATTTCTAACCATATTTTATATATATGCATCTTCCTTCAATGCCTCTTTAATATTCACATGGATATATGGTTAAACATTAAATTTAAAAATATATGATATCACAAAATCCTTATGGATTTCAAGATCCTTCTTTAAAAAATATTATAAGTATTGGATCTTGTGTGATCCCCAACATGGATAATCTAGTGTGATTTTTTTCAATCAAAGCATCAGAATCCTAGTTTTCATTCCCAAAGTTGTAATGTATTGGGTAGTCATCATCCGTAATCATCTTTAACCATATTCTATGGTGCATTTTCAACTCTATATATTTAAATATATACTTTAAATTTTTTATGATCGGTATATATATAACACTTTTTCTGTAAATTCAATGCCTGTATATATTCAATAAAAGATTTACTGTCGCTAAATTCAAATCAGGATTTGGGTAATTATTCTCAAAGACAATTAATTATATAATGGAATAAGTTATAACCATGTAATTTTTCATGATAATTCATCCTAATTTTATTATTTAAAGCATCGCTATATATTATAAACCCTTCTCCTACACTAGGTAATGTAAGAACAGGTGTATTAACTAATATTCACATTGGTTCGTTGAAATTTTCCTCACGTTCATCTATCCATGGAAACATGGATATTTTTATATTAACATAGTGAATGGATTAGATATTCATGATATATTATCCACACCCCATCAATAATATCCATTTAATCCAAAAAACTAGATATCTTGTTCACTTTTCTGGGTCTAGTCCAATATTCAATAGTCTCTGTCTTTGATGGATCTATCTATATACCCTCTCATAAAAAATTTTGACCACAAAATGAATCCTTTTATGTCCAAAATTATTATTTTGTAACATTTTCATAGAGTTTTTTATTTAATTTATTCATTATTTCCATTCTCAAGTGATACAAATGCTCTTACATTATATTTTAATTGAGAATAATATCATCTATAAAGTATACTATAATTTCATCAATGTAATATATAAATAATATATTCACTAAATCCAAGATGATTGAGAAGGAATTAGTAAGATATAATGGAATCATTATATATTCATAGTGTCCATACCTTTTATATAATCTTGTCTTGAGTATAGCCTCTATATTTAAAAAAAATTTATTATATCCCTAATGATGTTAAATATTAGAAATGTATTAATCTCCCCATAGTTTATCAATTAGGTCATCAATATGGTGTTTAGAGTACTTTTTATTTATTGTGAAATTGTTCATATATTGATAACCATTATAGAGTCACATTAATCCATATTTATCTAAAATTAATAATAGGAGTATCCCAAAGGTAACACAAAAGGCTGAATTAATCCATTATAAATGTTCTATTGGAGTTGATTATTCAATTCCTACAACTAAATTGGGTCCATTCTATATAGAGCCTTTCAAATTGGTTCTTTACTATGTATGATTTCTAATGGAAAATCAACTCCACTATTCTATGAAAGGCTAATAAACTCAAATGAAATGACATCAATAAGCTCCCAAAAATAGTTATATCATTGATGGTGATTTTATTACCGAACATCTGTGATAGTTGATCATTATTAATGGGAGTAAAAACCCATATAATGGATGTGATTTACATTAGATTTTCATATTGATCTTCAAACTAATATATGAACATAGGTTGGTTTGGAATATCAAATATGAAATTCCTTTTTTTGAAATTAATATGGAATTTAGGTATATAAATCCAATCCATTCTGAAGATAACCTAAAATTATACCAAAGGAAGAATGATAAGATTTTCAGGAAGACAATTATCACTAAATTCATCTTGATATAAATCATATACTTGAGATGTGATCATCACACAGTTGTGGGTTTTATTTGATAATTATAAATACAATTTTTTGGGGAATATTTTCCCCTTATAAAATTCATCATATAAATATAAATGTCATATTTGACTTTAGATCAACCCATTTCTTCATATATGATGAATTTTATAAGGGTATAATTATTCCACCAAAAAAATGGATTTATAATTACGAATCATTTGGAGTGTGGGTGGGGAATAATATGTATCTTTCCTATTGTTTGAATCATTAGTTATCGTCTTTCCACTTCATCACCATTATATTTCACAATGACCATACCTTCCAAACTTATATAATCATGTACTATACTTATGAAAATTTACATTATGTTTCCTTCCAAACCTTAAGCATAAAGGAATGTTCATCTTCATTATTCATGGGTTGTAGAGATTCCTTTGAATTCCATTTTTATTTTCTAATGAAACCCATATAATTGATGGGTAACCCTAATCTCTATATTGATCATGATTTAAAAATGAATGATTTTCCCATATATACAGAAGTCCCTTATATCCAATTCATTTCATAGACTTTGTTTTAAGATACAAAATAATCAATCAAACTTAATTTTAGGTTGGATGATAATACTAAAATCATACCTCGTCGTTCTTATAAAATTTCCCTTATAGGTACCAATAAATTCATCATCCATAAATTTAACTCAATTATTTCCTTATCAATTTTTTGCAAGTAATGTGAGGAAAATACTTATTTAAAAATAATTTCTTCAAATCGTCTTTTTATTTGAATTCAATTTCATCATGTTGACTTGTATTGTTCATGATTTCTAACCATTGATCTAATTTACCTACCAAATTATTGAGAATGAAAATGAATTTTTCATCATCTAAACCCTATAGAACATAAAATATATTTTAAATGTTACTAATAGATTATTCAAAAAATAGTAGATCTATAGAATAACTAAAATAATGTGGACGTTTTCTCATGATGGACTCAACATAATTTTGTTACCTCATTTTCTCATTTGAATGTTTATATTAATTCATGCATTAAAAATGATTTATGGTAATAGAAATAATACTTCTCATTCCATATACAATAACATTTGGCTACTTATTAAGACAATAATTTCTATTCCAATCACACTCATTGATAAAATAGTTCCATTATGTTCTAGCCATTGACAAAAATTAAAAATAATAGTCCAAGAAAAAATATTCAATGTGGGGAGCCACATAATCATGAAAAAAATTCTACTGAGTTTAATTTATCACACATTCCTTTGAATCTCGAAGACATAGGATAATCCTTAATCATTCTGGGTTATTATCCAGAACCTTCATGATAGTTTATAAAGTGTTTTTTGAAAATGAAAATAATATCCAATAGTAGTGCAAAAATATGTGTATAGAAAGTCCCATTATCATACTCTAAGTGATGATCTTGTCAAGCTCAATTCTCCGTTTTCAGAGTTATTAACCTAAATGACTTTATAGTGATTCCATATAGAATTATAATATCTAGATAGTAATATAATTTTGTACAATACACTCTCTTTATCCTTTAACAAAATTTGATTACTTTTCCTATACATTTACTCATCTATAGACTTATCCTTATACATATCCCTAGGTATCTCAATAAATTTTTCACATCCTATTTTCCGAAGCTTATATACAGCTTGAACAAATACCAAATATAAAGATAAAAACTTTTCATTCATGTATTATATATCATAATAGATAAATATTCATTAAATATCATAACCATTAACACCAAAATTGTTTTGGTCTTGAGCCTTTGGAACATGGAAAAATAAATAACTAGTCTATAAGTGATTTGTATCATATCCCATAAAGTTATTCATAACTATAATTGTTATTAATAATTTATTACATAATACCACTAATTATAACTTGGTGAAAAGAAAAATAAGAAACAGTGATCTTGGATGCATGGTAAGGGTTAATAAGGGAGATATCAATATTTCATGTCCATATGTGTCTGAGAACATGATATTAACATTTCAAAACCATAACATTCATATCATAGATCATAAATATTAGTCATAGAATAAATATTGGTTTCACATAATACATGAATCATATTGGAATCAATGAATATGATACATGAGAACAATAACATTGGAATAAGACATAGTTTTTTGGCTTTCACACAACTGGAGAAAATAATTTTCATTGTAAATAAATCCACACTTCCAAAACTGTCATAATATAATGGGGCCACTCCACAAATCATTTTTTATTAGAGTTTAACTCCCAAAACAATCATAATGGATTGATCCTCTTACATAACTGAGTTCATTATCAATTTATGTCATATTTATCTCATGAGATATCAATCTGTCCCCATGCACTTGATAGGGAAACATGCCCTACATATTACATAATCAAAACCATAAAAATGTGTTCCATAATATCATAAAACGTTTATCATATAAAAACCCATGAAATTAAGTGTTATTAATAAACATTTCAGTGTATCATAACATGTTGAAATTAAATAGGTTTCATAATCATTTTATATTTTCATCATACTATAACATGAGGAAAAAGTGGGTTTCATAAGCATTTTATCTTAATATAACCCATGGATGTGAAATGGGTTTCATAAACATATTTTCATCATTAACACAATCCTTTAAAAAAATAATTATAATTGTATTTCTAGATTTTATTTCTTATAAATAATATTTAACATCAAAGGATTTATTCTTAAATTGAAATTGATTTGGAAATATCACTTCAAAATTTTGTTGAGGAAGATAACCTTTCCACTTTGAAAGTAATATTTAAAACCTAAACAAAATTAATAATATTTTTCATTGAAAATAACATTGAGCACATAAAAAGGACCCCTGAATGAAAATAATGGTCAGGATATTGCTATATTCCATTCTTGCATTATATGTTTAAATAAAGATTCATTTAAGATTTTCTATGAAATCCAAATGGTCATTGTTTAGAAAATATCATATATATACATTATATTTTTATTTATATTAATCTTTAAAAGTTAGATATTGAATGTAAAATACACCGTTCATTGAGACAGTCGGAAGTACTAATGCATGAACATTGTTTCCATTTTGTCAAAATATTTAATGATATAAAGGTAAATTATATATATAATTAAATAATAATTTTATTTTATATATATTTCTTTTTTTAATTATAAACCTTTCTTATTACCATCCCTGTGAATCATACATCTGGAATGAATCTCATCACATCATGAGGACATAGTCTAACGTACACACGAAGGATGTTATCATATTCCAATATAATGGAATGTTAAAGGTTTTATGTGATATTATAATTCAATAAGTATAACAATATCATAAAGATAATATATAAATTATAATTACATCACTATATCCATCTAGGATTTATGTTGATGGAGAATGAATAACATATGTTACTGGGGGGATAGTATGTAGTACACATTATCATGGGTTTCATGTCTCATTTAATGTCGGTAGAGATGAATATAGTTTTTTAAGTAGATATAATAAAATATAATTATATTTTAGATATTTGTGATATAATATTATCATATTTTTAGATTATTTGTAGGATTGGTAATAATAAATAAAACAAATTATTAGTTTAATAGTTTTACTTATTCTTCATAGAAACTCTATAGGTTTATACATAAAAACTTATTATTAGGGTTTACTAATCAAAAAATGAATATAATAAATATATATCAAATTATGGAAGATATTTTTTGTTGTTATTTTCTGAACCAAATGGTTTTATATGTACGAAGTGTATAAGAGTGGGGTAGCCTTCTATAAGTGAGGGATAGGAAACACATGGTATTTTTGAAAGGAATAAAGTATTCCCATGTTTTTAAGATATTGAAAGGTTTCAAAATGTATCATTATAGAACCATAGAGGTTACATGTTTTGACATAGGGCCATAAAATTATAGTTTTAGAGGATTCTATGTGATTTTACCCCTTATATTTTTAGATTAACCTATGATAAACCTATTTTAACCATAAACACAATAATTATTTTTTAGTATTTTATCTTTTATTTTAAACAAAAAAAATTAATAATACCATATTTTATAATATAAATTATTTATATTATGAATTTGGAAATAATTTTTCAAAATTTTATTCATAGAAGTTTAAATTACTAATTTAAAATAAATCATGCGGATATGATGAGATAGTGGTTTTCCAATGAGAAAATGTTCAAATGTTTAAAAAGTTTTTATATCAAAATGAAATATGAAAATGATTGAAATTACATAAATTTGATTAATAAACATATAATTTTACTAATATTTTATTAATTCAATTTTTATATACAAAATTACCTTTTAAATACTTTATATGAAAATGAAATTTTCAATAAAAATAGTATTTTTCATTATTCATCAAAAAATTAATCTTTTTAAAAAATTCATAAAACATCACCCATTTATGATTTTCACATGACGATATAAATAATAATTTTTTTTTAAAAAAAAATAAATTAAATTGTATCCAAATATTATTTTTTTCTTGTTCTCAAAAAGAAATTAAAAATAATTTTTTTGAAAAAAATAATATTTTAAAAACATTTAAAGACATTACTGATGATTAATAACTTCATTATTAGTATTTGTTTGTTATATATAACAATTATAATTAATATTTAAAAAATTTCATTTCCTATTCATCCCATTAAGATTAACATCTATGTAATAAAATTATTGTTTAAATAATAATATAATTAGTTTGTCGTGGATCGTTAAAACTCAATGTTTTGTAAAATGGAGTATATCAATTTATTCAAATTTATTCAAAAAAATATTTCTTAAAATATCACAGTGTTGTAATTAATTAATATTCTAGTATATAAAGTAAAATAATCAATAAAATAGTTAACATTCTCAATCACCATTTTATTAGAATAAAAAAAGACTCATAATTTTCATCACATTAACAATTTTCAAATCTTTAGGAAAATACCACTAAATAGACATGGCTAGGAAATATTCCTAATAAAAATCATTAACTATTTATTCCTGAATATTTGTCTTCCACCATTCTAAAATTGATTCAACAAGCATGTCTACTGTTAATACATTTTAGAGGTTGTGAATCTCTCACAAGAATATTAGATTCCCCAAATATTCAATAGCCACTCCATCTCCAATTGTGAAACATGATCCCCACTAAGGACATACATATTATTATTTAGTTATTTATAATCTTAGTCCATTAATTTTGATGCATTTAACAATATAACACTATTATGTGTTTAGGTATCGTAGAAAAATAGACAAACCACAACATGATTATTATAATGACAAAACAACAAGATAACTCTAAGAACATTCTTCAATAAATTGTTTTTTAAAAAATAGGAAAAAATATCAAAAATTAAAAATAAAGTAACTCATTCAAAATGAACACCAAAATTATAAACCAAAAATAAGAAATGAAAATAATTAAAATTATATAATTATTTCATTAAAATTGATATCATATTAAAATAAAATTCAATGATCAGTTTTCATCATTTAATGCACAATATAACATTCCAAACAAATTTTCACCTAGGATTTGTAAGGAAAAATTCCTCAAATTAAACAATTTGAGAAACCCAAAAAATTCCTTTTATAAAATAATAATATAAGCTCTTAAAAACCTATTTTGATAATATAAATAGAATCCTCACTTTAATGAAACACATTAATAATAAAACTCAATTAATTTTGCATAATTATTTATAAAATTAAAACAAAACATTCAATAAATATCTCTTTAAAGGTCCTAAAATAATATATAAAATCAATAGATGTACCAGGTAAAATCATTTATAAAATAAATTTTTTAAAAAAATATGAAAAAACATTTCTATATTAAAATTTTTATAACACAATCAGATTCTAAAAACTATTCTATGTTTGATAGCGTATACTACACACAACACTAAGCCTAAAATACCATTTAAATATTGTTATGATCATTATAATATTACTAGTAAATTGATGGGTATGGATAGTAATAACTAATTTATTATATATATAGATATATTTCCAACTCAATATAAATTAATTGATATAAACTTAGTTAATAATCACTCTATATTTAGTAATGGAATTTTATTCATCAAAAATGCATATTCGTCAAAAAAGAAATATATTAATTATTGTGAGAAAATATTATAGTTAATATTTTAGAATTTTATAAAATTTATTTTAAAAAATAAAATTAATTTTTGAAATCATAATTTCAAAATTAACTTCGAGTGAAATTCTGATATTTTTTTAAAAATATTAAATTTCCAGTGATCAATGAGGATTAATGATTAAAAAAACAATTTTTTTTAAAAACAAATTATGAAATTTAAATTTATGAATATAAATTAAATATTATTTCATGTAAAGTAATAATTATTTATTTATATTTAGTTTATTTACTTTCATTTATATCATCTTTATACTATATTTTAGTATACTTTTATTTGGGGGCTTAAAAATACAATTTTCTAAAAACTGTTTTAAAGTGAATAATGTTTCTCCAGTTCCTCCAAATCCATTTTTTTATATTTTTAATGAACCCCAATTTGAGTTTTAATGGGAATTATTAAAAAACCAAAATGAATATTACCACAAATCGAAGACTGTATAATTTAAAAACTATAGTCAATTAAGGTAATAAAATTTATATTAACAACATCAGCCTCAAGCTACGACAAATCCACATTTCTAACATATAAATTCAAATTAATGAGATGATATCTTTAAAAGACATATCTATTTAATAACTCCATCACATATTTATCTAGGAACCTAAACTCCATCATCATCAACACCTCCAACGAAGTCGATGAGAGAAACCTGCCACATTGTCCACCCTACACAGAGATCAACACAACAGACACCTCCATCACATAAAATGGATCCAGGATATGGCTCATGAAGTCACATACTATTGAATACACCTTCCAAAAAATCATTAAAAACCTAGGTAAATGAGATAATCCACCTAAATAGTTTCCTCTTATACCGCTAGTGACTAGACAAACTACACATCCCAAAGCCTCCATGACAACCACCACTCAAGACCAACCTAGAGAAGAGAGTTGTAGTAGGAATACATGGAATATTTGTAGTATATAGTTCCTCAACATCATGAAACAACCTTTACAAAGATCATCAAACCCTTCATGAAAACATGATCGTACCATGATTCACTGTTTTATTCCACCCTTACAGCGCTGTTTTAAACTAATTTTGTAATGAACATTCCAAATATAATAATAATTTTCACTTTTTGTTTGAATAAATTAATTAATTTTAACCAATATTAGAATGTACAGGGTTACTTGTTCTTATTATTTCAATTTAGGTGGAGATGATTTGGAGGCCCCTTGATGAAGTGGAAGAAAAATGTGCCAATATTTCATGGATCCATGAAAAAATGTCATCTTTTGTACTTGTATTGAATATATAGTGAATCCAAATGGGCTAATATTTTTTTTATATTAAAAAATACAATGGCCTACAACCCTTATGATGAAAGACCTGCCCAATTCGGCCGTCAAGGGGCCCAACTGAACTTATTGGTCCAAGGAATCAAATATGTACAATGTCAAATGCGATGTTCTGTAATCAGTTGATATCATTGGATCCAATATTCTAATTTATGTCTCAATTTCGGTGCAGATAGTCCGGAATTGGGGCTAAAACATTCCATTTTTTTCAAAAGGTATTTTCTGGTGTCTATTAGTTGAAACACGTGGCACAATTGGATTCAAGAAATCTATGGTCCGCAAACAAAGTTCCAATTTTCCTATAAAATGGATCATTGGCCTCCCCATTTGGTTGTTTGGTCAGGAGGTAAGGTGCTGCAATATTGGAGTCCCCAAGGAGTCTTCTCAACATCCCTTGCAGTTCTGGAGGCTATGGGAAGTTCTACCACAACATATTTCTCTTCCTCGTCCCCATGGGTTTCTAAATGCCTTGTGATAACTTGGGGAGTAACATGATGTAAATCCCAAGAATCATGTTTGTAATATTTGAATGATCTTTTGAATTCCAGGTTTTTGTGTTGTTTTTCATAGTCTACTATTCTTATTTTATTGAGTTATGTAATGGTATGTCACGCTCAACTCATATGATAATGTTTGGGGTACCTATTCATGTGATATTTCACACACCATTCACCACTTTCTTTTCCCCCTTTCAATTTTGGTGCTTTTGTGTTTCGTATTGCTCAATTGAACTCAAATAAGCACCATCAAGGCCATGTACATTTCTTTAATTTTATCATAAAGAAATAACATACAAACCTGTATAGCACATCGAGTTCTTCATGTGTTGCCTTGGTGAGTATTGGTTATGAAGTCAAACACAATTCACCGAATCATCGGCGGTGTCTAGTGAATCATTGTCTTTTCGACTGAACCCTAGTAGGTATCCTATTATTAACATAGTAACATTAGGGTTCTAGTTGTTACATACCAGGGACTAAAATATCATAACCCTATATTATTAAGAGATGAAGGATAAACTTCATGAGAGTACCCCGAGTTGATCACACTTAATTAATTCTTTTAATCTCTACACTTTTCTATTACATTTATTTTCTATTTTCATCTTTAATATTTAGACACCCATGTTGTACAAACTTCATTAACCTACTAATTTCATAATTAAAACCCTATTTTTAAATTAATGATCTACGTCTCCATCGAGAGATGTCCTAGGGCAGCTGCTATAGTACAAAAATTCTAGTCAAAATTAAATAAATAATTTGACGCGCTCGACAACACGATCAAATTTTGGAGCCTTTCCCAGGGATACAAGTTCATTTTTTCTTTATTTTATTTTATTTATTTATTTTACTTCTTAATTAGTACTCCTTTAAATTCCCCACCCCCATTTGATTGTTTTTGTTTTGGGTTTTTTCTTTATTTTTTGTTGTTTTTGGTGTGTTTTTTTCTCCCTCTCTTCTTCTTCTCCATCTCCCTCTCTATAATTCTGTATTATAACATTATATTCTCTTTTCACCCTTATTACCCGATTTTATCTATATTCAAAAAATAATCATACTTCACATGTTATTTTCATGACCCAATCTGGTAAATAAACACGACTTGAATTTGACCCTGAAATTGAAAAGTCACTTCTCACACAAATCAAAGCATCTAGAGAAGGTCAATAAATTAACATTGAAGAAACCATGTTGGAAACTATTGTGGTTCTAAATCAATCCAAAATTTAACCCAATCAAACCCAAGAAAACATGGCTACAAATAACAGAATATTAAAAGAAATGACTGCCCCTGATGGGGAGTACAAACCTACGTACATCGAATATCCCGATGAAGTAGCCAAATTTGAGCTGAGAACAGGTCTCATCCACCTTCTTCTTAAATTGTATGGTCTTCCCAGTGATGACCATCACAAACACCTTAAGTATTTTCACATAGTGTACACCACCATGAAACCCCAAAATGTGTCTGAGGACTTAATCAATTTTAGAGCATTCCCTTTATCCCTTGATGGTGTAGCCAAAGATTGGATATACTATTTGTATACCACGATTGGGGGGTGGAATGAGCTTAAAAGACACTTTTAGATAATTTATTCCCTACCACCAGAATGGCATCAATTAGGAATGAAATCTGTGGAATTAGGAATTCACAAGGAGAGACCCAACATGAATACTGGGAGAGATTCCAATGACTTTGCTTAAGCTACCCCCACAACCAAATTAGTAAAAAACTATTTATCCAATACTTATATGTGGGACTTATCCCCATGGATTGTGGAATGATTGATGCTGCATCTGGTGGTTAGCTAGTTAATAAAACTCCTTCCGCTACTCGTGACTTAATAGCCAAAATGGCTCAAAATGCACAACAATTTTTTACACGATCAATTACACCAACCTAGGGAGTTCATGTGGTAAGTCATTAATCCCTAGAACAAAAGGTATATAGTATACTTTAGGAGATGCATGCCCTTATAAGGAAATTATCCGAAGCACAAGGTAACTCGAACTCTACTTCTATTCAATTACATTGTGGTTTTTTTTATAATAACACTCATTTTTCTAACCAGTACCCACAACATGAAGAATCATCTAAGTCTTGTGCATCTGTGTTCCAAGTACGTCCATTCCAACAAGCTCCTCCCTTCAAGCAAGAACAATTCATGACAAATCCAAACCTAGGGTGGCAAGAACAACCCCAATACCAATAAGGAGGAAACTCAAGCTACCCCAAACAGAATTGGTATCAATAAGGCCAAGGTATGCAACCTTCTTATCCATTAACATCTCAAAACAATCCTCCACCTACAAAATCTGAACCAAGACTCAAGGATATGGTAAATAAAATTGCAACCATGAACCTCCAGTTCCAACAAACCACACAATCAGCAATTCATGATTTACGAACTCAAGTGAGAAAATTTGAGAACACCATCAGTGAACATAAGATTCAAGGTTTGGGACAACTACCATCTCAACCCATTTCCAATTCGAAGGATAAAGATAATGTATGAGAAATTAAACTTCATAGGGGAAAATAATCCTATCCTTCTACTGATTCAACTCAACAGGTATGTCCCCCTCTTGGAAACTCTCTTTCTCAACCCATAACTGATTCCAATGAAGAGAAACAAAATAAAAATGACAATATTATTATCATTAAGGATTCTCATGAACAATCAATTCCATTTCCTTTCCCACAAAGACTCTCAAAATCTATGAATTTTTTTGATAATGTTCTTGATAATGAGATAATTGATACATTAAAAAAAGGTCAAGTTAATATTCATTTATTAGATGCAGTCAATAAAATTCTCGTTATGCCAAATTTCTTAAAGAACATTTCACCCATAGACGAAGGATGAAGGGGAATGATAGAGTCAACATGGGTAGGAATGTCTCAGCCTAGATTCAACCAGCAATGCTAACTAAATGCAATGATCCGGGCACATTCCAGATACCGTGTACCATTGGGGATACATTTTTTTCTGATGTTATACCAGATTTAGGTGCTTCCATTAATTTAATTTCTCACTCCGTGTATACTTCTATACACGTTGAAGAGCTTCAACCAACATGCATTGTCGTGCAACTTTCCAAATGGAGTACAATACATCCAAATGGAGTGATTGAGGATGTCCTTGTTAGAGTGAAAAATCTCATCTTCCCCGCTGATTTTTACATTCTTTAGATGGAAGATACCCGAACCCAAGGACACGCTCCTCTCATACATGGGAGGTCATTCCTCAAAATAGAAAATATGATCATCAACATTCACAATGGTACACTTTCAATGAAATTTAGAGGATAAAAGGTAAGTTTTAACATCCTTGAGGCTTTGAAACACCCCGTTGAAGAGTACTCTACTCTTCCTGCCTATTCAAGAGAAGTGATCTCAAATGATTCACACACACACAATTCTCTCCTCAAACCAAAATCTGATTCATTTTTGCCTTCTTCACCCTTGGATGGTTTGAGTTTTGATTCATGTTTTGAGTGTTGTGTGGGTTCTGAAAAGTGTAATTTTTGTACATTCATTGATGAGTGTGATCATTTTGAGGTACACATGATAGTTGATGATTCTACAAATCAAATTTCTAAAGATTATCTATATTTAGAGAATAAACATGAGAAGATATACAGTTTAATGGAACTCACTCCCCCCAAATCCCCTCCCTCAATCCAAAAACCACAAGTGTTAGAACTTAATCCACTTCCATATAATATAAAATAACCATATCTTGAGGGTATTAACCAAATTCCCGTCATTATTTCCAATAACCACTCTCCACAATAGGAATCGAAACTGCTCAATCTTTTGAGAGAGTGTAAAAACTAAATAGGTTGGAAATTGGATGATATTACAAAGATTATCCCATCTATTTGTATGCACCATATACTTTTGGATGTTGAGGCTAAGCCCGTAAAAAAATCTCAATGCCGGTTGAATCCCACTCTCCATGATGTGGTAAAATAGGAAGTCAGTAAATTACTTGCTGTGGGGATCATTTATCATATATATGATAGTAAATGGGTTATACCAATGCAAATTGTGCCTAAAAATAGGACTAACAGTTGTGTCAAATGAAAGAATGAATTGGTTCTGACATGTGTGAAAAACTGTTGGTGAGTCTGTATTGACTACCGTCGACTGAATCAAGCCACGCGGAAGGACCAATTTCCATTACCTTTCATTTTCCAAATGTTAGAACGATTGGCTAGTATGTCCCATTATTATTTACTTGATGGTTATTTGGGTTATTTACAAATCCATGTATCCCATAAGGATCAAGAAAAGACATCATTTACCTATCTATTTGGAACATTTTCATATAGAATGATGCATTTTGGTCATTGTAATTCCCCAGGTACTTTTCAGCGTTGTATATTGAGTATATTTTCATAGTAACTTGACAATATCATGGAAGTTTTATGGATGATTTCACAGTTTATGTAACTTCTTTTGATGATTTTTCGTCACACATAGGTTCTATCCTCAGTCGTTGCATAGAAAATATCTTGTTTTAATTTATGAGAAATGCCATTTTATGGTTGAGTGGGGGAATGTTCAAGGTCATGTCATTTCAAATAAGGTAATTAATGTTGATAAATATAAAATTGAATTAATTTCATCCCTTCCATGTCCAAAATGTGTTCGTGAGGTGCAATCTTTCTTGGGCCATGCTGGTTTTTACCGTCGATTCATTAAAGACTTTAGTAAGATTGCACTTCCATTGTCATGGTTATTGCAAAAAGATTATGATTTTGTGTTTGATAAAAAATTGTGAGGATTCATTTAATTCACTGAAAAAGTGTCTCAAATCACCTCCCATCATTCAACCACCAAGGTGGGATCTCCCCTTCGAGTATATGTGTGAGGCCTCTAACTTTGCAGTTGGGGATGTTTTATCACAAAGGGTTGAGAAGGCTCCTCATGTCATTGTGTTTGAATGGTGTACCCTTGACCCTACCTAGGTAAACTACACAACCATTGAAAAAGAACTCTTTTCTATTGTGTTTTCCTTATAAAAATTCTGTTCATATCTTATTAGGTCAAAAGTGATTGTGTTTTCTAACCATGATGCCCTTTGATTTCTCATAAAGAAACCATAATCCAAACCTCATCACATACGGTGGATGATCCTCCTCCAAGAGTTTGACATTGATATTAGAGATAAGAGGGGGTGGACAATGTTGTAGATGACCACATTTTTAGGATTTTCCCACCGTTGTACCATCGTGTTGAATATCCCCTACACAAGGGAGAATTATTCCCTCATGAGAACCTTTGTGATGTTGTGGACCTTACCCCCAGGTATGAGGATATTGTGAATATTCTAGAAACAACTATGGTCCCCACTAATTTTATAATTTGACAATCCCAAATACTTATGCATTATTATTGTTGTTATATTTGGGATGACCAATACTTGTGGAGAATTTATAGTTACCAAGTAGTTCATCAGTGTGTCCCTGACCATGAGTTCACCTATGTTATGACCTTTTGCCACACCTTGGAATGTGGGGCCCACTTTGGCTCTCAACGTGCAGCTCTAAAGGTCCTTGACTCTAGACTTTATTGGCCCCAATTGTATAGGGATTCCCATAGATTTTTTAAGTCATGCATTCGTTGTCAATTCACAGGGAATATCTCTATGAGGAATGGAATTCCCCAGCGGCCCATGTCATTATTTGGAATTTTTGATGCATGGTGCCTTTTCCAAATTCATTTGGCTTTTTGTACATATTATTGGCTGTTGACTATGTTTCTAAATGGGTGGAAGAAAATGCAACCAGGACCGATGACTCTCGAGCGGTTGTTGATTTTGTGACGTCCCATATTTTCTGTAGGTTTGGTTTACCAAGATTCATCATTAGTTATCCGGGTTCTCATTTTCGCAATCGCAACATGAAAAATTTGCTTCATAAGTATGGGGTTGATCATAAAGTTCCCACTGAATGTCACCCCCAAACTAATGGACAAGAAGAAATATGAAATAGTGAAGTTAAACGAATCTTTGAAAAAATCCTACAGCCCAATGGGAAAGATTGAGATTTCAATTGGATGATGCACTTTGGGCATACCATACAGCTTTTAAAACCCCAATCGGAATGTCACCATGAAGAATTATGTTTGGAAAGGCTTGTCACCTTCTAGTGGATGTATAACACCATGCATATTGGGCTGTTAAACAATGTAATATGAACCTTTCAGATGCATGTGAGAAAAGAAAGCTTCATATTCAAGATTTGGAAGAAATTCGACCACATGAATATGAAAACTCTCAGATCTATTTAGATAAGACAAAGTCTATTGATGATAACATGATTAACCAGCGGAATTTCCATTTTGGGGAGAAGGTCCTCGTGTACAATTCCAAGCTTAAGCTCCAACCCGGTAAGCATCGATCTTGATGGATCTGTCCTTATATTATTACTAATGTTTACCCTTTTGGTGCAGTACATATTTTGCATGACCAGAGTGGACGAAGTCTTACCGTTAATGGGCAGCGACTTAAACACTTCTATGATGATTTTCCGAATAATCCGATGGAGTAAATCCACCTTATCTATGCATCATTCTAATAAAACACAACATGATTTATCCTTCCTTCTAACATTCACAATTATTTTAGTGAGCACATTGCACATTCTATGTGTGGGGGTGGATACATTCCTGGTTTAGTTAATAATTTTCGTCGTTTTCTTTTTTTTCGCTTTTTTGACTTTGTTATGGTATTTTCATTTTTCCCCATCAACAATTTCGATATTCTGTCATTTGGCGACCATAAAGGGGGTAATGTTAAAATACCATAATGAAGCCCAAAAAAGATATTTTTAAGAATTTATCATTAGGGAGTGATTTTATTTTTTAGTGAATTGTTTTTCTATCAATGATTTAAATGGTCTTATCTATGTGAATCTTTTGAGAGGATTAATTCCCCTTCTGTGAGTAGTTTTTGGGAAATCTTTGTCACTAATATATCCAAAAAATTGCACCAAACCACAAAGTGTGATAATTTCATAACTAATAAAAGTTAAATATATGATGGGTTAATATTTTTCAGCTTTAAATGATATTTCCATACGTTCATTCCTTATCTGATCTGTTTCATTACTGTACCAGATTGACATATGCATGTGTATCTAATGTCTGACTATTGTACGCCCTAAAAAATTGGATGTGTCTTGGTCAGGTCAATAAAACTCATCCTCAACCTTTGATCTTGTTATACCTGTTCCAATTAGTGTAGTGAGGAGATCAAACAGGGGTTGAGAGATGAGTGTGATATTTTTTCCAAATGGAACTTATAAAAAATAAATAAATGAGGGGAGTGATGAAATGTGAAAAATATGGGGATACCTCGGTCAAGAGATTATGATTTGACTTCTAGGAATTCTTAAGTGAGTGGGTCTTAAAATACGATTGCAAAGGATGTAGGGTAGGTTTGGTGGACAAAATCATTAAGCTGCAAATGTTAAAATAACCTATATTTATTGGATAACAAGTGGAAAAAATATCATGGAATGGTTCTCACACACACACATGGATATTTAGTTTCATGGTTGACTTCTGAATTCCTAGATCAATTTTGTAGCATGAATCTTTTTGAGTTTCACTATGATATAATTTATGAGACATTTTTTCTATTTTCACTAGGAAGAACTCCTTGGTGTGGTTCGTGCATTTATCACATTACTTTAATTAATATTTACTCAAATATTAAATCTACATGATTTTGGGAATATATATTTGCAAAATTTTATTTGGATATATGACTTTTCCCAAGAGTGCACATGTTTAGGTCTGGGGGTGGGATCGTACCATGATTCACTATTTTATTCCACACTTACACCACAGTTTTAAACTAGTTTTGTAATGAACATTCCAAATATGATAATAAATTGCACAATATTTTTTAATAAATTAATTAATGTTAATAAATATTTGAATAGTCAATCATACTTGTTTTTAATAATTAAATGTATGTGGAGATGATTTAGAGGGCCCTTGATGAAGTGGGAGAAAAATGGGCCAAAATTGCATTGATCCATAAAGACCTGTCCACTGTTGTGATTTTAGAGGAAATCCAGTGAATCCAAATGGGCTCATATTTTGATTACTAGTACAAAATATAATGCGCTACAACTCATATGAAGTAATCCAAGCACAATTCGGCGCCAAGGGGCCCAAACTAACTGATCTGTCCAAGGAATCAAATCTGTACAATGTGGAATGTGGTTTTATGTAATTTGTCCATATCTTCGGATACATATTTCCAATTGATGCCAAAATTGTGGTGGAGATATTCAGGAAGTGGGTCTACAACTTTTCAGTTTTCGAAAAAGGGATATTCGGGTGTCTATTGGTCGAAAAGAATAGTACAATTGTATTTAAGAAATCTCTGTACCGCAAACAACCTTCCAATTTTCCTATAAAATGGCACATTGGGCTCCCCATTTGGAAGTTCGTTCAGGAGGCAAGGTTCTGCCATTTTGGAGTCCCCATGGAGTCTTCTCAACATCCCTAGAAGTTCTGGAGTCTATGGGATGTTCTACCCCAATATCTTTCTCTTCATCCTCTCCCATGGGTTTCTAAACCCCTTGTGATCACCCAGGGAGTAACGTGATGTATATCCCAAGCTTCATGTTTGCAATATCTAAATGATCTTTTGAATTCCAGTTTGTTGTGTTTTTTTTATTATCCTATTTTCTTATTTTATTGAGTTATGTTCTGGTATGTCATTCTCAACTCATATGATCATGTTTCGGGGTACCCATTCATGTGATGTTTTACACACCGTTCACCACTTTCTTTTCCCCCTTTCAATTGCGGTGTTTTTGGGGTTCATATTGGTCAATTGAACTCACCTATGAAATATCAAGGACATGTACATTAATGTCATGGTATAAAATTGAAATAACATACAACCTAGACATCGCGTCGAGTTCTTCATGTGTTTCCTTGGTGAGTTTTGGTTATGAAGTCAAACAAAATTCACCAAATCACCGGCAGTGTCCGGTGATTCATTGTGTGTTTTCGACTGATATCTAGGAGGTATCCTAATATAAACTCAGTAACATTCTGGTTCAAGGTGTTACAAACTAGAGATTAATAGATCATAACTCTATATCCTGAAGCGATGAAGGATAAACATCATGAGAGTACTTCGAGTTGATCATGCTTAATTAATTATGCTAATATCAAAATTGTTTTATCGCCATCATTTTATATTTTCATATTTAATAATAAAACCCCTAAGTTATAAAAACCTTATTCACCTTATACTTTCATAATAAAAACACTTTTTTTAAATTAATTATATAAGGCTCTTCTGAGATATGACCTAGTGTTGCTACCATACTGCAGAAATTCTAGTCAAAATTAAACAACTAATTTGACACGCTCAACAACACGATAAAAACCCCAAAATAAAACATTAATCATAGAAGTAAATATTGAAAAACCACCTTTAAAACTATTATCAAATCTGAAAACAATTTATCCCATCGTCATTAATGAAGAAACACCAATATAAATATAGGATAATCAACATGATTTATCAACACAAAAATATTTGAAATTGATATCATGAGTATTCATGCATAAAAAAAGAACTCAATTATCCATTATAAAGAATCGTGAAAAATGAGAATCCATGAAGTGATAGGCTTGAATCATGGAAGTGAGAGGAAGAATCTAGTCGCAAAAAGTCCAACATAATGTAAAGGAAAAGTGAAGATATAACCTGAAAGCTGGAAAATATATCATAAAAACTACACTAGATGCCACCATAATTATAATAACGAATCATTAGAGACTCATCATGTTAAACCAAGATGGGTTTTATTCACAGTGATTCTATCAACAAAAGTGATGATTATAGCCGAGTAGACCATTAAAGAAGAAATGAATCTGAGCACCGCTAAACAAGATGAGAAATAAGAACGAAGAAAATGATAAAGGAGTTGAAAACCATTATCAGGGAAAAAGAGGTTGAAATCTAGATACATATAAGAGAAATTGATAAATCCTCACCACGATGGGATGATGGGAGGGAGGGAGTAGTGATGTTGAGATGAAACCCTAGCATTAAGATTCTATAAATTTTAATTAATAAAAATGATTTGTAATGTGGAATGGTTTAAATGAGATTTATATTTTATATAATGTTAAATATTAATTTGAATTCAAATAATGATGATTACAAGTAATATAGGTAATATAAAATCATATTATGCCTAAAAAATAAATTTCATGAAAACGGAATTTCTCATTATGTCTATGGGTATCATTTTTAATTAAATTTTGCATCCCATGTAAATTGAATTCGGTAAAATGATTTTTAAATTTAGAATCAGAATAATTTATATTATATAATAAGGTTAGAGTAGATTTAGGTAATAATTAATAGTGAAAACAATAAAAAAACATTTTTTATGGATAAGGTGAAAATGGGTTTACTAGGGTCTTAAGCTAAAAAGATAAGAGTTAGAATAACCTAACAACATATATAAATTCTATTTAAAGTCTATATTTGGTCACTTATCCCCTTAGTCGCTATTTTTATTTTTTTCTGGGACACTACTCCTTGCTAGTAACCAATATAACTATTTAAGTGAAGAAATTGAAATAAAGGAACCTTCCATTATTTATTATTTCTAAAAAATTATTTTGAGTAAATAAACCATTTTTTGATCAAAATAGTTATTGTAATTGTATATTATTCATTTATCAGCATAATGTTTTTATAACTTTTTCAGATAATATAATTACATTAATTTCTTACCAAATACCGGCATGATAATTGTTTAATTAATAGAAAAATAAAATAAATAATTTTCAAAATATTAAATGTGATAATGTTTTATTGAATTATTATGTTTCATGAAAATTAATGATAATTAAAATATTTCATAAAACTTTTAATATAATATACTGTATATATATATCTATATTTATTTTTAAAATTCAAACTAAATAAAATGTTCCAAAATTGTCATTAATCATATTTAATAATAAGTAATTATTTATTAAATTATATTAAATTTTTAAAAATATTTTCATTAACCATGAGAATTAAATACGGTTTAATTTATAAATATTGGTACATTTATTGGATATTTTCTTATTATGGTAACATTATTAACCCTTTAATATTGAAATAGTTACTACCACCGGTTTGGTAAAGATGGTGATTCGAGTGTTAGATGTGCTTATGTTAAAATTAATTTCTCAAACTCATAGGTTTTGTATTGGATAGTATTTTACATTTATAGATTTTATGTATAGATTAACTAATGTATTTAATTTCATTTATATTCTTAAAAGATATTTTACCTAAAAAATCAATTATCATGGTCAAAACTATAATTGAAAAATTGAGTAACCACAGTGTTAAAGGAAAACACCTGTATAAAAAATAATTTTATATGGTGGTTTTGATCAACATGATAATGAATTCAATCAATTATTTATCAAATTGGATCCATTTTAATATAAAATTTAATTGATATTAATTTTATACGTTACGAATTTTCAAGAGTGCCATTCCCCTCACATATAAGATTCACCCCTATCCCGCCCTATTCATAGAAAAAAAACTTTTTGGATGGAAAATAAATACCTAGATCCCATAATTTTTACCCCCATAACGTCATATATTCCATTTTATCATAGTTCAAATCTCGTACAGTGTTATGTATAATCCAAAAGAGGTGGTATGATGAAGAGGTGTCATTCGTAACCGAATATTTTTGTATCATTTATTATTCGAACCCCTTAAAATATTCTTCAACCATGATGATATAATAACAACATTATCTCTAATATATTTATTTTAATATGTTAAGTTGATAACCTAAATTCATTTCCTCTTCTATAAAATGTGAAATAAAACACCAATTTTTATGTGTGGGGGACCATGGCCTCATGAAGCAATGTAATTAATATTCCATTATCACCAATAATGGATGTTAATAATTATGGAAGTAATTTTTATATATTATTATAACTACAAATTTTATCATTCTATAAATATTATTGTTAGCTTTTTAACTTTTCACTTACTAAAAAATGATAACGTTGTTTGTGCGTATGTGTAGACTACCACATTCACGAGGCTATGTGATTATTTATTCATCACCACATCATATGGATGATATAAATAAGAATATTTAAAGAAATAATATTTTTTTAAGAAATATACAAAAAAAAATTATATATAAATTTTTTATTATCATCTTTCTATAACAATCGTTGAAAAATTTGAAATATTAATCGTGTGTACATATTACCTATAGTCTCAAAAATTATAAAATTGTTCATTTTTTTAAAATATATTTAATGATATTTTTACGAAAAATATATGTATTAAAAGCATACATGTTTAGTA
Source organism: Viscum album (assembly GCA_963277665.1). Classification (NCBI taxonomy): domain Eukaryota; kingdom Viridiplantae; phylum Streptophyta; class Magnoliopsida; order Santalales; family Viscaceae; genus Viscum; species Viscum album. The sequence goes on along the minus strand of OY728161.1, from coordinate 1,602,357,765 downwards.
ATTATTATTAGGTGAGTGATTGATTAATTACCTCTTTGGCAACATGCAATCCACGAATGTCATTTTAGATTTATGTAATAAATTTCATCAAAACATCTAAAATAAATTTAATTGATTGAATAACTTATTATTGAATAGTGAAAAAGATATAAATTTTTTTAATGTTTTTCTTAAGTAAAAACAATTAAATTTTTATGATTCATGCATACAATTTATGTTTGTGATGAATAAAATATAAGGTAAGGTACTATTTGACTAAAACACTCATATTAATTGTTTTAAAAGTTTATTTTCTAAATATTATATTTAATGTTGTTAAAAAAATTTATGGAAATTATTATTTAGGTTTAAATTGTTTGTAATGTTAAATTATTTTTCATATTATAATCTTTTTAAAATAATTACAAGTAAGGGATGTTTTAAGGTTTTACATAAGAAATACACTACAGAAAAACCATTATTTTAAATTATTATAATGATTTATTTTATAAGTCCATTTCATTAATATCCTTACTCATTAAATTACTTTATGGATTCCTTTATATGGATACAAAATAATTATTAAGTGAATTTTATCTCTATTTTTACTTTCATACGATGTTGTTTAATAGGAATATTTTTATCAATTTAATATAACACACTTATTATTTCATTTTATAAGGAAAAAAATGTTATATTTTGACATATACAGTGTTAAAAAAATTCCCCAACACTATAACATGTATTTTTTTATCATATAAAAATATTTCAATTTTTCTTCAAAGAAAAACCCTCTTTCCCATAAACTAGGTATTTTGGTATTGGAATCTAATTTTTAAATAAATGGTTTTCAATATCCAAAATTTCCTTCATAAATGTTCAAAAGTGTTTTAATGGGTTTTCTGATAAAATTATTATAAGATAAATAAAAAATGATATTATCCTTGGACATTTTTTATGTTAATAGATGAACCTAATATATCTCATTATGATGGGTGCACCAGGATAGAACTCTAATGCATTAGGATATTAATTAAAAGATGAATATATAGTTATTCATATTTTAAAGGGATATTTACAAATGATTTCCCAAGGTAAATATATGATTTTTCTATTTTGTATTATGAGCTTTAGAGATATTCATTTTATTTAAAAAGATAAATTATTGATATGTTTTTAAAGAAAATACTATTTAATTTTTGGTAAGAATATATGTTTTCAACAAATTATTTATGGTATCATGGTTTTATATGGAATTATGGTTTTTTTATTTTATTTACCTCAATATTTTTTTGTGCTCATTCCATTTTTCTAAAAAAATAATATTTTTTGATGATGATTAATAACAATGAAGCAGTTAGGATTACAAATTTGAAGATATTTCATGAGAACAAAATATTTTTCATTATATAAATTTTAAATTATGGTAAAATAGAAACTTATTATACGTTTAGTCTTTGTAATATATGTGTGTTACTTTGTCGAATTTGTGAAAAAATTCATTAAAAAAATCAACCTATAATTTTTTTGAAAATGACTGTATGTGAATTCTATTCCAAATACACATAAATATGTAATGTAGAAGGTCAGGTCCTTACAGTTCGTACTATAGGTCGGTTCAGATATCATTGGTGGATATAATGTTTTTTAAGATCAAATTAATTGTCTTATATAACCTAAATGGATTGTATGTTATGAGGAATTATGGTTATTTTTTATTAATCGAAAGAGTTAAAGATAACATGGATAATGATATCTTAGTGTTTATCCTTTTAATAAGATGGTTTATTATCATTATATATTCTAACACTATCCTTTTTTTTTTGTTTTTTTGAATGGTTGGAACTAGCTAAAACCAAATAATAATGGACACAAATGGAAATGTGGTGGTGTTTTTAATGAGATACTAAATAGAATAAGAGTTGTAGTGAAAAATATTGTGGTTATTCTTAAATATATTTCATGAGTTATGATTTACATCTTAATACTATTTTAGTTCCCTAAAATATTCAATAATTGACAAATAAAGATCCACAGAAGTATAAGTGATCAACTTCATTGAGGTAAAAATATTCAATGACTAATTTTTCAATAATATGGGAACAAGCACCACAAAAATACCTTAATGAAAAAGGAATTTATTTTTTATAGGTTTAATTAGGTTATAATAAAATTTGATTACATAGAAAAATGAAGCGTTATTTTAACACCATATAGAGGAATATGGTTCTCCATAAGGGATCTGTCAAATTTATTAAATCTAGTGGGCAGGGGAATTATACTTTTCTATGTCCTTAGGATAAAGATAAAGAATATGATATGAAATACTTTATATATAAATGATTAGAAATTCATAATTCTATTATTTTTGAATATGAGGAAATTACTAAGGATACAGAAAATGTATTGATTATATTTTATCTTATGTTTTTATATTGTTGAATCATTGTAAATGATTAAAAAAATTTAGAAAGAAATATTAAAGAATAATATGGAAACGCATGTTTTATGGATTAGGAAAAATGATGAATGATTATGGTTTATACATATAGGGAATAAAGAGTTATGATTTACTATTGGATATTAAGATGATCATAAGATTAAAAACATCAATAATTTTTTAATTATTTATGTGATGGAATTAATTTGAGAGAAATTTATTGAATTTTGAAAGATGTTTTAGGAATATTTAACCATTAAAATCAATATGAGAAAAAATAATTTAGGTCTAAATGGCCTTTTCATTTTGTTATAAATAAGTTTATTGGTATCAATAAAAATTACGGTTTATAAGATCTTTTAAAAATAAGAATTTTTTTTCGAAGTTCATCTTATTTTTGGGGAATTTATATGAATTATAAATTTTGTAAATAACTAAAAAATTTCATATTAGACTTGATCATGGGACTTAAGCCCTCAACTATATAGTTAAAAACATGAAACATCTACCATTATCATATATTATATATTTTTTATTATGAAAAATAAAAATAATCTGATACATAAATATTGTGTTGATTTTGGGAACATATCTTTTGTCATATAAGATAACCATGGGATCATATGTGGATTTGGTGATTATGTGATTAATGTTATTTTTAAATAATTACACTATTTTGAAATATTATATGATTTATTTAAACATAAATAATTTTTGATAACATGGGATTTTATTTTAGGACTATATGGTTGATTTATCATTTGGAAGCATATATAATTTTAATGTGTCTTTATGGATATTTGTAGAAATGATTACCATGTCTAAGGGATTATATGATTTATGCTTATTAATTTTTGGGTATATGAATTTATGAGTTACTAATATTGAATTTATATGAATGATATGTTAGAATTTGAATAATATACTATTAAATACTTATTTTTTGTTTTTACTCTTGGTTTTGAATATTGTAAATAATTCTGATATTAGTTATTTTTTAAATAATCAAACGTAAATTTTGGATGTTTGGATATTAATTATTGTATTTATTCTTATAAATATTTATTATTTTAGGGAATTATAATATATTTTTCTAACTATTTTAGTTTTTATTAATGCCTAATGATATGAGGAGTATATTTGTGTCCTTTTATGGGTTATATGATCTGTTTGGAAATAAATTTGATGCTTTCGGAATGAAAAATTCATATCAAATACTCATCATTTTGAAAAAAGATTATATTTTTTCAGAAATTGATTACGGAATGAAATTTTATGTTTAAAGTAATTATTTTGATTTATTTTATAAATCTAAAAGCTATAGGAATTCTTCAACTCTAATAAAATGATCTTGAAACAAAAAAATGTTATCCAATAAATTTCATTTTCAAAGAATCAATTGTCTAATATCTCTGAAAAAGGTATATATTTATCTCTTAAATAGATATTTTTTTCGATATACATGTTTCTAATTCTCTCAAATGTTCTCATTATGTGAAAAAATAGCTCAATTTTTTATAGATGATCATCATATTTCCCTTTGACTCCGTTCAAGATGATGTTTTATTAATCCTTTTTATGATGTGGGATTTTAAAAATTTTATTATAAAATTTCTAACCATTTATTTAACAGATAACATTAGAATTTATACCATCCATTTTATTAATGGGGGGGGGGGTGAATTCGACACCCAGAGATTTAAAAAAGTTTTCTATGTTCAATAGCCTATAAAACATGTAACATCGAGCCAAAAAGAAAAATAAAATATTTTTATGAATTTTTTGAACTAGCCTTTAAATTGGAGGGTATGGATAAGATTAACTATTTTTTGAAATAAAAATATAAATTTCATATTAAATAAAAAATTTATAATAAAATCTTATTAAATAATCATTCAATTCTTAGAAATGACATTTTATTCATTAAATATTCATTTTCCTCAAAAATTATTTTTATTGATTTTTTTTGAGAAAATATTATTATTAGTTTTGAATTATTATAAAATTTAATTTATAATATAAACATAATTTTTTATATCCTAATATAAAAAATTAACGTAGGGTGAAATATTTGGATTTATAAGAAAATATTGATTTTTCAATGAATAGTGAAAATATCAATATATCTAAAATAGAATTTTCGTTGCAATATATTAAATAATTTAAAAGTTTCCTTATTCGTGTAACTTTGTTCAAGTTATATATGTATTATTTTGTTATATTTAATCCAGAAAATTAAATTTAAATCATATTTATATTGGATTTCATTATATTTTTATATTTGGAATTAAAAACTAACTTTTCTGAAAAAAAAATTTGAAGCGAATAATTTTTATCAATTTTAAATTAATAAAATATTTAGTAATAGAGAATGATTTAAATGAAATTTATAGATTATCTATCTATATTCATGATTTTAAATTCATATATGTATTATTACTATCCATAGGGTAAATATAAAACAAACTTATTCTTGAAAAAACATTTCTAGAAAAAAAACATATCCCTGGCATTTGTATGTTTAATTTTGAATTAAATACTATCACGGATGAGAATGTAATTTTCTAAAACTGAATAAATATTTTTAATAACCATAATTTATTTTATTTTATATATTGAAAATAATTGTTTTCGTAACTAATAGTGACAAAATTAAAAATAGTTTAAGATTTTAAAGGGAAAATAGGTTTATCGGGGGTTAAACTAAAAAGATATGAGTAAAAATGACCTAAGGACTTGTTAAAATTATATTATATGGCTCTATTTATGTCCTTCTAATAATAGTAAATATATTTATGTGTTTTAGGAAACTTTTATAGGAATGGGTTCTGCATAATAATTTATGTAAAGAAAAAAACGAACCTTTATTTCATTTAATATCTATAAAAAAATTTATAGGGATAGAAACAAACAATATCAAGTTATTAATTTTTTTTAATAACTAAATGACCTTTATTTATTATGATAATTCATTTATAATTTTCGGGAACGAAATATTTTCCTAAAGAGTTTATGCAACACTGACACATTAATTATTTTATTAATAGGAAAATAAATTAAATGTATTAAAAAATATTATAATTAGTATGTTTTGATTTATTTATTGTTTTTTAAAAAAATTAGATAATTAAAATATTTTAAATGGTTATTAATGTAATATATTCAAAATAAATATTTTAATTGAGGTTTTAAAAATTAAAATTAAATGAATGATGTCCATATTGAAATTAATGATATTTTATTAAATGATTTAAAATTTATAGAAATATTATATTCATCAAACTAAATGTAATATGGTTTAAATTATTAAACATGGTAAATATATGGAACAATTTTCAATTTATTCTAACATTAATATCCCTTTAAAATAGAAATATTTATTATCGTAATTAAGGATAAAATAAGAATTTTTTACCGTACATGTGCTTGTGATAATATTAATTTTCCACGCAAATGATATTTTTTTGATAAATTGGTTTTAATATTTATAATCAATATGACTAAATTGTAACAACACAAGATTTTATGAGAATTATTCTTTTTAATTTCATTGATTTCTTGTGTTGTACACTACACCAAAATTAGCTTTTGTTATATGCAACACCGTATTAGCATGTAGTATACGCAACACTATTCTTCGCTTGTGTTACACACAATATCATGTTCCAAATATAAAGTATACATTTTGTTTAATGTATAAATGAAATAAGGCTTTACTATGTTATACACAAAACCAAATGAAGCTTTCAATACACACAGCCCTGACTTGGCTTGCATTACATGCAATCAAGAATTTCTTCGATAGCATGTGTATTACGCAATACATAATTTCACTAAATGAGATATTATTTTAATATTATTATGAACTAGCCGTTAAGAATATTAATACCCACTTTTTGAAATTTTATAAATTTTATCTTTCAATATGGACTTCATTTTTGCATTCGGAATATCAAAATTAGCCTAGGGTGAATTTTTGATATTTTTCTGAAAACATTTAATTTTTAATGAATAGTGAAAACAGTGGGTTAGTATATAAAAACCGACTTTTTATTTAAATAAGTATTTATATTATTTAAATTTATTTTAGGTAAAAAAATTTACATAATACATATTGGAGAAATTTTATAATTATTTTAGATATATAAAAAATTTATTGAGCTTTTCACCGTCTTTTACCCACCTCCTAAAAGAATTTAAAAATTTAATAAAACTTATTTTTACTGCTTCTGTGAGTGGAATTTCAAAATTCTGAGAGACTTGTTTAATATAAAGGAGTAAAATGGGGTTCAATAACATAAAAATATATTATGGTAAATAGTAAAATTTTACTTTTATTTACCACAGTTAAAAGTAAATATGGTAATTAAGGGAAAAAATGGTATTATTATTACCCTAACACATATCCTAATTCTATAGGATAAGTTTAATTCGACCAAAAACAAACTTAGGAATAAAACATTACCCTTTTGGTCTACTTGTATTAGATTAGTACATTTATTATTATTTTATTTAAAGAAGAGTTAAAATAATTAAAATTAGTGTTTAATAATTAAAACATTTTTAATATAGGGTTATAAATTAGATAAATTAGACTATCAATATTCATTAGAAATAAAAAATTATTTCCTATATAAATGTATTTTATTTATAATTTTTAGACATTATATAATTTAATTTATTTTTGACACAATGATTATGTAGTAATTACCTTATTAGTAAAATATTAACATAATTGATGTTATAAATACCCAAATAATTCTAATTTTATACTTTTTATAACACACAATAATTTTTTAGGTTAATATTACATGTTATTATAAGTTTAATTAACTTTTTTAGAACTAATCATTCTGTTATGATTTTCAAAAAAATTAATTACCAAATAGTGTCAAAATTGAAATAAAATAGTTTTTAAAACAAATGTTATATTAATAATTGTTATTCTATACCTAAAAATCTATGGATAGGCCAAATGACATAGATACGCTTATATATATTAATAAGGAAACACTTGGGATTCGTTTTTCTTGTTATTGTATGTTTATTAACTATATAGTGTAAGAAAACAAGAAGACATGGTAAAAGATAAATTATTTAACATGGACATAAATCTAAATGATAAAGTTAAAATAGAAATCTAAACTTGTCTAAAACCTATTGGTTGAGATTATTTAGACCCATACCCACATTATCTTCAAAATAAGTCACTTTGGAGCCATTATAAACTGAATATGACTTTATTATAAAAAATTATTCTAAGTTTTTCATAATGTGGCCCTCTCCTCCCCTATAAAAGGGCACCTCCTCCCTCTCGTCCTCACACCACATTGTGCATTAAAGCAAGGCCAACACCTGTCCATTTCTATTATCCACATACCTATAGAAAGTATTGAGGTCTTTGTATTCTAAAAATACCAACTGTAGTTCCTTATGAGGAAGCTTAAATGAGGTTCGTCAAAAAAGAGGTAATCTCTTCTACTGATTCTATCATGTTTCTTTTGTCTTCAACTTCTTCTTATTTATTTGTTTCCTTATAACGTAATAACATCAGTATCACTAATATACTGATATGTTATTATAAATATGAAATAACACTATTTCACCTTCTATCAAACCTATGAAAAATGAAATCACCGCGCATGCGTACGTATGAAATATCTTCTCTACAACGTGGTGTAATTTGTTTTTCCACCACCACCATACATGGATGGGTATAATGGAGTAAAGAAAAACTATATATAGATATTATAACATAATACTGATTCTGAGATATTATATCATCCACTCCAATTCAATTCAATAATTATGGGAATGATATTGTCGCTCGTGCGTACGTGCGGATTACCGTCTCCACGACGCGAGGAGATTCATTCTCCATGTTAACCAATCAAGAATGATTATAAAGTATATATAATGAATAATAATGAAATATATGACATAATTCGGCTACTAGATTTATGTATATATATATATGTGTCATCTACTTACTTTCATTCACATTAATATGGAAAGGAAAACAACGTTCAAGCGTACGTACGGCCTACCGTCTGCATAAACGGTGTGTTTAATTTAATTTAACTCTCTATTATATATATATAGTGAATATATATGATATATAAATCATGTTTTACATTATGGAAGTAAGTAAATCATGATATAAGTAATAATAATATCAAAACAACAAGTCCAAACATGTATGATATATAATACAATTTTACCCAAAATGTTGCTTTCAAATTGAATTTAAAAAAGAACATTTAATATAAAGTCATAATTGAACCATATATGTAACACCCCAGGTAAATAAAGATTATGAAATTTTCACATTTATCCATGTATTTTAATAAAATATTAATATGACTTTAAAGGGGAATCTATGCTCGATGGCTTACCCAACACTCAACAACGAGTTTCTTGGAAATATTATGTTGCACTCTAATAATAAAATAATATTTTTTTAAATAGTAGTTAACGCCTAGCCGTTGTAATGGCGGTAATGAACAGAACTAACTACAAAATGATTATATATGTTTGTAAAATATTTTTAATTTTTACAATAAATGTTAGAGGATTAAAAATGCGAATGAATCCAATTTTAAGCGTAAACTTTCTAATATTCTTTAAAAGGACGGTTAACTGCCTTTTGATGGCGAACCTCTTTTAAATACACTTTTTGAAAATTTTATGTGTAATATTTGAAAAAATAAAATTCTTCTTTAGAATCGAGACATCAAAATTTACTTTGTGTAAATTTTTGGTATTCTTCCAAAAAAGTACAATTTTTAATGAATAGTGAAAAATGTTGTATTTTAATTCAAAACCTATTTTTAATATAATTTATTTATATGTTTAGATTATCTTTTGAATTGGTTTTAATGTTAAATTAGAATATATTTTTACAATTTAATCCAATATTGGTCGTTGGAATTAATTTCAGTTTGAAATCAGACTTAAACTAGTGTCAATATTTTGATACATTTTGTTTTATAAAAACACGCTATTTGTTTTGACAGTGGAATGAATTATTAAATTAATTAATGAAACTTATATGTTTTGAATTTTCTAAAATAGACATCATTTTTGAATTTGGAATATCAAATATAGCTTAGGGTGAATTTTTGGCAATTTTCGTAAAAACATCAATTTTTGATGAATAGAGAAACCACTCAGTGGTACTTATAAAAACTGATTTTCCATTTAAATGAAATTTTTCCATCTTTGTGTTTTCAATTTCAAAAATCTGACATAAATGGTTGTCATTATGATGTAAAATGTGGTTCAGTGGGATTAGAATAATTTTTTGATGAATAGTAACTTATTATGTTTTTAATCGCGATTAGAGGTAATTAGTGTAGTTTAAGGAAAGAATAATGTTATAATAAAATTAAATGAGTTTGAAACATGTACTACCCTCATTTGATGTGTCATTTCCGACCAAGAAAATCTATGGGTAAACTTGGGGACCCCATGGAGCCACATTGGTTGAAAAATGACATAAAAACTTTTTTATTTACTGTTAAAATTAAAATGACACAAACATGAGATGTTTTACTAAAACAATTTTTACATGGGGTTATACAAGTCATATTTTTGACTATAAATATTCAATATAAATATAAAACTATTTCATACATCATAGTTGTTTTTTTTATAATTTTTATACATTATATAAATTAAAATATATTTGACATAATGATGATGAAGCGATGACCTCATTATTTAACGATTTAAATAAAATGGAAAGATAATGTAAAATCTAAGACCTACACATGTCCAAAACCTATTGGATGGGTGGAGTTCAAACCCGTATCACCTTATCCTCGAAACACATCAATTAGGGACCATTAAAATCCGAAAATAATTCTAAAATAAAGTAACATTTCTTTACTTTCCAAGAGTGCCCATCCCCTCCTCTTATAAAAGGCCCCCACCTCTACCTCCATACCGAATCTTCCAAAGCCTTTTTATCGGCCAAACCATGCCCATTTTGTCTCTCCACATCCCTCTATAACTCCTTGAAGCCTCACTTTGGGCAGAAGTATTCCCAAGGAAGCCATTGAGCTCAAACCAAAGGGAGTTACCCGGTTTTAAGGTAATGTCTTCACTTGAGTCCTTTTTTTTATTTTGCTTCTCCAACCCCCTAAACTCTTTTTATTCATTTCTTTTGTAACATATCTAGTGTCTTAAATATACTACGATGTTTTTATAAGAAGGATTCGAGCTACACCTACAAACACCTCCGTCTAATGGTTAAAGAACATACTATTTCTGTGGTTGGTGATTTTCTGCCTCACGAAACGATGATTGTTCAATATTCTTTTAACACCATTAAAGGTGTCCATTATGATGTCACTGTATTTTATATATGATATATATGGTATTTAGGTTTATTATATTCTTCATTATTTTATATTTAAACAATACCTTTATTCTTTTCAAGTTGTGTAAATGAGATAATTTCATATAAGGAAGTGTGGACTACCGCCCACTCAAGTGATGTGACTCATACATGCAACACATGGAATGTATAAAGAATGAAATTAATGAAAATATGTGACCTATATAACATATATATTTTTCTGGAATTATAAAATATATATATATATATATATATATATATATAATCTATTTTTAATTCCATTAATATGACAAAGAAAAAATGAAAGTAGCGTTCATGCGTACGTACGACCTACAGTCTCCATGAATGGTGCTTTTCGTTTTTTATTTCCAAATGATATGGAATAGTATAAAATTAATATTTAATGGATATATATGATATTTTAATCATTAATACTATTCTGGAATTTATTTACTTATAACTACACGGACAATCATTTTTCAAACAAGTTCATTTTTGACTCATGAACCAAACATCGAAAAAAAACATCTGATATGAACTCATATTATTAACCAATTATTATAACATTAAAATATGTGATATGAACTGAATAATAATATTTATATAAGGTCCTTAAGAAATTATAAATTGACTAAAGTTCATTATTTAGGAATATAAAGAAATGAACAAGACAAGTTGGACTTGAGGTATGGGATCCAACCTCTCCCTTTCCTTTTAAGTACACACTTTTATGTCATTCCTTTTAAAGCTCATATTTCTTGTTATTGTGATGTTATTTTATATTACACTTACAGTAAGTTTTATGTTAATATTATGAGAGACCCTATTCTCGCTCATCAATCCATTTTGGAAGTTTTGAGTGGCGCCGTTAGGCTGCCGAAGTTTCGTAAGAGACCTAACCTCTCTCTTTCTTTTTAATGACTCTCATTTATGTCACTTCTTTTAAGCTCCTATTTGTTATGTTGGGGGATGTTATTTTATATTCCGCTATCTGTAAAATTTATTTAAATATCATGAGAGACCCTATTTTCTCTCATCAATCCATTTTGGATGATTTAAGTGGCGCCGTTAGGCTACCGAGTTTTCGTAAGGGATTTTTCATCTCACTTTTATTCATGTGAGATTTATGCTACATTTGCCACAATTTCCATTGAGTGGTGTATTTAGTGCCCATTATTTTACTCATTGTTTAATATACTTTCATTTATGAGTATCTACATCAATGTTGTATTTTCCTTATTTCACGGGGTGCATGTCTCGAAAGATACCCATGTCGGTAAGGGAACCTTTCACCCTACTATTTTTAAAAGACGTCTTTTGTTATGTCTTTTAATTCACATACTATTATGTTGGGATATGTTATTTTATATCCTTATTGATTTAAAATTTATGTCCTTGTGATGATATACACTTTTTATCTCCCGTCAACTCATTTTCTGAATTTGGTAGTGACGCAGTTAGGCTGTCAAATTTTTGCAAGGGAACTTCTTAACCCAAATTTGATTCGTTGGGATAAACTTGTACTCCTCGAATATGTCGTTCTGTGAATATGTGTGAATAACCTCTAATTGTTTTACACTTTATATCCACTTATATTTGGTGTATTCTTCTGTCACAGATAATTATGTAATTGATTTGTCCTTAATCAAAGGATACCGTCTTTGTATGGGACATTATCTCAATCGGATTTCATTGAGGCATATTTTGTTTTATACACAACTTTCATTTATATGGTGTATAAACCCCTTTGAATTTTACATTTATTCAAAAGGATTCTTTTTATACGGATCATTTACTAAACGACAAAAGGGAATGTTTTTGTCGTACGTATGCGGCGACAATGACTTCTCCATCGTCGTGACCATTATTTGAGTTTCGGCTTCCTCAACAAGAAATACCTTTTTTAAAAAAAGAAAAATAAATACCATATTTAACATTTCTTTAATATTCGTATTGAAAATGGTTTTCATAATGTTTTTATATCAATGTGTTGTATTGATATCTTTTTATTGAATGGTGGAAATGTTATGTTTCCTTTATGCAGGTTTTATGTGATAAGATTATGTTATGGTTCTTGGGAGTTATTATTAAGACGGGTGGTTCCGTGATAAACTAAGGGCTGGTGAGCCCGCTATAGCTCTCCAATGCATTGGGTAACGCGAAGGAGTTAAACATTAAGGTTTCTCTGAAGATATTTAGGGAATATACTGTACTGGGTATTCCAAATGTAACCAAAAGGGTTACTACCTACGTATGAATGTTATGAATGCCTCAAGTTACCTTTATGTCTTATGATTTCTATGATTTATTCATGATTTGATAAGGTATGTTAATGTGCTTATGTTTTATGACTAAATTATGATTTCATTGATTCTTATGTGTACATGTACTCATGTTTCCTTTCCATATATTTTTATATCCCTTACTGAGCTTTTTATACTCATCCCATGTTTTTTAAATGTTTTTCACAGGTCAAGGGAAAGCTACATGATATGATGATATTGTCAAGGAAGTGTTAAGAATGAATCCATGTTTTATTTTAAATATGATTCTATTGATGGGAAAAATTAATATTATCTTTTATGTAACCAATTTTTTTAAATGTGGAATGTAATGCCAGTTTATGATCTAATTCTCTAAAAATCTAAACCTGAAAAGATCCTCAATGTGTAATCTTGTAATATCTCAAGATTAAGTAAGGTTTAAGGTTGGGGCCTTATAATATATGATATCATAACAATTAATATGATTCTGTAATAAGTTAATGACATTATTTAAATCATTATACTAGAGTTTCGGATACGTAAGAAGCATATCAGACCTAAGGTAAGGGATAACTTTTCCTGTATCTGTTTCAACCGAAATTGTTTATTCGTAAGTATTTACTGGGGTTATATTTATCATCAATGTCCACGTTTTTTAAAAATGGTTTCAAGTATGTTTAAATTCCTTTTTACCCATTTTGACTTTAACTACATGGTATGTAAGGAATCTTTCTTCTGATTACCATACGAGGTACTTTTTGACTTTTTCGTCAAAAGTACGAGAAGAATGTATTTTTTAACTTATACGGCATGAACAGATTTTTACTGTTTCATAACTCATAATTTTCATTATGAATAATCTATAAGATTTCATGTCTATTTTCAAAAAAAATACATTTAATTTAAAATTTCATGGAATTTTTTGAAAAGAAAATGATTTTGAAAAATAAAGGATATTTTCCTCATGAATTCATTTCAAGTGTCTTATCAAAACCATTTTCCATCAATGATGACATTATTTCATATGTGTATGTTTCAAGTATAATGTATTTATGATTTACATGGTTTCAATTTTCTTATGATGAAATTATATCCATTTGTTTTATATGGATTATATTATTATGGGATGACGTTTATGAAACCCATTTTATTCTTTGGGTTATGATGAATGATTTATGTTTATTTTGTGGAACAAGTAAGAATGATTTCATTATGAGATGGGTGGGACCTATATTTCTCTCTAATGCATTGGGTAATGATTTATATCTCATGAGATAGACATGGAAGGAATAGAAAGTTAATCCAGTTCAGTGATACAAGACTGGAGCGAGGAGTGAACACGATTCAGAAAGGGACTTTGTCCACTAAGATGGTCTTGGAAGAAATTCCTTGGCTACTATGGATATCATATAATGTTCATAGTGGTTTTCCATAATTACATGTTTTATTCCCATTCTATTTTATCATGATTGATATTCCATTATGATCTATTCCTTACGTACTTCCATGATTTATGTCATTGCTCATGATTTTGATGTTTAAACATTGTGTTCTTGTTTTTAAGTTCAAATATATATGGTTTGTATTATTTTATCCATTATTACCCTTACTGAGCATTTTATCTCACACTTTTTATGTTTTCCTTTCACCTAGGATTAAAATAAATGTTTTAGGTAAGGAAAACAAACGGGGAAGATTGTTATGGGAGATGTTGAAGATCTTTCAACATGATTAGAAGATTATATTCCAATTTTCCAAAGACTCTAAACTATTACGGTCGTTGAGTGTTTGATTTTGTTATAAGTATTCCATAAAATTATTGTAATGTCCATGTACATCAAGCTTTTTTCTCTATATTTGGTATCAGAGGAAAGGTTTTGTCAACCATTGGAAACTAGGATGCGAAAACTTTAGTGAGATCCCAAGAGATATTTCTATGGTATGTCTAGGGATGTCCCTAAGGATAAGTATAAGTACAGGTTATAGTCCTAGTATTACGGTAACTATCTTAGAATTAAACCTAAGATGTTATATATTGAAGGTACTCCCCCTTTATTATGTTATTTTCCCTAGAATAATTTTTCCTCTCACACTATTATTTTTTGGGTTTTAGATGATGGCTAGAACCCAAAGGAACCGTGTTGATCAATATAATGGACAATGAAATGACTATCATCCTGAACAAACCAATGTTATGGGAGATGGAGTAAAAAATATTATTGGTACACATACAGCAGCTATGAATCATTCTAGACTTCCAAATGAGTAGATAAGGGAACAATATTCTATTGAGTCCATCATGAGGCAACGCCCCCATATTTCAGTGGGTCTTATGATCCACTTGTTGCTGAACAATGGATCAGTACCATTGAAAAGATATTTTCCATACTTCGATGTTCTGAACATGAAAAATTCACTCTGGTTGTTTACCGTTTAGAAGGTGAACCATACCAGTGGTATACTCTAATTAAGAATACAAATCCCCAAGGTGAAATTGAATCTATTTAATGGAATGAGTTCAAGAACTTATTTTTCAATAAGTAATTCTCTCGTATTCTTCAAACAAAGATGGAAAAGGAGTTCCATGAGCTTATGCAAAAGGATGATAAATCTATTGGTATATATGAGAGGAATTTTACAGGGCTTGCATGGTAGGCATATGGATTTATCATCCATCCTGAAATTATAGTTGATCAATCATTTAGTGTCTTAAAACCGTGTTTTAGAACAGCATTAGCTATAAGAGACTTCAGCAGCTATGAAGAAATTGTGTGTTGTGCTATCATGGTACAACTAGAAGTTGGTGTTACATATCCATCTCATGGTTTTGACTGGAAATGAAAGGTGGAGTTCAAGGATAAATCTCAGAACAATGGTGAAAAAAGATGAATGTTTCTTTATGTTCAAAGTGTGGAAAGAAGCATAATGTAAATTGCTTAAATGTTTCTAGAAAATGATTTATGTGTGGAAAATAAGGTCATCAAGTAGTTGATTGTCTAAGTAATGGGAAAAAGGTTTCTAGTGATCTGAATAGGGAAAAGACTACAGAGAATGCTCCACCAACACATCAATGCTTCAAGTTCAACGAAATGGGAAATTATGCTAGAAAATGACATAATCCACCGGTTAATGATGATCCATGTGAGCAACCTCTTAAGGAAAAGGATAAAGGGAAGTCTCATGAGATCACTATTTGTGATGTTCAGAATGACAATAATGTCGTGTAATGATTATGTGTTTATGTAATGGGATTTTAAAATAGTATCATGGAATCTAATTTATGTAATTGTAGAATTTTGGAATATCTATGTATTGGTTTTCAATAATTATATGTTACTGGTGACCCCAAAAAAGTGATTGGAATATTTTTGGAAATAAGATGATATCCGCATAATGAAGGGATAATTAAAAAATGAAATGAGCTCATGACTGATATAAGGACAAAGTTATATCATGGTTTGAGTATATAGAAATATTTAGGATTTTGGTATGTGGAAAGAGTTAACTTTTGACAGCAATCATGTTTTCCCTAAGGTTCAATGGGTATTAATTTTTCAAGAGAATACATGATTAAGGTATTCACATGTTCGGAATGGGACCAACAAGGAATATTGGGGATAAATTATGGTATTCACATGCTCGGCATATGACATTTATAGTAATTGTTATATTTATACTATGAGCTTTGACAGAAGTATTTTGGATATGCCTAAATATTGGAATGGATTATGTTGGACACAAGTTAGTATTGTTTAAGGCTAAAACTTTTTTTTGATATTATTTATGGAATTTCATAATGATGTAATTTTAGAAAACGGACAACCTGCATGATGAGAGAAAACCCGTCGCGTTGAACAATGATGAGGTAATAGAACCCACAACTGAAGTGCTGCAGGCCTTTATCGCCTACCACTGGCCTATAAGAAGTCCATGGTTAGTAAAAATAAGTTTTATTTTATTAAGTGGTATGAGAGATGAAGAAAAAGTTCATTTTTGGAATTGTATTTGATTAAACTCACCATTGATGGAATTATGTATATTTGATAACATTTGTTAACATTTTGTTTGAAACAGATGGAATGACCCATCATTATATCACACAATCTGCTAACACTTCACGAATAACATATTAAACTTCATTTCTTTAAGAGATGAATTGGAAATTATTCAAGGCACTAAAAACAGTGAGATTGTACCAAAATCATGTAAGTATTTATTTTAATTCATCAACTTTAGGGAAATGATATTGAAAACCAAAAATTTTGTCCTAGTGCCCTCATATCATATGAATTAGATGGTACATTATATCATCACAAATTTATGGATTTGTGATTGTTGGATTTTTCATAGCCATGTACTCTACCACTCTCCATCAGAATTTTATGGTTAGATTTCCCTTCCATATCCATATTTTCACATATGTTATTCTATGTGGAAACCCAATGATAGTTAATTTGGATAACTGTTATGTTTCATAATTTAGTTTTTAAAGTTCAGTTTAGGTATTATTTTTTATGATGTGGGTTTCTATGAAAGAAACTTTCATGTAGTGAACCATTTATAATCCCAATGAATTTTGATGGTGAAATTCATTTTAAGGGGGGTAGAATGTAACAACCAGAGATTTTATGAGAATTATTCTTTTTAATTTCATTGATTTCTTGTGATGTACGCTACACCAAAATTAGATTGTGTTATAGGAAACATCATATTAGCTTGTAGTATACGCAACACTAATCTTGGATCGTGTTACACACAATTTCAAGTTCAAAATATTATGTATAGATATTCTTTAGTGTATAAATGAAATATGTTTTATTATGTTATACACAACACCAAACAAGGATTTCACTACATGTATCCCTGACATGGCTTGCATTTAATGCAATCAAGACTTTCTTTGATAGCATGTGTAGTACGCAATACCAAGAATCACTAAATGAGATATTATTATAATATTATTATGAACTAGTGGTTATGAATAGTAATAAACACTTTTTGAAATTTTATAAATTTTATCTTTCAAAATGGACTTAATTTTTGGATTCATAATATCAAAATTAGCCTAGGGTGAATTTTTGTTATTTTTCTAAAAATATTAAATTTTTAATGAATAGTGAAAACACTGTGTTACTATTTAAAACCCAACTTTTTATTTAAATAAGTATTTATTTTATTTAACTTTATTTTAAGTAAAAAAATTTTCATAATACGTATATATGTTCAATTTAATTCACTGGAATCATTTTATAAAATTTTAGATATATAACAATTTTATGGAACTTTTCATCTTCTTTTGCCTACCTCCTAGGAGAAATTGAAAATTTAAATAAAACGAAATTTTACCACTTCTGTGAGTGGAATTTCAAAATTCCGAGAGACATGGTTAATATCAACAAGTAAAATGCGGTTTAATAAGATAAAAATATTTTTTTGTGAATTGTAATTTTTTACTTTTATTTACCATAGTTAAAAGTAAATGAGGTAATTAAGGGTAAAAATGATATTAATATTACCCTAACACATGTCCTAATTCTATTGGAAAAGTTTAATTCGACTATAAACAACATTAGGAGTAAAATATTACCCTTTAGGTCCACTTGGATTAGATTTGGAAATTTATTATTATTTTATTTAAGGAAGTGTTAAAATATTTAAAATCAATGTTTAATAACTAAAACATTTTTAATATAGCATTATACAATATATAAATTAGACTATAAATATTCATTATAAAGATAACAAGATTTACTATATAATGGTATTTTATTTATAATTTTTAGACATTAAATAATTTAACTTATTTATGACACAATGATGATGAAGTAATTACCTTATTAATGAAATATTAACATAATTGATGTTATAAATACCCAAATAAATGTAATTTTAGACTCTCTATAAATTCCAATAATTTTTTAGGTTAATATGACATGTTATTATTGATTTAATTAACATTTTTTGAACTAAAAATTCTGTTATGATTTTCAATAAAAATCAATTACCAAATAGTTTCAAAATTGACATAAAATAGTTTTTAAAACAAATATTATATTGTTAATTATTATTCTATTCCTAAAAAACCAAGGATCGGAAAAATGACATATATATAGTTATTTATATTACTAAGGAACCACTTGGGCTTCTTTTGTCTTGTTATAGTAATTATATTAACAATATAGTGTAAGAAAACATGAAGACAGGGATAAAGTTAAATTATTTAACTTAGAGTAAAATCTAAATGATAAGGTTAAAATAGTAAACTAAACTTGTCTAAATCGTATTGGTTGAGAGTATTTAGACACATCCTCACATTTTATTCGAAATAAGTCACTTTTATTATAAACTGAATATGAATTTATTATAAAATAATATTCTATGTTTTTCCTAACGCTCCCCTCTCCTCCCTTATAAAAGGGCACCATCTCCCTCTCCTCCTCACTCCACATTGAGCTTTCAAGCTCAGAAAACCCATGACCATTTCTCTTCTCCACTTCCCTAGAAACATTATGTAGGTTTTGGTCTTCTCAAAATACCATCTCTAGTTCCATAAGAGGAAGCTTAAAATAGGTGTGTCGAAGAAGATGTAATCTCTTCTACCGATTCTTTCAAGTTTCATTCTTCTTCAACTTCTTATTTAGTCGTTTCATTATAATGTAATAACATCAGTATCACTAATAAAATGATATGTTATTATAAATATGAAATAACCCCATTTCACCTTCTATCCATCCTACAGAAAGCGATATCACAGTGTGTGCGTATGTACAGAACACCATCTCCACAACTTGGTGTAATTTGTTTTTTCCACCACCACCATACATGGATGGGTATAATTGTGTAAAGAATAACTATATATACTTATTATAAAATAATACTGATTTGGAGATATTATATCATCCACTCCAATTCAATTCAATTATTATGGGAACGATATCATCGCTCGTGCGTACGTACGGATTGTCTTCTCCACGACGCGATGAGATTCATTCTCCATGTTAACCACTCAAGAATTATAATAAAGTATATATAATGAATAATAATTAAATCTATGAAATAATTAAGCTACTTTTTTTATGTGTGTATATATATATATTCCATCTACTTACTTCCATTCATGTCAATACAGAAAGAAAAACAACGTTCATGCGTACGTACGGCCTAACGTCTCCATGAAAAATGTGTTTCATTTAATTTATCTATCTATTATATATATATAAATATATATTTACAGAATTTATATGATATATAAATCATTTTTTTCATTCTGGAAGCAATTAAATCATGATATATGTAATAATAATATCAAGAACAATAAGTCAAAACACGTACGCTGCTTTAACATTGAATTTACATAAGAACGGGTAATATAAAGTCATAAGTGAACCATATATGATATCATAACAATAAATATGATTCTGTAATAACTCAATTACATTATTTAAATAATTATACTAGAGGTTCGGATATGTATGAAGCATATCAGACCAAAGGTAAGGGATAACTTTTCCAATTTCGTTTTTACCTGAGATTGTTTATTCGTATGTATTAACTGGAGTTATATTTATCATCGATGTCCCTATTTTCTAAAAATGGTTTCATGTATGTTTAAAGACATTTTTACCCATTTTTTACTTTTAATACATGATATGTAAGGAATCATTATTTTTTTACCATACGAGGTACTTTTTCACTCATCCGACAAAAGTACGAGAGAATGTTTTTTTCAACTTATAAGGCATGAACGGATTTTTACGGTTTCATAACACCTAATTTTAATGAAGATTACTCAACAATATTTCATTTCTATTTTCAAAAAAATCCTTTTATTTTCAAATTGCATGGAATTTTTTGAAATTAAAATGGTTTTGAAAAAGAAAGGATATTTTCCTCAAGAAATCATTTGAAGTGTTTTATTAAAAACATTTTCCATCTAAGATGAAATTATTTCATATGTGTATGCTTCAATTATAATGTATCGATGATTTACATGGTTTCAATTTTCTTATGATGAAATGATATCCATTTGTTTTATATAGATTATGTTATTATGGGATGACGTTTATGAAACCCATTTTAATATTTGGGTTATGATGAATGATTTTTGTTTATTTTCTGGAAAAAGTAAGATTTATTTCATTATGAGAGAGGTGGGACCTATATCTCCCTCCAATTCATTGGGTAAAGATTTATATCACATGATATAGAAATGGCTGGAACAGAATGTTAATCTGGTTCAGTGATACAGGACTGGAACGAGGAATGAACTCGATTCAGAAAGGGACTTTTTCCACTATGATGGTCTTGGAGGAAATTAATTGGCTACTATGGAAATCATATCATGTGCTTAATGGTTTTCCACAGTTACATGTTTTATTACTAGTATATTTTATCATGATTAATGTTCCATTATGATATATGCCTTATGTACTACCATGGTTTATGTAATTTCTCAAGATGTTGATGTTTAAACATTATGTTCATGTTTTTAAGTTCAAATGTATATGGTTTGTTTTATTTTCTCCATACATACCCTTAAATAGAATTTGATCTCTCCATTTTTTTGTTTTCTTTTCCCCCAGGATTAAAAGAAAGGTTTTAGGTAAGGAAAAAAAGGGGAAAATCGTTATGGGAGATATTAAAGATCTTTCAACATGATTAGAAGTTTATATTCCAAGTTTCCAAAGACACTAAACTATTACAGTCCTTGAGTGTCTGTTTTTTTATAAGTATTACACAAAAGTATTGTAATATCCTTTTACGTCAAGATTTGGGTCTCTACATAAATTATATAATAAGGATGATTTTATTTATATTCTTAAAGGATAGTTTACCTAGGAAGAAATTAGTTACCTTGGTGAAAACTAGAATTGTAAAATTGAGTATCCTTGAAGGTAAAGGGAATAACATGTTTAAAACATGTTTATTTTTTATGGATGATTGAATAAACCTTAAAATTTATATAATCAATTATTTATCAATTTTCATTTATTATCATATAAAAATTAATTAAAATAAATATAATACTTTATGAAATTCGAAGAGTGGCCCTCCCCTCAGTTCTTAAAGTAATCTCCCTCTCCACCCCACTTCACACCATCAAAGCCATTTTGATCGGCCATTGTGAATACAAATTACGTCCTTACTACCCTACCTTTTTCTTAAAGGCCAGGTTTATTTATCCAAATGTTTTACTTCTTAATTTTCCATTCATTTAGTTTTTAAAATAAAAAACACCTTATTAAAACATTGTTTACTAAATTTTTATGTCCCTAGAGTTTTAGTAATTTTTTTTTAAATAATGGATTTAACTAAATTAGAAATTATTATAATTAATTATCAATTTTAAAATATTATATTTCAATGTGATCCATACGATTATGGATGAATTAGATTTATCTGGCGTACCATTTTCCTAACTTTTGGATAGAATTTTTAATTGTCTATTGTACTAACAAAATTCATGACCATCTGACTGATACTGGTACTAATAGTCCAGATTGACGGTCTATCATTTTTAAAAATTATAAGTAATTTTAACAAACAATACAATGTTTATATGTAGAATATATATCTATATCTATATATATATTATAAGTAATATACTTTATGATTTTAATTATTGGAAAAATGACTTCAAACATTCTGTTAAGCTAAATCACTATGATATTTCAAGTGAATGTTTCCTGAGGCCATTGAAACTAACTCAAAAATATGATTATTAGAAATTTTCCTAAATTATCTGGTATGGTGAAGAGTTGGGAGCTGATATATTTTGTAATTGAAATATTATAATTTTTTCTTTTTGTGAACATCTTTTTCCTAGTATTTATAATAATTTTAAGACTTTTCATTTTAAGGAATCCCAATAATGGTTATTTACATTAGAAAATATTGTATTTCTAATGCATCAAATAATTTTATTTCTCTATGGATTCCATGGATAGGAAGATGGTGAATTTGATCCACTAAATCCACAGCTTATAGGGATATGAAGACATATAGCGATTTTCATATCGATGACACAAAAGGATATGGCAACATAGTTGTTTTTGATCATCGTCTAAACAGATTTTGTTTTAACAAATAGTATAATTTATAGTGAGTATAAAACTATGATACCTTTGGTTAGGATTTCTGAATACCATAACTCTTAAGATTAAAAATTAGAATTCTATTAATATAGCTTGTAAGTCATTATTACATTTAATAAGTATTTAATTTATTATTTTCACAATTATTTATTCTATTTTAAATATTTTAATAGAAATTTTGTTTTAAAAATACATATTCTCATTTGTTTTATCAGTTTAGCTATGACAATGATTAAAAAACCTCTCATATAATAAAAAAATAGATGATTTTCATTCTTACATTCTGAGAATCGAATGATCTGTAAGTCCTATAATTTTAGTTTAAGATGTACTGTTTTTTTGGTTATTTTAATTTTTTTAAACTAATATTCACCCCCACCTATTTTGTAAGTATTTCAAGCATAGATACACTTTTGATCAAACAATTGGTATTAAAGTATATTTATACTGCTCTAACATTCTTATTTTTTTACTTCTAATATCAACTGCAGGTTTATTGATTTTTGTTATAAGTTTATTTTAATACATTTGTTAACACTAACATGTTTTTTAAGAAAAGGGTTTCAATTTTTTTTAATATGGAAGGAATGAATATTTGATCACGTGATAATCTAAATCAAATTTGACCACAATTTTAATGGGAATTACTATGATTATTGTAGATATACATTGAAATTATTTTATCAACACTAGAGTTGATAATTTTTTAATTCTTACTAAGATGTTCAAGATTACTAGTACAGAAGTTTCTACTTTTACTAATTATGATAAGTTAAAGTTTCATTAGAAATACATATTTAGAAATACATTATTTTTTTCTATGATTAAGATTACATACATTTAGATATCATCTTGTGATGATTCCAATAGTATTTAGATTAAACTGGAAGTCACATATTTGGTACATCCATGATCATTGAAAGTAGAAGATACATTTATATAGCTACTTAAAAATCCTTTGATTTCTTATCTGCTGATATATTTTCCTTGAGGCACTAATGGTTCATGAATATTATCAATAGTTTAAAATATATTCCACGAATGGTTGATGATGATGATATATTGGTTCAATATACTATTTATATAATGTCAAATGAGTGGGAGTCTATGTGAATTATTGTGGATGACATATTGAAGATTAAGAATATAACTCTTGATGATCTTATTAGAGACCACACATAATATGAATGAATATTAATGAGATATGATGAAAAATTGAAATCGAACAAATTGTATAGTTTTTTTGTAACTACGTCAACTAGTCTTTCTAGGGTTCCTTCATTAGAGAAAGTAGTGAAGTAGAAAAATAAAAAGAAATTTGTTGTTGAATATTATTAATGTACATCACTACATTATGATGATTAATTAGAAAATATTACTCAATGGATAAAAAAAATTTGAAATGAATTTTTCTAACATATATATTAAAATAATCATAACGAAAAAATTTATATTAACAATTATCAGGATACTTGCTTTGAATGTGAGAAGGAAGGAAACAACCAACATGATTTTCTTAAGATCTATATGAAATATATAAAGGAATGAAATTAATAAGGAAATAACATGAAATATTATAACTATAAAGTAATTAATTGTATAAAATCATCTAAAAAATATAGTGTATGTTGTAGATATTAATCATAATATTATACTGATAATGAATGTAATAGAAATAGAATTATTTTCATACTTTTTGGATGTACCTATGGTAATCACATTCCTTGTGGATAAGGTAGAAACTTCTGAATATCTTAATAATATTTCATTAATGAAAAATTATCCTAATGATAAAACTTTTACATATTATTATGAATAACTTTCCTCAGCCAATGAGGATGAAACTCATCGAATTTATGATGAAGTCTTTAGGTATTAAAAAAATCCAGAATTAAAATTTTAAAGCCTGTAATTTTTTTGAAAATTTTAAAAAAAACATTCAAAATAATATGAACTAATAAATATTTTGAAAAAATAAATATCGTATCCTTCAATGTATATTGATAAAAAAAATTTAAAAAAGTGTTTATTTCAAAATATCTTATAGGAATAATTTTGGATGACAATATTTAAATGTAATAATGAGAATCCCATAACCGATAATATTAATATTGAGACAAAATACATAATTATAAAACAAAATAATGAGATATCAATTATAAAAACAATTATCTTTTATTACCATTGGATAGGAAATCATTGATAATTTGTACTAAAAAATAAGGCCTTATGTAAATAATTATAGACTGGGTTGTACACATAATAAATAGGATTATAGTAACAATTAATTTGATCCTAATAGTGATTCATTTTACACTATGTGTCCCAGTGGTGGACTTTTTAAATGTAAGTGTTCTCAAAAAAAAATTCTAGCCTTAGGATTTATAAGATATTATTTTTATATGAAATTGAATTTTGATCAACAAAGTATGGATGAAAAAATGCGGTTACCTAAAATATATTTTTCTAACAATATAATACCTAATAAGATTTGTGCTCTTAAAAACTAATTCTTTGGTTTTAGTGAAAAGAATTAAATTACAAAAAAAATCATATTTGGTACCTATATTGTGGGTGTTAGATAAAGATGACTAGAAATAAATATTTATTTAAAAATATTATCAATATGAATGGTGGAAATGTATCCTCTCAAGATAATTCATAACTAAGAATCATTGGTTTAGTTAACATTATAATTCATGAAAATATTTAATTTAAAATGTTTAATTTGTTATAGTAAATAAGCACTATGTTATAAGCATAAGTCAATTACATGATAATGTTTAACATGTTAACATCAATAAGGATAGTTATAAAGTTCATCATAAAAATGATGTTTTTATTTTTTCATTCAATCGATATGATAATGTTTACACACTAATATTTGAAGACCAATAGATCCAAGACTTACCTTCTATTTGTGAAATGATAGATCAATCTTGTTCATGGAATAGAATTTAGGACCATATAACCCATGAAAATTTTCTGTGTTGATAATGAAAAAATTATTGAATGATTTACCAGAACATAGGTATGATACCTCAAATGTTTCTGATAATTTCAATATGATAACAAACATAATTCATGTTTTAATATATTAATGACGTTTAATGTTCTGATTCGTTACATTTTATGCACAAAGACTTAATTTTACCAATAATAAAATTGAAGTACTGGTGGAAATTCTATGTAGAACTATTATTTAATGATTACAATAGATACACATGGTATTACTTTTTAACATGAAATTGAGAATGCTTAGTTATTTAAAAACATTCATACGTATATTTAATTATGTGAAAAAATGTCCTTGATAACTATCCATAGTGATCATGTGGGAGAATTTGAAATATATGATTTTGAACATTTTAGCAATAAAAAATTTGTGGAAATAAATATAGATTTTTTCAAGGGAAATAATGTTCTCCATCACCTAGAACCTAAAACCATATAACAAAATGGTGTAGTTGAATGAAGAAATAGAGTTCTTCAAGAGATTTTATTAACATGATGAGTAAATAAATAGTTTCAAAAAATTAGAATTTAGTGTTTAGTACTTAATTATATTCTATAAATTGAGTTTAAATTAAATAATTTATTAATAAAACCCATTATTAGTAGTGGATAAGAATAAAACCAAATGTTTCATACATCAATATTCATGGCTAAAATGTATTCATTTTGAATTCTAAAGATAAAATACATAAATTCTCACCAAAATTTGTTGATGTTATATTTTTAGGTTATTCAAATACTATTAAAGATTATTGATTCTTTAATTAAAATTGTTATATTTTTTAGGAAACAATTCATGAAATGTTTGATGATCTTAATCCATTTTGTAAAAACAACCCCAACCTAAATCCTCTGATGATATTTTGAAAATAGATTTTCATCATCAATTAGAAGGTACATTTATTAAGGAAATAAAAAACTAATTTTTCTCTAATGTTATTTGTAAGGAATCTATTATACCTATTATTGAAAAAAATATTCTGAAAACACAAAAAAAAAACAATTTATTTTTTAGGAATCATCCCAGGGATAATATCATTGGTGAGGTAGATCAACCAGTTATTACAAGAAGTTCTTTGAGAAATTATTTTGAGAATAAAGCATTTGTATCTCAATTTGACAATAAAAATATTGATTGAGATTTACATAATGAGGATTTTTTATAATGTAATGCAAGATGAACTCAATGATTTTTAAGGGATCCAAGAATGGAATTTATTTGAATGACCTAAAGAAACTTCTATAATTAGTGTATAGGGGGGTTTTCTACAAAATTGTGATAAAAATAGAATAATGGGAAGAAAAGAAACATATACTTGTCTCTATGAAATATATCAATTAATAGGGAATGTAATATGAAAAAACATATACTCTGGTAGGAAGAGATAATGTTATATGAAGACTTTTTTACTTTTTAGCATTCTTTAATTTCACATTATTCTAAATTGATGTGAATTGTGATTTCCTTAATGGACATGTTTAAGAGGATATTTATTTAGAGAAAACACCTAGTTTTGACAATAAAAAATATTAAAAACATGTTTATATGATTATCAAGGCACATTTTAGACAAAAAATGACCATACGTCTTGGTATTATATTTTTACTAGTTTATTGTTACAAAAGAAAAAATATAAGGGCATTTTAAGTCCAGCTATTTTTATAAAATAATCTCATAAAAATGTTATGATTGTAAAATTTAATATTTATGAAATTATATTTGGTTCTACAAAAAATTATTTAATAGATATTTTAGGGATATTTTGTTGTCTGATTTGGAAAGGAGTATGACGAGAGAATTAACATATTTTTTTGTCTTTCAAATTTTCACAAAAACTGGAAGGTGATTTTTTATATGAACATATGGGTATAAAATATTTATGTAAGAAATTTGTATATGCAAATTAAAAAATGGTATTATTACTCACTTTGAAACATCCAATAATTTCGATCATGATGTGGTTGGGAAACCAATTACTCATAAAACATTTAGATTTTTGATTTCAATCTTACATTAATTAACTACTAGCCATCAAGATTAAATTTTTTATTATACATATCTTCTATATTTAAAGAAAATGAAAAAAATAATCCGATTTAAAATCTATAAAATGAATATTTCCTTACTTTAAGGGAACAATGGATTTAGGGTTATTCAATTCATATGGAAATTTTTTTGAACATAATGATTTCTACGATTATATCATTGGTGGATGTATAATGTATAGTAATAGTGCATATAAAACATTTCATTTGTAATGATATTATTTAGTTTTGTAGTTATGTAAGAAATGACACTCTTTATCACCTTACACTAATGAATTAGAATATGTGGCAGCTGGATGTTATTTTTCTCAAGGGTTATGGATGCAACACACACTCCAAAATTATGGCATGAGCATTACAAAAAATCAAATAATTTTTTATAACAGAAGTTCTATATTTTTATGTAAAATCCATGAAAATCACTCAAATTCTAAACACATAGATATAGAACACCATTTAATTTAGGTTCACCCATTTAAAGAATATATAATTGAAAAAATCATAGGAATGAAAGAACTGCATGGTGATATCTATACTAAACCCCCTAGTTTTGATTGATTTAAATACATTAAATATAATTTATAAATGATCAATGTTAAATTAGCATCTATATCATCTTCTATTTTTATACTCACTTTATTGTTATGAAATCTTCTGATAGGAGTACAACATATTTTAATAGTTTTGATTATTTTTCTTCCAAAATGTTTTAATTTTACAAATTTTTTTATCATAATGACTTCTCTGGGAAAAACAAATATACAAAACAATTCAAAATTAAATATTTTTTATATAAATTTGAGACTAAAAGTTTAATTTTTGGACAATTTTATTCATTCTTAATCATATTTTATTAATAAAACAATCATAATAATTTTTTAAAAAAACTATGTGAATTATTTTTCATAATAGAATTATCATAATTAGTATTTCTAATAATGTTTTATAATTAGGTATTATTACCAAAAAAAGATGATGCGATTACTAATACTGATAAACATTTCTATTCTAAATAGTACACTTATATTATTTTAGTTCTTTCGTTTATTAATTTCTTTATTATTTTAGTTATTTTAGTGATTATTATTTTAGTTTTTTTAAAACAGTTAATTTTTAGAAATAAAAATAAAAATTCTATTTCCTAATCAACCTGATTCGCACTCTGATTATGGTTTTAAAATATTGAGAGTTAAAATTTATATTTTAAACATTCTTCGATGAAGTCTTAGTAATTAGATCTCTTAAGGTTTAATCTATTTCATTAGATATCTATGGGAATAAGAACCAAAATTTCTCATTCCTATATAAGGGTGAGACAACCCATGTCCAATATTAGTTTTTAGAAGATTTCTTTTCAAACTCTCACCCTTCTTAAAGAACGTTTTACAATTATTTTCCCATTCATATGATCTTTAGCTCAACCCTCATTACGATGAAGAAAAAATAAGACTACGAAAAAGGGTATGGGATCAAATGATATCTCATAGAAAGGTATTGGTTTGATAGGTATGATTCTTATATCAAAATTATCATTAATTTTCAATGATGGGAGGAAGTATCTACATCGAAATTGGATAACGATTCCAGCTTGTTCTGTCCTAAAATCAATATAGTGTTCTATGAAGATGATTTTTTTGTTAAAGAAGGTGATATGGATCTTATTTATTTCATTTTTTTTGAATAAATACAAACATTCATATAAAAGACTTTCATATTTGGATAGAGTTCCTAATAAAGTAGAATTATTTATACACTCTGAAAAATTACTGGATAGTCTTGGTTCTTTTGAAATAATGAAAGAAAAGGATAATTTGTATTCATTTTATGTAGAAGTAAGTAAATAATCAAATATACCACTAAAAAATATTTTTAGAATTTTAGATGTAGGGGTATTTAAAACCTAGGAAGGGTGATTGAGATACCCTTAAGTTATCAGTTTTATATATTTATTGATCTATATGAGAAAAATAAATATTATAAAATTTATTTTTATTAAGGTAGATTACCTAAAAAGTTCTTCAATTAAGTCAGGGATTATAATGTTTACATATTTAATCAATAGGTTTCTTGTAAAAGTTATGAAATTTTTAAATGTTGATGACCAAATGTACTTTATGTGAGAGAATATTTACATTATTAATGATAATATAATTTCACGAACAAAATTGATATTTGAATCTAACACAAAAAAGATTGTTGAAAAGTTTTATGGAGCCTCCTAGGAAGAACATGCATCAATGAAATTTAAGGATGTTACTAAAATGGGAAAGGAAAATTATACCCACCATTGAAACAAAAGAAAGAAAAGAAACTAAAAGATGATTTTTTTAAAAAAAAAATTATAGTACATAATGGAAAACTGAATCTACCGGGATCTATATTTTGGTATTAATCCTATTAAGGACCAATATTTGAGATTTTTTATTTCAGATCAGGTGAATGAAGAAGAAAATAAATATAGACAGAATAAGTGGTTATAAGAAGAAATATTAATTGAATGTTTTTTTAAGGGTGTAGAGAAAGCATCTGATAATCATAATATACTAGTCTCTTATAAAGATAATTTCATTCCTAGTTCTAGACATTAGTTTTAAGATACCTAGACAATTAATTCCTTTATCCCTTCTATCACTATGAAGGGAAAAATTATATTGTAGATAAATAATCAGTCCTTATCAATGTTCAAGAATAAGTATGAATAGAAAAAACCCAGTCAAAAAAGTGTTTGAAAAGAAGATCTCTGAACAAAACGAGAATTAGAAATATTAACCGAGAAAGATAGAGAAGATGAATGGGAAGAAGAATTAAAATGAAGTAAATTAGGAGAATAATAATAAATATAAGAATAAATAGATAAAATATTATCAAATTAAGTATATGATGATGAAGAAGAAGAATTATAAGAAGAGAATATAGATAGTGGTGAAATATAAAATGATGATAAAACATCTGAAGCATCAACATCTCCTTTACATTACTAGGTATAAAGGATCAAAATTATTCAATGAATTTGGATGAAAAATAATCCCCATAGGAATTAATAAAATAGGATCAACATTTTCATTAAAAAGTTTCTGAAAAGGTAAATTATATAATAATTTGGATAATGTTAAAGTTTCAGATGAAAATATTGTTATTAGGTAAGTGAAATATAAATTTGAAGAAAAACCTAATGTTTAATCCTCATGAACAAAACCACCAAAATATTCTTTAGTATCATAACATTTGGACATGAACATTGAAAAAAAATAAATGATTTAATTTCATTTTATAATCCATGAGATAGTTAGAAGACACCATTTTGTATTTTTTAAAATTTAAGAAAATATATCAACATATTTGGAATATCTTCATTGAAAAATCAGATATGCTAAAAAAATATCAGAATCATTTACTAATATTTTTGTAGACTTGAAATCCTTGGACTCATAAATTATAATACAATCATATGGAAAAGTGGTACAATCAACTGAATTGTGATATTAGGGAACATGGTGATTAATTTATTGAAGGTAATAAACTCTTATTAGAAACTTTATACTCTTTTAATATGTTATCCTTATATATTTCTAATAGAAATATGTTAATTGATGAATTTAGAGACACTAAATATGATAATAAAGGAGAAGTAAATGTATTTGGATAAAAGGAACATGATTCGGTGATGGAAGATATCAGGCTAATATCATGTGAAACTGAATTGATCATTATGAGGTATGTGAATAAATAATTTTTTGAGGAGGATAAAAGGTGGAAGACCAAAGTCCAGAAGAAATAAGTTATTAGAGAAATAATATTGAATATTGGGAGTTATCAGGAGGAATTTCAAAAAAAAATCATTTATGATGAAACTAATGATGAAAGAATTAATAGTTTTTTCATTTTTAATAATCAATTGAATGCCTATTGATAGGAAAATAATTTTCAGCCTAATAATTTATGTTTAAATATTTTCCAATTTGTTTGATGAATGTTATTTCTATTAATTCTTGGGTGATTACTTATTTGTTCATAACCTCGTTCTTAATACCAAGGAGATGGCGCCATACTATTTTACATTGGTATAACATATAAGGACTAACTGACCGACTAAAGAGTTTAGTATTTTTGTTAAACTAGATGCATATTTAATATTAAAATTACAGTTTATACATAAAATAAATAAAATTATTTTCTCTAGAACATCATAATTCTCTTATATTGACCCTATATATCAGTCATAATAATCTTATTTGGATCTAGGGTAAAAATATATAAGAATGAGGTGATCTCAGATACTCACTACAAGTATGCATACAATATAATCTATCATAAATAATTATATGTAATAAATATCATGTTAATTATGTGAATCAAATTCCAATTAATAAATAACATGAGCGTAATATGGTTGGAGTATAATATTATTATATAAATCCATATAAATAATCACATGAAAATGAAACAAAACCATGGACATTCTACTAGTCGAATAATCACATGGACTCTCAATAACTAATCACATAATGATGTAATTCCTAATTCCATATTTCAAAACCATAATTTCATGTCCATTTCAAATAATTCTACACAACTAGGTAAGGCCTTGTCCAAAACACGTTCTAGTTTTCCTCATGATACCTACCGATTCATCGAGAGGCTATAGTGAGCTCCACCCATCGCAAACAATATCCAATGCATTCATATCGTGATATTGGTGAATCATTATCCACATAAACACTTTAGTTGAAAAATTATCATATGAAATGTGTATACTTTCACTAATTAATAAATGTAACCATAATCCATTTAGAATAATTAGGTGAATGGTTTCAAAATAACACATCCACAGTCAAAATGATCACAAAACATTGAAATAAAGAATAAATATAATATTAATACAAAATATCCCATGTTTATAAAAAAAAATTTAAATTTTCTATGTTATTTATGAATAAAAATATCTATAAAATATTTTCTGGAAAATATCCTTTTTCCCATCATAATTCAATAAAATTTTACAAAACATTTTGAAAATACATTTCACTAAAAATAACATTTTTAACAAATATAAAATCCTATAAATAATTTTATTGGTCATGGAGGTTGAACGTTATTTTATTCCATACGTAATAAAACAAATACACCATCCAATTTTTCAAAAAAATTAAAATTGGAAGTGTTTTGTAAATAACATGGACATTCCTTTCAAAACATTTTCCAAAAATTCAAATACCGGTAAAAATCGAATTAACCTATTGCATAAGAATATTAAAAGCATTTGGATATTTTTTCGAATAAAAAAACATTGAAGTGAAATATTTCCTATTAGACACTTAAACATGGAAAATCCTAAATAATTATGGGATTGTATAATAAACACTTACCACTTTTTAATCAATCAAATATTATTCCGCATAATATAAAATGAAATTATGAATACCATAAATATAGGAAGATTCACGATATTATATAAAATAAAAAATATTTACACAACAAAAAAATGTTAATGGGGAATGTATGTCACAAAAATAAAAATTGAGACAAAAATACATTACCTTGGGCTTTTCTTTTGTTAACCATTCTTTAAAGTCTTCTTATTTTGTGAAAATCCTTCAGATCTATTATCAAGGGATTTAGGTTGGACTTTTATGAAATCCATAAACTCAAAAACATGTATAATAATGTTTGTAATATAAATGGTAAGAAATCGGCTGATCTAGATGGATCAAAGTTGTGTAAATAAGTGAGTGATGAGGTTCCCCATTATAATTGAGTTGAGTTGAAAATTAAAAAATACTCAATATATTAAAATATAATAAGGCTATTAAGGTGGAAAAGTATACTAAATGTCTTATAAATGAATAGGGGATGAGATGTTCACCCATCTATTATCTAATTTTAGATTATTTTAATGTTTTTCTAATTTATAATAATATCATAAAATATTAATTAAATAAAATATCATTAATGTTAAATTTTATACTATTAATTTAATTTAACATTAAATACATCCTAAAAAGTGGTAATTAAATTAAAATTCATTAAAAATACTATAATTTGTCTTATAGATCTATAATATTCGTCTCACACATTTAAACATTCAAATTATAACAAAATAAATATTTTTAAATTCATTTATTTGATTTTTCTATTAATAAATAAATACAGTATTAGTATATCCAAATCCTTTAAGGTATTTATATAATTTATAAAAATTAAAAATAAATTTATATGATGAAAAGAATTTCATTAATATCCATATATACATTTATTCTCATTAATATCACTATATCATCTATATGTAGGCATATATAAGTTATTAAATACAATGAAAGAGATTTTATGTAACTATTTTGATTTAAATAAAATATAAGCGATTTTCATGAAACATTGTCCAATAAACAAATAAAATTAAATCTTAATGTAATAATGGTTTAATCCCCTTTATACAATAATTTTTTTACATGTTTAGGTAACATTATTTCCCTAAACATTTTGTTTTAACCCATATATAACCCATTTAAATCTTACCATGACAGCGTGGTTTTTTATTCTTTGAGAGTTAATATAGTTACTATAAAATGAATAATACTGTAACATTAAAATTAATGAAATTATAAACGTTATCTCAAATATTTTTACTAATATAACATTTTTTTAGTAATTTTATATCATTTTATAAAATCATAGTTTTTAAAAAAATGTATTTGAGATCTAGTTTGAATCTATTCATCACTTAATATTTTAAAAAATAACAATCAAGAAAGATATCATTGAACCAACTATTTTGATACATCAATAACATGTCATGTTAATATATTAAATTATTTATGACATTAATTATTTAAAAATTTATTTATTTCATCCTTTTTAATATCATTTATTTAATTTTTCGAATAATAACACAATTACTGCATCATCATTATTAATGATTTTATGGTAATTATTTATTCTATAAAAATTAAAAATAAAATACCATGATAAATATAAATATTTTATATTTAAAAGGAATATATTTAGTCTAATATATCCCCTAGGTAAACCCATATTATAATATTTAATTTTTTATGAACAAAGAGATGAAATGTTAGACTATTCGTTTAATATAATATTATAAAGGTAATAATCTCATCCAAATTGTCATTAATTTTTATATAACCATTATTTTAATAATTATTCATAAATTCAACTCATCCAATAATATTAGGTCATGTTTTGGGTCATTCTCTAATATTTTAATATTATCTTTAGCCTTAATTTCCTGATTAACCCTTAACTGTGGTAATAATATTTACTAAGTTTACTATTAAAATTGTCCAAAAATAAGAGGTAAATAATTAATAAATTTAGATAATATTATTACAAATATCTAATTAATTTTTAAAAATTAAAAACAAAAAAGTGGATGAAATTAATTTAAAATTAGTCACATAGATGTGGTGTGAAAGCAGGTTTTTATAGTGAAAATGGAAATGTTTGAAATGTTTTCGTATTCAAAATAATTATAAAAAAGATTAAAATTACCATAATTTGTATTCTAGATTTATAATTTATATAATTTTACTTAAAAACCAATTTAAAATTTTATTTATCATTATAAATAATTTATATGAAAAGTCATTTTTCCATTAAAATGCATTATTATTCACCATTCATCAAAAAAATGAAACTTATCATAAAAATAATAAAATTAAAAAAATAATTTTCCTATTTCATATAAGAGTATTTTTTTTTCAAATAAATTTTTTTTCATGTGTGAAAATTAATTATTAAAAAAAGTATTCAATTAGAATGTCGTAAAATGGCCTTTTAGAAAAAATTAGATTATTATCCATAAGAGTTGATTAATTTGAATATATTGTCTAGTAAATACATAGGAATAATGTTAAATATAATATTGATTATATTTAATATAGATTAAATTGATATAAATATACTTTTTTGAACAAAGTTTTTATAATTAAATTTTTCATAATCATACCCAGCATTATAACAACAAGGAAATAATTGTAACAATTAAATAATAATAATTATTTATTTTATTAGTCTCATTGTTTAATATCTTATATGTTATCAGAAATATTAGTTCCTTTCAAAATATCTGGATGTTACATTCTCCCCCATTCAATGAATTTATTTTACAATATTTGAAATTGCACATCGAAAATCAAAGGTTGATATTTTAAAATTCCTTTTGCGGAAACCAACATCATGAATAGGGTAAATTAAACATACTCTTAATTAGAGGGTAATACAAATATTAAAATCACCATAAAATTATTTTTTTTAATAGGATAAATTTTTTAGAAATTAAAAATAAGGAATAAAAATTAAATT
This sequence comes from Viscum album, assembly GCA_963277665.1. Lineage (NCBI taxonomy): Eukaryota > Viridiplantae > Streptophyta > Magnoliopsida > Santalales > Viscaceae > Viscum > Viscum album. The sequence goes on along the minus strand of OY728161.1, from coordinate 1,602,321,246 downwards.
ATCAAGTTCAAATTGGGGGTGATAGAGAACGTGTTCATTATAAAGTCGTCTATCACAAAACTGTAAATTTGTGGTGCGTTAAAATGACATTGATTTCTCTATATGAAAATAAAATAGATGATTTTTTTCATCCAAAATCCCTTTTCTATAGTTTAGGGATTATTTTACTATCCGTATAAGCCCATAATAAAATAAAAATAGTTTATTTCTTTCCATTCCATAAGTATAATATCATCCTTTAGTTGTGCTTAAATTTATTTTTCATCATCTCTTATGCCAGGAAATGAATGTTCAAGTAAAAATTTTCATTCACCAAGCAATACAATAGATTTTAAGATCCAAAATTGATTTATTCAACCTTTACATTTTTACTAAAACAGAAATAGTTATCACATGTTATAAATAAACAATAATTTCTAAAGTTAATGTTGATCCATTACATCAGTAGTGAATCATAACACTCATCCAAAAACAAATTCCATATTCAAAGGCCAAAGATTTAGAATAATGAACACTAAATCTCCAAAATGAAATTAAAATAATAATTTCTCCAAATAAAATAATGTAGCTATTATTATAAAATTCCAAATATATGAATACCTTGATCACCTTTATAACTTTGTAAATACATGCATAACACTAAATCCTTAGAGGAGAATTACTACAGTGAAATTCTTATATATCTCATGATTCATATAACTAGATAAATATTTATAAAATGAAAAATTAACATAATTTTATTTATACTTCACTATAGTCCATTATCATCTTTTTGGGAATATTTATTTGACAGATGACACATTTTTTGATATTGTCCCATCACCATTCAGTTGATGAATTTCATGTTCATGAAAATTTTCATATCATTTAAATCAAAATAATTGTGGATTTTCTCTAAACACTTATAGGAAACAATAACTACTTTTACACAAGTACTATGGTGTTTGTTTCCATAATTATTAGATATGGGAAAATACATCATTTTTTATTCCCTTTATTCATATTTTTACAAAAAAAACACTCTTTATCTAATTTTTCCTATGAAGTCATAATCGATAGATATTTTTTTCTTTTTATCATTATTACATGATATTATGTCCTCATATAATGATAATGTTTAGGAGACTTTTTCTCTTCCTATGATTGGGAAATGAAAATGAAAAATTTGAACCTTATTACTATTTAAATCATGTGCATTGGTGAGGTTCCAATTTCTTTTACAAGGATGCATTTTTAGATGATCACATACAATTTATTAGGGAATATCATTACCAGTCATAAATAATATTCAAGGAAATAGTAAATCATATAACCTAAATTGATATTTTTTTGTTTGAAAAATCTCTAAATTAAAATGTTGGTTTATTTGGATATATATCTAAATCATGTCATATGGTTTCATTTTCCTGTAAATTTAATCATTAATCTAGTTATCATGTTTTTTACTAAGCGTTTTCTAATTTCAACTATAGATACTCTAACCATAGTATTACAGAGTTAGTGCCTCACATTTTTACATTGGAATCAGATACATGGAATCTCATCCCAAATGACAAAATAGTTTAAAAGATTTGGTAAACTATATTCATATTTTAAATTCAAATTACATTTTAAAAATAAAATAAAAAATTATTTTCTTTTAGAACACCATTATTCTCCTAGATTAATACTAAATTTTAGATATAATAAACATATAATCATCTTAGTGAAAATTAATAAATAATAAAGTGGTGAGATCAGAAGCATAATAAGAGTATAAATATAGTGGAAGATATCATAAATAATTATACCCAATTATGGAAATTTAATTAAACACATATCAATAATTCAATAACTTTAGAATCATATGGAAAGATAAAAATATTATCAAATAATTTGAAATAAGTGATCATATGAGAATCAAACATAACCATGAATATTATATTAGTCAAATAATCACTTGGACTATTAATAACTAATCTCACAATGATGGAATTTTTAGTGATAAATGTATAAAACAAACTCTCAGGGCCTAGTCGAAGAATTATTAATAATTGGATGAGGCCTCAGCTAAAACATGGTCTAGTTTATCTCAGTAGACCTATAGATGCATCAAGGCGCTATAGCAGGACACGCCCATCACTTACTATGTCCAATGAATTCCTCCCAAGATAGGGGTGAATCATAATTAACACAAATATTTGTATTTAACAAATAACATATGAAATATTAATACTTTCCACAACTAATATACAAAATCATAAACCATTCAGATTAATGAGGTGAATGGTATCAGAATAGAACATCCACAATAAAATTGATCATAAACCATCCAAATAAAGAATAATGATGATATTAAAAAAAATTGTATCATAATTAAATTAATTTTTTTATATAATTTATGAATATATATTTCTTTAAAACATTATATGAATAATCTATACTTTTCACTTTCAAATTCACTAAAATTAAACAAAATATTTTCAAAATACATTTCAATGATAATAACCTTGGTAAATAATATAAGATCTATTAAAACATTTGAGTGTTCATGATGGTTAAAAATTTAATTAATTCCATAGATGTTGAAATGAATATTTCCATAACTCTCTCATAAAATAAAAATGGTCATAGTTTTCATAACAACGTGATGATTTTTATGAATAAATTTTGTAAAAAGTTAATCATTGGTAAAAATTAATTTAACCAACTATATGTGAATATTATAAAAAAATTTAAACATTTTTGGAAAATATAAACATGGAATCTAAATCTTCACCAGTGGACACTTAAACATAATAATTTCCAAATAATGATGTGATTGTGAAATAAACCATTAATACTTTGCAATCAGTTGAATCATATGACCCAAAAATTAAATTGAATCAATAAATACCATGATGAAGGTAGATTCATTATATTATATTAAAAGGGAAGTATATAAATGAAAGAAAATAAATAATTGGTGAATAAAGAATGTTTCTCAATGAAATAAAACTGAGATGAAAATTCCTTACATTGTACATTCATTTATTTTAACGTGCTTTACCCTCATATTCTTCGGTGAAATTAGTTAAGCTATAATTTAAAGAGAAATTGGGTTGGAATTTCTGTAATCTCAGTACCACCAGAAATTGACTAAGTATGATGGGAATATAAATGGGAAGATTTTGGTCATCCTAGATGGCTCAATGTTGTGTAAATAAGTGAGGAGGTGGTTACCTTTTATAATTTAGTTGAGGGACACTTTCAGAAATCCAAAAAATATAGAAATATAATAAATATATTGTAAATAAAAATGCTTCAAAATGGAATATAAATGAATATAAGATGAAATTTTTTACCATAAATTTTCCAATTTTGTATTATTTAATTTTTTTATTTTTTTAAAATAATTTAATAAAATATTAATGTTATAAAATATCATTATTTTTAAATTTGAATATATAAATTTAATTTTACATTAAATACATCATAAAAATGTGTGTATTATAATATAATTACTTAATACCTATCTAATATATCCTATATATATATAAAACTCATTTCACGCTTTTACACATTCATATTATATCAAAATCAATACTACTAAAATCATTTATTTTATTATTCTATTAAACAAATAAATATTGTATTAGTATCTCCCATCTATTATATGAATTATATAATTTATAAAATTTAAAAATAAAATTATATAATGAAAATAATTTCTATAAGATCAAAATATGTATTTAGGTCTATTCATATCTTTATTTTTTCCCTATATGGAAACATAAATGATATTAAGTAAAAATAAAGTGACATTTCGTAACTATCATTCATTTAAATAATACATATGTTATTTTCATGGAAAATTTATATTATAAAATAAAATTTGATCTTATGGTTATAAGGGTATAATCCTGATCTTGCAATTATTTTTATGCAGTTTTAGGTAATGTTCTTACCCATATCAATTTGTTTTAACCCTAATTTAACCCCTTTTAACTCTTACAATGAAAAAAATGGATTTTTACACTTTGAAGGCTAATATAGTAACTATAAAATGAAAAAATACATATAAATGCATCATTGATTATATTTGAAACCTTATCCCAATCAGTTGGCTTAATTTATTATTTTTTTGAATTTTGAATCATTTAATAAAATAATATTTATTTTAAATTATCATTCATCTCTATTTTGACACTATAGATTACATTGACTTTTAAAAAATATCAATCAACAAAGATATCTTCAACATAAATTATTTAAGACATCCCAAAAATTTCAATATCATCTATAAAATTCATGGACGACAACAGTTATCTCAAATTATATTTATTTTGATATTGAAACTATCATTTATTTGATAGTTCCATTAATTAAACATTTACTACATCATCATAGTGAAATCCGTTTAGAAAATTTTTTATTCGCAAAAAATTTAAAATGAATAACATGATGAAGAAAATTGTTTTATATTTAAAAATACTATTTATTATCAAATATATCCCCTAGGTAACCCCATATTAAAATATTTAACTCATATAAAACAAAAGTATGCCAAGTTTTACTTTTTTGAAAAAAATATTATGAAGGATATATTTTATTCAGACTTTCCATAAATACTAACATAAATAATCCTTTAATTAATAGGGATGGAAAAAACTCAACTAATAAAATTTGAGAAAGTTTTAGGGTCATTTAATAATATGTATTATATTATTTTACACTTAATTACATGATTTACTCTTAATGTAATAAATGTTACTATGGTTAGTATTCATATTCTATAAAAATAAAAGGGAAATATTTATTTTATTTTTACCATTTAATTACTAATATGTAATAAATTTTTAAGAATTTAAAACATATATGTTTCTAAAATTATTTTAAAATTAATCCTATAGGTAACACCCCAATATTCTTTGGTATGCTTCTCTTTGAATAATACAATAGTGTGTGTTGTAAGCAACTTCGAGTTCTAACACACACCACAACCAATCAATCTAGCTGTGATGAAGAGTAATACCGATTTTTGAAATTTTCTAAATTTTATCTTTCAAAATGGACTTCATATTTGGATTCAGAATATCGAAATTATCCTAGGGTGAATTTTTGGTATTTTTATGAAAACATTCTATTTTTAATGAATAGTGAAAAAAGAATGAGTTATAGTTTAAAAATGATTTTTTAATTAAATAATTATTTATTTTATTTAAAATAAATTAAGGTAAAAATAGATACATAATACCTATATAATTTCAATATAATTCATTAGAGTTAGTTTAGAATAATTTTAGATATATAAAAATTTTATTAAACTTTTCACGGTCTTTTACCCAACACATAAGAGAATTTGGAAATTCTCGTAAAACGTAATTTTACCTCTTTTGTGAGTGGAATTTCGAAAATACGAGCAACACAGTTATTATCAAAGAGTAAAATATGGTTGAATAATATAGAAATAATTATGGTGAATAGTAACTTTTTACTTTTATTTACCACAGTTAAAAGTAAATAGGGAAATTAAGGGTAAAAATGATATTAATATTACCTTAACACATGTCCTAATTCTATTTTACAAGTGTATCTCGAATAAGAACAACCTTAGAAATAAAATATTGTCATTTAGCTCCACATGGATTAGATTAGAACATTTATTATTATTTAATTCAAAGAAGAGTTAAAAGATTTAAAATCAAAGATTAATTACTAAAACATTTTTAATATAGGGTAATACATAAGATAAATTCAATTATAAATATTCTATAGAAATATAAAATGATTTCATAAATAATGGTATTTTATTTATAATTTTTAGACATTATATAATTTAATTTATTTATGACACAATAGTGATTTTGTAATTACCTAATTAATGAAATAATAAAATAATTGATATTATAAATATAAAAATAAATATAATTTGAGACATTTTATTAATTAAACTAATTTTCTAGTATAATATGACATATTATTATCGGTTATATAAATTTTTTCCCAAGTAATACTACTGTTATGAAATTATCAAAAACAAAATACCCAATAGTGTCAAAATTGAAATAAAAGAGTTTTTAAAACAAATATTATATTATTAATTGATATTCAATTCATAAAAAACTATGGTTCTGACAATGGACTAATATAATGATAGGTGTAATATTAATGGACCACTTTGGGGTGTCTTGGAGGTATATAGTAAGTATATTTACTATATAATATAAATATACAATGAGACATGGTAAATGTCAAACTATTTAAGTAAGAGTTAAATATAAATGATAAGGTTAATATAGTGACCCAAACCTGTCTAAAATATATTTGTTGAAATTATTTTAACCCATCCCCACCTTGACTATTAAATACTCTACTTTGGAGCCATTTGAAACCGAATATTAATTTATTATAAAATAGTATTTCTAGCTTTTCCAAGGGTAACCCTCACCCCTCATATAAAAAGGCACTCCCCCATCTCACTAATTCACACCTTCAAAGCCATTTGGCTCGGCCAACCCCTGCCCATATATTCTCTCAACTTACCTAAATTACACCTAGAGGCATTATTTTGATCATAAATACAACCTAAGGATCCCATTTGATCAAATCAAAAGGAAGAACATGTAAAAGAGGTAATGTTTTCACCACCCTCTTTCAAATTCCTTTCTTCTCCTACTTCTTCTTTATTTTAATTTCCATTATAAAATAATAAATACATTATCTTCTAAATACTGTGATTTTATTATAATTATTCCACAACCATATTCATTAATCTATCCATCCTTTGAATGACATGTCATCATACATGTGTATGTACGGCTTACCGTTTCCACATCATGGTGTAATTGTTATTAGAAATATTATTATTTGGATGGGTATGAAAATGATGTGTAATTGATGTAAATAATAAATATAATATGAAACTTATTCTGTATATATGATACACCACCCAATTACAAATTATTTTAATATCAAAAGAATGATATTGTCGCTCGTGCGTACGTACGCACTACCGTCTCCACGAACGGGTAGAGATTCATTCCCCATCATATCCATTCAAGAATAATTTGCATTTTATGGGTAAAAATAATGTTTAACGACTTAATATAATTCTGGATATGAATATGATACAACCTATCCATAACAAACACAACTTATATGACAAAGCATATAAAGGAAAATGAATCAGTTAACACTCGAAACAACGATAATACAAAGATATTAAAAACAAAAAATGTTAACAGATCATATATGATATCATATTAATGTATATGATTCTTGAATAATTTAATAAAAATTATTTTACCATTTAATAAGAGGTTAACCTACCCTCAACCATGAAATGTACAAGGTAAGGGGTTTTTAATCTCACTTTTAATTCTGTGACATTTCCACTGTTCACCTCTTATTTATTGCACGTGGTGTGTGTACTGTCGATTATTGTATTCATTGTGTAATATACATTAATTTATTGATATCTACATCATCATTGTATAACCCTTTTTTAATGGGTGTATATTTCGTAAGTTACCAAATCAATAAGGGAATTTGAATTTTCAATTTCCACTCATTCGACTTTACGCATACTTCATTGATTATTTTACTCCAAGATTATGTGTGGTATCACTATTTATTTTCTTATGTCATAATTTCTACTCCCCTTTTTATGGATATACTTTTGAAACACATAATCACTCCATTGAAAAATTCTCTAGTCATCGATATGAACTTGATAAGAGTAATTTTAACTCAATCTCCATTTATTGAGTTAAACATTTAATTCATTGGTGTTGTTTTTACAAGAATATGTGTGAATGTACTTTGATTGTTTTACACTGTATATCCAATCATAGTGAGTGTATTTATATTTTTCACACATAATTATGTCATTTATTTATCCTTAACCTAAGGATACAGTCTTTATGAAAGATTCAACTCAATTTACATTCCATTGAGAATCCTCTATTGTTATAAAAAAAATTACATTTATATAGTGAATATAAGGTACATTGAAATAGTATATCATGAATCCCTTTATTCTCATGATAATAAAATGTTTTTTTACCTTAATTATTTTTAATCAAGTGTCTCTATTTTGGTTAAGAACTCTAACTAAAATATCATTTTAAAATGTTTTCATGATTTATTATTCTAAATATTTCTCATCATTGTCTATGTTTTAAAAATGGTTTTAAGGATTTATTCATATAAACGTTAATGTTTTAAAATTTAAATTCCTTTTAAAAGATACAAAGTGGTGTGGCACACATTGATTCAAAAATATATTTTTAAAATGGATTCTTGATAAGTAGTTTGACTTTTAAATGTTTTCAAGAAAAAGGGGGGTATTTCTCTCAAATAGTTTTGATGATTATTTTCATCTGTGTCAATATCATTCATTATTCTTGATTGAGGTTAATTTTTTATAGTGAAATCATCCATATTATATTGAATGAGTTATCTTTGACTGTGGATGTGCTATTTTTATACCATTCATGGTTTATGAAGAATGTATTGACATTTCATATTCTTGATTTAATACGGATGTTTGTGTTATGTTTAAACCTACTCATATGGGTAATGCATTGGACTTATTATGTGACGGGTGGAGCCCACTATAGATCCTCGATGCATCGGTAGGTATCATGAGACAAACTAGTGTCTTGGCACAAGGACTTGGAAAAATATTATTTGTAGTCTTCGAATAAGGCCTTGACTATGTGGTTATGGTAGTCTGGCATTATTCATTCCATCATTATGAAATTGGTTATTGATATTTCATGTTATTCATCGACTAGTATAATATCCATGTGAATAAGTAAATGGAATTTTTTCATTTTATTTTTTCCATGTTATGTTGAAGTTCAAGTTTAAAAGGATTTTTTTTTCGTTATACAGTGCCCTAAATGTTTATTCTTACTTATGAAGGTTTCTGCAATATTTTTATCCTTAATGAGAATTTAAGCTCACCCCTTTCTATTTTTTACTTTTCCTACGTAGTGAAGAATTATTTTATGACTGACCTGTTGGGATAAACTATGGGATATCAGTGTTGTATATGGAAACAATGTTATTGTATCTTTCCATTTGATGATGTAATGTAAACCTTATGATTGTATCTAGTATTTCCAAGGCTACTAAACTAATCAGTTTTTTGAGAAATGATAATTTGGGATCATTAAAATGTTATGTAATAATGCACCAACTCTGGGTAATGAGGTTTGGGCGTTATAGTTGGTATCAGAGAAAGTTTAGTACAAAACATGGAAGCTATATTTAGATAAACTCTGATTAGAGCACATAGCGCTAAGATAGACTTTGTGGATTAGTATAGAATAACATCATAGAATTTTTATATTGTGGATATTTTGTGAGTTTTTCGAGAAGTGCATCCTTTTCTAGATACGAGTAGGTAGTGGTGGCTCTGGCACAAATGTACCTAGGGGTAAAACCAGAAAACACCACTTTAAGATAGACTCGAACGAGAACTAGTGAACTACAACGGGCCTTGATGAACTCTAGGTTACGACACTCCCAATGTATATGCTTAGGATAATTCTCATTTTCATTAGAAACCATTATGAAGGTTTTATGAGTATATACTTCCTCAAAGTAAACATTTTTATTATTAGGGATTATATCCATAAAATTTTAAATTTATGTTAAGTGTTTTACAAGTTTAGAATTATTTATTTTGGTTCATAAACTGATTTAGTTTATGCCATTGTTTAGAAATGGCGCCTAGTGGAAGAAATGGAAACCATATCAATACACGCACTCCATGTAGGGATTTACCTCCAGCTCAAGATAAATATAGTGGATATGGTGATGCAACTGGTGCTTATCAGTTTATCACTATATTTGGAAAACTCACTTAGGTTATGAATAATAACCTTACCAGTATGGAGAACATTGATCTGCAGTATGGAGGATCAATGTTAGATCACTTCATGATCCAGCAGCAACCAATATTAAATTGGAGTAAAAATCCATTGGTATATGAGAAATGGATATGTTCCCTAGAGAAAATATTTCAGGCCTTGGGGAGTAGTGAAAGGGAAAAATATGTCATGGCAGTTTACCGCCTCAATAGAGATATTGATCAATGGTGGACATTAATTCAAAATACGAAGGAAGATGATGAAGTATAAAATATCGAATGGGGGGAGTTTAAAGATATTTTCTTAGAAAAATACAATCCTAATGACCATCGAGCTTATATGGAAAGGCAATTTCTTAGTTTGAGACAAAATGAGGATGAGAATGTCACAAAGTATGAAGCTAACTTTACAAGGTTAGCGAGGCATGCGACAGATTATATATATAAACCGAGGAGTAAGATTGATCATTTCATTGATGGGTTAAAACCATTTCTTCATCGATATTTAGTCTCAAAATACTTCTCATTGTACGAAGACATTATATGATTTGCTCTCAAGAATAAAAAGGAATTCTCTAAGTCTTATGACTTTAAATCCAATCATTATAAGAATAGATCTGCTTATCACACCGAAAATGGAAATAAGGGGAGGAAGGAAAAAGTTAAATATCAATCCTATAGTAAATGAGGGAAGAAACATCCTGGTACTTTCTTGGAAGGAATTGGAGTCTGTTACAAGTGTGGTGAAAAAGGCCACCAAGCTCGTCATTGGAAGGGGAATAAAGAAGCTACCAATAATCAATGCCACAACTGTTGGGAGATGTGAAATTATGAAAATGAATTTCCTAAGCATCAGGGGAACTTACCTCAGAAAAGGCCAAGAGATCAAGCCCAAGCTTATGCTATCACTACTATTGAGGTATAAGCTCTTAAAGACGTGGTGGTAGTTAATTTAATGGTTTCCTCAACTTTAAAAAATGCATTATTTGATTCTGGATCATCACATTGTTTCTTATCTTCCTAGTTTTCTAAGAAAATTAGATATGTAAAATTTGATTTAACGATGGTGTTGTCAATTCAAACAAAAAAGGGAAGTATCATTGCTCCAATGTTCTGTGAATTAGTTCCCATTAGAGAACACAAATGTTCTTTATCTGCTGATCTCATCACCACACCTATGATTGAGTTTGATATAATACATGGTATGGGTTGGCTTTCGGACTATGCTATGAATATTTATTGTAAGAAGAAGGAGGTTACGATTTTTGATGATAATGATAAGGAACACCTTATCATTAGAGCAGAATCATCACCAACTAATTCTTATATAGATCCACATCCAATAGCTCAACTAAATTCAATTATTGGGGAGGAAAAGAATGAAATAACTATGTTTGAGGAAAGGAATTTTCAAATAAAAGATATACCTGTTGTGAATGAATTTTTTGATGTGTTTCTTGAATCTTTTACTGGAAATCCTCTATAACGAGAAATTCATATTTCCATTGATTTAATTCCTCAATCAATGCACATATCGAAGACCCCTTATAGAATGGAAATTGTGGAATTAGTGGAACAAAAGAAACATTTAGGGGAATTGATTAATAAGAGATTTATTCACCGTAGTGTTTCTCTATGGGGATCCCCTATCCTTTTTGTTAAGAAGAAAGATAGATCTATGAGGTTATGTATCGACTATAGGGAGATATATTCTATAACAATAAAGAACAAATATCCCCTACCTCGCATTGATGATTTATATTACCAACTACATAGAGCTAAATACTTTTAAAATATTGAACTTAGATCTGGATATCATCCATTGTGTGTGAAAAAGGAATACATTCCGAGCACTGCATTTCGAACCAGGTATGGGCATTACGAGTTTACAGTAATTCCTTTTGGGCTGAATAATGCACACTTTGTTTTCATGGATCTAATGAATAGTGTTTTCAAGGAATATTTTGATGAATTTTTAGTAGAGTTTGTTGATGATATCTTGATATACTCAAAAAATCCTTGAAGATCATGAAAATCAGTTATGCATTTTCTTGAAGACTCTGAGAAGACATGAATTGAATGGGAAGTTTAACATGTGTGAATTATGGCTTTAGGAGATTTCATTTCTTGGAGATATTGTCACTTAGGATGGAATCTATGTTGACCCTTATAAGACCAATCCAATCCAAGAATGGCCAGAACAGATCAGTATAACTGAGGTACGCAGTTTTATTGGTTTAGCAGGTTATTATTAACGTTCCGTCCAGAATTTTTCCCTGTTGGCTAACCCATTAACAAAGATCACACATAAAGGGTTTAGATTTGTTTGGAAAAAAAGATTGAATAATGTTTTGATGAACTAAAGAGAATATTATTCAATCCTCCTATATTGACTCTACCATCTGGGAATGATGGGTTTATTATTTATAGTGATCCTTCAAAAAAAGGACTTGGATTTTTTATTATGAAGAATGATAGGGTTATTGAATATGCATCACGAAAGCTAAAAATTCATTAGTAGAAATATCCAACTCATGATCTTGAGTTAGTAGCTGTAATCATTTCTTTGAATATTTGGAGACACAGTCTCTATGGTGAGAAATGTGAGATTTATACTGATAACCATATTTTGAAGTATATTTTCTCATAATAGAAATCAACATGGGGGAAAAGAAGATGTCTTGAACTACTAAAGGATTATGATTACACTATACACTACCACCCGGGGAAGGAAAATAAGGTTTCAGATGCTTTGAGTAGAATTGATCATGTAGTTTCGAACAAGATTAGAGTTGACAGGGATCCTATTTACATGGATCTAGTAAAGATGGATATGGGAATCACAATGGAAGGTGAAACATAAATACCTTTTCAAATGGTTTCCAAAAAATCTTTACAATAAAGTATTTAGAGTTCATAAAACGATGATGAATAATTTCAAAAGAAGATTAAAGCTGTGAATGATGGGAGATTGAGTGACTTTGTGTATGAAGATTGAATTTTGAAATTTTGGAAGAGTCTTTCTATTCCCAATATATCTGATCTAAAAATGGAATTCTTGGACGATGATCATTGTTCCAATTTCTCTATACACCCTGGGAGCATATAAATGTGTAAATATTTGATGGATCATTTTTTTTGGGACAACTTGAATAGAGAGATTCATTATTTTTTGTAAAGATGTATGGTTTGTCAACATGTGAAATCTGGAAGGAAATAGTCTGGAGGATTCGTGAAACCTCTTCCCATACTTGAGTGCAAATGGGATAATATCATGATTGACATTGACATGGGAATACCAAAGAATCCTAGAAAACACGATGCAATTTGGGTCATTGTTGATCGTCTTACCATATCAGCACATTTTATTGCTATAATGGAAGATTTAACACTTGAACGTCTAAGAAGGCTATATATTAATGATTTTTTGAGACATCATGGAGCACCCTTATCTATTGTTTCTAATCGTGATCCACATTTTATATCAAGATTCTGTAAGGGTCTTCAGAAATCCTTGGATACTGAACTTCGTTTGAGCACTGCCAACCACCCTCAAATAGACGGGCAATCAGAACAGACTATTCAAACTTTAGAAGACAAGTTGAGATCTTGCTCTCTTGACTTTCAGGGTCTGTGGGATCAATATTTACCTATGGTAGAAATTTTTTATAACAATATATTTCATTCAAGTATTCAGATGGAACCATATGAATCATTATACAAAAAGAGATGTCGCACACCAACCTGTTGGGATGACGTTGGTGAAATAAAACTCGGTGGCCCAGAACTGGTGGAGGACGAAATGAAAATGGTGAAGGTAAACCAAAACCACATCAATGCTGTTCAATGTAGGCAGAATAGCTATGTTGGTAACCGAAGGATGGTTTTAGAATTTCATGTAGGAGATCATGTTTTCAAGAAGGTATCTCCATGGGAGGGAGCCATATGTTTCGGTATGAAAGGTAAATTGTGTCCCAAGTACATCGGACCTTTAGAAATTCTATAACGAATTGGGTTTGTAGATTATCGTTTGGTAATGCCTCCAAATTTAACCAAATATCATGACATGTTCCACGTATCACTGTTGAGAAAATACATGCATGACCCAACGCATGTACTCACCTTTGAGGAATTTGAACTGGAACCCAATCTTCCCTATTACAAAAAGCCCATCAGGATTCTTGATACCATATAAAAATTGTTGAGAAACCGGATGACTCGTCTGATAAAAGTTTTATGGAGAAACCATAAAATGGAAGAGGCAATGTGGGAATCCGAGGAACTTACGATGAAAAATCACCCCAGTCTTTTTATGCAGTAATATTCTAGAAATTTCAAGGACGAAATTATTTTAAGGAGGGGAGAATGTAACACCCTAAGCTTCTACGGTACGCTTCTCGTGGAATAATACAATAGTGTGTGTTGTACGCAACTTTGAGTTATAACACACAACACAGCCAATCAAACTAGTCGTTTTGAATAGTGATACAAACTTTTTGACATTTTATAAATTTTATCATTCAAAATGGTCTTCACATTTGGATTCTGAATATCGAAATTATCCTAGGGTGAATATTTTGTATTTTTCTAAAAACATTCAATTTTTTTATTTATAGTGAAAAAACACCGAGTTATAGTTTAAAAACGAAGTTTAATATAAATAATTTTTTATATTATTTAAATTTAATTACGGCCAAAATAGATACATAATAAATACATAAGTTAAATATAATTCATTGGAGTTAGTTTAAAATAATTTTAGATATATAAAAATTTTATTGAACTTTTCACAGTCTTTTACCCACCTCCTAGACAAATTTGGAAATTCAAGTAAAACATAATTTTACCGCTTTTTTGAGTGGAAATTCAAAAATCTAAGTGACACGGTTAATATCAAGGAGTAAAATTTGGTTCGATAAGATAAAATTAATTTTTGGTGAATTTTAACTTTTTTTCTTTTATTTACCACCGTTAAAATTAAATAGGGTAATTAAGGGTAAAAATGATATTAATATTTCCCTAACACATGTCCTAATTCTATTGGACAAGTGTATCTAGACCAAAACCAACCTATGGAATAAAAAATTATCATTTAGGTCTACTTGGATTAGATAAGGACATTTATTATTATTTAATTCAAAGAAGAGTTAAAAGACTTAAAATCAAAGTTTAATTAATAAAACATTTTTAATATAGTGTAATACAAATAAAAAATTAAATTATAAATATTCATCAGAAATCTAAAAAGATTTAATACATAATGATATTTTATTTATAATGTTTATAAATTAAATAATTTAAATTATTTATGACACAATGGTGATGCAATAATTACCTAATTAATGAAATAATAAAATAATTGATATTATAAATATCAAAATAAATGTAATTTGATACTTTTTTTGAATTAAAATAATTTTCTAGGTTATTATTGTAACACACGAGACTTTTATGTTATATAAATCATAAAAGGAATCTTTTTCTACACACAACACTTGCTTGGCTTGCTTTACACGAAATTGTGAGTTTCCTCGATAGCTTGCGTCGTACACAATACCGAGTTTCACTAAACAATGATATGTTATTAAAATATTATTAAAACTAGTCGTTATGAATGGTAATAACAACTTTTGGAGATATTATAAATTTTATTTTTCAAAATTGACTTCATTTTTGGATTCGTAATATCGAAATTATCCTAGGGTGAAATTTTGGTTTTTTTCTGAAAACTTTCAATTTTTGATGAATAGTGTACCCACTAAGTGGTAGTTAAAAAACTGAATTTTTCATAAAACTTAATTTTACCGCTTCTGTGAGTGGAATTTCGAAAATCCAAGAGACACGGTTGATTTCAGTAAGTAAAATGTTGTTCAATGAGATGAAAATAATTTTTTGGTGAATAATAACTTTTTACTTTTTTTAACCACGGTTAAAAGTAAATAGGGTAATTAAGGGTAAAAATGATATTATTATTACCCTAACACATGTCCTAATTCTATTGGAAAAGTGTAATTCGACCAATAAAAACATAGGAATAAAATATGACCATTTAGGCCCACTTGGATTAGATTAGGACATTTATTATTAATTTATTTAAAGAAGGGTTAAAATAGTTAAAATCAAATTTTATTAAGTAAATCATTTTTAATATGGGGTTATACATAAGATAAATTAGACATAAAATATTAATTAGAAATATAAAATTATTTCCTATATAATGGTATTTTATTTGTAATTTTTAGACATTACATAATTTAATTTATTTATGACACAATGATGATACAGTAATTATCTTATTAATAAAATATTGACATAACTGATGTTATAAATACCCAAATAAATAAAATTTGAGACTTTTTATGAATTCCACTAATTTAATAGGATCATATGACATGTTACAATTGATTTAATTAACTTTGTTCTAACTTATCATTATGTTATGATTTTCACAAAAATCAATTACTAAATAGTGTCAAAATAGACATAAAATAGTTTTTAAAACAAATATTATATTATTAATTGTTATTTTATTCCTAAAAATCTAAGGATCGGAAACATGACTTATATAAGGTTATATATATTAATAATAAACAACTTGGGGTTCGTTTAGCTTGATATAGAATGTTTATTAACCTTATAGTATATGAACAAAAGAAGACACAATAAAAGTAAAATTATTTAACTTAATATTAAATCTACATGATAAGGTTAAAATAGGAACCTAAACATGTCTAAATTCTATTGTATGAGAGGATTTAGACCCATCCCTACCTTATCCTAGAAATAATTCAATTTGGAGCTATTTAAATCCGAACATGACTTTATAATAAAATAATATTTTTAGTTATTCCAAAGGTGCCCCTCTCCTCCCTTATAAAAGAGCACCTCCTCCCCCTCTTCCTCACACCACTTTGAGCCATAAAGCTCGGCCAAAACCTGAAAATATCTTCTCTCCACTTCTCTAGAAACATCCTAGAGGTTCTGGTCTTCTTCAAAGACCTATTTTAGTTCCCTTAAATGAGGTCTCAAAGAAGATCTTCAAAAAAGAGGTAATGTCCGTTACCGATTCTTTCATTGTTATTTCATCTTCCACTTCTTCATCTTTAGTTGTTTCATTATGAAGTAATAACATCAGTATCACTCATATACTGATATGTTATTATAAGTATGAAACAACCCTATTTCACCATCTATCCATCCTACGGAAAAAGAAATCACCGCGCGTGCGTACGTACGGAATACCGTCTCCACGCCGTGGTGTAATCTATTTTCCACCACCACCTTACTTGGATGGGTATAATGGTGTAAATAATTACTATATATGACTATTATAAAGTGATACTTATTCTGAAATAGTATACATACACTCCAATACAATTCCACGATCATAGAAACGATATCATCACTCGTGCATACGTACGGAATACCGTCTCCACGATGTGATGCGACTCGTTCTAAATGATCTTCATTTCATAATGATTATATAAATGAATTGAATGAATTAATATGATATATATTACAATAATAGCATTCTGGAAATTAGGTATCTATATCCTAAAGAGAAGAATCAGAATTTATTCGACAAAACACGCATAAGAACAAAAAGTTATAAACACTCGAATAACAAGTAGCAATGAAATATTACTACTAAGAAGCTACAAATATGACCAAATATGCTATCATAAAAATATTTCTGATTATGGAATAAGTCAATAACATTATTTAAATCATTATACAGGAGGTTTGAACACGTATAAAACATATCGGACCTAAGGTAAGGGAAATATCACAATCTCATTTTTATCCGAGATTGTTTATACATTATTATTTACTGGGGTGTATTTTATAATCCACATCCATGTTTCCTCAGTATGTAATATTATTTTCATCCACCAACAATTGTTTAAATCCAATTTTACCCTTCAGTGAGTTTTTAGTAAAGTATATGAAAGGAATCTTTTGTCGTTTTTCGTACGGGGTAATTTTTTACTTTTCCGACAAAAGTAAAAGAAGAATGTTTTCTTTTAACTTATATGGCATGAATGTATTTTTTAAAAAATATTTCCAAGAAGATTCCCTTACAAGTTTTCATGTTTATTTTTAATCAACTTCTTTTAGTTTAAAATTCTATGACATGTTAAGAAATGAAACAATTTTTTGAAGTAGAAGGGATATTTTCCTCAAGAATAGAGTTCAAGTGTTTTATCAAAATTATTTTCCATCTAAGATAATAAAGGTTTTTGTTTCTATCCCTAATATTACATTGATGTGATTATGTTGTGATGGAATTATTTTTATGAATTCCTTTATCTTATATGAATTGTTTTATGATGTCATGATGTTTAAGAATCCCATTTTTATTACATGGGTTATGCAATGATGTATGGTTTATGATTTTATGGCACACATAAGAATGGTATAGTTATGAGATGGGTGGGACCTATATCTCCCTCCAATGCATTTGGTAAAGATTTTATATCTCATGAGATAGACATGGCTGGAACGGTAGGTTATAACGGTTCAGTGAAACAGGACTGAAACGAGGGTAACTCGGTTCAGAAATCGACTTTTTCCACTAAGATAGTATTGGAAATGAGTCTTGACTAACAAGAAATGATTCTCTATGATTATGTGTGTATGACACAAAGTTTCATGTCTTATTTTATGGTTATTGTGATTTCATTTCACTACTATGATTTATCCCATGTTATGAAATTATGCTCCCTTTTTCCGGTTAAGATTTCCAAAATGTTATGTTATTATGAATATGATGTGATTGATATTTCTTTTGTTTACCCTTACTAAGAATTTGATCTCACCCTTTTGTATGTTTTATTTCCCCATGTCAGGAAGAAGGATATTAAGTAGAATATGCCAAAAAGGGACTCTAGATATGATGAAATAAATGGGAGGCAAAGTAGATGCTTTATGAACCATTTGTTTATGTTTCCCTGTTTCTAAAGACACTATACCTATACGGTCCTTTCTTGGTTTTGTTATATGTTGTAATAAGTGTGCTTCAATTCTAAAGTAATAACAATCTATGTAAAGTATGGGTCGTTATAGTTGGTATCATAGGAAAGTTATAGTCAACCTTTGGAAACTAGGATGTGAAAGCCTTAGTAAGAACCATAAGGATAAGTCTAAGCATAGAACACAATCTTAGTGTTTTAGAAATGGACATGAATAACCTAGGATAAGACCTTAAGTGTGAAATTTTATTCTTCATTATGTGGTTTTCCTATTATAATTAGTGTTGCTCAAACTATTCTTCTTGGTTTTAGTCAATGGCTGGAACCCGAAGGAACCGTGTTAATGCGGAATGCGACGGGCAATGCAATGATTGTTCCCCTAAGCAACCAAACGTTATGGGAGCTGGAATGCAAAATCTTGTAGCCATGATCACACAACTTTCCCAAGCAATGTATCATGCAGGACATCCATACGAGCAAAGGAAGGAGCAATATTCTGTTGAATCCTTCATGAGACAGCGTCAACCTTCATTCAGCGGGTCTACTGATCCATTAGTTGCTGAACAATGGATTAGTACTACTGAAAAGATATTTTCAGTTAATTAATGTTCTGAGCATGATAAATTCATCTTAGCAGTGTATCGTTTGGAAGGTGATGCTGATCAATGGTGCAATATTATTAAGAATACGAGGAAAAGGGATGAAATTTAGTCCATGGAATGGGATGAGTTCAAGAACTTATTTTTCAATAAGTACTTCCCACGAATTCTCCGAACAAAGATGGAGAAAGAGTTTCTTGAACTGAAGCAAAATGATGATGAATCTATTGGTACCTATGAAGAAAATTTTACAAGACTTGCAAGGTATGGTTCTGGTATTGTTATCCAACCTGAGAGTAAGATCGATCGATTCTTTAGTGGCTTAAAACCAAGTCTTCGAAGGGCCTCATCCATAAGGGACTTCAATAGCTATGAGGAAATCATTCGATGTGCTCTCAAAGTTGAGATGGATATTGGAGTAACCCATCTGTCATATGGGTTTGATAAGAAGAGGAAAATGGAATTCAAAGGAAAATCTAAAGAGCACACTGAAAAGAAGATGTGCTTTCCCTTATGCTCAATGTGTGGAAACAAACATGGAGGGAGTTGTCTTAAAGGTACAATTAAATGATTCAAATGTGGAAAGGAAGGTCATCAGGCATTTGAATGCCACGATGATGGGAAGAATATGTCTAATGATGCAAAAACATGAAGGGATACACAGAATGAACCTACTACACTTCAATGTTTCAAGTGCAAGGAGATGGGACATTATGCCAATAAATTCCCTAATCCAAGGGTTGATGATTATGGTCGACTTCAAAAAACTCTTAAGTCTAAAGAAAAAGGAATGTCACATGAAATTTCTATCAGCGATGTGGAGTATGATAACAATGTGGTGAATGGTACACTTACCATCCACTCTATGGTAGAAAATGTTTTATTTGATTCTGGATCCACCCACTCCTTTATTTCTGAAGAATTTTCTAAGGGTATCATCGTATTACCTCAACAATTAGATGTTGAGTTAGCTGTGACAACACCTAATGGCACAACAGTCGCATCAAAAGTTTATAATTCTTATCTGATTGAAGTTTGTGGGAAAGTGCTTCCTGTAAATCTTGTAATCCTTCCTACATTGTAATTTGATGTGATTCTTGGCATGGATTGGCATTCTCTACATGAATATCATATCAATTTCATAATAAGGGAAGTCACATTTCATATTCCAGATCAATCTATGATCGTCTATCGATGTAAGGATGAACATAACCTTCAAGTGAAAATATCTTCCATTTTATGGGTATTGATTCCACTAAATGAAGGTTATTTATCTCAAATGGTTGGTGAGAAAATCACGATTAAGAATATTCCCATTGTACGGGAGTTTGATGATGTCTTTCCGGAGTAATTACCAGGTCTTCCACCGAATCGTGAAGTTGAGTTTCCAATAGAACTCGTATCTGGTGCTTTGCCTATTTCAAAGACACCTTATAGAATGGCCCCAATTGAGTTGTAGGAATTAAAGAAGCAACTCCAAGAGAATCTTGATAAGGGGTTCATACGCCCTAGTGCGTCACCTTGAGGAGCACATGTTCTGTTTGTTAAGAAGAAAGATGGATCAATAAGGCTCTGCATTGATTATCGAGAACTTAACAAGATCACTATCAAGAAAAAATATTCTCTCCCGCGCATTGATGACCTATTTGACCAACTACGCGGAGCTCAATACTTTTCCAAGATTGATCTTCATTCAGGGTATCATCAATTAAGGGTCAAAAGGGAGGATATTTCAAATACGGCTTTCTGTACAAGGTATGGACACTATGAATTTATAGTGATTCCATTTGGTCTTACTAATTCCCCTGCTATCTTCATGGATCTAATGAATAGAGTCTTTAAAGACTATCTTGGTTAGTTTTTGGTAGTCTTTATAGACGATATTCTTGTCTATTCAAAGAGCAAGGAAGAACATGAAGATCACTTGAGAATTATATTGAAGACCCTGAGAATGAAGAATCTTTATGCCAAATTTACCAAGTGTTAATTTTTGGCTTCAAAAAGTTGCATTTTTGGGTTACATAATCTCATAATAGGGGATATCTATGGATCCAGCAAAAACAGAGGTTATCGAAAGATGGTCGAGACCAAAAACAGTGACTGAGATCCGAAGTTTTCTTGGTTTGGATGGATATTATCGACGTTTTGTGAATGATTTTTCATGATTTTCTAATCCACTCACCAAGTGGACTCGGAAAGGAGTTACGTTTGTTTGGATGGAGGAATGTGAAGGGAATTTCAAGGAGTTGAAAAATAGGTTATCCAGTGCACCTGTGCTCACACTGCCTTGTAGTGGAGAAAGGCTTGTGATCTATAGTGATGCATCCAAGAAGGGATTGGGGTGTGTTCTTATGCAAAATGATATGGTGATAGCTTATGCCTCACGACAGTTGAAAATCCATGAGCAAAATTACCCAACACAAGATTTGGAGTTAGCTGTGGTAATCTTTGCATTAATGATTTGGAGGCATTACCTTTATGGTGAAAGGTGTGATATTTATACTGATCATAAAAGTTTAAAGTATATTTTCACACAAAAGGAGCTGAATATGCGCCAAAGAAGATGGTTAGAGCTGATTAAGGATTACGACTGCTCAATCCATTACCACCCTGGGAAAGCAAACAAGGTGGCAGATGCATTAAGTCGGCAAGACCATGCTAGTTTATCCATGATGAGGATCACAAAAGATCCAATATTTATGGATTTACAAAGGATGGATCTTGGAATTATAATGAAAGTGGAAAAATCGTATCTTTCTCAAATGAATTTTCAACCATCTATACATGTGAAGATTAAATAGGCACAGAAAGAAGATGTCGAGTTACAAAAGAAGGTGAGAAATGTTCATGAATTCAACCATGATTGTGATGGGATAAAAAAGTTCACGAATCGGGTTTGTGTTCCTCCAATCCCCGAATTAATGAAGGATATGCTGGATGAGGCACATAGTTTTTCATTATCTATTCATCCTAGAAGCACGGAGATGTATAGGGACCTGAAAGAGTACTTCTGGTGGGATGGCATGAAAAGAGATGTTGCTGAATATGTCTCTCGATGCTTGGTTTGTCAGCAAGTTAAAGCTGAGAGAGAGAAGTCTAAGGGGATGTTACAACTATTACCCATACCCGAATGGAAATGGGAAAACATCACTATGGACTTTGTCATAGGACTTCCTAAAACATCCAAATGCAATAATGCGATCTGGGTCATAGTTGACCGTCTTACAAAGTCTGCACACTTCATTACTATTAGAGAGGATTTCTCTCTGGATCAGCTTTCCAGGATATATGTAAAGGAAGTGGTAAGATTGCATGGAGTACCACTTTCTATTATATCTGATCGGGATCCGAGATTTACCTCGAGGTTCTGGCGAAGTCTTTAGCATAATCTGGATACAGAGTTGAGTTTCAGCACTGCTTATCATCCTCAGACAGACGGTCAGTCTGAGAGAACAATTCAAACTCTAAAAAATATGTTGAGAGCTTGCTCTATGGATTTCAAAGGTGGTTGGGATCAACACCTACCTTTGGTGGAATTTTCTTATAATAATATCTTTCACTTCAGTATTCAGATGGCTCCTTATGAAGCTCTCTATGGAATGAAATGCATGAATCCAACTTGCTGGGGTGAAGTTGGGGGAAGAAATCTATTAGAACACGATCTCGTTGATGAAATGGAAGAAAAGGTCAGATCTTTTCAACAACACATAAGAGCTACTCAGAGTCGATAGAAAAGTAATGCCGACAACCGAAGAAAAGACCTAGAGTTTGAAGTGGGTGATAAAGTGTTCTTACGAATATCTCCCTGGAGGAAGGTTATGAGATTTGGAAATAAGGGGATGTTGAGCCCTATATATATCGGTCCTTTCGAAATACTGGATCGTGTTGGGAAGGTAGCTTTCTGATTGGCACTTCCACCGAATCACTCTCAATTTCACGATGTGTTCCTTATATCTCTCCCGAGAAAGTACATACATGATCCTTCACATGTACTCATCTCAGAAGTTGTACCGCTGGAGCAAGATCTTTTTTATGAAGAACAACCGATAGATATTCTGGATCGTAGAGAAAAAGTCCTACGAAACAATACCACTCACTTGGTGAATTATTTATGGAGGAACCACCAATTTGAAGAAGCTACATGGGATCTTGAGGATAAGATGAGAGAGAGGTATCCTCATCTGTTTGTTAAAAAGTGACGAATTTCAATGGCGAAATTCATTTTAAGGGGGGTAGAATGTAACACCCATAAATTTTATGTTATATAAATCATCAAAGGAATCTTTTTCTACACACAACACTTTCATGGCTTGCTTGACACGAAATCTCGAGTTTCCTCAATAGCTTGAGTCGTACGTAATACTGAGTTTCACTAAACAATGATATGCTATCAAAATATTATTAAAACTAGCCATTATGAATAGTAATAACCACTTTTTGAAATTTTATAAATTTTATTTTTCAAAATGGACTTCATTTATGGATTCATAATATCAAAATTAGCCTAGGGTAAAATTTTGGTATTTTTCTGAAAACTTTCAATTTTTGATAAATAGTGAACCCACTAAGTGGTAGTTAAAAAACTGAATTTTTCATAATACTTAATTTTACCGCTTCTGTGAGTGGAATTTCGAAAATCAGAGAGACACGGTTGATGTCAGTAAGTAAAATGTGGTTCAATGTGATGAAAATAATTTTATGGTGAATAGTAACTTTTTACTTTTTTTAACCACGGTTAAAAGTAAATAGGGTAATTAAAGGTAAAAATGATATTATTATTACCCTAACACAAGTCCTAATTCTATTGGACAAGTGTAATTCGACCAAAAACTACCTTAGTAATAAAATATGACCATTTAGGCCCACTTGGATTAGATTAGGACATTTATTATTAATTTATTTAAAGAAGGGGTAAATAGTTAAAATCAAAGTTTAATAAGTAAATCAATTTTAATATGGGGTTATACATAAGATAAATTCGACTATAAATATTCCTTATAAAGCTAAAAATATTTCCTACATAATGGTTTTTTATTTGTAATTTTTAGACATTAAATAATTTAATTTATTTATGACACAACGATGATGCAGTAATTATCTTATTAATGAAATATTGACATAAGTGATGTTATAAATACCCAAATAAATATATTTTGAGACTTTTTATGAATTACACTAATTTCTAGGTTAATATGACATGTTAGTATTGATGTAATTAACTTTTTTAGAACTTATCATTCTGTTATTATTTTCACAAAAATCAATTACAATATAGTGTCAAAATTGACATAAAATAGTTTTTAAAACAAATATTATATTATTAATTGTTATTTTATCCTTAAAAATCTATGGTTCGGCAAAATGACTTAGATAAGGTTATATATATTAATAATAAACAACTAGGGGTTCGTTTGGCTTGATATAGTATGTTTATTAACCTTATAGTATAAGAACACAAGAAGACAAGGTAAAAGTAAAATTATTTAACTTAATGTTAAATCTACATGATAAGGTTAAAATAGGAACCTAAAATTGTCTAAATTCTATTGGATGAGAGGATTTCGACCCATCCCCACCTTATCCTAGAAATAAATCAATTTAGAGCTATTTATAACCGATCATGACTTTATAATAAAATAACATTTTTTGTTATTCCAAAGGTGCCCCTCTCCTCCATTATAAAAGGGAACCTCCTCCCCCTCTTCCTCACACCACATTGAGCCTTCTTGCTTGGCCAAACCCTGCCAATTCCTTCTCTCCAATTCCCTAGAAACATCCTAGAGGTTCTGGTCTTCTTCAAAGACCTATTTTAGTGCCCTAAAAGGAGGTCTCAAAGAAGAACATCAAAGAAGAGGTAATGTCTGTTACCGATTTGTTCATCTTTATTTCTACTTCCACTTATTCTTCTTTAGTTGTTTCATTATGAAGTAATAAAATCCGTATCAATCATATACTTATATGTTATTATTAGTATGAAACAACCCTATTTCACCATCTATCCATCCTACGGAAAAAGAAATCATCGCGCGTGCATACGTACAGAATACGGTCTCCACGCCGTGGTGTAATCTATTTTCCACCACCACCTTACTTGAATGGGTATAATGGTTTAAATAATAACTATATATGAATATTATAAAGTGATACTGATTCTGAAATAGTATACAAACACTCCAATACAATTCCAAGATCATAGGAACGATATCATCACTCGTGCGTACGTACGGAATACCGTCTCCACGATGTGATGTGACTCGTTCTACATGGTCTTCATTTCATTATTATTATATAAATGAATTGAATGAATGAATATGATACATATTACACTAATACCATTCTGGAAATTAGGTATATATAACCTAAATAGAAGAATAAGAATTTATTCAAAAAAACACGCATAAGAACAAAATGTTATAAACACCCGAATAACAAGTAGCAATGAAATATTACTACTAAGAAGATAATAATATGACCAAATATGATATAATAAAAATATGTATGATTCTGGAATAAGTCAATAACATTATTTAAATCATTATACATGAGGTTCGGACACGTACAAAGCATATCGGACCTATGGTATGGGAAATATCACAATCTCATTTTTATCAGAGATTGTTTATACTTTAGTATTTACTAGGGTGTATTTTATCATCCACATCTATGTTTCCTCAATATGTAATATTATTTCCATCCACCTACAATTTCTTAAATCCAATTTTACCCTTTGTTGATTTTTTAGTAAAGGTTATGAAAGGAATCTTTTGTCCTTTTTTGTACGAGGTACTTTTTGACTTTTCTGATAAAAGTACGAGAATAATGTTTTCTATTAACTTATACGACATGAATGGATTTTTAAAAAAATATTTCCAAGAAGCTTACCTTACATGTTTTCATGTTCATTTTTAATCAACTTCTTTTAGTTTAAAATTCTATGACATGTTAAGAAAGGAAAAATGTTTTTGAAGTAGAAAGGATATTTTCCTCAAGAATAGAGTTCAAGTGTTTTATCAAAATTATTTTCCATCTAAGATAATAAATGGTTCTGTTTCTATCCCAATTATTACATTGATGTGATTATGTTGTGATGGAATTATTTTTCTGAATTCCTTTATCTTATATGAATTGTTTTATGATGTCACGATGTTTAAGAGTCCCATTTTTATTACATGGGTTATGCTATGATGTATGGTTTATGATTTTGTGGCACACATAAGAATGATATCATTATGAGACGGGTGGGACCTATATCTCCCACCAATGAATTGGGTAAAGATTTTATATCTCATGAGATAGACATGGCTGGAACGGTATGTTATACCGGTTCAATGAAACAGGACTGAAACGAGGGTGACTCGGTTCAGAAATGGACTTTTTCCACTAAGATAGTCTTTGCAATGAGTATTGACTAACAATAAATGATTCTCTATGATTATGTGTGTATGCCAAAAAGTTTCATGTTTTATGTTATGATTATTGGGATTTCATTTCACTACTATGATTTATCCCATTATATGAAATTGTTCTCCCTTTTGCAGGTTAAGATTTCCAAAATGTTATGTTCTTATGAATATGATGTGATTGATATTTCTTTTGTTTACCCTTAATGAGCATTTGAGCTCACCCTTTTGTATGTTTTATTTCCCCAGGTCAGGAAGAAGGTTATTAAATAGAATATTCAAAAAAGGGACTCTAGATATAATGAAATAAATGGGAGGAAAAGTAGATGCTTTATGAACCAGTTGTTTATGTTTCCCAGTTTCTAAAGACACTATACCTATACGGTCCTTTCTTGGTATTGTTATATTTTGTTATAAGTGTGCCTAAATTATGAAGTAATAACAATGTATGTAAATTATGGGTCGTTATAATTATGACATATTATTATTGGTTATTAAAAAAAAATTCGATGTAATGATACAGTTATGAAATTATGAAAAACAAAATACCCAATTGTGTCAAAATTGACATAAAAGAGTTTTTAAAACAAATATTATATTATTAACTGATATTCTATTGCAAAAAATATAAGGTTCGACAAAATGTCTTATATAATGATAGGTGTATCCTTAATGGACCACATTGGGGTCACATGGAGGTATATAGTAATTTTAATAACTATATAATATAAATATATAGAGATAAATGGTAAATTTCAAACTATTTATCTAAGAGTTAAATATTAATGATATATTTAATATAGTGTCCCAAACCTGTCTAAAATCTATTGGTTGAAAGGACTTCGTGTAATGACCAAAGTTTCATTAATGGATATCCCTCTTGATCTAATTAAATGTCTCTATATGTAAATATAAAATGTCAACTTCTTTGGTTTTATGTTAAGAATTTTGACCGTTGCTAATATAGTCATTGAATAGTGATCACATGATTAGTATAAATATAGGACATTAACAAATCCAATTTACTCAGACAAAGGAAGCGATGGCCTCATCCAGTAAAATTACCTCATATGAAGCCCATTTGTCAGAGCTCGTAAAAGAGGTGGCGTCTTTGGGCTTCACCCTTGACCATGCCAAAGCTGAGCTTCTTCATGTCAAGCTCGAACGTGACAGTATACGGGTAAAGTGGAAGTTGATTGAAATTACCACTCGAGCAATGTTAACTGAGCAACCCCAAGAGTCCGTCACCATCGCACACCATACCCTTAGATGTTATGCGTCTGTTTTAAGGGGTTATGTAACAAATAAGTACTTCTATGTTCATGTACATTGTTTTTTGTATATAATAATGAATATAATTTCTATTCATATTTGATACATTGTAAATAGTTTTTAAATTATAAATAGTGTTTTTAGTTATTATTTAATTAAGAGTTCTATTTTATTGAATTAAGAGATTTATGAATTAAATAATATTTTAAAAAAATGTTATTTTTATTAAATTAATTTTTATTAAATATATTTGATCTTATAATTTTATGAATGCAATTATAATTTTTATTAAGGTTTGAAATCCATTTTTATCAAAACCCGTGAATTTTCAATAAATATCGTTTTTTATTTTAAAAGTGAAAACTAACATAATTAAAAAATTATTTATATAAAATAAATGTTATTTCATGAATCAGGACGTCTAAATTATCCAACGGTGAATTTTCATAATTTCTGAGACAATCAAATTTTTGGGTAAAAATTACATATCGTTTAAAAATATAAAGTGTTTTCTGACATCATAATGACCCAATAGTGATGTAATTAAATACTATAATATATATATTCGGCAAATATATGTTTTACCATTAATATAATGTGATTTTGGGTTTTTTTCTTACTTTTCAAAGCAGTAATGGACCCATCAAGACTTATTCAACACCTTGCCTTTTTAAATTAATTTCAATGGGAGTGTGACTCACCTTCACATAAGAAACCCAAATATTTTAAGAAGTTAGGACCTTGGCCTTATAAAATATTTTTTTCCTCTTCCTTTTTCCAAAATCCACGGGCAAAAACAATAGGCTGGTTCGTGGTTTGGATTAATTTAATATAAGGGGCCCCAATCCTAAATAATAAATATTTCCCTCACCTTTCCTATATAAACCCACCCAAGATGCCACTTCCTCCTCACTCAAAGACCCTGGAGTTCGTCCAAACTCTTCCATAATCTCTCTAGAATCCTTCCAAGGTTCCCCAAGCTCCCAAGAAGCCTCTCACAAGCCCCTCCCTAGCCTTTGGAAGCACACTTCAAATTAAGGGTATTTTCTTCCGTTCTCATTTTTGTCAATTTTCATTAAGTTGTATAGCCCTTTTAATTTCAATTATGAATTTTGGGGTATGGTTTCACACCTCTCCCATACTTCCCTCTTATTTTTTGAATGATGGGAGACCTCTTTCTCTATCATTAAATGCCTCCCATGTACACCTGTTACTATGCCGAAATTCTGAAGGGAACTTCTCTCTCTTCTTTTACATTCAAGTAATAATCTTGTATCATGAACCTAAATTACATTAAAACTGTTGGGAAATGTATCTATATTAACTTCACAGTTTTCATTACATGTAAGTATGATGAGGAACCACTTTCTCTCTCATCAACCATTTTTAGGAATTCTTATGTCACGCCGTTACGCTGCTAAAATCGCACCGATTTTCTAAGCCAATGTAATTGTGTAGTGAATACCATGCCCATTTCTCCATCAAGGGTAATCACCTTTATGCACATTTACTTGTTTATTATAAAGTTTCATGTATGAATTCCACATTCCTTTATCGTGGAAGAAATTATTATGTTTTATGAATCCATGTTTTATGATCCATGTGGCACACTTATGCATTAAATGAAATGATTAAGAAGGGTGCGCCCTTATAGCACTCCAATGCATTGGGTAAAGTTTAGTATCATGATACGTCATGGGCAATGAGTGTTGACTCGTGATAATTAAAGTGTAACAAGGTTTTACTCGTTCTTTATGTACAATGAGGATTTACTAATGCCCCATGTGTAATGAGCCTTGGCTCATGCTAATTCCATGTTATGTGTTGTTGCCACGTTTCCATGTTATGATTATCATTCTTTATCATGACTTTATGTTCATGTTTTTCTTATTCACTATTGATATGCCTATTGTCTAACATGTATTTTACTCCTCATGTTATTCCATGTGTACTCCCTTACTGGGCTTTATAGCTCACCCATTTCTTATGCATGTCCTCAGGTTATCCCATGCAATGCTAGGTACGAGGGAATGTAGTGGTCATGTAAAGCATGTTTTCAATAAATATGTTGTATTTCCTGTTTTATGTTTTTATTTAATGATTCTAAGCCCCAAATACACTAAACATCTTGATCTTATTTGTTGTATCAAGTGATTTTTTATGTAATAAATCATGTTTACGTTTTAATAAAAAGCAGGGTTGTCATAGTTGGTATCAGAGGATAGGTTTAGTTATTTTTGGGATTAGGAAACCCTAATAAAGCCTTAGATACAAGACTAAGTATAATAAAATCATCCAAAAGTTTTGGTCAGTACTGAGTAGGTGGTTTATCAAACAAATACATATGTGTCTGCATACGAGGAGGTAGAGGTGGCTCTGGCACAAATGTATCCTCGGGGTAAAACCTGAAAACACCGCTTTGATCTAAACTGGAACGGGAACTGGTGAACGAAAACGGGCCTTACTGTACTCTTGGTTATGACACTCTTGGGGGATATTTTTTGATGATTCACAAGCTTAGTATGAACCCTTATTAAAGGAATTAAAAAAATGCTCCTAAGAATATATGTTTGAAAGTAGATCATGAAAAGCCTAGATTGAAGCCTATAGACTCATTAGTTAAGGAAATGAATGTTTATTTATAAGTCAACAACTTTTGTCTTTGGATTAACCTTTATGTGTTACCCATAACTTTCCTTTTATTACAGCCAATGGTCGGTAATAGGAGGACTCGGGCTAACAACCGTTGTGAAGATTAGTGTGATGACTGTACTAATGAGATGCCCAATCCAATGGGAGATGGAATCGCAAGCTTTTTCATGCTTTTCTCTCAGCTAACCCATGTTTTGAATAGAAACACGGGTCAAGAGGAACTTCCAAACTGCCCTAAGAAGGAACAAGCCTCTATCGAGAGCTTCATGAGGCAAAGGCCTCCTACTTTTAGTGGATCATCTGATCCCATGATCACTATAAAATTGATCAACTCAATTGAAATGATCTTCTCTATCTTTCAATGTTCTGAACAAGAGAGTGTTCTCTTGGCTACTTATCGTATGGAGGGTGAAGCTGATCAATGGTGGATGTGGATCAAAAATATTAATCCTGAGGAGGAGATCGAGACGTTGAAATTGAAGGATTTCTGGAAGATGTTTTTCGAAAAATATTCTCCCCACACCCTCCGGCTTAAGATGGAAATGGACTTCCATTCCCTCAGACAAAAATTTGAAGAATCTGTTGGAGCGTATGAGGAAAACTTCACAAGGCTTCCACGATATGCGTCTAGATTTGTCGTTACCCCCAAATGCAAATTTGAACGCATCTTTGGTGGGCTGAAACCTAGCTTGCGGAAAGCATTAGCGATCTGTGACTTCGACATCTATGAGGAAATTGTCATATGTGCCCTCAAGGTCGAAATGGAGATCACAGAATCACATGGGTATCGTGGGGACAAGAAGCGTAAGGTGGACATCAATTCTGGTGGTCCGATGGATAAATCCAATGGTGATAAGAATATCCAACACCCCACTTTCCAAAAGTGGAGAAATAAGCACCCTGGAAATTGCCTTAAGGGGACAAGAAAATGCTCCAGGTGTGGAAAAGAAGGGCACATAGCTATTAACTGTCGGCAAGAAAGACTTTCGGCTGCGAAAGTGGAGAGGAATGCTCCGTTCAAACCTCAACGCGTTGTTCAATTATACAAAATCATAGAACCGGGTCATTTTGCAAATCAGTGACCTAATCCAAGGGTTTTCGGAGGTGACCAACATCCTCCAAGGCAGCAAGGAAGAGCTTTTTCCATCACTTTTTTGATGTGAACCTCGACAATGAACTGGTGATAGGTACGCTATTTATTAATTCTATAATAGCGAACATACTTTTTGATTCAGGTTCTACTCATTCTTTTATATCTCAAAATTTTAGTAGAACAATCGTAGAACCACGACAAATCATAGAAGTGAATATGTTGGTGCATATGGAAAATGGGGCAATCATTTCATTCCTTGTGTATACGTCCTCCCCTGTTATAATCTATGGATTGAATTTCCCGGCGAACCTCATCATTCTCCCTCTAGTGGAATTTGATGCAATTCTTAGCATGGATTGGATTTCCTTATATAGAGCCAACATAAATTGTCTGGAGAGGGAAATCACACTCCATATGTAGAATCGACCACCGATTCTTTACAAGTGTCCTATGGAAGATGAATCTATTTTAGCTATGTCATCTCAAGAATGGATATTACTGCCCTATGAGCGTGCGTATCTAGCTCAGATGATTTATTCCAAGGAAGAAACCATCCTTGAAGAAATGCCTATTGTGAGGGAATTCACCGAAGGGTTTCCCGAGGAACTGCCTGGTCTTCCTCCTAGAAGAGATGTTGAGTTCACAATTGAACTTATACCTGGGGTGCTACCAATATACAAGACTCCATATAGATTGGATGTTGTTGAGATTGAAGAGCTGAAGAAACAACTATGGAAGAATCTGGATAAAGGGTTTATATACCCAATTGCTTCACCATGGGGTGCACCAGTCCTCTCCGTCAAGAAGAAGGATGGGTCAATGCGGATTTGCATCGATTATCATGAGCATTACAAAATCACGATAAAGAAAAAGTTTACTCTGACAAGAATTGATGACTTGTTTGATCAGATGCGTAGAGCACAATACTTCTCCAAGGTTGACATGCGGTCGAGATATTATCAAGTAAGGGTGAAGAAGGAAGATATCCCCAAGACTGCTTTTGGCACAAGATACAGGCATTATGAATTCATAGTAATGCCTTTCAGACTCACTAATGCTTCAGAAATCTTCCTGGACTTGATGAATAGAGTCTTTAGATATTACCTTGACAAATTTGTGGTAGTCTTTATAGATGATGTTCTAATATACTCCAAAACAAAGGAGGATCATGAGGAGCATTTAAGAACGATACTAGAGACTTTTTGAAAGCTGAAGCTCTATGTAATGTACATCAAGTGTGAGTTCTGGTTGAAGGAGGTCTCTTTCTTAGGCCATATCATCAAAATCAATGGGATATCTATGGACCCCTCTAAAAAATATGCAATTGAGGGATGTCCAAGGCCAACATCAATTACGGATATCTGTAACTTCTTGGGGTTTGTTGGATATTATCGACGTTTTGTGAGACATTTCTCACGATTGTCCAACCCTCTTACCAAGCTAACTCAGAAGGGAGTTATGTTTTCTTGGAGTGATGAATGCGAATAAATAATCAAGGAGTTGAAAAGGAGGCATATCACTACACTCGTTCTCACTTTACCCCAAAGTGGGGGACTTTTTGTGGTATTCATTGATGCTTCGAAGAAGGGATTAAGATATGTGCTGAAGAAGAATGATAAAGTTATATCATATGTCTCAAGGAAGATGAAAATCCCTGAGCGAAACTATCCAACGCATGATCTGGAGTTGGTGTCTATGATCTTTTCCTTGAAAATCTGGCAGCATTATCTTTGTGCAGCGAAATGAGATATATATACTGACTACAATAGTCTTAAATATATATTCACATAGAAAGATCTTAATATACACCAGAGAAGATGGATAGAGCTCATCAAGGATTCTGACTGTTCAATCCATTACCACCCTGGGAAAACGAACAATGTGGTAGATTCCCTAGGTAGATAGGATCCAGCGATTCTACCAATGATAAGAATGGAGAAGGATCCAATCTTCTTATACTTGATGAAGATGGACATGGGAATCATAGAGAAGGGAACATCATCAATCCTTTCACAATTGATTTCTCGACCATCTCTTTTATAATGGTTAAATGATGATCAAAATGATGATGTGTGAATTCAAGAAAAAGTGGGAGCTATCGAAAAATGGAAATCCTCGTTGTATAATGTTATTGAAGAAGGAATTGTGCGGTTTGGGAAAAGACTTTGTGTTCCATCAAGTCTGGAGCTGAAGAAGGAAAATTTTGATGATGCACATAGTTCAAATTTCTCTATAAACCTAGGGAGAACAAAGATGTATCGAGATCTCCGAGAAAACATTTGGTGGGATAATATGAAGAAGGATATTGCTGAATATACATCAAAGTGCCTAGTGTGTCAGAAAGTGAAGGTAGAGAGGCAGAAGTCTAAGGGGATGATGTAACCATTGCCCATACCAGAATGGATATGGGAAAACATCACCATGGACTTTGTCACCGGACTCCAGATGACATCCAAATGCAACAATGCAATATGGGTTGTTTTGGATCATCTTACAGTGACTGCATACTTAATTTCTATTTGGGAGAATTTCTCATTGGATCTACTGGCACAGATATATATCCGGGAAGTGGTAAGGTTGCATGGAGTACCACTATCTATTGTGTCAGATCGAGATCCAAGATTCACCTCTATGTTTTGGAAGAGTCTTCAATATGCTCTAAATACTGAACTGAACTTCAATACGGCCTATCATCCTCAAACTGATGGACAATCTGAGCAGACTATCCAAACACTTGAGGATATGTTGAAAGTGTTCTAAATGGACTTTAAAAGAGGATGGGATCAATATATTCCTCTGGTTGAGTTCTCTTATAATAACAGTTTCCACTCGAGCATCCAAATGGCAACATATAAAGCCCTGAATGGGAAACAGTGCAGAACACCAGCATGTTGGGATGAGGTCAGTGAAAATAAGCTACTTGGACCTGAAATGGTCGAGGAGATATTTGAAAAGGTAAAAACCATTCAGTAGCATATCAAGGAAGCTCATAGTCGACAGAAGAGTTATGCAGATAATTGTCGATGAGACCATGAGTTTAATGTTGGAGACATGGTGTTTCTACGCATATCTTCGTGGAAGAAGGTCATGAGGTTTGCAAAGAATGGGAAGTTAAGTCCAAAGTACATCAGCCCCTTCGAGAATCTTGATCGTGTCAGGGTTCTGGCCTATCTACTAGCACTTCCACCTACTATGGACAAAGTACATGATGTCTTTCATGTATCCCTCTTAAGGAAGTACATACTGGACCCTTCACATGTACTCTCTTCTGAGGTGGTACAATTGGAAGATTATATTTCTTATGAGGAGAAACCAGTGAAAATTATAGATCATAGAGAAAAAGTTCAACAAAAAAAGACAATTCCCCTCATCAAGGTGTTGTGGAGAAACCACAAGTTTGAAGAATCGACTTGGGAATCAGAGGATATGATAAAGCTGAGTTACCAACATCTGTTTTAGTGTGGGAAAAGGAAAATTTCGAGGGCAAAATTTCTTAAGGGGGAATATTGTAACGACCCAAAGATTCATTAATGGAAATCCATAATGATCTAATTAAATGCCCCTTTATGTTAATATAAAATTTCAACTTATTTGTTTTTATGTTATGAATTTTGACCGTTGCTAATATAGTCGTTGAACAGTGATCACATGATTAGTATAAATATAGGACTTTAACAAATCCAATTTCCTCAGACAAAGGAAACGATGGCCTCATCCAGTAGAATTACCCCATACGAAGCCCATTTGCCGGAGCTCAGAAAAGAGGTGGCATCTTTGGGCATCGCCCTTGACCAAGCCCAAGCTGAGCTTCTTCATGTCAAGCTCTAACGTGACCGTCTACGGGAAAAGTGGAAGTTGATTGAAATTACCACTCGAGCGATGTTATCTGAGCCACCCCAAGAGTCTGTCACCATCGCACACCATACCCTTAGGTCTTATGCGGCTGTTTTAAGGGGTTTTGTAACAAATAATTAGTACTATGTTCATGTAAATTATTTTTTTGTATATAATAATGAATATAATTTGTAGTCGTTTTTGATACATTGTAAAGAGTTTTTAAAGTACAAGTAGTGTTATTTAGTTATTATTTAATTAAGAAATCTATTTTATTGAATTAAGGGATTTTTAAATTGAATAATATTTCAATAAAATAGTATTATTATTATTAAATTAATTTTTATTAAATATAAATGATCTTATAATTTTATGAATGCAATTAAAATTTTTATTATGGTTTGAAATCCATTTTTGTCAAAACCTTTGAATTTTTAATAAATAGAGGTTTTTATTTTAAAAGGGAAAATTAACATATTTAGAAAATAATTTAGATAAAATAAATGTTTTTTCTGGAATTATGAGGTCGGAATTATCCAACAGTGAATTTTTCATAATTTTCTGAGACAGTCAAATTTTTGGGTAAAAATTAAATATCGTTTAAATATATAATCTGTTTTATGAAATCATAATGACCCAATAGAGATGTAATAAAATACTATAATCATTAGGTTCGGCCAATATATGTTTTAAAATTAAAATAATGTGATTTTGGGTCTGTCTGTCTTACTTTTCAAAGAATTAATGGACCCCTCAAGACTTATTCAACAACTTGCCATTTTAAATTAATTTCCAAGGGAGTGTGACTCAACTCCACATAAGAAACCCTAATATTTTAAGAATTTCGGACCTTGGCCTTGTAGAATATTTTTTTTCCTCTTACATTTTCCATAAACCATGGGAAAAACCATGGGATGGTTTGTGTTTTGGATTAATTTAAAATAAGGGGTCCCAAACCTAAATACTAATGAATTCCATTACCTTTCCTATATAAACCCACCCTAGCTCCCACTTCCTTCTCACTCAAAGCCCTTGGAGTTCGTCCAACCTCTACCCTACTCTATATAGAATCCTCCCAAGGTGCCCCATGCTCCCAAGAAGCCTCTCACAAGCCTCTCTCTAGCCTTTGGAAGCACACTTCCAAGTATGGGTTTTTTCATCCTTTCTAATTTTTGTAAATTTTATTTAAGTCGTATTGAATTTTAATTTCAATTATGAATGATAGGGTATGGTTTCGCACCTCCCCCATACTTCCCTCTTATTTTTTGAATGATGGGAGACCCCATTCACTCTAATTAAATGCCTCCCATGTACACCTGTTACTATGCTGAAATTCTGAAAGAAACTTCTCTCTCTTCTTTTACATTCAACCAATACTCTTGAATCATGAACTTAAATTCCATTACAACTATTGGGACATCAATCTATATGCCCTACATACAGTAAATTACATGTAAATATGATGTGGAACCAATTTCTCTCTCATCAACAATTTTTATGAATTCTTATGTCACGTCGTTATGCTGTCGAAATCACACCAATTTTCTAAGACAATGTCATTGTGTAGTGAATACCATTCCAATTTCTCCTTCAAGGTTATTCACCTTTATAAAAATTTACTTATTTATTTTAAAGTTTAATGTATAAATTACACATTCCTTTATCTTGGAATAAATGATTATGTTTTGTGAATCCACATTTTATGATCCATGTGGGACACTTATGCATAAAATG
Source organism: Viscum album (assembly GCA_963277665.1). Taxonomy (NCBI): domain Eukaryota; kingdom Viridiplantae; phylum Streptophyta; class Magnoliopsida; order Santalales; family Viscaceae; genus Viscum; species Viscum album. The sequence goes on along the minus strand of OY728161.1, from coordinate 1,602,283,849 downwards.
AAATGTTTAAGAAGGGCGCACCCTTATAGTTATCCAATGAATTGGTTAAAGTATATTATCATGATACGTCATGGGAAATTATTGTTGACTCATGCTAATTCAAGTGCAACGAGGGTTTACTCGTGCTTTATGTGCAATGAGGATTTATTCATGCTCCGTTTTTAATGATCCTTGTCTCATGCTAATTCCATGTTATGTTTTGTTGCCAGATTTCCATGTTATGATTATCATTCTTTATCATGACTTTATGTTCATGTTTTTCTTATGCTCTATTGATATTCCTATTGTCTAACATGTATTGTACTCCGCATGTTATTCCATGTGTACTCCCTTACTGGGCTTTATAACTCACCCTTTTCTTATGCATGTCCTCATGTTATCCCATGCAATGCAAAGTACAGGGGAATGTAGTGGTCATGTAAAGGATGTTTTCAATAAATATGTAGTATTTCATGTCTTAAGTTTTTATGTAATGATCCTAAGCCCCAAAGACGCTAAAACTCTCGATCTTCTTTGTTGTATCAAGTGATGTATTATGTAATAAATCATGTTAAAGTTGTAATAAAAACTAGGGTTTTCATATTTCGACCCATCCCCAACTTAACCTTTAAATAATTTGCATTGGAGCCATTAGAAATAGAATATGAATTTATTATAAAGTAATATTTCTAACTTTTCCAAAGGTTCCCCTCACCCCTCTTATAAAAGGGCTCTCCGCTTTCTAACCAATTTATACCTACAAAGCCATTTCGACCGGCCAACCCCAGCCCAAATATTCTATAAAAATCCCTCAAATCAACCTATAGGCCTTAGTTTGATAAGATTTCCAACCTATAGAGTCCTTTTTATCAAATCAAAATGAAGATCCTGAAGAATAGGTAATGTTTTCACCACCCTCATTCAAGTTCTATTCTTGTTCAACTTCTTATTTCATTGTTATTTCAATTCTAAAAGAATAACTCCAGTATCTTATATATACATTGATTTTATTATAAATATGTTACAACAATATTCAGTATTCTATCCATCCTTTGAATGACATGTCACCACACGTGCGTAAGTACTGCTTACCGTCTCCACGTTGTGGTGTAATTGTTATTGAAAATATTATTATATCAATGTGTATGATAATGATGTGTAATTGATGTGAATAATTAATATAACATGATAATTATTCTGTATATTTGATACACCACCCAATTATATATTATTTTAATATCAAAATAATGATATTGTCGCTCGTGCATATGTACGGACTACCGTCTCCACGAACATGATGAGATTAATTCCCCATCGTATCTATTCAAGAATAATTTTCATTTTATGGTTAAAAATAATATTTAAATAATTAATATCTACATCATCATTTTATTATCCTTCTTTCATGGGTGTATGTTTCGTATGTTACCAAATAGATAAGGAAATTTGAAATTTCAATTTCCACTCATTCGACATTACGCATACTTGATTGATTATTTTACTCCTAGATTATGTGTGGAATCACTATTTATTTACTTATGTCATAATTTCCACTCCCCTTTATGTGGATATACTTTTGACACACATAATCACCCCATTGATAAATTCTCAAGTCATTGATATAAACTTACTAAGAGAAATTTTAACTCAATCTCCATTTATTGAGTTAAAAATTTAATTCATTGGTTTTGTTTTTACAAGAATATGTGTGAATATTCTTTGATTGTTTTACACTGAATATCCAATCATATTGAGTGTATTTATATGTGTCACACATAGTTATGTCGATGATTTATCCTTAACAAAAAAATATGGTCTTTATGAGATATTTCATCTCAATTTATATTCCATTGAGACTCCTTTGTTGTTCTACACCAAATAGCTTTTATATGGTGTATATAATGTACTTATGAAATAGTATATCATGAATCCCCTTATTCTCATGTTATTAAAATGTTTTGATTTCCTCAATTATTTGTATTCAAGTGTATCTCTTTTTTTAAGAACTCTAACTACAATATCATTTAAATATGATATAATGATTTTATATTCTAAATAATTCTCATCAATATACATGTTTTAAAAATGGTTTTAAAGCTTAATTCATATGGAAATTATAGTTTTAAAATTAAAATTCCTTTTAATAGTTTCAAAGTGGTATGGGAAATGTTGATTCAATAATCTAATTTTAAAACGTCTTCTTGGCAAGTAGTGTGACTTTTAAATGTTTTCAAGAAATGGGGGGGGGGGTATTTCTCTCCAACAGTTTTGATGATTATTTTAATTTATGTAAATATCCATCATTATTCTCGATTGAGGTTAATCTGTTAAAATACAATCATCCATATTGTATTTAATGAGTTATGTTTGACTGTGGATATGCTATTTATATAACATTCATGGTTTGTGGAGAATGTATTGAAATTTCATATGCTAGCTTTAATACGAATGTTTATGTTTTGTTTATACCTATTCATATGGGGAATGCATTGGACTTAGTAAGTGATGGGTGGAAACCACTATAGCTCCTCAATGCATCTGTAGGTTTCATGATAAAATCTACTGTCTTGGAACAAGGCCTTGGAAAAATCTTATTTGTAGTTTTGGCACAAGGCCTTGACTATGTGGATAGGATAGACGGACATTATGCATTCCATCATTATGAAAGTGGTTATTGATATTTCATGTGATTTTTTAGACTAGTAGAATATCCATGTGAGTAACTAAATGACATTATTTCATTTTTTTTCCCATGTTATGTTGAAGTTCAAGTTTAAAAGGATTTTTTTAGTTATACATTTCCTTAAATGATTATTCTTACATATGAAAGTTTCCGCTATATTATTATCCTTATTGAGCAAATGAGCTCACCCCGTTCTATGTTTTACTTTTCCCAGGTTGTGAAGAAGTATTTTACGACAGACCTGTAGGGATATACTATGGGATCTCAGTGTTGTCTATGGAAACAATGTTGTAGTGGTTTTCCATTTCATGATGTAATTTAATTTTTTTTGAATGTATATAGTATTTCCAAGTACACTAAACTAATCGTCCATTCGAGACTTTATCTTTTGTGATCATAAAAATGTTATGTAATAATGCACCGACTCTGGGTAAAAGGGGTTGGGTCGTTACACTATAGATGGTGTATAAAGTGGGTTTTTAATGGGAATATGTTCAAAAGTTTGAAATGTTTATATATCAACAATTAACTATAAAAAATATTCTGTATGACCTTAATTATATTAATATATGTATGATTTATATAATTTTACACTAAAACTAATTTAATATATTATTTAAAATTTTAAATTATTTAGATGAGATGTCAGTTTCAATTAAAATACAGTATTTTTCACTATTCATCAAAAAAATGAATCATGTTAGTAAAATACTAGGAATTCAAGAAATGTAATTTTTGATAACATTTATTCGTAAAATAAAATAATTTTTTTCAAATAATTTTTTTAAAATTCTCAAATTTTAGTATTAAAAATATTCTTGTACTAAAAGGGTGAAAAATGTTTTTTATAAAAATATATCGTTTAATGAGTAAAAGTGGATTTATTTTTTATATCATGTTTATAAACCCATAAGAAGAATTTTAAACATTATAATAAATATCATGGTGCCCTCCCACCAAGGATACAACAATTAGGGGAGAGTGATAACGACCCTCAAGTCCCACCTCCAGTAGGCCCTGGGTTAGCAACTAATTCCAAGGGTATAAAAATCTCCCAATATAGCAGGCATTACCCTTTATAAGAAAATAAGATCAATATATTTGATATAATAACCATAATCAACCCCATAAATTTTATATATATAAAAAAACCATCCCATAATGCTTGTGTAAATAACATTCATACAAATAAAAGTGTCCAACATAAATATGTAAAAACAATACCGAAGATGCAACATAAAACATGTCCATGGGTATAACTAATGACTCCCATAATGGTTCATGTAATCCTCTTAGAAAATTAAAATAATCTATATACACATATGTATAGCGTACTTGTATACACAGTATGAAAACCAAAGTCTCTTGTGAAGAAGTGTAAGGAGAATAGTAATGCTCATGTGAGAAAACATCAGAACCAAACAACACCTAATATGTAGTCTAACCATAACCCCAACCTCACCAAGGATCTATCACCAAATAAAGAATCAATGTAATAGATTATAACATAAACCACACCAATAGTATCATACGTTACACCACTTTCCTACTGATTAGCCACTCTCACACCCCAATGGAAAACGTCTCGACACTCCCACCTCTTTAAAATACATCACATTACATCCTTACTACACACACCTAGTCCATACCTCACAGCCGATCCCACACACACACACCTATGACACCCATCACATCATGTCACGTCTCATCCCTCCCACACAAACCTACTCCAGACATCGAATCTCATCCCAAATACACCTAGGACAGCACATCAAAACATATCCAAAACACCCCTAACATTACACCACACTACTCAACCAATGATATGTGGGATATTATATCCTGGAATATGGATTATGGAAGAACATGTGGCTAGTCATCTATCCTCCCTTTTGGATGTCGGGAAAGGCAATCAAAATGTTACTGTGTGGGTTTTGGAACATATTTTTTGATTTAGATGGGGTGCATATATAAATTCAATAGAAAATAAAATATAAAAATATATATAAATCCACAAAACCCCACATACTGGTTTTGTATAAGATCCCCAACAAAATTACATGGTACTCCATGTCTGCTACCAATATAAACACACAACCCGAAATAAGAAAAAACGCAAGCCAAAGTTTATTTTCAGTCATTAATTATCATCATACCATTTTATATATTCTATGTTACCGACTCATTCCGTTAAAAATAAAAAAAATCGATTTATATTCTGATGATAATATTATCTCCAACCATACCAATTAGTAAATTAAATAAAAAAACATACAATAAGTAGTAAAAAATTAAATATACCAAGAACCAAATTCTCACAACCCATTCCCCAGGGCCCATGCCGTGACTACCCCATTCCTGGATTCCATAGGATAGGGGTTGGTGACTGGCGCTGGAATGGAGTAACCCTAAAATAAGAAGTAATTTTCTTTAAACATGTACAAACACACATAACATAATTCAACAAGACACAACCACGATGTAAAACTGTTTTAGTAAAAGTATGTACTGAAAGTAAGGGGATAGAATACAAGCCCAACTAAAAAGATTAAACTACAACTAAAAACAGAAAACGGCTCCTCAAATTATCCATCAGGGATCCTACCTAAAGGTTAGGTACAACCTGTCTCCAATTCTCCCCAGATCAACCACGACCGTCATCCACTATCAGGTCCTAGTTCCCTGAGTCTTATTCATGTCTTCCCGCCATCTAATCAAGATATAACAAGGTGTGGGTGAAGCTCATACATGGGTTAGTATGAAAATACTCTGTAGGGACCCTGAGACCCCAAAAGGTATCTCATAATTACAAACAGTAATTACACAAGTATGATTTCAGTAACAATGTGCAAAGAAATAGTCACAGCTCAAACCGGGTATAACAAAAGTACAGTAATACAGATGATTAGTCATAATGCAGGATCATATTACTCTATCAAGAAGAACTACTGCATACCCACATAGGATTGATAGGTACTAACCCCCTCAAGACCCACATAGTATTAATATGTGATGATTTACAAAAAAAAGTTTGGTGTTGATTCACACATAATCATTGGGTGTTTATTGACATAGAATTGCTGGATGATGATTCACAAAAACTTTTAGGGTGGTACTTCACACTGAATCACCCTATGATGATTCCCAAAGATTATTTGGGTGTTGATTCACATAAAATTGTTGGGTTATGATTCACATAGAATCGATGGGTGCTGATTCACACAGAATCACTCTTCATTATTCAAGTCTCATCCAGTCAAAGGATACCCACTCATAGAGTGCTTTTCTCTGGGAGAAACGTCTCCTCAATCCATTAGTCATATTTCAACTAGAAAGTATTCCCATGTATAATTTATCTAAGGATTCATTAAATCATAAGGGGTTTAATGAAACAGACGGTGCATCAACCGGATGCCTGGTCTGTATGATTTTATTATTTTAGTGTCGAGGGTATGATTAGATTCAGAGTCGATCAAACCTGGTCATACACTAAAATTCTCCAAGCCTCTCATAGAGTATCGCAAAATTACCTTCTCATTCCATGTATCCTGGGGCCATGGATGGTTTATCAAACAAACGTCTGGTTCACAAGATATAACCTTTTAAGCATATCTGGGCCCGAATGGGTCTAGGTCCAGTTTGGGTCGACCTGACCCGGCCTGGGTCTGACTCGGCCAGGCCCGGTCTAGCCCGGTTGGGCTAGGCTGTGGTAGGTTTATCCTACTTGGCTACGGACTGGCCTAGCCCAGCATGCCTGCTGGGTGCAGTATGCCAGGTGAAGTGGCATAGTGTTCTGGCGTGGCTCTCCAGCCATGTGGCTGCCATCTCCGCAAACGGCTCATGAAAAGCCATTCAGATCATCAATTAGCTCTTCTACATGGTCAGTGGGACCCACATCGCATAGGTTCCCCTCCAGCATCAGATCCATCACTACACCGCCTGACGGCGCACCGCCTCGGCAATGTGGTCAGTCGGTTGTTAGCCACCCCTTCGGGTTCTATGTGACGCTAATAATCTTCGCCATCTTCCACAACTGGAGAGCATCAGATGATTCCTTTAGTGCCCATTCTGGTTACCGGTGTCATGTCATCGGATCCTCTATGATCCATCAGGTGAGATCCATTGGTCTGTTTTTCTTCCCGCGTGCGCCTTAGAACCTCACGAGATTCCACCATCACTGCATGGCTCTTGGATTCCAGATTCTGAGGAGTTGTAAGTTCATCCCCCAGAAAAATGTGACGTGATCAATGTGGTGGAGTTTCTGGTCATTATTTATTTGGCCCACATCCATCTAGGTTAACATAATTTCATGTTGGGATAATTTATATTCATCAAGGATAACTTTAATAAAATAAACCCCCCATGTCGATTTGTTGGGGACGTCGCGGTGGTGAATTAAGTTTCTCTATTCGTGGAAGTTGTCGGTGTTCATCGTCGATTAACAAAATGATGTCCCTGATTCTATTCCATAGAGGAATATATCATGTCACATTCCCAGAGGTTCCTTTCTTGGTTAAGTCGTGTCAAAACACCACCTCGAGCCTTACTTAAATAGAGGGTGGATGATAGCCTAACTCAATAAAACATTAATGAGGTTCATTAGTTTGTTAATTAATTCACCTCTCGTCTTTCTCTATAAATTGGTTAAGAAAACAATTGTTCTACACATTAATCATCTACATATGTCGTTGGTCCCACCACCAACACTCAGAAGTTACAAAAACGAAATAAAATAAATTCGTTATGTTGTTTTATTATTTTTTGTAATGTCCAAAATTTATCTTTTTCTTCTGACCTAATATTGTCGAACAAAACCTTACCTTAATAAAATCTCGGCACTGTGGATTCAACGGTGCTCTAAGATTTCAATTCTGAGCACTGGATCAAATGATAGAAATCACATTCCACGTGTTTACTGAGCATACCTTAAAAAAAATTTAGAAATTCTTTCTAGGCACACCGAGCCTCATAATAAAGAACCGTCAAATTTTACAGACATGTAATAATCCCAAATAATTTATAAAAATATACATTGAATATTTGAGTCATTACACACATCCACCACCTCCTTTCATCACAACCCCAATGCTTGACCATACCAAGCCCACTTCCCCAATACACATCAATTCTCATAACAAAACACAAAATATATTTAGATTAATCATAGGATCTCTTTTAAATTTCTTTTCATTAATTAATTGAGTTATCTCACAATCCATTATATCTAGATTAATCTAATTCCTTTACTGACTATATGTAATTATGTTATTATATATTACATGTTTTCTAGAAAAAACAAAACTAGAATTCCACAATTTAAAAATTATAAATGAAAGGAATGGCCACTAAAATCATGATTTTAAGTGATTAATATATCCCATATTATTCATAAGATGAATAAGTAACAAAGAATCCTACATCTCACACATCACATTCCCCTGCCCATTTATATTTAATTTAAATCAATTCATTTATATTTAATAATATGGATTCATCCATCTCCACAAGGATACAAATTACAAACCCATCCCACATGATCCACATAAAAAAATAAATTAAGGAAGCCCTACATTCAAGGAATAATCCTTTCACATACTTATGAAACCAAAACACGGGGTACGTATAAGAGGAAACTTACTCCTTTACAATGAGCCAACTATAGCAGCATGTTCTATGAAACCAAGTAAGAAGGATTTGGAGCCTTACATATCAAAATATAATAAGTAATTAATTATGTGAATATCTCTTCATAGAAATGATATATTTATAACCAATGATATTTGAAATAGTTTAGTTGAAAATTAATGGAAGATCTCATTTAATCTATTTGTTTTAAACATTTTAAAGGAATCCAATATATTTTGAAACACAAGATATGATTGGTACATTATCAAATGGATTTAAAAATTATTATCAAAATTATTAAAAACTTTTCTCATCAAAAACAACATAAAAAGGGAAAAATAGAAGCAATTAGAAACACTATTCATGAGTCATCTCCAAAATGAGTCATTTCTAGAATGTGTCGTAGCCATGATGATTCACCACCCGGATGAGTAACCACCACAATGAGTCAACTCCAAAATTAACATCGATTAGGATGAGTTTACACTAGGATGCGTCATCGCATTGATGATTCACAAACCAGATGAGTAACCCCCATGAATTTTCACCCCCACTATGATTCAGATTCAAGATGATTCACAATAAGGATAAGTCACACCAATGACGAGTCACTACCAAGATGAGTCATCTGCAGAATGGGTTACAATCAAGATGAGTCACTTCTGGGATGAGTCTCCCCCATGATGAATCACTACTAGGATGAGATATCGCCCGAATGAGTCACTCCCTAAATGAGTCACTATCAGGATGAATCGCTAATATGATGTGTCATCACCTTGATGAGTCACCACTAGGATGATTCACCATTAGAAAAAAATGAAATTTGGAAAACTATTGGAATGACTCAAATGTATTTGAGTCACCACATACTAACCCTAGAAACCTCAATTAATAGATTCTGTTAAATTAATGGTATATAAAGTATGGTTCATTAAACTAAATACCTCTCAAACAATTTTCTCCATAAAAAATTCAAATCCATCCCCAATGTGAGGAGACGAAGGGACCAAATAACCTTCCCATGAGATACCTCTCAAGGATATCATTAATCTTGAAACACATCCACTAACTAAACTTGGTATCATAAACACTATAACAACTAAAGAAAATGGAATTCCTCCAATATAGATATAACAGCCCCAAGATTTGATAGTATATATATTCATAAATAATTTCAATTAATTCAAAATATTACATTTCTCATAAAATTATTTCATATTGTATATATCATATAAAATCCCATAGAGAAACAAAAACAAACTTTATAAATGCAGAATGAATTAAATAACATGTTTTTATAGAAATTAAAGAACATAAACCAATGAAATAGAAACTTGTCATTTTGAATAGTAGTGTGACCCGTAGGAATAGTAATGTGACAATTATAATGATAAAATCACAAATTAAATTATAAATAAAATATTTGTATTTTATTATTGAAAATTAGACATGTTTATATCATGGAATAAGTCAGTCAATGTTTTGAAAATGATAAATTATGTATTGGTTTAATATTTTATAATTAAATATAATTAATTCATATAAAATTTATTTACAAAAAAATTAATTAATATTTTGTTCTCTCGTGATAATAATATAATTTTTTAATCCCTTCATTAATTTTTTAATGTGTCACAATATCTGTCCTAGTTTTGAAATCATAATTTTTTTAATAAATGAGGATTTTAATTAAAAATTATATTTCACAAATTTATATAATTTTTTTAAGATTATATTCCATTTTTAAATTCATCACATTGAAATTATCCAATGTTTATTTTCTGAAAATTTCTTGAAATACAGAAATTTACTAATGAGCTAGTTAAAACATTGATTTCACTTAATTGACGTAACTTAAATTTTTTCATCCATAATGTATGAGTGACATTATCAATTCCAAAACATCAATTTTAGGCATCATATATTTAATTTGAAAAATTATTAATTAAAATATGATAAACTCAATTTCCAAAACTAAAATGTGTTTTCCAGAACCTAAAGTCAAAATTGGTTTTTGAAATATTAATTTTCCTTTTTTATTTCCACTTTTCTATTAAGTAAACCTATGTTCTTGAATTATAAAGGTATTTTAAAGTCTTAAAACCATTATATAATATTAATATATGACCTATATTAACATAAATTCACTATTACATGTCTCTCCTTTGATATAATATGTTATTTAATATTTTATACTCAAAATCCCCATCTACACAAGTATAAATATCCCCTCTCCCTTCCCTTGGGAAAATACTCATTCCATAAAATATAAAGCTAAATATAAGCCAAAATTCACACTTTTAATCCTCTTAGAATACCTATGTATGTTATCGTTCCATATTACTCTAATATCCAATGTAATTTTAGTGTTGTGCTAGAGTAGCCACACCGATAAAAGAGTATGTTTCCATTAGCTCTTAATCTGTTTCTTCTTCTCCTTCTTTTCCCATTTAATTTAAGGACCATATACACAAAAATTATTTGTTCATTAATATAACATGATTTTAATTAATTTAACAAACTTTATGTGTTATATATATTATATATATAAATTTTTAAATCCCTTTTCCCTCTCTTATTACTATATCTCGTTAAAGGTTGGTTCATCGCCTACAAAGACACTGCCAAATACAATTCTTATAACCACCCTCATGAAGATAATGTATTAATATTAATTAATATATAAATATCTAATTACATGTATTAAATGTTTCTTGAATCAATAATACTAATGTATAATTTACATTTAACAAAATAATGAACTCGTGGAAAAAATTGGTTTTTAAGAGAAACATGATATCAAAACATTCCAATTTCATCAAAAAAAATATAATCTCATAATTATAATTTAAATATAATATTATAAATGGATATAATTAAAATATAAATTAGATTTTAACGATATAAATTTTTGTTATTTAGGAGGTATAAAAGTGACGTAATTAATAATGAATTAAGGTATGGTACTTCTTCTCAATTTCCATTTCATTGTGACTAACATGGTATTGTGAAAAAATTATTTTTTATGTGGCAAATCTAATACCCATTTTAGATAATTTTTTTATTCTAAATATTATTTCTATGAAATATCTTTATTCTTATATAATGGATATGATTATTGTATAAGTAATATAATAATTTTCATTTGATTTATATTTTGAATGTCGTTTTAAATCGAGAAATATTGATGAATTTGTATCTTATACTCCATATAGATATTTTTATACATAATATTGTTCTTGAATTAAATTTAGGTATGAATATTTTTTTGAAATTGTAGTGAAGAGTGGGGACTATTATATCCCCTCGATACAGCGACAGAGCTCATGAGATAAAATAATTGGTGACAAAACCTTAGTGTTTTTTTCTTAACAGAATCATATGGGTATATACCCACAGACAAAACCAATAATGATTAAATGATTTTTCATGTTCCAGACACATTAAATCCAAATAATATTCATTTTCCTTATTCTGTATTCTATTATTACATTCCATGAGGTTTTGACATTGACAAAATCTATGGATGCATTATCATTCTCAGCGTATTGATGGTTTGTGTTTTCTAGAATATTTACCTTTACATAATATTTTTATTAATATTATTAGTTCACTTAATTTCATTTTATATAACCCTTACTAATTATTTTATCTCATACGTTTATTTATTTTTCATCATTAGTTTGTGAAGATGAAATCATTGAATATGTGACAAGGAAAATTCTATTATCTGTTTGTATATTATATGTTTAATTACCAATGTAATAAGAGAACCATGAATATATATTGTTTCATTAAGGTGATTAAATTGATTGATCATTTGTTTTTGTGATATCTTGTATTTATTACATTGTATTAAAATAACCACCTACTCTAGGATATTGGGTTTAGTGTTGTTACAGTTTGTATTAGAAGAATTTTAGTAGAAATCATGGGAACTATATTTCGAAAGAATTGTTTAGGGAAAACCCTAAAATAGGCATTTATGGTAATCATAGAATAATATCCTATAATTTTTGTATGTTATATGTTATGTAGCCCTTCCCTGGAATATATCTGTATCTAGATAATACAAGTGGACGTGGTTATGGAATAGTTGTACATCGGGGTTACAACCATAACAAGGTGTCCCAGACCTGAATCTAGGTAACCTCGTACATGTCAATGAGAATTAATATTAACTTAGTTTGACACACCTAGGGTAAAATCTTAGGATATTTCAAATTTTCATTACAAACCATTATGATAGATTTAAAATTAAATATATCCCCAATGAAACTATTTTATGATTATGATATTATTTATGGATAAATTTTCAATTTATGTTAAGTGTTTTTCTAGATAGAAATTTTACATCATTATTCAAAAACTAATTTGTTGTATGCTATTATTTAGAAATAGATCCTAATTTAAGGGATGGAATCAATACCTGATGACAATGTATGGATTTTCCCATTTAGGAATTTCACACAATTTTTGTTGGAGCTGAACTGATCAAGACCATATTGGGATAGCTGACTCATGTCATGAAGAATCACCATACTATAACTATACTAGATTGTTTCATTAATCAGATGCCCCCATCTGTTAGTGGGAATACTAATCTAGAGGTATATGATAAATGGATATAGTCTATGTAAAATATATTTAGGTAATTGATTATCAATTAAAAATAAATGTTAATACTATAAGAATATTTTCTCAACGGTGATTTTGATCAATTATGGTCTTTGATCAACATTACTCATGAGGAAGAGGAAATAGAAGACATTAATTTGATAAGATTTAAGGAAATACTCAATAAAAAATACTTCCATCATGATAAATGAATTGAAATATAAATTAAATTCCTTATATTAATGAAAATGGATGAAGATATTATTGTGTAGTATGAGCCTACCTTAAAAATAATATCAATGTATGTTATATTTTACATATGTGAATTTAAATAAGAGTTTGATCATTTCATTGAAGACCTTATAACAAGTCTCCTAATTGAACTGTCTTCAAAAAAAAATTCATGATATGATGAAATAGTGTTATGTTCTATAAAAATGGAGAAGTAATTTTCCACATCATTTAAGTTAAAAAATAATAATGATAAGAGGAGGTAATCTGTTATCCATTAAAAGTGAAAAGTGTCAAAGAAAAAAAGGGAATGATGAAATTTCAATTTTCTCAAAATTGTGGAAATAATCATCTTGGAAAATTTATGAAGTGTGTGAGAGTTTTATATAAGTTTAGTTTAAAGGTTCATCGAGCTAAAAGCTACATGGGGAAGAAAAAAATCAATTATTTTAAATGATTCAACTGTTAGGAAATGGGGAATTATCCAAACAAATTTACAAAGACTTGTGAGAATCTACCAAAGAAGTTTCTAAGGGGGGATGGCTAGGTTTATGTGATCACCACTATAGATATTGATGTTTCTAATAATGTGGTTTCAAGTAATTTAATAATTTATTCAAACATAAGAAATGATTTTTTTTTATTCTAGATATTCTTATTCTTTTATATATTTTTATTTTTCTAAGAAAATTTTTCATTTCCATTTTGATTAAATAAAAGTGTTTTCAGTCAAACCTTCAATGGAAAATATTGTTACAGTAATGATGTGTTAGTCATTCCACTTTTTAACACAACATTTTGATTAAGTTTCAAACCTTTTCATCGTGACTACGGTCTATTTTGATATAATCCTTGGTATGGGTGGATTTAAAACCATGATGTGAAAATATATCACAAGAATAAGAAAGATAAAATTTCTGAGTAATATATAGAATTTCATATATTTAGAGTAGAAACATCAGCAACTGGTTATTATCAAGATCCAAATCCAGTAGCATTACAAAATAAAATTCTTATGTTGGAAGGGAAGGAAAAATCTAAGGATGAATAATTACAACTTCAAGTTAAGTATCTACTAATTGTGAAAGAATATGTTGAAGTATTTCCATCAGATTTACCTAAACATCATTCATTATGGGAAGTTATGTTCTCTATTTATTTAATTCATGGTGGTAGACATATAAAAGATACTCACTATAGAATGGACACTATTTAATTAGTTGAAATGATGAAACAGATAAAGGAATTTGGTGACAATGAATTTATTCAACCTACTGTTTTTACATGGTGATCTCGAGTTCTCCTTTTCAAAAAGTTGAATGGATCCTTGAGGTTGTGCATTAACTATAGAGAATTCAATGATTTTAAAATAAATAGAAATACTATATTCCATTCATTTATTGTTTATTTGATAAACTTCATAGTGCTCAATATTTTTGGAAGATTAATCATCGATCTGGATTTGGTCAATTGCGTGTGAGGAATGAAGATATTCTGAAGACAATATTTCAAACTGGGTATGGAAATTATGAGTTTATAGTAATTCCATTTTGAATAACCAATGAACCCTCTTTTTTAATGGATATAATGAAAATAGTTTTCATGTAATATCGTGATGATTCTTTTGTGGAATTTATTAATGATGTATTGATATATTTCAAAATATATGAAGACCATGAGATAAACATTCGTTTTGTTCTTGAGACTCTTATAAGAAAATATTAATATAGTAAGTTTATGAAGTCTGAATATTGGATACAAATTTTTTTTCGTGGATATATTGTCCCTATTAATGGAATATAATTATATACTATAAAGTAAAATTAAATACAATAATGGAATATTCCAAAAAAACATAACCTATGTACATAGTTTTATTGGATTACCAGGTTACTATTGACATTTAGTTCAGAATTTTTCCCGAATTTCTAACCCACTAACCAATCTCACGCATAAAGGGTTGATGATTTTTTGTAAAAAGAATGTGTATAATGTTTTAAAAAATTGAAGATAAGACTATTCAATGATTTAATTTGTACTCTTATATCTAGAAATGTTGGGTTTGTGATATACGGTGATGCATCAAAGAATGGAATATTTTGTGTCCTTATGAATGATTATAAAGTTATTTCCTATACATCAAGGAAGTTCATGACACGTGAAAAAATTATCCGACTCATGATCTTGAGTTAGCATCCATAATCATTGCTCTAAAAATATGAGGACACTATCTATGTGGTTAAATATTATTGATACATTCATATCACATGATTTTGAAATACATTTTTATCAAGAATGAACTCAACATGAGGAAAAGTAGATGTCTTGAGTTACACATGGTTTATGACTGTTCAATACACAACCACCCAAGAAAGGAAAATAAAGTAGAAGTAGCATTATGTAGGAAATATCATGTAATTATATCCCAAATTAGGATTGATAAAGAACCTATGTTTATAGATCAATTAAATATAGATATGTTAATTTTTATGGAAGGGGTAACATCATTAAATTTTCAAATTACTGCTAAACTATATTTACAAGATAAGATAAAAATACACAATATGATGATGAAAATCTTCAAAACAAAATTAAATCTGTTAAGGATGGATGATTGGTTAGATTTTTGTATGAGGATGGAGTTCTAAAATTTGGGATGTGGTTATGTGTTTCATCAATACATGAGAAAAATACAAAACTATTAGATACCGCTTATTGGTTAAATTTCTCTATGTATCCTAGTTATACCAAGATGTATAGAGATTTGAAAAAAACTATTGTGGTATTACATGATTCAGGATATCGTTGACTATTTGTCAAGGTGTCTAGATTTTCAAGAAAGGATAGTGAAGAGAAAACATTCTAGAAGAGTCATGAAACCTATAATTATTCCTATGTGTAAGTGGGATGACATCATGATGGACTTTTTCAGAGGAATACCAAGGCCACCTGGAAGGAATGTGGAAATATGGGTTATTACTGATCATATTATAATGCCATCACATTTACTTGCTATAAGAGATTATTTACCAATTTATAACCTAGTATTACTCTATATTAATGAAGTCGTAAGATTTTATATTTCACCTCTATCTATTTTTTCCAATCAAGAATCACGATTTACATAAATTTTTTTTGGAAGAGTCTTTATATGTCATTGGATACTGAGCTTCATATGACTACTAATTATCACCCTCAAACCAAAGGATAGTATGAAAGGACTATTCATACATTAAAAGGCATGATGATATCATGATCACATCACTTCCAAGGTATAAATAATCAATACTTACCATTGGTATAATTTTCCTAAAATAAGAGTTTCTATTCTAGCATTTAAATGGCACTATATGAAGAATTGTATGGAAAGAGATGTCGAACTCCAACTTCTTGGGATGAAGTGTCTAAGAAGAAACTTATAGTCCTAGAACATATAGAAGAGACAAATAAAAAGGTAATTTCAATTTCATAAAATATTAAATTTGATCAAATATAACCAAAGAGTGTTTCTAACAACCATATAAAGGATATGGAATTTCAAGTGGTAGATTAGGTAATTCTAAAAGTATCTCCACGGAAGGGTATCTTAATGTTTGTATTGAAAGAAAAAACTGATACCTAGGTACATTGGACCATTTCAAATTCTAGAAAGAATTGGATTTGTATCATACCATTTATAAATTCCCCCAAATATCCCCAAATTACATTATTTGTTCCACATTTCATTATTAAATATGTACATGAAAGTAACAACACATTCACTCTCCTTTGAATAAATATAACTTGAACCTGATTTTTCTTACTATGAAGATCCTATCGATATTCTTTACAAATGTGAAAAATTATATATAAATAAGATGACTAGAATTGAAAAGGTTATTTGGAGAAACCATAAAATGGAATAAGCAACATGGGAACAAGAGTATTTTCTGAAGAACAACCACTCTCGTCTATTTAGAAGGAAATATTCTTCAAATTATTGTTGAAGATATTTCTAAAGGAGGGAAGAATATCACCACTAAAGATTTAATGGTAGGTATATTCATAAATAATTTCAATTCATTTGATAGATTAGATTTCACAAAAAAATAATTCTACATAGTATAAGTCATATGAAATCACATAGGGAGCACAAAAAAACTTTATAAATGAATATTGAATGAAATAAGAGGTTTTTCTAGAAATTATGGAACATATACCAATGAAACTGTAACTTGACCATTGGAACATAAATGTGCCTATTAGGAATAGGAATGTAACTATTAGAATAAAAACCCCATGTATGAAATTATAAATAAAATTTTAGTATTTTATAAATGAAAATATGACATATTTATTTCATGGAATATGTTAAATGAATGTTTTCAAAATGATAAATTAAGTGTTGGTGAAAACTTTTACAAATAAAAATAATTATTTAAAAAAATTGTTTAAATAAATTATAATTATAAATTGTACTTTAATGTTCTTATGATTATAAGATAATTTCATAACAGCTTGATTAATTTTTTCAAATTGTCACAAAATCAATCATAATCTTAAAATCAGTATTTTTTTAATAAATGATGATTTCAATTAAAAAATAAATTTCTATTATTTAAATTGTTTTTCAAAATGTATTTCATTTTTTTAATTAATAATGTATTAATTATTGAAGGGTGATTTCTAGTATTTTTCTATAATACTTGAATTTTTTGATTAATAGTAAAAATATAGTTTTCACTTAGCAGGTGTAACATAAATTACATCATTCGTGTTGTATTAATGACATAATAAATTATAGAACATCATGTTCATCTATAATATATTTAATTTGAATAATTATCTATTAAAATAATTTAAACTCAATTTCCAATCCTAGAAATTATTTTCCATAACCTAATGTCCAAAGTAGATCCTTAAAATATTAATTTTTCTTTCTTTCTAATTTAGTTTTCAATAAATTAATGAATTCCATTTATAATGGAGTTTTAAAGACTTCAACGCATTATATTATATTAATATAAGATTTATATCATAAAAAATATCTATTAAAAGTATCATGTTTGATATAATATTCTATTTAACATTTTATACTAAAAATCACCCTCTCCTCATTTATAAATAACCCCTCTCCCTTCCTTTGGAAAACCACACATTGTACCCTTTCCAATGCCAATGATCTAATCACATCCTCAATATTAATATTCTTAGAAGACCTAGGGACGATCTAGTTCTGTCCAACTCCAATAAAAAAATTTTATTTAGTGTCATATAAGAGATGCCACAACGAGAAAAGAATAATTTTTCATCAACTCTTCCATCATTTATTCTTCTCCATCTTAATTTCACATTTCATTGCAAAAGAATATACTCTAAAATTAATTATATAGTAATTTTAAATAATATTAATTATTTTCAGCAACTTCTTGTATTATATATATGATATATATA
The DNA here is from genome assembly GCA_963277665.1 of Viscum album. Classification (NCBI taxonomy): domain Eukaryota; kingdom Viridiplantae; phylum Streptophyta; class Magnoliopsida; order Santalales; family Viscaceae; genus Viscum; species Viscum album. The sequence continues at coordinate 1,602,265,281 of OY728161.1, read as the reverse complement.
AATTTTTCATTCCTTTTTCATGCTCTTACGACAATGTTACGTTAAAGGTCGACTAACCACCTATGATGACATTGCTAAAACAAATTCTTAAACCCAACATCATGGATGGACTATATAAATTTCATATAAAATATAAATATTTAATTATATGTATTAAATTCTTCTAGAATTAATTATACTAGATTATTTTTTACATTTTAAAAAATAGATAGATCGAGGAAAATATGGAATTATTCAGAGAAACATGATATCAAAATGCATCAATTTTATAAAAAATAATTAATAAATATAATATAATAATTATAATTTCCAAATGGTTATATAAATGACTATAATAAACATACATATTAGTATATTAATAAATAATATCTTTATTCAAAAATAATTAAATAGACGTAATTAAGCAATAATTAATGTAAGGTACTTTGTCACAGAATCCATTTCATTAAGGATTACTTTTTATTGTGCATCTAATAAATTTTTTGTTTTGTATATACTCCCCATTTAAAATCATTTGTCATTTGAAATTTTTTTTCTATTAAATATCAATATTATTATATCATGGAAAATATTGTTGTCTTATTCGTACCCCATTTTACATATAATGTTTATTTTGAATGACATTTTATCATAGGAAATATTGATGAATTAATGTCATAAACTCAATATGGATTTTTGATAAGACAAATTTTTATGAATTAAATATACCAATGAAGAACTCATTAGAATTTCAGAATCAAGAAGGGCCTGTTATAGCCCCTCGATTCTTCAACCAGTCTCATGAGACAAAACAATTGGCGACAAACCCTTCATATTTGTTACCAAACAAAATTAGACAAGTATCTACCCGTAGACATAAATCACCTTTATGGAATGATGTTTCATTTTACATTAACCTAAAATCCAAATAATAATATATTTCATTATTCATTATTCATTTATTAATTTCCATGATGTTTTCACTTGGACAAAATCTATTGATTAATTTTCATTCTCAATTTATTGATGGCATGTGTTTTCTAGATTAGTTACCTTGGAATAATGTATATTCCTTATAGTACATAAATTAATTATTATTATCTTATTTGACCCTTAATAGGTGTTTGATAATTCCCTTTTATTCTTTCCTTCCCTAGGCTGTGAAGATGATATCATTGACTAAGTGAGAAGAAGAAGTATATTTTATTTTATTATGTTATATGTTTAATTATTGATGTAATAAGGGAACAATGTATATATATATTGTATCTTCAATACTACTAAATTGATTGACCCTTGGTGGTATGATCTCCTGTATCTATGTCATTTTAATAAGATGATTTCCAAATCTGGGCTATTGGGGTTATGGTTCATATAGTAGGAATCTGCCTCCATGTCAATATATAATCCATATCCGGCAGCGCTGACTCGCCTTCTCAAGTTCAATCACATCATAGTAAAATGTTTCTTTATTAGGAATCATTTCTTCCTTTTTTTCCCCATGTTATAACATTATCACATGTAATAAAACACCTAACACACAACGGGGAAAACACATTTTAGAAAAAACACCAAGGCCCGAACTACACATCAAAAAATCAGAGAAGGGAAAACATAAAAAAACTCTCGGTACTGGACTCACCTCTGCATCTCATGATCTTATGTACTCTCCTCCAGGAAAAAATTGCTGCATTGAAGAAAAACTAGGGGAATATTTCATCCTATCAACACCTTCTGTTGATAGTCTTGGAGCTTCACTTAATGATCCAATAAGGTCGCATCATCCTTGATATAAAACTCTTCACAATCAATGACATGGTAGTAGTCATGAAGATATTGATGGTGTTGAGATACATGGAAGACATCATGGATCCTTCCCTACCATATTTAAATGTCAACTATTATTCCACCTCTCTAACTAAATCCAACACCTCGAAAATTATAACAAATTGGGTTAAGATATTACTCCCTGTCTCAAATCTATAATTCCCATATTTAGGGAAAACCTTCAAGGACACATGGTATCTAAACTCTAACACTAAGGTCCTCCTCCTATTATCAACAGAAGACTTATTATGGTCCTGTTTTTCTTTCATCCTCTCGCAAACCATCTAAAACTTCTATTTTGTGCTATAAAACACCTTATGACCAAGAACTGTTTCTCCCCTAACCTCCGTCTACCACAAAAAAGAACAACATAATATTCCACACAAAGGCTAAAATGGATCTATGCCATTGAAAGAGTGTTAATTATTATTATAATACAACACAAAAAGGTGTAGGTGTTGTTACTATGATCCACCAAAGTCCAAAACACATTCCTGCAACATATCATCCATCGTCTGGATGGTATGTTCCATCTTTCCATCTATGTGAGGGTGGAATGTTGTTCAAATGATCAACTGAGTTATAAATGTATAGTAAAATTCCCTCTTGACTTGTGACATGAAACATGTTTCCTGATCCATGAAAATGGACCTTGAAACTCTATATAGCCATAGAACTTCCTCAATAAACCTTTTTTTCCAAAACATCCACTATTCCAGACTCTTTGATTGCTTGGAAGTGAGCTGATTTCAAAAGTGGATCCAGAATCAACAAAATAACATCACAACCTCCCTTATGTTTGGGTAACCCTTTGAATATATCCATTGATATGTCATCCCATTCCCAATCAAGAACATACAAGATCTAAAACAGACCTCTAGGGACATAATGCTCAACATTTACCTTCTAGGATACAAGACACCATTCCCCATACACTACCACTTCCCATTTCATTTTGGGAACCAAAATAATGTCTTCAAGCTCTGGTACATTTTTAGAAACTCATGGGTGTACTGCTAAAGGTGATATATGAAATCACATGAATCACTCCCTCATTAATTTATACTATAAAAACATACAATGAAATAGAATTATGTTCTAACCATCCCTCTAGAGTATAGCCAAGGAAAATATGATCGCTCAACACCTCTTCCTCCAAGTCTCCCAACTAAGACTCCTCCACCTTCTCCATTAGAGAATATTGAACTATCATCTAAAATAAGCATACTCTACCACCATCCACCCTTTAATCTATGTTTTTTTCAACCAACTCATCCATCACTCTCCATGAATACATAGGATCCAAAACGATATCCTTCTATGGTTTTCTTATCAATGAATCAGTCATGAAATTATTCTTTCGTGATGTGTTGGACTTCTCAAAAACAAATCCATAAAAAAATTCCATCCATAATTACTACTGTATATTCATATCATTCAAAGAAAATAAATACTTCAATATATTTTGATCCTTTAAGAAAACAAGGAGTGCTCTAATAATGTAATGTCACCAAAACTTTATTGAAAGTATAACTATCTCTTACTCTAGATCATGGGTTGAATAGTTACGTTCGTGAGGATGTAACTTCCTGGACCAATAAGTGATCACTTAATTTTACTAAATCATGATTAACCCTAAAATAATATGGGACGCATCATAAAAAACATCAAACAACACACCATCCTCTGATATCTTATCCACTAGATAAAATAACAATATCCCATTTAAGTAATATCATGAATCCTGAAACTAATCATTCCATACCAAATAATTTTACTTCCTGGTCAATGTTTTCTATGGTGATGAAACTTGAGATAAATCAAGAAATAACCTTTGATAATATATTGTGGGATGAAGGATACTACAAACCACTAAAACATTCGTAGCTGCTACCTAAGAAATAATTACCTAATCCTTTAATGGGTCTACAAACATGCCTTGTTGAGACACCACATACCCTAGGAGAGGAACCACTCATGTTCAAAAATTGTACTTGGGAAACCTTCCATGGTTCTGGTGGAGATGATGAAATAATAAAACGACTCGGATATCCTAAACATGCTCCATGTATGAACCTATGTATATCAGGATATCAATGATGAATATGAAAACAAACTAATCTAGGAACACATGAAACATAGAGATTATAATACTCAGGAACATATCGAGTGAATTTGTAACATTAGACTGGATGAATACAAAATCAAGGTACCCATAAATACATCCGAAGGAATTCATCAGGATATCTCCCACATTCTTCCTCGATAGGTGATGTACAGATTGTATATAGATATTAGAAAACCAATATTCCCCTCTCAGATTGATGAGAAGAATGTCTATCCTTGGAGGACGGTAACCATTTTCAATCATCACGTCATTCAATTTCTGATAGTCTATGCACCTCCACAGAATACTATATACCTTCTTTGAGAACAACACTAGATCACCAAACTGTGAAATATTTTTCTACATGAAACCCTTCTACATTATATAATATATCTAACTCCTCAACTCCTGTGACTCAGAAGGTGTCATCCTATAAAGATCCATCAAATTCAGATAACTGATAGGATGCAAGTCAATGTTAAACTCAACATCTCGTCTAGGTGGTAGTGTAACAACCTCCTAGGGGAATACATACAAGAATTCACAGACAACCCTGAGAGCCTCCTCTATCCTTGTTTCTATATATTTTGTAGAAAAATCACTAAAAAATGAAATAAGGGACTCCAAAAGATAATTTCCTTTCATACAATCCCTTTTATCTTCAAATATCACATGTTTTCCATCTACATTTGAAAACACAAGTCTCCTTTGAAAGTATTCGACAATAGAATGTACCAAATAGAATCATTCGATGCTGAGGATGACATATTATTTTTTCATATCAAATTGTAGGAGGCCCATACATTACTACATCTATCCCATAATCTATATATATCCTTGAAATACATCAATCGAACTGTTCTATCCTTTTATTGGCATAGTCAACAACTTGGGAATGTAAATATTCTCTATGTATGTTCTCAAAGAATAGACCACAGTGGTTTACACAAATAAGTGGAAATATTCATAATCAAAAAAATTCTAGATAGGTTAGATTAATATTTTATAATACCCCTAACGATCATTATCCCATATGGTGCTGCTACCTCTATTATAGGAAATTGATCATGTCCAAATCTTTTTCCTCTCTGATGATGGCCTCCTCCATTACCACACTTGTTTCGAGCTACCTTGTCTTGAATAACACCCTATGATTGGCCTCTATATGGCTCATCTTACCTATTAAAACCATAAACATACTTACCAATTGTTGGAATGACTTCACGATTTTCTGCTACTGAGGCTGATGCTAAACCTATGCACCATGGAAAAACTGAGCTCATGAAAAAACTGTGGATTAGTGTTGAAGAATAATGTGAACCAAACATAATAAACACATTGGACCCAAGCCCACATGAAAGTTAAAGAAACCATATGGTTGAAAGGAATGCTTCCATGTTTGACTCTCGGTTGGTCAAAACCACGAGGGCCCAGACACCTAAGGCTTTCCCCCAAAAAATCTTCAATTTATGGATCCTTGTCAATTCCCCTCTCAGAGAAAACCTCTTCACAAGTTCAGCTGATCTATCACCTATACCTTCATAAGAACTTATAGATATGTTGGAAATGTAAAAGGATTAATATCATACTAGATTGAAGGATGGAATGCCTCCTCATGATGCCTCACTCGGGACTCCTCAACTGGGAAAAGATTAAGGGAAAATCATCAGCGGTCCTTCAACATGATCTAAATACCCCGTATAGAAAAGCATCCCTACTGAAGGGAGAGTAGATCACACTACCTCTCAGTCTTCATGGACGATGAAAGGAACTCGATGACAAACTCCTTCTAGTATTTTCCCCAAGAAACAGATTCCTCCCTCTACTCACCAAGGTAAAAGGTCCCTCATTGATGCGTTATTCCTTGCATATGGAAAACCATCAAAGGGACCATGTACTCCACATGGCCTTTGATAAAAATGAAAGTGATATCTAGATTCTCTATCCAAATCTCTATTTCCTTATCATATATTCTCTACTTATACTTTCCAACGAATTAGATAAAATTTCACATTTTCCTCTTCTAATGATCGTCCTTTTAAGCCAGATCATCCCTTCGTCGATAAACCGGGTCAGTCTACTGAACCTCCACTACATGAGCCACACAAGAATGACGAACAATAGCCTTATCTAAGGGAAAAACACGGACTTACAGACCCGTTAGTATTTATTTTCATTATTATATATCTTAACTAATTTTAATCTATTTAATTTATTTGATCCATTTTGATTTTAGACAAACAACCAAATTCTAACAAGAACACATTTTATCCTAATTCATGTACAAATCCAAGTATTCTACCCAGAATGTAGTCCCATATCACATAGTCATTCAATAAGATCATATTTCAGGCACTAGATCATGAGGGTGCTAAAATCTCTTGTCCCAGCTAGTTACCCTAGCCTATGACACGCACCATAGTAAACTCACATAGTTTCTATTCCAATCCAAGCATTCATCGATCTTCCTAACTATGAAATCCACCCTATCTCTCAACCATCACCTCTGTTACCACTAAGAAATGAACTCCTCCCACAAAATATACTACAGTGAGGGGAGAGTGATAGTGGCCATTGATTTCCACCTTCATTAGGCCTCAGGTTGGTGACTAGCTCCAAGGGTGTAGAATTCTCATAATATGGGAGTCATTACCCTTTATAAGAATAAAAGGATGGTAGATAGTATGTATCAACCATAGTCAACTCCATTACATATATATATTAAACAAAAAATACTATCCCATAATGAATTTTTAAATAAAAATGATACAAATAAAAGTATTCAAATTAAATATCCAAGAAAACTAGACTAGCAAAACATCCACTGTCCAAGGGTATGGCTATAAATACCTAGAACAGTCCACATAATCCTCCTAGAATACCAAAAATAGTTATATATATAGGGTGATCATACATTAATACTTATTAGGAAAACTAAAGACTCTCAAACACAATTTCAAGGAGAATACTAATGATCCTATGAGAAAATAGCAGTACCAAACAGCCCCTGACATGTAAACTAAACATAAACCCATCCTCATGAAGACTCACTTTACAAATAATGAATCCATGTAATATATTATAACATAATGAACAATGATGATAGGGTACCCCGCACCACTTTCACATTTATTATCCACTCTCACATCCCAATATCAAAAATCATGGTGATATCGTATATCTTGAGTTTATCGCAATACAACCCGCCTGCAAAAACATATGCCACGCCTCACAACACATACTTCCCACACAAACAAGGGACACACATCACATCATGTCACATTGCATCCTTCCTGCACACACTTGTCCCACACACAAATCTCATCCCAAATACACCTCAGACAACACATCACAACTCATCCAAATGTCATCTTTGACCACACCTCACAACTTTCTCAAACACACATGGCCCATTATCACCTGGAAGTGGGAGTGGGGAAGAGTGGGTGGAAATTCATCAATCCTACCACATGGATTTTTGGAAATAGTCCCCACACATGACTATGTAGGTGTCGGCAGATATTCCTCAGTGTGGGTGGGGTGCATAGATAAATCACATTGAAAATACAATATGTTCATACATATATATAAAGCCACAGAAACTCATGATTTAATGTACCAAACCTTATGGACCATTATAATAACAAAATTTGATAATTGATGTGTCTAATGGGATGCCAGAGATCTTTTCCAGATTTGTGATTAATTTCAATAGTTTTCAAAATTCGTAACTTTCTAATGGTGATTCATCCACATGGTGACACATCCACGTGGTGACTCATCCTTTATGTGAATCATCTTAGTAGTGACTCATCCTGGTAGTGACTCATCATGTCTATGAGTCATCATCGAAGTGAATCATTCTATTGGTGATTCATCCTGGTGGTGACTCGTCCTAGTGGTGACTCATCATGACAACGAAACAACCATGTGGGGACTCATCCTGGTGGTGACTCATCCTTGTAGTGACTCATTTTGGAGTAGAGTCATCATGGTTGCGACTCATCCTCATAGTTAATCATCCACACAAAGAATCGTCCTATCCATGACTTATATAAGTGGTGACACTTCCTAGAAATGACTCATCCTAGTGGTGAGTCATAATGGCGGTGACTCATCCTGGTGGTTACTCATGAACCATTATTCAAATTTCAACACGATTCTATATTTTACTTCTATTTTTTATAGAAATGGGTTTAATAACATAATTACTGAATTTTAATGCCGTTAAAAATGGATCAATCATATTTTGATTATATGAAAAAATATATATTCCTTTAAAACATTAAAATGCATGGATTTAATAAGATCGTCCTTTAATGGTCAACTAAACCATTTAAATTCCCATTGGTATCATGTCTACACTTTCTAATGTGAAGATATTCACTTTGTTTGCTACTTATAATTTCTCAATAGAGAAGGCACAAAATCCTTCTTACATTGAGTCATAGAATGTGATGTTTTATTATGTTGTAAGTCACACATTCCATGTTGTAGTTTCCTCCGATACGTACCACTTGTTTTGGTTTTGTAAGTTGGTGAAAGGATTCTTCCTTCTATGTAAAATTTAATCTGTATATTTTCTTATGTGTATCGAGTGGGATGGGTATAATTGTTCTCCATATAGAGATGGTTGGATATGGATTATGAATGATTAAAAATTTTGTTTGAAATAAATATAATGGGGAAGGAGAATATGATTTATTATCATAAAATTTCATGGTTATTTAATAATCTTATGAATTGTATGAGCTAAATAACCCTCTAAAAATTAGGGTCTTTTGTTGTCCTTAATTAAACATATAACTTCTTAAATTGTGGAATTATTGTTTTTTGTTGATATTAAACATATAATATGAAATAGGATAATTATTTATATCCAATTAATGAATTATATGCCAAAAAATATAATGGCATGTGTGATAACATCCTTAATTAATGAAGTAAAATTTAAAAGAGGTCATTTTATAAATATGACAATATTTTGTCTTATGGTATGAGATATGATGTGTATGGGGGATGTGGGCATGATATGTTATGCAATGGGGTTGTGATGAAATTTGGTTTTGGATGTGGTTATTGAGAAGTTTCAATTATTCTTCTTATTGTGTGTGGTTTTGTATTAGGTTCCCAGTTGATATGGATGGAAATATTAATGAGAATAGAAAATTAATTGAAATACATGTTTTTATTGGATTTGGTTTTTAATTAAGAATCATTAAAATGGTCTAACAATAATTAAATACTAAAATTGAATTGTAGATTTTGTTCTTCTTATGTGGGGTTGTGCATTTTGTATTCATAGCAGACGTGGGGGAAGTTGTGAATTGGTTGGTGATCTTTTCGTAATATCAATTAGTGTGTATAGTGTGTAATTATATATATGTATGCATACACTGCATTTTACTTTATATATATATATATATATATGCACCCCATTTACATCGAGAAATATGTTTCGATACTCAAACAGTCTTGTGGTGGTGTATTTCCCAACATCTCAGTGGGAGGATGGATGGCTGGAAAATCACACTACCATACACCCTCTTCTAAGTGATGATGGCTCAGGTGTCTTTGGGAAAGTTGTGAGGTGTGGTCTCCTGTGTCTTCAAGATAAGTCAGGATGTCTGGTCTTATGTGTCTTCAGGATGAGATTCTATGTGTGTCCTGGGTGTGTGCTAGTGGGGTATTATGTGACATGATGTGATGTGTTCTCTAGGTGTTTTCATATGGGATGTGTTGTGAGGTGTACCCATGGTGTGTAGAGGTGGGACGTGATGTAATAAATTTAGAATAGGTGGTAGCACCATGATGTTTCTTTTTTAGGGTGTGAGATCATCTAATTATTGGGAAAGTGTTGTGGTATACCCTACCCTCAATGTTCTTTACGTTATAACATGTTACTTGCATGTTTTTTGGTGAGAATGCCTTGGTGTGGTTGTGATAATGGTTATTATACATGTTAGACGATGTTTGGTTCGACTGTTTTTTCATTGGATAATTTTTATTCTCCTTCCGCTTCTGCATGAGATACTTTGGTTTCCATAATTACTATACCTTCCTTGTGACCCAAAATATATAAAATTTATTTCAGGTTACCTAGAGAATTATCTAGACCGTGATGGTCATTAGTAATTGTACCATTGGGCATTTTATGTTTTGTTTCTCTATTTTTTTTGTTATTTACATTGGATAGTTTTATTTGTATCCGTTTTATTTACAAATGCATTATGGGATGGTTTTTTTCTTAAATATATTTCATGCAATTTTGTATGGTAGATAAATACTATATCTTGATATTTTTTTCTTGTAATGTGTAATGCCTCCTATATTGTTTGATTTGTATACCCTAGGTGCCTGTCTCCAACCTAGGTGCTACTGGAGGTGGGGCTCATGGGTCATTATCTCTCTCCCCCCATTGACGTATCTTTGGTGGGAGGGGGTCATGATATTTAATATATTATATCTATTTTTTATATAATTATGGTTATATGTATGTATACAATATTTTCATAACTTAGTTAATCCAATTCATACATACAATTATTTTAGTTAGGTTATAATGAAAACATTTAAATAATAATATTTAGTTTTTCATTTGAGCTTAGTGATTCATATCTTATATGCAATCAAAAATAGCCTATTATTCTAAAACATTAGATTTTACATATTTAATATAATATTTTTAGTATGTTATCTCTCATAACCATATTAGGTTATATACTTCACCATTTTTTTTAAAAAAATAAAAGGGGGAGAAGATTTATGTTTTGAAAAAGTGTTTTAGAAAAAGACATCAAATTATATATATTGATGATTAATTATTTAAAGTGGGAATATGAGATTAAGTGGGAGGTTTCTGAATGAAAAAAATGAATTTTTGAGATTTATTGTGATATTTATTACAGTTTCTTATAGGAGAGTAACTATCATTATAGGAGTAGTATGAATACATTCAATCATATCAAAAAAGAGTTATACACTCACGGGTATTAATGAAGTATCTCTTCGATATTCTTAATATGTAAAAGTATTAAAAGTATTTGAAATGATAATATTTTATTTATGCCTTTTGGTTTGTGATTTCCAAAAAAGGAGAGATTATTTATTCAGATGTTTTTTATCATACTTTTCCATTCCATTGGTTTTGGAATTCAAAAAAACCTTTTTAAAACTATTTTTATTAATATTTTATTTTAAAAGAGTTTTAGAATGATTTTTTAAGAAAACAATTAATTTAACTAACATATAAATAATTATAATTTATGAAGAATATAAATTTTTTTCTTAAAAACAATATATCAGATTAAGGATGTGTATGATTCATCAGACTGACATTTATCCCATCAAGTAGTTAGAATTTTGACTTGCCTCTTGTACTGATAGAAGGAATGGCCATTGAACTGATATAGGTACCCATACATCATACATATCCTTATACGATTTATTATATTTAAAAATGATAAGGAAGTCCATCAGATAATCCTTTCTACATAATCCAAATATATAGATTTTTTTATCAAATGGTATAAAATTTATCATTGTAATAGTGATAAAAAAGGACATTATACATTCAGCAATATCCGATCACGATAAGTTATCATGTGAAATATTTCTAAGTACATTTCCACTAACTAAAAAATATGAACACTGGAGAATCATATAAAAATATCCATTTATTTTAAGATTTGGGAGTATATACATTTCACAACTCAAGTCTTTTGACAAGTTTCATGATGAACATCTCCTTCATAGTCATTATAATACGCTATAGAGTTTTATTATTCAAAGGAATCATTTTTGGGGTTTTTTCCATTTGAACAACTTAGTTTTTATTCTATGTCCCATAAATGTATTGATTGATTGCTTTTGGGGATAAGAATATGGTGAATCTAATATATCGGATCGAGGTCTTCCATTTCTAGTGATGTATTTGTTCATAATCGGATTTAGGGCATCTGAGGATAAGAAGGAATATTTGATCCCATTATCATGTTGAGTAATCTTCTAGTAAGGAAATAAAAATATTATAATAAGTATAAACAATATATACCATTAGCTAGGGTTTCTAACTACCTTTATTCATAATGTTAAAAGAGATAATTCATTTAATATAGATTTTATGTAATTCTTACTTTTTAATATTTGTTTTCATTTTTTACTATTATTTATTATATTATTCAAATTAAAATTGAATAATTATTTTTAAAAACATTTTTTTCATTTATTTTATCAGTGTTTCTATGATAAACATTAAAACATAATCTGATGCAACCATAAAATCTTTGATTCAGATTCATACACTTTGAGCATTAGATGGTCTATGAGTATGATAGTTTTAGTTTTAGAGGTATTCTATTTTATTTCTGATTAAATTTAATTAAAATAAAATTAAAACCTAATTTCATGTACATAAATCATATAAACTCTTTAGATCAAACATTAGTTTGGTCATAAATCCAATCTTGAATGGATTTAGGTATAATCCTATAGAGGTTTTCTGAATGAGTGGTATGGTTCTTTATAAGTGCTTTTGTTTTGATTACTCTTCCATCTCCATAAATTATTCATCCAACATGATGATATAATAAAAATATTATATACCATATTCTAATATTTTATTAATTTAGTTTCATAACCTAAATCTATCTCCTCTTCTATCAAATGGGAAACAAATCCATCATTCATTTTTATAGTGGGCAACTACCTCGTGAAATGATGTAACTCATTTTCCATCATCACTTATAATGGATATTTATACTGATGGAATTAATATTTATATATGATTCTAATGACATATTTATCATTCATAAAAATATAATATTTTTAACTTTTTACCATTTCATTCAATGAAAAATGATAACAGAGTTTGTGCATGTGGGTGGACAACCACCTCTATGAAGCGATGACGTTTTTTCATCACCACATCGCATTGATGGTATATATATAATATATTTAATGAAAAAAAATTTATTTATGATATTATTATAATTATATAAATGTAAACTAGTATTTACCTTCTTTCCATAATGATATTTGAAAAATGGAAACATTACTCATTTGTACATATGGCATATCGTCTCTATTGTTTCAACGTTGCTCATTTTTCATAAACATATTACATGGTTGGTTTTAAATGTATTATATATGTATTAATATTATTATTATATAATTATTATTTTTTTATATGATGTACTAGTGACCTATCTGGCCATAGTTATCCCAAGGAACTAATTTTGGAATATATATAGAATATCATTAAAACATCCGACATGAAATTAATTGATTGGTTAATTGATTATAACAAGGTAATAACGAATAATAAACATGAAAAGGGTTATTTAAAAAGAAAATAATAAAATAATATCATTATTATTAGTGATAAATAATTTATGTGATGAGTCAGACATAAAGTAAAAGAATCATTGAATAAATAGATTTTTTTAAATGTAATGATTTATTTTATAAATATTTTATTCTATGTTCTTCTAATTATTGGATTGAAATTATAATTTATGTTTCAATGGATGATAAATTTAATTTTTACTTTATTTATATTTCATTAAAATCATTTTTAAAAATAATGAATCTTTTAAGCTATTATGTAAAGGGCGTGACAGTTAAAAACCTTATTTTAAAATGTTTTAAAGATTTATTTTCGATGAAATTTTCTTCCATATCCATATTCATAGAATTATTTATTGGGATTATTTATATGGATATAAAATAACTATAGTGGAAACTTTATGACACTTTTATATTTCATTCAATGGTTTTCAATAAGAGTATTTTTATATATGTTATACAGATGTTTTAGCATTCAATTCATACTGAAAAATAAATGTTATGTTTTAATGTATATGGAAAATGAAGTTTTCACCTTAGTGACCATTATTTTATTTTTGTAGTACATTAATATCCTCCTTGTTTTTTTCAATGAAAGACTCTCTTTCCACTTTTTTGGGATTTTGGTATTAAAAACGTGTTTTTAAAAGGAAAAGGTATTTAAATATCCTAAAGTGTTTATCATATGTGTTCAAAAGTGTTTTTCATGGGTTTTGTGATTAAATGATCTAACGATAAAATTTATTATTTATGATATAGTCTATGGAAATTTTTATTTGAATGGGTTAGCCTGATATAGCTCTTGTTGATGGGTCTGCACAAATAATACTCTAATACATTTGGAAATTAATTACAAGTCCATTATAAGGTTATTCCTAAATTATAAGGTTTATGTAAGGGTTCAATAAGTGATAGATGAATTTGGTTTCCCAATAAAAATATATTATTTTTTTATTTTTTTTATGAGTCTTCATGAGAATTATTTTACTTCACAAGTTAAGATAATGGAATTTTATTTTAAAGAAAAAATTGATCCACTTTGGGTAAAAAAGTATGTTTTTTTGAAAATGTTATATGATATTATTGTTTTTAAATGATAAAATGGGTTATTTAGTTTTTATTTACATTAATAATGTTTTTCTATTATAACATTTAAAAAAAAATTTAGCAGGTTTCAAGGATCAGTAAGGATAAGGAATACGTCTTGATTAAAATTTTGAAAATGTTTCTAGAAAATAAAACGTATTTCGTCATAAAAATTTTATATTGTAGGAAATTTTCTTATTGATTATATGTTTTTAATTTTAAATACATGTATATTATGAAAATTTTATGACCTATTAAACTATTTCTCTAGTACTAAAAAACTCCATGAAATTAATTAAAATGAATTTTATTATTAATACACAAGAATAAGCAATGTATAAGGTAGGGTCATTAAAACATGAATAATTTGATATAATTTACCATAACATAGAATAAATGTAAATTAACAAGATAGAAAACCCTATATAAAAATACACTTATATTCATAAGAATTTGATATAATATTTGTTCATTAAAATCTCGTTTTTGAAATGAAAACCTCAAGTGATCGACATAATAAATTAAATTAATCTATCCAGATAATGAAAACATTTATAAAATGTATTTTTTATTTAAAAAAATAATAAATAATAAATAATAAAAACAATTTTTAAATTATAAATAATCAAAAAAAAATAGAGCCTAAGTGATTGTTTTTATATACCATGTGTGTTTCTTGGACCCTTTTCATGGTTTGACGCTTCTGAAAAGTGGTCGTGCAACTTGGGGTTCACCATATTCTAGTCCAAACACTAAAATTTTATAAATAATCTTCTAAAATGTACGTATTATACATAATACCATCAATGAATATAATCTTTTCAATGAAATAAAATTTAATTAATGGACATAATTCCGAATCGCCATGAAAACTCAAGGTTTAGCATTAAAATTCTTGTCAATACACTTTATCATAACATTATCACGAGTTACAATAATATTATATCCATTATACCATTACTCCTAAAATATTAATAGGACTATAATACCATTTTGTAATGAACCAACTTGGGTCATCCTTCCACATAACCTAAGTCATCACCATATAAGTCTTGATGTGTGTTCATGATCTCCATGGTAAAATTTTACGTTTAAAAATATCATGCATGAGTGGTTTTCCAAAAAAAGTGGAATAAATATTAAACTGGTGCCCATATTTAAAATCTTGGGGCACCGTTGAATTTTGGATCGTGGGTTTACCCTAGGCAAAACATAAGTTTAGTTGGCACATGCCTCTAGTGGGAATACCAAAAAATGGAATAACCATAAATAAAATTATTTTATTTTTCAAATTCTTATAACTCAAGAATGGTAACTTAGATTGAAAATCTTATACCGCCACTGAACTCGTTGGGGTTTTCTTTTTTAGGTTGATACTAATATTGGCTGGCGCGGGTCACCAGTGAAAGTTATATTTTCGCCATAAATAAAATAATTACATGATAATTTTTTTATTATAAAATTCATAACATATAAAGGGTAACTCAAATTGAAAATCTGAGAGTACTATTGAGTTCAGTGGGATGTGTTTCCTTTAGGCAGAGATTAACCATGACTACATTAGGTCTAGAGAAAAACATATGTTTTGGGATTTTTTAATGAATATTAAAAATTACTTAGTTAATTTTTATTTTCATTCATTCCCCCAAAAGAACAAACAACAATGTGGGACCAGTGGTGTTTCAAGACAAAAAATATTTTGACCTTTCAAATATAAGTAATGACATCATTGGGGAATTAGGAAGGTTCCTAATTAATGAGCCCCCATTAATTCTAAGTGTCGTTACATACCCTCACCCTCTATTATTTATCTAGAGCTTGGGAAGAGGTGCCAGCAATGCCTTATCAAGAAACAAAGTGATTGAAAAGTTCAACTATGCCAAACCCATGGAGGATGGATCCGCTTCTGGCGAGTGATGTCGAGTGACACTGAAACCCCGAACTGATGATCGATGATCAAGTGATGTCATTGGAGGCTATCGGAAGGGACGGAAAACACCAAACCAATTCCTCAACCATATGTGTTTCTCCGTCATTAATGAGGCATGGGTTTGATCCTTGTTTAAATTCAGGTGAATTTCTTGAACCCTTTAGTCCTCCATCATGATTATGAGCTAATCTGGTGGGCATGGGCCTATGGATCCAGACTTGAACCCTCTGCTACTTTGTTACCCTTACACACTCTGTGGAAGATAGCCAATGCGGTGGCACCAACCTTCTACGAAGTAGGCGGCGCATTGATGGACGCCGCAATAGGAGGTTGCAGTACTAAGCCGCAGTAGTCATCGGATCGGCCACCACCGATTGGCCACAGAGGAGGTATAGAGAACCGTCGTGCACCGTTGTTGAGAAAAGGGTCATGGATCATCAGCCACGATGGTCGGAGGAGGCGGCCAACACCTCATCCAACTGCTGAAGGGGAGGACACATAAACAGAGTACCGCCAGAGAGCAGAGGTACATATCCAAATTCATGATGAAGGTAGGACCTATGCCTACCAGGCGGGTTCTGCGATGACCGGGAGGCACCCAGGTCGCACTGCCATTTCAAAAAGCTGAACAACATTTGGACCGTTTGGTATTCCAGGGGGAACCACTCCACCTCTCTAAATCAGGTGGACCATGGGCCACCACCATGTGGGCTGCACCTCTCGTGGTCAGGCTGTCTGCCCAGTAAGCCGCCTGCATAGCGGGCTTCCCTCTAGCAGAATGGGCCTCCCCCTTGTGGTTTGGGTCATCCCCTTGAGGTTCGTGTCCCCCCTTTGTTGGTCGGGTCACCACCTTGCGGGATCGGCTTCACACCCCTTGTGGGACGGGCTAAACTGTGACCCATCAGGTCGAGCTATCTATGACCATGTCCAACCAGGTCGGACTCGGGTTGGGTCGGTCCGAAAGGGTCAGACCGGACCCGAGCACAATAGGTTGTAGAAAAACATAAAGGGCCAAATCCTTGGAAATAAATAGTTGTTTGATGTACCTTGTGATGCACAGGGATCCTTGTAGCAATACGTTCCTTCTTGTAAACACCACTTTAGTTTTTGAGGTAGTTGGTGTACGGCTGGGTTGGATCAAACCTAAATCCAACAGAACCCTTGGAACTAAAAAGCTTATAAATCATAGACTGAGCATCCAATTGATGCACCATCGTTATCATTGGAAGCCATACGACATCACCTTCCTTTAGGTTAATCATTTTGGAGGTTAGTGGTGGTTGAGGTATGACTAATATCTCGAGGGGCAGATTTTATAGAACTCGAGCGCACCGGGTGCGAGGAATCCAATGGATGGCTGTAACGTGAAGAATGAACATCGATCCTGCATGGGTTAGCATCTATCAGATCCTATGTGGGTCAGAACTCAGTGATCCAGTGTGGGTTAGAGCTTACCGATCCTATGTGGGTCCGATCCTATGTGGGTCATCAGGGGTTAGTACCTATTAGATCATGTGTGGGTCACCGCATACCGAAACTATGTGGGTCAAGTACTATGTGGGTTAGTGTGGGTTAATAACTATCGATAATCTGTGGGTCATCAGAAGTGATTCTTAATATAATAAGATGATATAGAATATGACTAATCATTTTTACTTCTATACTTTGGTAATACCTGATTCTGAGCTGAATCTTTAAGCTTTGTGGTGTTAACTTCATGGTGTTACCTTGTGGTACATTTACATTCGTGTTTTTGACTATGTGGTAATTGTATCTTTTTGGTGTTACTTGTGTTGTACTTATAACTTCATGGTGTTACCTGTGTGGTACTTCTATCTTTGTGGTGTTGCATGTGTTGTGTTTCTATCTTTGTGATGTTACCTGGGTTGTACTTTACCATCATGGTTTTATCTTCATGGTGTTACATGAGTGGTACATCTATCTTCATGGGGTTAATTGTGTGGTAATTCTAACTTCGTGGAGTTATCATTGTGGTGTTACCTATGTGATACTTCTACCTTCAAGATTTTGTATTCGTTGTAATACATGTGTGGTACTTCTAGCTTTTTGGTGTTACCTATGTGGTACTTCTACCTTCGTGGTGTTATCTTCATGGTGTTAGTTTTGTGGTACTTCTATCATTGTGTGTTACCTATGTGGTACTTTATCGTCGTGGTGCTATATTTGTGGTAATTATACTTTCGTGGTGTTACCTTTGAGGTATTCTTCCCTCATGTATTAGATGGGTATGTATTGATAACTTAGGTATATGTATGGGAATATTCCTATGTAGAGTTGATGTCTATTTCTTCGTTCTTTGAGATTGAGGAATTTCATTATGGTATTAACTTTTTGAAACTCTGAGAGACCTAAGGGGGAATCCGAGTCCCTATTGAGTAATGTTATACTCACCCCTGCACGGGATACGCATGCACCTTATTGTGTCTTGTAATGATGACAAACATAATTGTTCGAGGTTGAGGGAGCCAGGACTAGAAGATACTCAGAGGTGGAAAATTTGATGTGATGTTTGGCATGGAATATTGATCATTAGTTGTACCTACCCTCCAGTTACGATCCTCTATGGATTATCCAGGAGCTCTTTTTCACATTTCAGTTGTATTTTTACTTTTAGTTGTACTTGTACTTTTAAAATGGGCTTGTATTCTGGCCCCTTTACTTTTAGCACTCTTTTTACTATAACAGATTACTTTTTTGTTCCTTCCTATTGTGTTCATGGACTGTGGTTCTGAAAGATTAAAAGGAAATGCATTCCCATTTTAGGGATATGCTTTTTCGGTGCTAGTCATCGGCCCCTATCCTAGGGAAGGAGGTCTTGGTGTATTAATATCATGGGCCCAGGAGGATGGGTCATTAAAAAGTGGTATCAGAGGATTTGGTTTTATTGATAAACTAGAACACTTCTCTTTTATATGTGGAAATATTGTTATGTGTTATGAGTGTGTTTTTTAGTTTTGGTAATCCTGTATTGGTGCAGAAGACAACGTAACCAAACACCATGACCCTGAATTCTAATTTCCGAATATGTGCATGGAATCAATGATTGTGTGTATTTTTGGATGTGTTTTCCTTGGTTTCTTAGGATTAATCTCACTAGGTATAAATTAATGAATGTGGAACACCTATCCCATATTAGGATGTTACCACATAGAGAGTCATCTTGGAATCCTGACAGAGTACTCATTGACGGCCCAACAATCAATGGGGCCTCTGTGTAGGGCCCTCTTGAGGCACTATAATCGTAGGGTGGTGTACCAGCTATACCACTGCTCATTGGTAAACAGTTACAACTAGTGGTACCAGTAGAGGACACATGTAGTCCTAGTTCTATACATGTGTTTCTGCATCAGATTAACCCTTAGGTTCTGAGGTGATCCAAGCTCACATGCGGCTATTTACAGGCTTGAGGAGGTGGTTGAGTTTCCATTTAGTTAGGGCACCATTCGTTCAGATGGAGGTCCTTTTAGTGATCCTTCTACATGGCTACAGATGATGATTACATGGTTTATGTGACCCTGATCTTGCAAAAAGATGACTTTTTCTGTGGAAAATCTTGAGAACCTTCCTTAAAGAAGGGGTTCCCTAGCCATAAAGAGATATGGGATGAGTGTTCCATAGAGCATCTATAGTTTCTGAAGGAATACATATCGGTAGCAAATTATTCATCGAGTCTTATTGACCATCCCAAGTACTCAATTAATACAGTACGATCAGTACTTTATGACTCAGACCTCTGAGTGAGGTGTGTTTAGGGACATCCGAGCTAGCACTATTCCACTATGAATTCTTACTTATGGTAGTGTGCTAGAAAGAAAATTTTTGGTTGAATGTTATTTGGCTGAGTGGATGCAGCTGGTGGATGTTAATTGTGCGAATGTAGAAAACTGATGCCATTCTCAGAGACTAGGTCATGTAAATTTTTTTTCAGAAGGGGAAGTGATAGAGACAGATGAATCTACAGGGCATCAGACATAATAGTGGATCAAGGAGAGCAGTATGAGTTGGTATACATTTGGACATGATACAACCACCACCTCAATGTAGACCCCACTAGGCTTAGGGAGCTAGAGGACAAGAGAAGGGAGTTGTTTTATGAAGACATTATGTGTGACCCAAGGGCTCCATGAATGATTGGAGGTACTATTTGTGTCTACTACTAGTTGTCATGTTAATAGAAATTGGAACTAATCATTCTTTCATTACATGAATCTTTTTCAATACCTTGAGTTTCCGATTAAATTGTTGACAAGAACCTTACATCTAGAGATACCTCTGGGTAGAAACTTAATAATCCCACTTATGTTGATGGTGTGATCTGACCCTTGAGGCGAGATTTTTTATAGGAACCTCTTGGTGGCAGCGTTGAGGCCATACGACGTTAGTTTGAGTATGGACTGATCATCCATAGTTTATACTTAGATTGACATTATTATTCAATAAGGATGTAGTATATCTACAATGCTGGAGTTGGTGTCTTGGTTCAAAAAAAAATGAAAGGAAACCCATGACGCATAGAATAAACTCATTCGAAGGAAGGTGCAACTGAACACTCTTGAGTTGGCCAACCTTTCCCTCATGGAAGTAGGAGTTTTCAGTTTTCAGTTCCCAATAATAGGGGCAGAGTTTGGGGACATCTTTCCAAAATATGTTTCCAAGACTACCTCCCCATGGGGGGTGGGACTTCTTCATTGGCCAGGTACTACCAGATATTTTTACCTAACTTCTCCTAGGTAGCGGCACCCTTGTCAGCTTTGAAAATGGAAGGGGAGCCTTTCCTTTGTATGAGGAAGTGTCAGCAGATCTTTAAGGAGCTAAGACAGTGACTAAAGAGTTCCCCCCATTTGGAGGCTACCAGAAGAGGGTGTTGTGAGTGTAGTCTATTGTGACACATCAGGGACCAGAATAGGTTATTTCCATATGCAGGAGTGGGCAGTCATCACCTGCGGCTCACAAAAGTTGATACAGCAGGAGAAGAACTATGCTACCCATGACCTGGAGTTAGCAGCAGTGGTCTTTATGCTGATGATGTGGCGACACTACTTAATGGGTGAACAATTTAAAATTTATTCTGATCACAAGAGTCTCAGGTATATCTTTCTATAGAAGGACCTAAACCTGAGACAGTGATGATGGCTACAGTTCTTCCAACACTATGACTTTTAGATAGTCTATACTCTTGTCAAGTGGAACGTAGTGAAAAATGAACTCAACAGGGGGTCTAGTCTACAGCTGCTAAATGAGGCGTTAGAGCAGCTAGTCGTGATGCAGATATCCTTCTTGGTTAATGATGGAGCATCTTACATCCAATCTATGACAGTCACTCCCCTAATTCTTCAGTGAGTTTGGTAGACACAACTTGGGGAATTGATTGTGAGGCCCGATGTGCTCATATATCCTCAAGAAGGTCTCCAAAAGGATTTTTTAAAGGTGTAGAGCATGTCATTCTCTTCAGAGGATGCACCACAGTACCAATGATGCTTTAGGAGGAGGTGTTGAGGGAGTTTCATACATTCCCTCTAATGGTACATCCATGAGTGGCGATGGTCTACCAGGACCATCGGCATCGGAACTAGTGGCCAGGAATGAAGGTAGCCATGGAATAGTTTGTATCATGATTCCTCACTTGTCATCATCTGAATAATGTATAGAGCTGGCAGAAATCTTATGCTGAAAGGAGACAGACACCCTTGGAGTCTAACGAGGGAGACCATGTCTTCCTACAGGTCTCACCCCAGTGAGGATTGTAAAGGTTTGGGCAGGGTGACAAACATTCTCTGAGTTTCATCAGACATTTCCATGTTTTCAACTGTGTTTGAAAGGTGGTGTACCATATAACATGACTCCCATAGATGCACTAGGTGCATCATGTTTCCCATGTGCTGCAGCTGAGGAGATACGTTCATAATCTATCACACGTCGTTTACTGGGGCAGGTTGGACTTGACGATGTGGTGACTTTTACGATGTTCTTGGTGTAGATAGAGGATCAAGAGGAGTGAGTACTTCATGAATGGTGGATTCCATTGGTGTGAGTTAAGTGTTACCACTGGAACTTCCAAGAGAGCATATGGGAGTAGGAGGCTCATATTTGTGCTCAGTACCCTCTTTTGTTTGGTTTTCATTGTTTGTCATTCAGGGACATAAATCCCTAAGGTGGGGGGAATGTGATGTCCCATAATTTCCGTATA
The DNA here is from genome assembly GCA_963277665.1 of Viscum album. Classification (NCBI taxonomy): domain Eukaryota; kingdom Viridiplantae; phylum Streptophyta; class Magnoliopsida; order Santalales; family Viscaceae; genus Viscum; species Viscum album. The sequence goes on along the minus strand of OY728161.1, from coordinate 1,602,242,799 downwards.
TTGTTTTTATTTATATCGAATTATTTTGAGACCACAGTATCTGACAGTGCATAATTCCAAGGCCCGAAGTTCTTGAAATGTTCAGTTGAAAAATGTTAAGTTTAAAAATTTCGTGAGTGAGTGGATTCCTGAAAAAGTGAAACAAATATTAAATGGGTGACCAAATCAATAATTTGATTGAACAATTGCATTTAGGATGGTGGTTTTACACTAGGAATTACATAAGATTAGTCTGCGAAGGCCTCCAGTGGGAAAACCAAAAAATGGCATAACCTTAAATAAAATAATTAAATAAAATTATTTTATATTTCAAAGAATTATAAATCATGAACAGTAACTCAGATTGAAAATCTGAGACCACTGATGAAGTTGTGAGTGTATTTCTTCTTTAGTATGATACTAACAGTGGCTGGTGTGGGCCACCGGTGTTTGCTAGTTTTTGTCCGTATATAAAATAATTAAGTGAAAAATATTTTATTTTAAAATCAATAATATATAAATCGTAACATGGATTGAAAATTCGAGAGTACCATTCAGTTCATCGGGACGTTTTTCCCTTATACAGAGCCTAACCTTGAACACATTATGTCTCGAAAAAAAGTAATGTTTTTAGACTTCTTAAAGAATAATTAAAATAAATTAGTTAATTTTTATTTTCATTCATTCCCTCCAATCGACAAACGGAAATGTGGGACCAGTGGTGTGTTAAGACAATAAATGGATTGACCTTTCAAACATAGGTAACGATATTATTGGGGATTAGGAAGGTTTCTAATCAATGATCCCCCATTAATTCCGAGCATCGTTACTTACCCTCCCCCTCTACTATTTATATGGAGCTTGTGATGATATGTCGGCACTGTTTCACCAAGAAACGATGTGCTGACAAAACTACGAGACTCCAAACCCATGGAGGACTGAGACAGTTCCGGAGAGCAATGAAAAGAGACACTGAAACCCCAAACTAAAGATGGAAAATTAAGAGACGTTAGGGGAGGCTAGCTGTGGGGAAGGCGAACACGGACCCACTTCCTCAACTGCAGGTGTTTCTACATCATTCTTAAAGTAGGGGTTTGATCCTTGTTTAACTTCATGTGAATTTCCTAAATCCTTTAATCCTCCCTCGTCACTGTGATCTAACACAGAGGGCGCATGCCAAATGAACCTGGCCCGAACCCTCCGCTCCTTTGTTACCCTTGCACTCTCCATGGTAGACTTCCATCACAAACGACACAAACTATCTAAGAACGAGGTGGTGCACCGATGCATGCCACAAGAGGAGGTCATGACACCCATCTATGGCATTCATCGGAGTGGCTACCACCGGTTGGTCATGGAGAAGGTGTGATGTGTCATCGCGCGCTGCCAGGGATGAATGGGCCATAGCTTGTTAGTTGCGATGGTTGTAGGAGGCGGCCGACACATCGGTCGTCCATGGAAGAGGAGGTGTTCCGACCAGTGCGCCATAGGTGATTGGGAAGGTGGCGTGACCAGCACACTTCTGTTGAGGAGACGATCATGGATGAAGCCACAGTAGAGTTAGAACCCACTCTTACATGGCGGTTTTCGTGGTGACTGGGCAGCGCCCATGTGGCACTGTAGTTTCAAAAAGTCGAACGACCTTTGGTTTTTTCAAGATACCAGGGGGAATTCTCCAATTGCTTTATTGGATGGACCATAAGCCACCCCCTTGCGGGCTGCGCCTCACATGGTCAGGCCTCCTACCCAACGGGCCGCGGCGCGGTGGCCCACATGTCCCATGGGCTTCCCCCTAGAGGTCTGGACCGCTACCTTGCGGGTCGGGCTGCACTCCCCTTGCGGGTCAGGCCAGACCACGTCCCAGTAGGCTGAGCCCGCCGTGGCGCCATCAAACTGGGTCTGACTCGGGTCGGGTCGGTCTGACCAGGTCAGACTCGACTCGGGCCCAACCGGTCCCAGAAACCCTTAAAGGGCCAAATCATGAGAACCAGATTTCATTTTTACGAAACGTCTACAGAGATGTGATACAATGAGTGAGACATTCCTTTTGGTAAACTCCACATTAGTTTTGGAGACAGTTGGAGTAAGACTTGGTTGAATCGAATCTGAATGCATCTAGACCCTCATAACTAAAATTATTATAGCCCAAACATAGGGAATTCTTTTGACGCACCGTCAATTCGTATGGAACCCTTACAACATGAATGTATTTTGCTTTACACCTTTGTGAAGCTTAATGGGGGTCAAGGTTTGACCGATATCTCTAGGGGAAGATTATATGGAACTAGAGTGCACCAGGTGTGAGGAATCTGGTGGCTGGTTATAACGTGAAGAAAGAACACCGATTATGTGTGGGTCAACATCTCTCTATACGGTGTGGTTCATCATATATCAGATATTATGTGGGTCAGTGATTAGGGATCATGGGTGGGTCATCGCATACCAATCTTATATGGGTTAGATCCTATGAGGGTCTGTGTGGGTTAGTACCCATAAGATCTTTTGGGGGTTAGCGCTCAGTGATCCTATGGGTCAATGCATACCAATCATGTATGGGTCAGATCCTGTTTGGGTCAGTGGGGGTTAGTACCTATCGATCATATTTGGGTCACAGTTGTGCTTCTTAACAGAATAAGATTATCTTTCTTATGACTAATCATTTGAACATTTATTCTTAAGTTATACCTGATTGCGAGTTAAGTCTTTATCTTTCGTACTGTTAGCTTGTGGTACTCCCACTTTCATGGGGTTACCATTGTGGTACTTCTATCTTCTTGGTGATACCAATGTGGTACATTAACCTTCGTGGTGTTACCTGTGTGGTAATTTTATCATTGTGGTGTTACCTGTTTGATGCTCCTATCGTTGTGATGTTAACTGTGTGGTACATTTACCTTCATGGTGTTATCATTGTGGTGTTACATTTGGTGTACTTATATCTTTATGGTGCTAACTATGTGGTACTTCTAACTTCATGGTGTTATCTTCTTGATGTTACATGTGTTGTAATTCTACCTTCATGTGTTATCTTGGTGGTGATACTTGTGTGGTACTTCTATCTTCACGGTGTTACCTATGTTGTACTTATATATTCATGGTGTTATCATCGTGGATTACTTGTGTGGTACTTCTATATTGACGTGTTACTTGTGTGGTACTTATATCTCTGTGGTGTTATCTGTGTGGTATTTCTACCTTCGTGGTATTACCTTTGTGGTATTCTTCCCTCACGTATGAGTTGGGTATGGCTTCATAATGTAGGTATATGTTTGGGAATATACCTAATTAGAGTTGATTTCAATTTCTTTGATCTTTTAGTTTGAGGTATTACTTTGTGTTATTTGTATTGTGGAACTCTTGGGAGTCCTACGGAGGTATCGGGGTTCCTACTGTGTAAAGTTATATTCACCCTACAAGGGCTAAGCCCACACCTTATTGTCTCTTCTGCAGATGAAAGACAACATTGACTATGGTTGAGGGTTCTAGTACCGGATGGTACTCTGAGGTGGCCCAATTGGCGTGATGTGATGCTACGACTACTGATTTTGACTTGTATCTACCCTTCTGGTAGGATCCTCGGTGGACCATCCAGAAGCTACTTTCACTTTTCAGTGTTTTTTTACATTCAGTTGAACTTGTACTTTTCATATGGGCTTGTATTCTAGACCCTTTACATTCAAAACTCTTTTTACTACAGCAGATTACATCATGGTTTCTTCTTATTGTGTTGTTGGACTGTGTGTATGTTCAGATTAAAAAACAATGCCTTCCCGTTTTAGGGATACACCTTTCCGATGCTATTCTCTAGCCCATGGCCTATGGATGGCGAGCTTCGAGTAGCCACGGCACAGTCCCTGGGGGACAGGTCGTGAAGTGTATATAAATTTTATAATGATTTCCCATTTATTTAAATTTTTTTCCCAAGATATTGTTTAATGATGGTCATAAAAAAGGAGTACATCATATCATAATATAAAATAAAAGAAATAACATAAATTTGAGATCAAAACTCCAAACATCGTTTAATGAAATATCCCCTTTAAAATTTATATCAAACAAAAAAAATCATAAAACATAAAATCCATTTCCATAAAAACTATCTCTATAAGGGTATATAATACCAATAAAATCCAAGACATTATGAAAAAATATAATCTTATTATAAGATAATCCATTAAATTGTAAATGGAAAACCAAATTGTGAAATAATCTTTTATAAATTACTCAGTATTAAAAACACTAAATTAAGCTTCATATAAATAAATATTAAATCTAATGGATGCATAAATGTCATGAAATATAGAAAATTGATAATAATAGTGGGTAACCTTCTATTATATTGTAAATTGAGCCTTAATTTTAAAAAAACTATTTAAAAAATGAAACCCATTACATTTTAAATAAATTGATGTCAAAAATTATATTTAGTTATTAATTTAATTATAAAGGTTATCTTAGGTGTTTTCAAAAACAACTAGAGTGCATGATATTTTTTTTGTTTATAAAACATTAAGATCATTGAAATATTCCATTTTGTCACACATGAAAACATAAATACAAGGGATTTTATTTATTATTTCTTCAAATATAACACATATAGTTAGAATATTTTTGAAAAGGGGGTTTATAGATCACAATAAAAACATGAGATTCAAAATAAATTTTATTCATTAGAAATTGCTATTTTAAATGATGATTTTACTATCAAAAAGTTTTATTCTACATTAGGACGAGAGATCTGACTCTGAAAAGATAAAATAAAGAGATATCATCAAAGAAGTCCCCAATTTATTTTTATGAAATCAAAAACCATAGGACATTGTAGATTTTTAGTGGAGGAATAATACAACAATATAGAATAATACTACATAATAAAATGAATATATCCAATGATATAGAGAAATGAATAATTTTTCTGAAGAATCTTTATTGATGATGAAAACAGAAAGGGGAGGAATATCTGATCAAAGGGGGGATATTAGAGATTTTTTTAAATTTTGATTATAAAATTGATCCATAATCTATCCAAATTAGAATAAAATAATAAATATATTTAGGGTTTTAAAATGTTTCATGAGCACTATATATTGTCAGGGGGCCCATACAACCAACATGTGTGACTCTTAATATCAATAGTGTAAACAAAAATTCCCACTATTCATATCACATAATTTACATCAGTGTGAACCCTACCCATTAATGATATAAAAACCCATAAATATATAATATTTACGCCCAAAATTCCTATAACATTATATAATAAATTATTAAAAATATAAAAATTAAAATTACATCATTAATTTCACATTTATCATCCAATGTAGTAAATAAAATTCCTTGAATGCATTAATTATTTAAAAATGATCATTTACCCATTTTGAGATGACTTGATATTTAATTAATATTATAGCCAATCATTGGTATCATATTGCTATAATGTGCTTACTTATACCTCCAAAATCATTTTTCTTCTCCGGTGCATATTTCAGTCTCCTCTAATACATGTTCTTAATTTTCTTTTTGGGGATAAATTACATTCCCCAATATTCCTTCTCAACACATTTTATAAGCTTCCATTCATTAGTGGGTTTATTATTCATAAATTCACTAATATTTATCAACTTTTTTCTAATGGTTGATCCTTAAGCATACTTTTTAGAGTCACAAAAATATATATTCCCTTTATTGGTCTCAACTAACATTCCCTTCATCTTACATGACATTAGAGATAGTAACCATATTTGATAGTTTTTTTATCCTACTAAAACCATGATCTATTTTAATAATTATTTTTACTATAAAATTCATTTCTATGGTTTTATCAACCAAAATTTATTCTTTAATTGGATTAAAAAAAATTTAAATCACTTTGAGTTTCATCCAAATTCTTCTTGAGCTTTTCAAAATTTTCTTATTACACTAATATCACTTAATTAAGAAATTGATTATCCTAAATACATAATTCTTTTAATATATATATATATATAAGTAAAATTGTTTTAACCTCTTAGAATGTTTTTAATTTTTTTTAACTCCTCAATAACTTATTCTTTCACTACAACTATCTTCTCAAAATAGTTGAGAGTGTAATATTTCACAATAACATGTATCATATCATTGGACTTAAATATTTTAAATCTTATTTTGATTCTTTAAGATCTCTTTTTAATCCGTTAAAAAGTTTCTTAATAATTCATTAATAAAATATTTCATGTGGATTTCCAATTTTCCATTTCGAATGTTATAAGAGAAAACACATTCAAATTTTCTAGATCCCTACCCAATTGTCATTTTATCTAAAATATGTTCTACTTAGGATTTCTATTCTTAACCTCATGGTATTCCATTTCACCAAAATATAAGCACCTAAAACTTTTATTAAATTATATAACTGTATCCTACATGCATTTGAACTATTCTTTGGTAAAATTATAAAAAATCAAAATTTTCATTAAACAATTCGTCATAGTTGTAGGATAGATAATATTCATAGTTTGTAATTATTTACTCTTCGTGGTATTTATCTTAAAAGATTTAAAATTTCCATAATTTCATACTAAAAAATAGATATGTGTATATTTAATAGTCTTATAACTTCTTATTATTTAGTTTATGATCTACTAGAGTGATTTCATCTACAAAAATACATATATTTTATTGATTAATGATTTTATGTACTACATTCATCTCTTCTTCCTTGAGATATAACGTCCTCAATTACTTAAATTCTTTTCTATTTATATATCTTGTGGTTTGATAGAAGTAAAATCACAATATATAAAATTGATTCTTCAGAATATCATATAGAAAGGATATCGAATATCAACATAATATTTAAATATAATCAATATATTGTAACTATATAAAAATGTAGATATTAATTTCAACAAAACTTGCTTTATAAAATTTCACTTTTTTAAATCAGATATATGGGATTAATAATAATATTAGAGAAATAATAATCTAGTTTCAAAACTATATATCCCTTTTGTTCAATGAAACCAATTTAACTAATGATATTCAAGAACAAATGTTTAATAAGAATCCTATGGTGACTGAATGAAAAGACATTCGAGCTTAGATACCAATTTTACACCTCATTAGATATGTTCCAACCAGTGAGAGGTGTTGGGTTAAATAAATTTAAATGGACAATTCAATATTTATATTTTTTTAAAAATTCACATGTTCTCATTAGCATTCCTATCAGTAATGGATTGTTCACTAACATGGGTTTCTCTATATAAAAGTAAGAAACCCCAAATAAAATAAACTATGTGTTTTACATGGATTAAAAACTTTCATTATCATGTTTTTATTCCTTACATATAAATAATAGATGTTCAACTTCTCATTCACTTGTTTTATTATCACTATAATACCCTTAGGATGGGGAGAGGCCCTCATAGCACCTTAAAATTTAATTTCCTCTCCCGGAAATTATTTTTCTTTGGGATCACAATAACTAAACACATATAATATGATTTATATTGTGTGATGTTATAAAAAGTATCTCTATAATATCTTCTCTAGTGATAACCACATCTCCATGAGTGACTTGGTGACTCACAATCATTATTCAGAAGGTCTATTGGTTAGTGGCTCATGATTCTGAATATGTGACTCTAAATGGATGAGATTTCAGGTATAAGTTTTTACATGAATTTCATATAATATTATATTTAATATATTACTATACATATTCATCACATTATTATGTAAAAATATTTATATTCATTAAGATCACACAGTTTTCTTACATTTTATTCAGTAGAGAATAGTGTGGTATTGAAAAAACACAACATATAACACCTCCTCTCCTTTCTTTTATGTATAATGATCTTTAGGTTGTTATGCAAACAAATTAAAAAAATATTTTTAAACCACTCATACGATCATTAATATTCATTAGTGGGTTCACTATTTCAATTATTTATATAACTATAGACTTTTATATAAAAATGTATGATATAAATGATACTCGTGATAAGAATCCACATTTCTCTTCTTCTAGTTATATTAATCATCAATGGATTCATATAAACACTCTCAAGATACATCAAACATGATCTAATATTTATTTATTCCTTTTATAGTTTCTTATATAAAATTAGACTCATCAATATCATGCATGGAGGTTAGTTATATACAAGGGTGCATATTTCATTAACTCATTCTGAACATTAATTACCATTTATAATGATATGTAATGTCATAGTTTTTTGATATCGTTATTAAATTGAATGTAATTAATTACATATAACATTTAAATAGGAGATTATAATGGATATATAAAAATAAAAAATTATCTAGATTTCAATAAATATATTAGATAATTTACTTTTTCCCCATGTTAGTGAAATAATTCAGTAAAGTCAACAATGTAAATTTTTAATCATCTAATGTTATTCTATAAGATAATAGATTAAATTAGACCAAACCTCAAAAATATATTTGTAAATGACTTGATTAAAAAAAAATGAATATAAATTCAAGAACTAAAACCACCATATCACAAATTTACTTAATTCCTCCATCTGAATTTCTATATGGTTAACTATTCATAAACACTGAATTTTTTGTTGCATCTTCTAAACTGTTATTGAAACATCAACTTCTATATTCTATAACCTAACAGAAAATAAATAGAATTTTATAAAACATCTTTAATATGTCAATAAATTATTCCAAAATATCCATAATATTTAATGATATAGCTAATTCAAGGAGAGGTAGGATTCACATATGATCTATCTACATTACTCTACATGATAAACCATTTATAATTTAAAACATTGTGAAATGAAATATTTTATCTCAGGTCTCATATTAAGATGATTCCTCCATAGTTTGAATGATTATTTTAGTTTTAAAACATATATTTCTAGATATTAAACCTAAATCATCATCTTTGAATATAAAATAAATCTTATAACATGTTGTCATTATTATATTTTTACACCGAAATAATTTATAAATAAATTTTATATTAAATACATGAAACACTCAGTCTCTAAAAAATACCACTTTGTTCTAACAGAGCCAATAAATTTAAATTTTCCACCTTTGTGATTTAAATTTCAACAAAATTGAGATACACTATTGCGATCAGTATGATGCTTAGAGTTTGATAATACAAAATAATCTTTGGTGAATAGTAACATACCCTTAGGAATAGTAATATGACCCTTATGAATATTAAATTATATTGTTATTTAATTTTCAGAAGGATATAAGATAATGAAATATTAAATAATTTTTTAAATGTGATATAAAAAGAATTATAGTTATAAAATTATTATTTTTAAATGAAATTAGGATTTTCATTAAAAATTAATTTAATCATATTTTAAAAAAATATATTCAAAAAATGGAGTTCATTTTAAAATTCTATATGTAAAAAATGGTTTGTGTGAATTTTTGGGATATTTTTGAAATACTCAATTTTTTTTATGAATAGTAATGTTTGCTAATTTACAATATATATACATTATCATTAAAATTAAATACTCCTAGAATCATGGATGATGTAGGCACACATGGATAGAACCCACATTCCCTTACTACTATTATGGGTACATGAATCCATACTATTGTTTTTCTAGAGGGAAATAATTAGAGAATAAATAATATATTAAAAAATCAACCCTCTCTCCGACTATAACCCCCCCCCCCCCACACACACACACTTCCTCTTAGTTTCACACCTCTCAAGATTTGAGGAATCTCTAAATTATAAAAAATTATCCCTTCAATATCCTACCCCAAATTTATAAGGCATTGGTATTATAAAAATACCAAAACCTCTCCCCTTAAGAGACTCTCATGAAAGATTACATCAAGAGGTAAATTCCTCTTTTCATTTCTTAAATTTTATGTTCTGTTCTTTTCTATATACTTCCTCATATCATATAATAAACATGTTATGATAACACTAGTACCATAAATTTACTAGAATATTTTTATGATAATGGAGTAATTCATCATTATCTCTCTTTTCTTCTTCTATTACACTAGAAATGAAAACACCATTCGAGATATTTTAATTTATCACATTCAAAGAAATTTGTTTTTCAATTTCGATTAACACCTTAAATTATGGACATGAAACAATTTTTATTATTTAACCATATTATTATATAATATATATATACTTTTTTATTTTTATATAGTAATTTTGTAAAAATTTTATAAATTTATAGATAAAAATGTTTTTGTTGTGATCAAAAATCACCACATAACCCAAACAATTATCAATATTGTTTTATATAATAATTCAACTTCACTCAAAATGACCATATAAATTTTATAAATATGTAATCTAATATATGTTAAATAATATCATATAAAATCAATTTTAGACAACCATTCTCATTCTATATGGTTATCCATACATGAATATAAGTAATCCAATCATGAAAACCAAGGAAGAAAACGGTCCCAAATAATGAAATGGAATCTCCTAACCCATCAAAAGGACAAGAATGAAGCTAATAAGGTATAATAAATAAATTACACGATTATGAGGATATGGAGTCATTATTTTATGAACCTAAATTTTATTATTCAGGTCATTAAGATCAATTGAGGAACACCTTTGGACTTAAGGTAATGGTTTTCCACCCAAACCTCCATTTTCGTTCGGGTTACTATTGTTCTCTATGTAAAATAATTAGATTATTAATTATTCATATTTAATACTCATAAATTAGGTTATAATTTTCTATATATGATTACCTACAAGAATCTGATTTTAATATACGGGTAGTTATATGTTTGAAAAGGATATTTAAAAAATTCATCCGGAAATACAAGCTCGATTCCAGGGAATTTCTCGAATTCATTCCTATTTTCAGTGGAACTCTATAATCTATTTTTAGCAACAATTACCTTTATATAATCACTCAATTTATTGTTAAACTTCTATATTAGTTTAATTCTATTTTTATACAATAAATTTTCCAAAATAACTGTTCTTTTCAAAGAAAAATAGTATTTAAATCAATAATTATTTGATGATTTTATAATAGTATATTCATAAATTTCAACACTCTTATTGATTATTATGTATATTGGGGAATAATTTTTTTGATAGAATCTACAATATTTATTTTAATGGTTTTTGATTAGTTCTACTTTATAGGTTCTATCTTAAATCAATTGACCAATTTATTCGGAATGGTTAGTTTTTATGCTTAACGTTCGAGGAAAATTATTTACAGGGAATATGATAGTTTAAGTATGAATGTATATATTGATTTTTTTTATCCCCAGTCAAATGAAGAATGAATTGGACTTATTATGTGACATGTGGGGACCACTATATCCCTTTGATGCATCAATAGATCTTATTAGACCAACTACAGTCTTAGCAGAAGGTCATGACCAAATGAATATTTATGGTCTTGGAATGAGGAATTGAGGGCATGTTTATGATTTATGGAATAATGAATTCCCTCATTATGAAAATAGTAAATATAATTTCATGTGGTCATTTAACTTTTCAACACCCATGATTATTCATTATTATGGAATTATTTATTCCGCTATTATTCATTCCAAAAAGTGTTCAAGTTCATTTTTAAAAGGTATGTGTTTTTCGTTATCTACTATGCCAAATGTTTATGTTTATGATATCTTCCATTGTATTTATTACCCTTACTAAGAAATTGATCTCAACCATTTCTTGTGTTTCATTTTACATGACATGAATTGGAATATTTTAATGACATGAAGAAATATGATAGGATTTATGGATGTTGTTAAAGGAGTTTCTAAAATATTTTTCATTTCATGTTGTAATGTTGAACTAATTTATGAATCTGATTTTCAAAAACTACTAAACTATTTGTTTATTCAGGATATGAAATACCTGTAATCAAGTGAATGTAATCATATAACGAACCAACTCTAGGAAACTGGGGCCGAGTCTTTACATATATCCCTTATATGTGAACCTTATTTCTTCATTACACACCATGATGTAGGGTATCTTTACAAAAATAATTTATTATTTATTAACATACATCAGGTGTAGATATTTATTGGCCATGTAATGAATTTAATATTATGTTTATAAGTGTACTTATTTGTAATTTTCTCCAAAATTTATTCCTTTCCAATGATCATATCTTATCTATAATTATGTTAACTCCCAAAATTAAATTGCAGAATACCTCATGTTCATTAACTTCTCTAAATGTATTCATTGTGTATGTAAAAACAAGTACACCACTCCTATAAATAAAATTTAAAACTCCTTACCAACCTCTATATATTTGAATCTTCTTGTACATTTAATGTGGTAATGCACTTTATTTTCCTAGATAAGTCATCCATGAGAATTCAAATTAACGATCTATGATATATTGTAGATTACCCACATATATAGACTTCATCATGATTGAATGGTATAAATATAAAATTGTAATATTTTATAATTTCACAAGAATGGAATTTCATCAAATATCTATTTATTCATTTTAATATAGTTCATACACTTCAAAATAGATCCTTGATAATTTTCATGAAAACACAAATACATTATTCTTAAAATTCATTCCCTATTTTATCCTTCTCATAACATCACTTTGTAAATGATGTATATGAATTTATGTTTTCCTTTCATCGTGGAATACATGGATTTTATAGATATAAATAAATCATACTTAAAGATAAATCCTTGTATTTTGAATTCACTATTAATTTTTCATATATGAAATCCTAGCCTCATTTAAACTTATTATTCACTAATAATAAAATTTAAAACATATAAATGATATTAAATAATGTGTAATTAATTCTCTATAATGGTTTTTAACTTGGGTATCATTTTTATACTTCATCAATTGGGGGAATCCATGGCCTACACATAATAGGATGGACTCACCACCATATCACTAGATTTGGTGATGCCTTTTATGATTCATAATTCCTATATGTGTGAGAAATTGTGTAGCTCAAGAAAACAATACATTCATATTCTCATGAAGTATGATACTCCTTCTCTTCAGCCTCACACATGTTTTTCTACAATTTGTTATCCTCTCTCCCCATTTTCTTATTTCTCATAGCATGTGATATGTCTCAATCTTTTTATCAGCACATAGATAACATTCTTATGAGGATAAAAATTTAGTGAATTATCTTTTTATTATTACTCCCTCAAATAGGATCTTCATAAATATTGATAATAAATATGATAATGAAAACACTGGGTATTACCAGAACATCAGTTACCCTTTTTTTCTGCCTATGAGCGGCGGGACCCCTCTTCCTCGGCGCGCTAGGGTTTCTTCTCGGGTGGCATCTCTCCCCTCCTCTGGCGTGCTCATCGGCTCGGCCTTAACCTATATAGATCACATCTCGGCGTTGGTGTTGCTCGGCGACGTCTTCGGCATGGTTCTGGTGTGACTAGGGTAGGCTCTTGCTATATCAACATGGCGACGACGACACCTGCGATGGACCGGTGGTCAGATCTTGGCTCGGTGACTGCGTGTTCGGCAGGCTCCGGTGGTTTGGTATCGGCGCTGGATCTCGATGGATATTTGGATTTAGTTATGGCTGGGCACTGTCTTCTTCCGGATCTCATCTAGGAGGCGTGGTTCTGGAGCGGCTCGGGCTGGATCTAGCTATCTCAACTTGACGACGGCGGGACCTAGAGACGGTCTGGTGGTCAGATCTCGGATCGGCGACGACATGTTCGTCATGCTCTGGAGGTTTGGTCTCGGTGCCAGCTCTCTGTGGTTGTTTGGTTTTGGTATAGAGATGACACGACTCGCTGGCTTCTGGTGTCTTGGCTTCAGATTTGTTGTGGGTGGGCACAGGCTTCTGGATTTGAGTTCTGGTCTTGTGTGTCTACAGGATTTGGGTGCGTTCTGCAAGGTCTCGACATCATCTCCGAAGCGACTCAGAGGGGGAGGTTTGGTTCTGTTTTGTTTGAATTGTTTTCGATGTGTTGTTGGTGTTATTTGGGTGTGTCTTCATCAGAAGTGTCCTGATTCTTCCCGCTAGTCCCTTCTGCCTTCTATGATTAGTCTGATTTGGAATCTGGAGTGGGTTCTTCCGCAGCTTCATCTGATCTTCTCCAGCCCAGAGCGGCGTTGCCGGCTCAGACCTGCTTGGTTCCCCGCATCAGTGATGCTCTATCGATATGATGTTGGATCTTTCAGTCCTAGGTGATGAGGATTTGGCTCCATCTCTTTGGTATGTCCTCCTATTCGGGTTGCTTCAGATGTGTTTGAAGGGTGCCTTGTGGTCGCGATGAGGTTCTTCTGGTTTCATTCCCAGCGGTGATTGCTAAAAGAGAGTTCATCTTGGATCTACCCTTTTTCTTATTTCATGACTCTTTGATGTGTTCGCTGAATGTTTTGGTTTGTTTGGTTCATTCCTGAGGTGGTGGGAGGATTTGCAGCTGGTCTTGATACTTGGAACAGACCCAGGGGAGGATTCAGAGCTAGTGGTTCACCTTTGCAGTGCTTTTAATATTTGGTTGTTTGACAGGGTATGGCGTCAGCCATCGGATCGGGCATGTGCTTTGACACATGACACTTTCCAGCCGATTAGTCTTGCATCGTTGGAGTGCTTAATCTTGCTTATATGCTGGGGAGGGGATGCTCTGGTTTTCAATCTGGCAGTCTCTCTTTTTGTCTTTCAGATGTGATTGTCTTATGTCCATTGAGTACTTGGGTTTCCTACTTATTACCTCAAAACGGGGGCTTTATCAATAATAATAAAAATATTTTAAGTCCTTCGGGCCATTGGAAGAAAACACTAGGTTATCACATATACATAGAGGGTTATAAAAATATTAGTAGTGGAATGTCCAAAAAAATTATTACGTTTATATTTCCCAATAATTCTGGAGATAAAATATACAGTAATAAAATATTATAATAAAATAAATTAATCTTGAAAAATGTATGGCTAATATATCTCACATGAGATAACATGACCCCAAAACGACTCCCCCCCATAAAAAAATTATCAAAAATGATTTTTCTACCAAATCCCAGCACTACAATTCTATTGGATTCTAACTAGAACCCATTTCATTAGGGCAAATAGTGAGGAACCTTATCTCATAAAAACCAAAATCATACACCTTCAATCTATCCATACAAAAATAGGGAACAAACTTATATATTATAAAACTATAACATGAAAAAAATATTAATTAAAAATGAAAAACAAATTTTTAAACTTTTATGCATTCATATTATTCATGAAACCAATAATAATAAATTATTGATAATGTTGACTCGTGATATTAATCCCCTATAATTTTCACCAACTATTAACCTATATATCATGTCCACTAAAACCATATCCACCTCAACTACATATAATTATTCCACCAACTATACATCCAAATGTATATAACAATAACAGTAAATTTCAATGTTTGGGTATAGAATACTAGTATAAAATTTATAAAGATAAAAATTTCTAAATTATAAATTGTCTATACATAATATTTAAATCTAATTGAATGACGAGAAAGGTATAATATTCATTTATGAAAATCTAAAATTTATTGTATGAATAGATAAACCCATAATAATAGGTAGATAACAATACAGAATATCCTTTTAAGTATCACTCCATGAATAAAAAGTATTATTTCGATTCCCAAAAAATAGGCCTACACTACACCCTTATATATTAGTGAATATCGTTACACAATTAAGTTATCATGTAATGTGAGTCATATATGCATGATAAAGATATACTAAAACCCTTATATGGTGTATTTTATAGTGTTGAGAATCATAAAATAAAATTATTTCATTAAACCTATGTACCAATTGATGATTTATCATGTATTGTTGAGTATAGTTCTTGTGAATGAATTCCATAGTAAAATTACAATAATTAAATCATGAATGTCTATTGGGTATGCTGTACTAGTGTTATTATCATTCCAAGAATGACATTATGTTGTTTAAAACTATAGATTATACATGAAATTAATAATATAATCAATAAAATATTTTTTATCAACCCATAAATTGTCATGAATATTTATATGAGAAAATAATTACTTTTTTCCTATTGTAAAAAAATAAATAAATTATACAAACAAGAATCTATATTTCATCCACAAGTTATTCTCATATTCTCATCCATAAATGAAATATGATAAAATAATCCATATCATGTTCAATACTCCAAATTAATCTAATACCCTTCTACAGAATATAATATGGGAAACACAATATGAAACCCTCTAATCACATTAAATCGTTGATATAAATGGATCTTATAGTCATTCACTTGATTGTAGGTCAAAAAAATGATCTAAGAGAGTCATCATCACTACTAACTCCTTTCAGATGATCATAATACATGCCTACATAAAAAATATTCAACATAAAACATACTAATATGGGTAAGATAACTTAACAATAATAAAAATACATAAAAAATTTATGTGAATATATCATAAATATAATATTAAATTACACCCCATACCCTATATTATTATTTTATTTAGTGATAAAATATATAGAAAATTATTTTAGAAAACTATGAACATTTTTCCACAATGAAACCACAATAGGCCCCATTATAAAGATATTGTAATGACCCGCTCACTATCATTGGATTGAGGACACAATGATTCATTACATGCCCTTAAGAGACATCCCCAAGACACTGAAGGATGTAAATACATGACTAAGAGTTTCAAATTTAATTGGGGGATGATGTACCCTTTATGAATAAAACCAGTAACCAAACAGCTCACAATATGATTAATGAATAAATAAAAGGAAACTCAAAAAATTTATATATCTCAAAACCCCAAAAATGTGTGAAATAGTGAAAGAACAAACAAGTATCAAAGTAAACAGAATAAAAATAGATAATGACTCTCAAGAGACCACACGACTTCATGATGTAGAATCTCCAAGCTCTGTAATCACCAAACAGACCAAGTCTCACGAGGTAGTGTTAAAAACGTGGGAAACTGTAACACATGCATGTTTTTATGAAATATTTAAATAATAATTATTATTTAGTAGCTTGATTTTAATGAGATATTTAGTTCAAACAAACAGTGAGATACCCTTAATATAAAATTACTATTACAGCCTAACTGGTAAGTTAGTAGGAATAATTATAACTAACTTACGAAAATGCATTATGAAAAATATAAATCAATTAAATATTTGTATTTTAGAGAGAATTATTTTTTATAATGAAATTTATATGATATATATGTGTTATATACATAAGAAAATATTTTTGATATTCAATCAATGAATATTTTAGTCATAGGTTATGAATAATACCCTATTTGATATATATATATATTTTTAAAGGAAACTTTTACACCTTTGAATGGCGAACCCATTTTAAATTAATACATTTACACATTAGTGGTTTTTATATGATATCATAAACATTTTATTTTTAAATGGGGTATAAAAATTTAATTAGGTTAAATGGTTTATATTTTTTTATAACTTTCAAATTTTGATGAATTGTAAAAATACACAAAATTTTAATTAAAAACTACTTTTTTCATTAATATTGTTTATATGGTGAAAATATAAAATACAATGGTTTTAAAGTATAAATATAATATATTTTTACCATTTAATATAATTTATTCCATTATCATTAATTTTACATTGAATTCATAGTTAAAAAAATTTCAATCTTTTGCAATGTTTTAACTTTTAAACTTGTTTTCTCAATAATAGGATTAATTTTAAATAAATTAATGCAACATAAATGATTTGAATTATGAAAATTGATTACATATTTGTAATAATTATTTCAACCTTATTTTAATAGTATAATTTAATTTTTTGGAAATTATAAATACTAACGTTGGTAATTATTATTTTTACAAATGTTAAAGGTGAATCAGGTAATTAATTGTAAAAATAATAATATAAAACTACCTTAACACATATAAATATTCTATTGGATGATTACAATCAAACATTATCATCTAATTTTAGAAATATAATCACTTTATTTCCTCTTACCTATGAAAATGACACGAATGAAATTAAAACTATAGAAATGGACAAAGTGTCACAATCTATTTTTATATAAGTTAATTAATTGTTACTAGGAGATTAAATCAACTATAGATAGGCTCTTTAAAGATAAAATAATTACCCATATCATAAAATTTTATTTAAAATTTTTAGAGATTAAATAATTGTATATAATGATGACACAATTGTGATGTAGAAATTATTTTATTTATATAAATATCAAATAAATGGTTTTTAAAATGTTAAAAGAAATATCATATGAACTTATTAATGTTATACATGAATTTTATAGGTGAATATGACATATAAGGAGTTTATTTAATATATTGGTTTGAATTTATCTTCTTTTTGAATTTTATTTAATGTCTAATAAATGAATAGTGTCAAAATTGACAATATTGATATTTTATAAACATAACATTTTATTAAATTTTTTAAAAATCATAAAATTTTTAAAAATTAAAAATTGATAAATATAAGGTATAAAATATCATAAATTATCCATTTTTAGTCAATTAACACCCCTTAATTAAATATTCATTACCATTAAATATTTAAAATGTAATTAAAAAAATTAATCTTTAATAGAATAACTAAGGGTCAATTTAAAAGATAAGGTTTAAATTGACAAAATAAGGTTTCAAAATTTTGTTTTTTATGAGATTACAATCATATATTATCTCATATTCTAATTAAAAACACTTTAAGGATTTTTTTTTAGGGTTTGATTTTATTATAAACAAATATTTTTTAGAGTTTCGTAAAGATCCCCTCTCTACTCTTATAAAAGGGAACCACATCCCTCTCCTTTTCACTCCATTTTGAGCCTTCAAGATTTGAAAACCCCTTCACATTACTCTTATCAAACTTACATAGTAACATTATGGAGGTGACAGTCTTCTCAAAAAACCAACTCTAGTGCCCTATGTGGAAATTCAAAGGAGGCACGTCGAGAAAGTGGTAATCTCTTCTACCGATTCATTCAGGTTTATTTATTCTTCAAATATCACTTCATTAATTGTTTCATTATAAAATAATAACTTTAGTATCAGTAATATACTTATATGTAGTTATAAATATAAAACAACCCTATTTCACTTTCTATTCACCCTATGAAAAAACGAAATCACTGCACGTGCGAACGTATGGCTTACGTCTCCACATCATGGTTTAATCATCTTTTCACCACCACCTTACATGGGTAGGTATGATAGTTTAAATAGTACCTATATATGAACAATATAACATTATAATTATTCAGATATTCTATACAACATCCACTTTAATACCATTTAACAACTATTGGAACGATATCTCCGCTCGTGCGTACGTACAGCTTACTTTCTCCATGGTGCGATGTGATTCGTTCTACATGATCATCATTAAACCACGATTATATAAATTAATTGAATGAATAAATATTTTTTTTATTATACTAATACCATTCTGTAAATTATATAACTATAACCTAGAAATAGGAACAAGAACTTATCTGGCAAAACATATGTAAAAACGTAGAGCAGTTAATACTGGAATAACGAGTAACAATGAAATGTTACTAACAAATAGAAGAAAATATGATCATATATTTTATCAATAAAAATTATTATGATTCTGAAATAAATATGTAACGTTATTTAAATCATTATATAGGTAGTTCAGATACATTCAAAGCATATCAAACCTAATGTAAAGGAAAACTTTTACAATCTCGTTTTTATCCGAGATTGTTTATTTGTAAGTATTTACATGGGTTATATTTATCATCTATGTTCATACTCTCTAAAAAGATTTCATAAAATTATTACAATATTTCCATGTATTTTTAAATTTATTTTCACAATTTTTTTAGTTTTACAACTTGGTATTGAAGATACCTTTCTTTTGTTTACCATACGAGGTACTTTTTTGACTTTTCTAGAAAAAGTATGAGGAGAATGTTTTTTAACTAATATGGAATGAACATATATTTAATATTTCATAGAGAATTATTTCCATGAAGATTTATTTACATGTTTTTATGTTTATTTTCAATTAACTTCAATTCCTTTAAAATTGCATGACATATTGAGAAAAAAAGGTTTTTGATGAAGAAAGAATATTTTCCTCAAGAACTAAGTTCAAGTGTTTTATCATATTTATTTTACATCTAAGATTAAATAGAGTTATTTTTATATCCCTATTATTACAATGATTCAATTAAGATATAATGGAATTATTTTTATGAATTCCTTTTATCATATATAGATTCTGTTTTGATGGCATGATGCTTAAGAATCCCATTTTGTTACATGGGTTATGCTATGATGTATTATTTATGTTTTTGTGGCACAAATAAAAATAGATTAATTATGAGATTGGTGGGACCTATATATCCCTCCAATTAAATGGGTAAAGATTTATATCTCAGGATATATACAAGGATGGAATGAAAATTTAATATGGTTCAGTGATACAGGACTACAACGGGGTGTGAACTCGGTTTAGTGATGGAATTTGTCCTCCGTAATGGTATTCGAAATGAGACATGAATAATATGAAATTATTTTCTATAATTATGTGTGTATGGAACAATGTTTCATTCATTATGTTATGATTATTGGGAATACATTTCACTTATATTATTTTTCCCGTGACAAGATATTATGATCTCTTATGTAGGATAATATTTTAAAATGTTATGTTCTTATGTATATGATATGATTGATATTTCTTTTTTTTACCCTTTCTGAGAATTTTAGATTACCATTTTGTATGTTTCATTTACCCAGGTTAGGAAGAAAGCAATGAAATAAGATATTCCAAAAAATGAGTCTAGTTATGATGAAATAGACGAGAGACAATGTAGATTATTTATGAATAAGTTTTTTATGTTTCCTAGTTTCCAATAACATTATTACTATATGATCCTGTCATGTTTTTATTATATTTAGTAATAAATAGACATCAATTCTGATTTAATAACAATTTATGTAATGTATGGGTCGTTATAATTGGTATCAGAGGAATGTCATAGTTAACATTTTTAAACTAGGATGTGAAAGCCTTAGTAGGAACCCTTAGGATTTGTCTATGTATTGGATACAATCTTAATTTTTTAGAAATGACCACAAATAATCTTGAATAAGACCTAAAGTGTCCCTATTTTAAATTTCAATCTAGATTATGTGGTTTTCCTATTATAAATATTGTTTCCCACAATATTCTTCCTGGTTTTTATAAATGGTTAGAACCATAAGGAACCGCATTAATGATGAATGAGATGGGATATGAAATGATTTACCTCGGAGAAACCAAATTTTATGGGAGGTGGAATTAAAAATCTTATATCCAAGATCACACATCTTTATCAATCTATGAATCATGTAAAACTTCCAAACAAGCAAAAAAAACAGCAACACTCTATTGAATCCTTCAAGAGGCAGCATCCGCCTTCATTCAGTGGGTTTGCTGATCTATTAGTGTATAAACAATGAATCAGTACCACTGAAAAGATATTTTTAGTCCTACAATGTTCGGGACATGATAAAGTCATCTTAGTAGTATATCATTTGGAAGGTGAAGTAGGTAAATGGTGGAATCTTATAAATAATACAAGGTAAAGAGATTAAATTTAGTCCATGGAATAGGATGAGTTCAAAAACATATTTTTCAATATGTAATTCTCTCATATTCTTCAAAAAAACATTGAGAAGTAGTTTTATTAACTGAAGAAAAAGAATGACGAATCTGTTGGTACCTATGAATAAAAGTTTACAAGACATTCAAGGTACGCTTCTAGAATTATTATCCAACCTTACACTAAGATAGATTGATTATTTACTGTCTCAAAACAATGAAAATGAAGGGAAGTATCCATATGGGACTTCAATATTTATAAGGAAATTTTTTGCTACCCTCTCAAGGTTGATATGGTGATTGGAGCAATCCATCAGTCATATGGGTTTGAAAAGAAGAGGAAATTTTAATTCAAAGAATCATATAATGACACAACTGAATAGAAGATGAGTTTTACCTTATTATCAAAGTTTGTAAAGAAACATGGAGGTAATTGTATGAATGGGACACGTAAATATTTAATGTGTATAAAATATGGTCATTGGGAAATTGAATTATAAAGTGATTGTAAAAAGATGTCTCAGGATGCGAAAAAAGAAAATTCTACATAGAATTAACCTCCTATGCTGCAATGTTACAAGTTCATTGAAATGGGTAATTATGCCAATAAATTCCCTAATTCAAGGGTTATTGATGATGATGAATGTCAACAAACTCTTAAGGCCAAAAACAAAGGAATTTCCTATGCAATTACTATCGGATATGTGGAATAAGATAATGAAGTGATGAAAGGTACATTTACCATCCACTCTAATTTAGAAAATGTTCAATGTGATTTAGGATCCACCCACTCTTTCAATTATGATTAATTTCTAAGGTATGGTCGTATTACCTCAACAATTAGATGTTCAGTTAGCTTTGATAACTCTTAATGGCACAACAGTAGCTTCAGAAGTTTACAATTCTTCTCCAATTGATGTTTGTGGAAAAGTTCTTAATGAAAATATTTTGATCCTTCCTATAGTGTAATTTTATATGATTCTTGGCATGGATTTGATTTATTTACATGTAGGTTATATCAATTTAAAAATAAGGTATGTCACGTTTCATATTCTAGATCAATCTATGATCATCTATCAGTGCAAGGATGAATATAACCTTCCAGTGGAAATTTCATCCATCTTATGAGTCTTGATTCAAATAAATGAAGGTTATTTATCTCTAATGGTTTGGGAGAAACACACTATTAATAATATTCCCATTTTACAGGATTTTGATTATGTCTTTCTAGAGTAATTTTTATATCTTCCACTAAATCCTGAATTTGAGTTTTCAATAGAACTCATATTAGGTGTTATGCCTATTTCCAAGACAGCTTATTTAATGGCCCCAAATGAGTTGATATATTTCAAGAATAAACTTCAATAGAATATTGATAATGGATTCATATGCCTTAGTGTGTCACCTTGGGGAGAACCGATGCTTTTTATTAATAAGAAATATGAGTCAATGAGACTCTAGATTGATTATCGAGAACTTAACAAGATCACTATCAAGAAAAAATATCCTTTCCAACGCAATGATGACTTATTTTACCAACTTTGCTGAGATCAATAATTTTAAAAGATTGATCTTCATTCAGAATATCATTAATTAAGGGTCCAATTTGAGGATATACTAAAGATAACATTCCGTACAAGGTATCGACACTATGAATTTATAGTGATGCATTTTGGTCTTACTAATGCCGCTACTATCTTCATGGATCTAATGAATAGCATCTTTAGATACACTATTTATTAGTTTGTGGTAGACATTATAGATGATATTGTTGTTTATTTGAAGAGAATGGACGAACATGAAGATCACTTGAGAATTATATTGAAGACACTCATAAAGGATAAGCTTTATTCCAAATTTACCAACTGTGAATTTTGGATTCAAAAAGTTTCATTTCTAGATCACATAATCTCAAGAGTGGGGATTTCTGTGGATCTAGAAAAAGTAGAAGTTATTGATGGATGGTTGAGACCAACAACAGTTACTATGATATGATGTTTTTTTAGTTTGGATGGATATAATCGATGTTTTGTGAATTATTTTACAATATTATCTAATCCACTCACCAAGTTGACTTGGAAAGGAGTTAAGTTAGTTTGGACGAAGAAATATGAAGAGAATTTCAAAGAGATAAAACGATGGTTTTCTAGTGAACATGTTCTCACACTACCTTGTGTTGGAGAATGTTTTGTGATATACAGTGATTCCTCCAAGAAGGGGTTGGGGTGTTTTCTCATGAAAAATGACATAGTAATAGCTTATACATCATGATAGTTGAAAATCCATGAGCAAATTTACCAAACATATGATTTGGAGATAGGTATGGTAATATCTGCTTTACAAATATTTAAGAATTATCATTATGGTGAAAGGTGTGATGTTTATACTAATCATAAAAGTTTAACATATATTTTCACTAAAAAGGAGTTGAATATGTGCCAAATAATATGGTTGGATTTGATTAATGATTTTGAATTCTCAATAAATTATCACACTAGGAAAGCGAACAAGGTGGAAGGTGATTTTAGTCAAAAAGATCATGATAACTGATCCATGATTAGGATCACAATAGATCTAATTTTTATGGAATTACAAAGTATGGATCTTGAAAATTTAATAGAAGGGGAAAATATTATCTTTCTCAAATGAATGTTCAACCATCAATACATGTGAATATTAAATAGGCATAGAAGGAAGATGTTTATTTAAAAAAGAAGGTGAGAAATGTTCTGGAATTCAACCTTGGTTATGATGAAATAATAGGGTTCATGAACCAGATTTATATTCCTCCCATACAAGAATTAAAGAATGAATTATTGGATGAGGATCATAGTTCTTCATTCTTTATTCACCATGAAAGCATAAAGATGTATAGAGACCTGAATGTGTACTTCTGGTGATATGGAATGAAAAGTATGTCACAGAATATGTCTCTCGCTGTTTGGTTTATTAGCATGTGAAGGTTGAAAGGCAGAAATATAAGGGGATGTTACAACCATTACCTATACATTAATTGAAATGGGAAGACATCGATATGGAATTTTTCATCGGACTTCCCAAAACATCCAAAAGAAATAACTTTATATAGATTATAATTGATCATCTTACGATGTCAAAACACTTTATTTATAATAGAGAGGATTTATATCTTGATCAGATTTCCAAGGTATATGTAAAGGATGTGGTAAGCTTGAATGGAGTTTCAGTTTCCATTATATCTGATCGGGATCCAAGGATTACCACAATGTTCTAGAAAATTCTTCAGCATTCTCTCCATACAGAGTTAAGTTTCATCACTGCATATCATCCTCATATAGATGGTCAGTTTGAAAGGACAATTAAAACTCTGTAAGACATGTTGAGATCTTTCTATATGGATTTTAAAGGTGGTTGAGATCAACACATACCATTTGTGGAATTTTTATATAACAATAGCTTTCACTCTATTATTCAGATGGCTTCTTATAAACCCCTATATTGGAAGAAGTGCAGAACTCTAACTTTTTGGGATGAAGTTTGGGAAAGAAAGCTATTAGAACCTGATATTGTGGATTTAATTGCAAAAAAGGTCTTATCTATTCAAAAACATATAAGATCATCTCAAAGTCGACAAAAAGGTTATGCAAACAACCAAAGAAAATACCTAGAGTTTAAAGTAGGTGATAAGGTTTTATTATGAATATCTCCCTAAAAGAGAGTAATGAGATTTGGAAAGATGGGAAATCTGAGTCCTCTATATATCAGTCCTTTGAAAATTTTGGTTCATGTTGGGAATGTATCTTATCGAGTGGGGCCTCCACCGAATCACTCTCAAGTTCATGATGTGTTCCATGTATCCCTCATGAGAAAGTACAAACCCAATCTTTCACATTTACTATGATTATAATTTGTACTATTAATGCAAGATCTTTTTTATAAAGAACAACCAGTAGAGATCCTAGATCGTAGAAAAAAAGTTCTATGAAAAAAGACCACTCACTTGGTTAAATATTTATTGAGGAGCCACCAATTTGAAGAAGCAACATGGTAACTTGAGGATATGATGATGGAGATGTATCCTAATCTATTAGTTTACAAGTGATAAATTTTATGGGAGAAATTCAATTTAAGGGGGGTAGCATGTAACACCCATATGTTTTTATGAAATATTTAAATAATTTTTATTATACAGTATCATTCTTTGTTTGCAGCCATGTGGATAAACAAACTGTGATATTCCCTTAATATAAAATTACTATTATCGCCTAGCCGTTATGTTAGAAGGAATAATTATAACTAACTTATGAAAATCCATTATGAAAAATATAAATCAATTAGATATTTTTATTTTAGAGAGAATTAATTTTTCTAATGAAATTAAGAAGATATATAATTGTTATATAATTAATAAAATATTTTTTATATTTATTCAATAAATATTTTAGTCATAGGTTATAAAAATAACCATATTTGATGTATTTTTTAAAAGTTTAATTTTACACCATTGAAAAGAGAACTCATTTTAAATTAATGATTTGACACATAAATTATTTTTATATGGCAACATAAACATGATATTATGAAGTGGAGTATGAAAATTTAGTTTGGATAGATTTTTGATATATTTCTAATAACATTCATATTTTGAGGAATAGAAAAAATACACTAAATTTTAATTAAAACATATTTTTTCATTGAGATAATTTATATGGATAAATTATAATGTTAAAGATTTTTAATGTATTAATAAAATATATTTTTACCATTTAATATAATTTATATCATTATCAATAAGTTTATATTGAATTCATAGGTAAAAACATTTCAATCTTTTGCAATGTTTTAAAGTTTAAAAACTATTTTCTCAAGAACGAGATTCATTTTAAATCAATTACTGAAAATTCTTGTGTTTTGAATTTTTAA
The DNA here is from genome assembly GCA_963277665.1 of Viscum album. Lineage (NCBI taxonomy): Eukaryota > Viridiplantae > Streptophyta > Magnoliopsida > Santalales > Viscaceae > Viscum > Viscum album. Next base: position 1,602,216,286 of record OY728161.1, on the reverse strand, counting down.
AAATGGATGCCATATTTGGAATCATTAGGTCCAAATTATGATAATAGGATACTTTTAGTTTTGAGAATTATGGATAGTTACTTTGGTAATAATTTGTATTACCATGGTTAAAGGTGAATCGTGTAATTCATAGTAAAAATAATTTTATAAAATTTCCTTAACACCTGTAAAAATTCTATTTGATGATTAAATTAAACCCTTATCATCTATTTTTAGAAATGTAATCACTTTATTTCCACTTACAATTAAAAATGACATGAATGTAACAATAACTAATGAAATGGATAAACTGTCACAATATCTTTTTATATATGTGTACTAATTTTAAATAGGAGATAAAATAAACTATATATTCTATCTATAAAGGTAAAATACTTACCCACATCATAAAAAATTATTTATAATTTTTTAGTTGTTAAATAATTACAATTAATGTTGACACAATATTGATGGATAAAATATTTCTTTTATAGAAATATAAAATAAATTTTTTTTCAAATGTTAAAATAAATTTCAAATAAAATAATTAATATTATACATTAATTTTTAAGGTGAAAATGAAATTTCAAGAGTGCATTTATTATTTTCGTTCGAATTTATCTTATCTTGGAATTTTATTTATGCTCTAATAAATGAACAGTGTGAAAATTGACAGTATTGATATTTTATAAACATAACATTTTATTAAATTATTTAAAAATCATAAAAATATTTAAAAAATAAAAATTGATAATTATAAGGTCTAAAATATCATGAATTATCCATTTTGTGTCAGATAACACCACATAATTAAATATTCATTACCATTAGATATTTAATATATTATTAACAAAATTAAAATTAAATAGAATAAATAAGAGTTAATTAAATTTATACGGTTGAAATTGAAAAAATAAGTTTTCCAAAATTTATTAGTTGATTATATTACAACCCTATCGCATCTCATATTTGAATTAGGGAAACTTTGGTGTTTTTTGGGTGGGGTTTGATTTTATTATAAATTAATATTTTTGAGAGTTTTCTAAACTGCCCCTCTCATCTCTTATAAAATGGAACATCCTCCCTCTCCACTTAACATCATTTTGAGCCTTCATTATCAGAGAAACCCTACCAATTACTCTTATAAAGCTTCCCTAGTTACATTATGGAGGTTCTTGTCTTCAAAAAAGACCAACTCTATTGCCCTATGTAGATATTCAAAGGAGGCAGGTCGAGGAAGAGGTAATCTCTTATACCGATTCTTTCAAGTTTTTTTCTTCTTCTACTTATATTATTATTATTATTAATTATAAAATAATATCACAAGTATAAATTATATACTGATATATTATTATAAATATGAAACAACCCTATTTCACCTTCTATCCATCCTATGAAAAAAACAAATTCCCACACATGTGTATGTATGTCTTACCGTCTCCACGCTGTAGGGTAATCTGTTTTTCACCACCACCTTACTTGGATTTGTATAATGGTGTTAATAATACACATATATATAATATAAAATTATACTAATTCTGAGATACTATACACCATCCACTTCAATACCATTCAACAATTATTTGATCGATTTCATCGCTCGTGCGTACATACGGTTTACCGTCTCCATGATGTGATGTGATTCCTTCTACATGGTCTTCATTAAACAATGATTATATAAATGAATTGAACAAATATGTTTTATTTATATTATACTAATACCATGTTGTAAATGATATAACTATAATCTAAAAATAGTAACAAGAACATATCTAATAAAACATACATAAGAACGTAAAGAAGTTAATACATGAATAATGAGTATCAATGAGATATTAGTAACAAACATATTAAAATATGATCATAAATGTTATCATAAAAATGATTACGATTTTGGAATAAATAGTTAACATTATTTAAATCATTATACAGGAGTTTCATCTACATATGAATCATATCGTACCTAAGGTAAGGTATAACTTTTCCAATCACAGTTTTATCTGATATAGTATATTCCTAAGTATTTACTGGGGTTATATTTACCATCCATGTCCATGTTATATAAAAATTTTTCCATAAAATTTTTACTATTATTCCATGTCTGTTTAAATCCATTTTTTCAATTTTTTTACTTTTAGCACATGGTATGGAAGGATTCTTTCTTTTGTTTACAATATGAGGTATTTTTTCAACTTTTCAGGTAAAAGTACGAGGGAAATGTTTTTTTTACTTATACGACGTGAATTTTTTAATATTTCATAGAGAATTATTTCCATGAATATTCCTTTAAATTTATTCAATTTTATTTTCAATTAACTTATTTTCTTTTAAAATTTCATGACATATTGAGAAAAGAAAATGTTTTTGAAGAAGAAAAGATATTTTCCTCAGGACAAAAGTTCATGTGATTTATCAAAAATTATTTTCCATATAATATGATATAGGATTATGTTTCTATCCCTATTATTACATTTATTTGATTAATTTATGATGGAATTATTTTTATAATGTTATTTTAACTTATATGAATTATTTTATGTTGGCATGATGTTTAAGAATCACATTTTATTACATGGGTTATACTATGATATATGATTTATGTTTTTGTAGAGCAAATAAAAAGGTTCCATTATAAGATTGGTGGGACCTATATCTCCTTCCAATGCATTGGGTAAATATTTATATCTCCTGACATAGGCATGGATTGAATAGAATGTTAATCTGGTTCAGTGTTAGAGGACTGGAATGAGGAGTGAACTCGGTTCAGTAATGGACTTTGTCCCCTATGATGGTCTTGGAAATGAATCTTGACTAATATGAAATTATTTTCTATTCATATATGTGTATTAAACAAATTTTCTTGTATTATTTTATGATTATTTGGATTACAATGTACTTATATGATTTATCCCATGACATGATATTAAGATCTCTTAAGCAGGATAAGATTTTCAAATGTGATGTTCTTATGTATATAATATGATTGATATTTTCATTTGTTTACCCTTACTGTTGATTTTATATCACACTTTTTTATGTTTCCTTTCCCCATGTCAAGAATAAGGGTATCAAATATGATATGCCAAAAAGGTGTCCAGTTATAATTAAATAAACAGGAGACAATGTAGATGTTTTATGAACCAGTTGTTTATGTTTCCTATTTTCTAAAGACACTATACCTATAAGATATTGTCATAAATATACTTAAATTTTGAAGTTATAACAATATATGTAATTTATGGTTCATTATAGAAACATTGCCTTTACCCCTATCTCAAAATATGGAATCTGAAAAATCACCAAATTTCCAAATCCAGGTTGAGTATATAACTTAGTAGGTTTTACCAAATCAATTTCCTACTCATAAAACTATGATATAAATGTTAGCCACATTTTCATAAAATTGTTTTTATAAAACAATTTTCAAAAATTGTTTTTAAAAAACATTTTAAAAAAATTGTTTATAACCAAATGTAAACAAGGTCTCAAGACCATTTGTAACCAAGTGAAAACTAAACTAAATGAAACCAATTTACAAGAAGTTATTTTTCAAAAAAATGTCTAATAAAAGAATAACCGCAATTATTATCATCATTTTCCATACACGTTCCATAGTTCACAACACATCCGCACATGCATGATTCATTTGACAATTCCATACTCATGATTGGTCTCCTATTTAATTACCATTTGCACCAATGACACACGCCCCTGATCCAGGGTCACGTCCCTTGTACCCCAATTCTACTAATCCCTGATTAGAGGAATGATAATCTTGAACTCACACCAATACATTTTTTGCAAAATACATCCAGTCCCACAATAAACTATTTAGTTAAAACTATAATTTTATTTAAAACCAAAGCAAAAACAACTTCAAAGAAACGTTTAATTTGAATAAAACATTCCTCTTTATTGATAAAATATAACCCCAATCATGATCTAATAATACATGAAAACACCTTTTTAAAATCAACATTTTCAATCCAGGAACCCCATCACTCATTCAAAATGCCTAATAATCATGATCTCACAACCGTCACTCATGAAGGTTTCCAACAAGTATTCAATATCCAAATCACAATAAATTCAACACCACACATTAAATTTAAAATCCTTACAATTAGTTATACTAAGTCTAGTTAATAAATAAACCTCCTACCGTCATGGTTTTAAATAAAAACCCAACAAACGAAGAATTCACAAGAAAATTGGTATTCTACACATCTATAGGTATGCTAGCACATAATATCCCATTCATGGGTGATTATAACAACCAAAAGGTATATATAAGGTAGTATGTGACTATAAATATGATATCATGTAAAATAAATGATAAAATTATATTAAATCTTAATATAATGTCTTTATTTAACTTCATGTTACAGTCATGGTCATCTATGTTATGGGAAAATCTTAATAACATGGATATGATCATATCTAATCTCACTACAAGTATCAATTTAAAAATAACAATGATTTTTTAAATACCTATGAAATAATAAATACCAATACGATAACCTTTAAAAATATATAATTTTGTTACAAAATATGAAGATCATATAATTTAAACCATATATTTCAAATAATGTAATTCGATAACCCTATCATGGAGGATCTGGAATTTATATTTATTCTAATGATTGTGGAATGATTTAACAACATTTGTTAGTAGAGAGATTATCACACAATTCTAGGCATAAAACTAGAATTGAAAACTATTACTATTTATAAATCAAGTTGTTATGGATATCCACCATACATAACATTTTAGTGTTATAGTATCTCCATAAATAACATGAAGTGGTTTTCAAAATATAACCACAAAATTAATAATATAATCAATAAATAGATCACATATTAAAACATTTATGATCACTACCATCTTAAGGAGAAAATAATTTTGTAGTCTTCTCTGATAGTAATATTTTACTCAAAAGGATCACAAAGTACCCATATTTTGTCCACTAGTCTCACATATAGACTCGATTATAAAGGAAAATGCACGAGTAAAATCCCTTCCTTAGTAAAACCATACTTCATGTAAGCTCACATCTTATTGTAAAAAAATTTATAAAAACATCATAAAAAATTTATATCATTTTAAATAACTAATGTCAGGGGTTCTTGTCCTTATTCATCACTATGTAGGAACTATAAAAAACATCATCCAAAGTCAAGATCAGCATTAATTATTATAAATAATAAATTTTACATATCCATATAAAAAACATTAATTTATCCAAAGTCATTCATTAGATGTTAAAAAATCCAAAAGGGAGGGTAAATTATGTTTCAACCATACAAACAAACACAATAGAACTCTAAAATATTTTATGGATTGATTTGTTCCAAATTTTTTGTATATATATATAACATAGAAAAATTAAAATTCAATGATCATGAAATTCATTTATACTATAATTATTTTGATATAAAAAAATTAAAAAAAGTTATTTATAAAAACCATACAATCACTAATAAAAATTTCCATTTTATATTTCTTTCAGAACAGTGAGGAATTCATGGTGTCCTGTGAGAGAAACAAATAGTAACTTGGTGTTCTGTTCTCTATCCCAAGAGTAGTGGGGGAATAGTTGGCAATTTTTCAACCATGGATCACCTAAAATTAATAGTATGAGGCTATTTTATCTTTTTTTCCACCCAAACCATCTTGGGATAGGTTTTCTAGCTTATATAACTTATCCTAACACTTTATGATGATCCCCCTTCCCTCATACTTCTTTTTTTGGGGATCATATGGTGTTTTGGTCAGAGTTTCATTTTTCCAAATCATAGAACCCTGTGTTTATAGTCGTTTTTATCAAAACAAATTCTGAATCCACAAATACATAGGATATCATGGTTAAATTTTATCCATGTAACTAATCAAATGTTCACACTGTCATCTTACCCCCACCAAAATAATTTACTTGAAGGGTTGGATTCGTATTTCACTATATTCTTATGAAACTGTATCCAACCTCTTATCACCGCCTTCAAAAACACCTAAGGCTGATGGTGGACCCTTTCAATTCGACTCTAGTCTCCATCTATAAATCTGTATTTTAATATCAGAAAATAAATGAGATGGGTGATCCAACACATAAAATGCTTCAAAATAATTTCACACGTCCCCCCTCTCAATATTATTTTATATGCTTCTAAAAAAAATTATCTAGAAACACACTTCTCAGAGATTCATAGTGTTATATGAATCATGATCTCATTGGGGGAATGGCCTAATGTGAACATGTTGGTAAAATGTAGACAATGAAGGTTGTTTAGTCAATCCATTAACCTGTGTGAGTTGTACATATAAAACAATAATTATAAATTAAAATGTAAATTATATTTAAATTTATCTTTTTTATAATTTATAAAAAGTATATAAAAATAATTCATTAATTATACATTGTGGTTTCTAGGAAGAATTCCTTTCAATCCATCATATCCATGTTCCAAAAAGATTTCATTAATTTGAACAATAATAATCAATTAAATTGACGATTCCATATATTTATTATTAAAATTATCTCACTGGGTGTGCAGATCTAAAAGATACCAAAATTGAAAACTGAATAAATACACTGGTTTGATTAATAATAAGTTAACAAATTCAAAATTCAAGACCTAATTTATATGAAATTTTGGTATATTTTTTAGAGAGTTTTCTTTGTTATTTTAATTTAATATCATATTTATTAATTCATAATATTCTTCTCATTCTGAGTAATAAAGTATATTAGATTAATATTTTAAAAAAAATAAACCTAAATAAAATAGAAACAAATAAAATCATTAATTACTAAAATGACAATATTCATTCAAATTGAAACATTAGATGTTATATTTTCCCCACAATAATGATTTTTTAATATAAATTTAAAATTCTCAATGAAATATTTGTGGTGATGAGATTGTATAACAATCTTGAAATCCTAATTGATGTCATTTATTTAACTAGAATTCCACAAGTGTCACACTATTAGATTACTCATTCTATAAATAATATTATTTTGATGATCCAAAATTATTATTGACTCTTAATAATTTTTATGTCACATTTATTTACATATATTTATTGTAAATTATGATTGATTAAACCTATATATATATATATATATATATATCCTATGATATGACACATGTAATATGGTTTAAACCCTTTCCAAATGAGGTGAAACACCAAAAAATAAGTACGCGTTTTCACTTAGTTTAGGACCATAAATGATTTAATAAATCTCAAGGTAATTGTGGTTTCTCACCTAAATCTCCATAATCTATGAAATATATAGACCGTAATGGACATCTGATTTCTATTCTTAAAATTTTGTATACCTATATAATTCATAAAATACATTTTTAAGATCTAAACTATCTTTAACAAGATACACATAACATATACCTTAATTGTAGACATTTTTTCAAACACTAATCCAGCCATATTTGGATTTATAATTTTTATCCAAAAAATATAACACCTGAAAGATATTCTAAATAAATACTCAAAAAAAATATTCTGATTTTTTAGTGATAGTTTTGGTTAGATGAAACACTATTAAAAGTAAATTATAATCCAAAAAATACATTAAAATACATCACAAAATATAATAATATGTTCATAGGAACAAAGATAGTTTACTTATTCTACATATCTATATTAATGGGAACTATCATGATCGACCATAGTTATATCAAAAATTACTATGGTGAACTACATATTACTTTTGATAAAAAAAATATTTATCTTATGTAAATATTTTCTTGACCCCTACCGCCAAAGGTACCCCTCCAAAATATGGAAATAAAGGAAGAGGGATGAAGATGCTTGATGCTCACCTCTAATAGGCCATGAGATAGAAACAAGAATTGAGGGTATATCATACACACAAATAAAATTAATTATACATTAAGAAAAATTTCGAATGAAAGATAAGATGACCCGCCTAAAAATCATAATTTGAAAAAATAAAATATCACAAAACGATAACACCCCATGATTTCATATTACATTATCTCTTTAAAGTAATTCAATAGAATTCTCTACATGCAACATTGAGTTCAAATGCACCACGACATTCCAAACTATCCATTCAAAAAAATCAGTTATGAATAGTGTTAACTTAATTTTGAATTTTATATATTCCATATAATTTTAACATCCATATTATGTGTTTCTTTGACATAATATAAGAACAAATTCAATTTTTCAGATAAAAAATTTAATTTACCCCTTTTACTGGATAATCCTTTTTAAATCCAATATTTGACACTTTTATATAATAAATTTGACAAAATAAACTTCTTATTTAAAATAAGGATATAAAAATTTAGTTTTTCATAGATTTTTGGTGTTTTTCTGATAAGTTTAATATTTGTATGAATAGTGAAAGATAACAAATTTTAATTGAAAACAACTTTTTTAATCAAAATTATTTATATTGTTAAATTCTATATTTGAATGGTATTGATGTATTATTAGATTATATTTTTATAATTTAATCCAATATTTCTAATTCGATGTAATTGCACATTTAAATTGGACATAAACACATACCAATTATTTAATAGTTTTTACTTCTCAAAAACGCACTTTCTGGTTTTTACAAACAAAATTAATTTTAAATTAATTAATGAAAAACTTATGTTTTAAATTTGTTAAAATAGACATCATTTTTAAATTTTTTATATCAAAATCATCTTAAGTATAATTTTTGGTATTTTTCTGAAAACTATCAATTTTTTGGTAAATAGTGAAATACAATGTATTATTGTTTAAAACTGAATATTATGTAAATAATTATTATTTTTATTTAAATTTATTTTAAATTAAAAATATATAAATAATACCTATATTAGTTCAATTTAATTCATTGGAATCAATTTATAATAATATTTGATATATAAAATTTTATTGAACTATTTAATGCCTTTTACCCACCTTCTATGCCCATTTTCAAATTTTCATAAAATATAATTTTACCGCTACATTGAATGTAATTTAAAAACACCAAGGAACAATATTGACATAATTAAGTGAACTTTGGTTCAATAGGATGAAAATAATTTTTGTTGAATAGTAATTTTTGAATTTTATTTACCACGGTTAAAAGTAAATATTGTAATTAAAGGTAAAAATGATATTATAATTACCCTAACATATGTTCTAATTCTATAAGATAAGTATATTTTAAAAAAAATAAACCTTTGTAATATAATATGATCCTATTTGACCCACATGGATTAGATTTGGATATTTATTATTATTTTATTTAAAGAAGAGTTAATAGTTTTAATTTCAAACTTTAATAACTGATCCATTTTTTATATAGTGTTATAGATAAGATAAATTCAAAAATAAATATTAAATACATATATTAATAAATTTCCTACATCATGGAATTTTATTTTTAATTTTTATACATTAAAAAATAAAATTTATTTTATATGTAATGATGATGAAGAAAACACATTATTAATGAAATATTAAAATAATAGATATTATAAATACTAAAATAAATGTAAATTAAGACTTCTGATGATTTCAGATAATTTTATAGGTTATTATGACATGTTATGGATTATTAAATGAATTTATTTCTACGTTATAAAGTTATTATGAATTTCACTAAATCTAAATTCTAAATAGTTTCAAAATTGATAAAATGAGGTGTTAAAACAAATAATATTTTATTAAATGATATATTATTACAAAAAATCTAAGGAGAATCCAATGGAATTATATAATAATATATATTCCATTAATTGAATACTTGAGGTTCAATTATCATTTTATAGTATGTTTTTTAACAATGTAATATAAAAATACAAGAACACATTGTAAGAGTTAAAATATTTAACTAAGAGTTAAATCTAAATGATAAGAATAATATGGTGACCGAAACATGTCTAAAACCTTTTTGTAGAGTGGTTCTTGACCCAAAACCACTTGATCATTGAAATAAGTAATTTTGGAGCCATTATAAACCGAATATTATTATATAATAAATTAATATTTCAAGCATTTCCTAAAGTGACCCTTATGTCTCTTATAAATGTGTACTTCTCATTCTTATAATTTCACACCTCCAAAGCCTTTTTTCTCGGCCAAAACCTACTCAGATATCCTCCCAACTACTCTTACATCAACCTAAAGGTATTAATTTGATCATAAAGCCATCTTAAGGAGCCCTATTGTTCAAATAAAAATGAAGAACCCGAAGAAGAGGTAATTACTTCATCAACACTTTCAATGTTATTTTCTTCTTCCACTTCCTCTTTATTTATTTTTTCCACATTAAAATAATAAATCTAGTAACTTATATATACTGAGATGTTATTATAAATATTTTACATTCTTATTCATTATTCTATCCATCCTATGAATGATAAAGTCACCAAATGTGCGTACTTACGGTTTACCGTCTCCACGTCGTGGTGTAGTTTGATATTCAACACTTCATTATTTTGATTGTTATAACAATGAGTATAACTTATATAAATAATAAATATATCATGCTAATTATTCTATGTATATAATATACCATCCAATTACATATGATTTCACCACTAATAGATTGATATTTTCGCTCGTGTTTACGTACGGCTTGCCGTCTCCAAGACGCGATGATATTCATCTTCAACAATCACACTTCAAGAATATTCATAAAAATATATATATTGAATAATTATGAGGAATATGAAATAATATTTCTAATTTAATAATATATATTTATGTATGTAAATATATTTCATTTACTCACTTTCATACTTTAAGATAAGAAAAAGAGAAACAACATTCATACATATGTACGGACTACCGTCTCCATGAACGGTGTTTCTATTTCATATATATATCTATTATACATAATCATATTCTGTAAATATATGATATATAAATCATATTTTATATTATGGAAGTATTTAAATAATTATCTATGTGATATTATCATGAATAAAAAGTTAAAACAAGTACGATAATGAAAGTGATTATTACCCAAAATGTTACTTTAACATTGAAATTACTATTAAATGGGTAATATAAAGTAATAAATGAAGAATATATGATATCATAAATATTAATATGGTTATTTTATAAATTAATAACATACTATGGTCATTATATATGAGGTTAAATGTACCCTCGACCAAAGTAAAGTACAAATTATGGGTTATTTCATCAATATCATTATTATCCATGATTGTTTATCTATAAGTTTCTATTTGGAAATATTTATCATCTAT